>JAOWCC010000655.1:383748-1049723 GCA_030867875.1 Actinernus sp. WN-2022 | reverse complement strand
TTTGAAGATATCCGGTAACCTTAAGAAACCAGTGTGTTACGAATGTTCTTAATTTCCGAACTGACCGTGAGATGGATAGATCTTTTCTAGATAAGCGATATGCCTGAAGGCTGGTCCATATTGATTTAATGATACCTTTCTCGAGTTCATGTTAATATAAAAGTGGAAAAACGTTGAAAAGGCTAACCGATGGGAGAGATCAGGGCTGCTTTTAATATTTGTCATAAATTTATTTGAAGTATGATAAAATAAAATGAAGAATATATACTTGTTACTAAGCCAGTATTAAAAATAAATTTGCATGCAGAAGCTAAATACTTCTTAAGGCTAAATTATATTGTGATTCTCAGACGGTAACATGATCTATATCCAAGCAACCAATGCTTTGCGAATTTAAAGTTCTAGCCGTGGGGGTTTCGATGAGCCCGCGATCCTCTCCCCAGGAGAAACGACACCCCAACGGCTGTACCCAAACCTATTACAGTTAAGGCTCTTCCGTTTCACTTGAAGAATTAAGCTTCTCAAGAATAACGCGAAGAAAAGGACAAGCTAAAGGTGAATTGACTCAACATAATTATTGCATCAAATACTTCAGAAGTAAATACATGTATATCGTTATATAGGATTCGTAGAACTGGTTGTTTTTCCTAAGACAAGTGTTCTAGACGCAAATTGTTATCTTATATTTTCCACGAGGTCGTATATTCCATGAGGTCGTATATACCAAATTTACGAAACGTTCCTAGAATATATATAAGCGAAAAATGTACCCTTCCTATTTTTATCCTGTTTTATCGACAATTAAAATGCCGAACTTTGTGTGGAAGGCAAAGTACAGGCTCTACCGCACTAAATATACCTCAGTTATACCGTGAAAACTAAGGAAATGAAATATGGGAAAACAGTACATGTCCTACTCGGCACTAACCACACCTTAGAACCGTGAGATCATGTTCTAAAAATGAAATATAGGAAAATATTGCATGCTTTACTGAACTAAATACACATTATTCCATGAAATGAAAGAAATGAAATATTGGAAAACATTACATGTTCTCCCGCACTAAATACACCTTAGGACAATGAGATTATGGTCTAAAGAAATGAAACATAGAAAATCATTACATGATATCCCGCACTAAATATAATGCTCTCAAGTGGATATCAAAGAAATTGAGTGCGTAGCCATTTGTTTGCTATCATACGATATGATCTCAAGTGGCTATCGAAGAAATTGCATGCATAGCTAGTCATCTGTTTGCTATCAGTCCGATCAGTATGATCTCCAGTGGATATCCAACATGATACTGAAAATTTAACATCATTCAGGTCAACTGCATGTATATAGCTGAAATGGGAGTAGATATCAAAGAAATTTCGTGTGCATTAATTTATGTGATATGTTGAAAATTTAAGATCGTTTAATGAAAATGTGGCAAGAAATTATGTCGCCACGCGCCCCTGAATTTGACTTTCCAACAAAATGATGTCAAAATTCGAGCTCTACTCCAAAAACTGCTTCAGATAACATCAATTGTGTTTCTTTATCTCCTATTGTTATTCATTTTATTATATCTGTTATATTACACAAGTGGATACCGCTAACGATAATCAGACACTACTGGAAATTTAAAATAATTATTATATATTTCGGTCTCACCCTCCTCCCAGCCGACCCCCCCCCCCCCCCCTCCCACCCCCCCAACTTCCCCCCCTCCCCCCGATAAAAAAAAAAAATCGATCTCTACATCAAATACTACTTTAGATAACATCAACAATACTCTTTCTGATCTCGTATTGTTATTCATTTTATTATATCTATTATATTACACAAGTGCATGGATACTGCTAACGATAATCAAACATCACATTGAAAATTTAACACGATTTTATGGAAATGGCAATAGAGAATATGTCGTCTGCACCTCCCTGCATTTAACTTTTGAACAAAATGATGCACAAAATTCGAGCTCTACTTCAAAAACTACTTCAGATAATGTCGGATGTGTCTCTTTATCCCGTGTTATTATTCATTTTATTATATGTATTATATTAGACAAGTGGATACCAGAAACGCTAATTAGACACAATACTGAAAATGTAAAATCAGGATAGAAAATAATTATTATTTCGGTCTTACCCGGCTCCTCCCAGCCAAGCCCCCAACCTCCCCCCTCCCCCCTCCCCTCCCTCCGATAAAATAAAAATAAGAATTCGAGCTCTACATCAAATACTACTTTAGATCACATCAATAATATTGTGTTTCTTTATCTCCTGTTATTATTCATTTTATTATATCTATTATATTACACAAGTGGATGCTGCTAACCATAATCAAATACATGCCAGATGATTGAATGAAAAGTGGGCTAGAAAATATCTCGCCCCACCCCCCTGGATTTAAAGTTTCAACAAAATGATGTCAAAATTCGAGCTGTACTGCAAAAACTACTTCAGATAACATCAATAATATTATCTTATTGTGTTTCTATACCCGTGTTTATTTTTGATTTATTATATCTATTATATTACACAAGGGATACTACTCTTTGAAGTGTTTCAAAGTAAACTGCATGTTACGCTTTGTTGGAAGTAATAATTATGATAAGAATATAATAAAAACACTACAGAAACAAATCTAGGACTTTGTTACCTCGAAAGCTTGTTTTTCACGATAATTTTGCGTACGATTCTCAGACAGCAATATTATCTATATCATTTAAGAAACCAGTGTGTTACGAATGTTCTTAATTTCGACTGACCGTGAGATGGATAGATCTTTTCTAGATAAGCGATATGCCTGAAGGCTGGTCCATATTGATTTAATGATACCTTTCTCGCGTTCATGTTAATATAAAAGTGGAAAAACGTTGAAAAGGCTAACCGATGGGAGAGATCAGGGCTGCTTTTAATATTTGTCATAAATTTATTTGAAGTATGATAAAATAAAATGAAGAATATATACTTGTTACTAAGCCAGTATTAAATATAAATTTGCATGCAGAAGCTAAATACTTCTTAAGGCTAAATTATATTGTGATTCCCAGACGGTAACATGATCTATATCCAAGCAACCAATGCTTTGCGAATTTAAAGTTCTAGGCTCGGTTTCCAGCCGTGGGGGTTTCGGTGAGCCCGCGATCCTCTCCGCCACAGGAGAAACGACACCCCAACGGCTGTACTCAAACCTATTACAGTTAAGGCCCTTCCGTTTCACTTGAAGAATTAAGCTTCTCAAGAATAACGCGAAGAAAAGGACTCAATTTGCAATGCAATGCAATAACTACATAACTACAATTACCATACTGTGTAACATCGCTAGGTAGCATCCAAAATAATTATTTCCTTTAGTTTATTTGATTAAAAAAAATGTTTTTATTTACCATTCGACAACACAATATGCTGCTTGCAACTGATTTAATAAGCGTGATTCCTGACAGTCACTGATGCTTTAAATGTCTTACTTTTGCTTATCAAGTATAACAGAAGTATGCAACACAAGGATTACTTCTGTTTCTATCATGATAATAAAATTGTCAAACATTACTCCATTTTCGTTTAATATTTTCTTACACTTGCTCACACTTTTGTAAGAAATGCTTCGCCTTTGACCTGTTTCTGTTTCTCCCTATATAACCTCTCGTATTTCTGCTTTCTTTTCCTTGTATAAGACAGACTAGATCGCGAAGCATAAGACAATCATGCAGAAAATGGAAATTATGGAAATACAAAAAAAACATGTGAAACTTACGTTACCTATAAAACGAGATGGAAACCAAATGCATAATTTATCTGAAAATATTTTTTACAGCGACCCTAAAACACTTAAAAAATAATAATAAAGGAACTCTACGCTATTTATGTAATAGAAAGCAATTTACCTCTATTGGTAATACATCATCTGAACAGAGGATTATTTCTTGCGGTGTCCCACAAGATCAGTGCTTGCACCAACTCAAAAATGCTTGTTTTTAACTAATATGAAAATGTTGAATGTCTTGACTTATAAGTTAATATGCAAGGGGATGCATCTGGTTACAAAACTGTAATTAAATTTGTGTAACATTAAATCATTGGATGCGTATGTGGCTGTATTATATGTTTATCATTCATTTGAGCATTTGTAGCACTGTTCATAAACTATGATTCAGTGTCTTATGCAGTGTAAAATAGTAATTGGAGTTAGTGTAGAACACAATCGAAACCACGCAATCAACCCTATAGCTAGCTAGCTACGACTATTTAGATGTGAATAAACTGCATTCACAATGTTAATTACACTCCAGTATAGAACAAACTATATATGCATGTGTATAAACCTGATAAACTACACCCCACTTCCTTCAGATCATACAAACTATTTTTCAAGTGAGAGCAAGGCTGGATGCAGAATATCGAGTGCCATTGTTAGTTGCAAAATAATTTATCATCAATGTTGCTAGCTTTACCGAACTAAATAAACCTTATTTCGTGAGCTTATCATTTAAAGAAAATTAAATATTGGAAAGCATTACCTATTTTCCCGCACTAAATACACCTTAGGACAATGAGAAATGAAACATAGAAAATCATTATTCCGCACTCAATCTAATGCTCTCAAATGGATATCATAGCTAGACACTTTTCATCGTTTAAGCGTTATCGATTCAGTGACAAAGCTGCACCACCCAAATAAGTCGTTCCTGCGCATGCGCGCACTTACGAAATAACTAAGGACGTAATTACGTCACTGGCGGTGACCGTTCTGTGTCGGCATATAAGGTCGAATTAGCGTGGTATTCTAGGGCTGACTTCTAGTCGTCCCTCCTGTCCCTCCAAAGTCCGTGCATGTGGATATTGTCCGAGCGAGGACTGAAGCGAGAAAAAAGAGAAGGGGCAGAGGCCAGCGCGTGCGTCCCGTCAGCTTCCCGCCAAAACTGCAAGAAAACAATGGCAATCACCCCTGTTTCTATTTAGGTATGTTTGTGAAATGTTTTGCCAAAAGCAACAAAACTACTTTAAAACTAAACCTATAACTTTAAGAGGTTGAAGTTTTCAAGTCTTAAATTCTAATTCACTGTGAGTTGACTAAATTAGAAACGTAAGTACTAAAAACGTTTAAAGTGTATATAAGTCATACGAGGTTATTAAGGCCTGTTATTGGCCCAGAACTCGCTGAAAAACGCCAAATCCCGCCAAATCCTGTGCTACCATTTTATGCAATCCCGCCTAACCCCGCCTAATCTCACCTAAACTCGCACTGTATTACTCACAGTTTTTTTATGGAATCTCGATCAATACATCTATACCATATTCCTACTAAAATCTATTATTTAAAAAAAATAGGGCAGTCACAACAATGCACACACTTGCGTCTTTGAGAACTGTCATACCAAAATAGAGATAAATAGGTTGTCCAAGTTATAATACGTATTCACAGATCAGTTATTGATTCAGTTTCATTTATTTTGCACTGTTTTAAGATTGGTGTCTCTAGGATTAATAAATATGAATGAAACTTTTGTCTAATCACTGGAAAACACTGTAGTTTACCAAATTTGGATTATAATTGGGTAATAACTAGAAATGATTGGAGTAAGTTTGAGAAATGTGGCAAAAAGATATCCCAATATATGAAGATGGGCATATTTTCCGTCTCAACATCATTTTTTTCTTGTGAATTCTGTAAAATACCAATAAATAAACAAACTGTAGTTTCATATTCAACATACAAGTCAATGGCCCATGGGGTTTAATTCTTTTGACTTGAAGTAAATGAGATGGAGCAGGGCAGTCCTCCCACTAATCCTCTTCCATCCCCCTCCTTCTTATTCGCTTAATAACCCATTCAGGGATGACTATAAACTTCTTAGCTTATGTATAAAGTATTAGCTTACTAACCTTGGCTGCAGCCTGGATAATTGTGAAGGGAGCTTCCCGCTTACAGATTCTGTCCCGATAAATGCACATTTGATTCAACTGTTTAGTTCCCTTCTTAAGCTTGCTCTGATAGTGCAGGGGAGAGTTTAGCAACTTCTGACTGAAGAAATCCACCATTTTGTTTTGAGTGGCTTGGTGTCCAAGCCTTCGAACCACAGGTAACCCAATATTGAGTACAAATTGGTATCATGTTCAAAGCCACCTCTTTATGATTGGGATTCCTGTGGTTCAATTACCCAGAAGTCTTTTGAAAACCTTCTTCCGAGAAGCACACGGTTAAAATAATTGTATTTACATGTATGTGCAAGTTAGTTGGAAAGGTTTGGCAGTGTAAAAGAATAGGAAAATTCAGCATTTTATATTGGCACTTGGCAACCTGATATTCTTTGTGAAAATTCTAAAAGGTTAGTACTGCACCTGAGTTTATATTTGAGGTCAAAACATTTTTGCTGCAAAAATCAAAAAGCGTGCTTGCATACTTACTAGTATTACTATTATAACTAGTAGTCGAAAGCATCGATAGTTTTCTGACCGATATGTTCGAAAACTACTAATCTTGAATCTTATTATATGAACAAATTTATCAGTTTTGTTTAGGTTTTTAAAGGGGAAATTATCAATAGTCGATCCATCACGGTTGTAGTGGCCATTTTGAAAATTAACCAAGCCTCTGCATCGGCGACCTTGCAACGATAGAGACCTCCTGATGTATTGTTATCAAGGCATCTAACAGGGTGCAGGGTTATCGATAACCTTGCTTTCTTGCAAAAGCCTGGTTACTTTTCAAAACAACTAATGCAACTGTGAAGGAGTCTATTTCAATTTTGCAAGGAATGGAATGACCCATTGTTTTGGAAGGTTGCACAATTAATTATTATTATTTTGTGTACTGGCTACAGTTCTTTTCATTAAATATGTTATGATTAAATAACTGTTATTCATATTCTCCTGGGCCCGGTTGTTCAAAAGGCCAATCGAAGGGATGTGTGCAACAAGGCCATAAGTGACTCCTGATCACATTCTAAATCCCCCTTCAAGTTTTTTTTGTTTTCTAAGGGAGAATTTAGAATGTGATCAGGAGTCACTTATGGCCTTGTTGCGCACAGCCCTTCAATTAAGCTTAAAGTGCCTATGAAATGATTTTTTTGTCATTAAAATAACGATCCCATTTGAAAGGCCTTTAGAAATGAGGAAGAATGGTGTTTATTGCTTGTCAATATCTCATCTCGTTCCAGAGTTATTAAGGTTTTTAGAATATGCAAATTAGATGATCTGTGACGTCATTAGTTGGACAGCCGTGAGGACAAAAACAAATGAAGAATATCTCTGCATATTGTCGATAAAAACAATTGAAACTTTGCGCACGTATGGTACTAGAGAAAACGCACATCATTATGTAAATTAAAATGTTACCATGCTAACGCTCTAGGTCCCAGGCTCATTCAATCAGGAAAATAAATTTCCTAATTCAACCTTTGCCAAACACATTATTTCTACTATGGGCATATCAGAAGGTTTGGAACATGTAAGCATTGTATGCGAGTGGCTTAAAGTGAATTATTTTGTATAACAGTCATAAAAACTACAATTTTCGGTTCAAGGTGAAAAGAGCCTGGGGCCTAGAGTGTTACCATGGTGACATCTTAGTTTGCATAATGATGTGCGTTTTCCTCAGTACCATACATGTGCAAAGTTTCAATTTTTTTACTGACTATATGCAGAGATATTCTTCATTTGTTGTTTGTCCTCATGGCTGTGTCCACCCAATGACGTCACATATAATCTAATTTGCATATTCTAAAAACCTTAATATCTCTGGAACGAGATGAGATATTGACAAGCAATAAACACCATTCATCCTCATTTCAAAAGGATGTTCAAATGGGATCTTAATTTTAATGTCGAAAATTTCGTTTCATTGGCACTTTAAGAAATTTTCTGATAGAAGTTTAAAAACCCACTACCTTTTGGAGAATATTAAAGTATTTCTTTATACATGTACTTGTAATGTCAGAGATGGGAGAAAGTTACCTTTTACTATGAGAACTAAAATCCTTGATTATGATTTAATCCTGTACTGTAAATGTTTTTACTTTTGACTTATATTCAAAGGTATTTCGATATGGCCGGAGCCTGTGTCAAAGTTCAAAGTTGATATTGGCATGTGTAGAATCGAACCTTACAAAATAGTTATCAAAAGCGGCCTCGTAAATAGACCTTTTTCGAAAGTATCCTGCTTGAAAATCGGCAAAAACAAGGAGAAAAGCCAAGCGCTGTACAGTGAACAAGTGAGCTTTTCTGGGCTTGTTTCAGACCACCACGTGACCGACATTTGACGTCACTAGCAAAAAAGATCCATTATTGTTTCATATAAGAACGACGTTCAAAATGAGTCCGTTCTATCGAGGTCTAAGTGATACATTCATATGGCTCAAACAATTAAGTTGTTGGCGCACCTGTTAAGAAGAGTCCTCTCGGGTTCCAGAAGTAGCGCAGGTAAACGCATATACGAAGAGCCGCTAACGGCAATGGAATTGTAACCGAATTTCCTCTTACGCACTAGCAGTAGAACGTCCAGCGACACACGACTGCTTGAAGCTCACAATAAATGGCTTAGCCTAAAATAAAACGAGTTGTTCTTCTTCCCGATAACCCTCCAGTCTTGGTGGAACTGACGAATCTGCCACTTCAGGACTTACTCCTTCGCGCGCTCTCCAACTCCATCTCCTGCTCATCCTCGCTTATGTCATCTTCGTCATCGCCATTCGCTATCCTGCACAGCCTGATGTCTTCCTCAGGCGAAATATTGACATTTCCCGGATGTTCACAAGTGAAGCCAAGTACTTTAGCCAAAATGCACTTTGGTGAGTTTTCATTGGAGACTTCACCATACGTGTATACCAGGAGATCCTCTGTCTAGTTAAGCCATTTAAGTGCCACTTTGTTACCTACATACTTTCCACTTATCCGCCTCAACGTGTACGTCCTGTTATAGAACTGACTTACCAGTAGGGTGATACCTCCCTCCGTCGATTGTGTCTTACAGCGACTACATCATTTTTCTGGTAGAGAATTTGGACTCTCACATTTCCACCTCGCACATCATTCTTGACATCCACTGTGTGGCACGCCGTAGTTACGTCAAGGTCTGCTGACGATGGCGAAATGACAGTTGGGCGCATACTCAGCGCATATGGAAGAGTTCCTGTTAACTCTTGTCTTACAACGAAAACTGGCTTGCCTGACACCCCTTCCGTACTCTCTGATAAAATCCCTCGTCACTTCTTCTCTTCTCCTGGCTTCATCAGCATTTTCAGTTCGTTCACTATTTCATGATTGCTTATTAGGTCGCGAGTTATCACTCCTAATCACTTTCTCAGGATAGAATGAATTCGGCCCTGTGAAATGCGAGAAGTGTTTCTGGCATATTCGAGAAGTGCTTCTAACATGTCGTCTTCCACACAACAAACTCTCCTGTATGCATAACCTGCTATTGTTGGCATGTCATTGTCGGCACGCATACCCTTAAAGAAGCTTTGCACACTTAGGGTGGTCATCCTCTCAAACGAGATGCCACCAGTAAAGTGCTATTGACCAATCTCCATCATGGTGTTGCATAGACCTGTTAGGGAATCTAGGACAATCCGGAGTGACTGTCTTGTTATTCTTGGAACAGTCATATCCGGACCGTTGGTATTTACCTTCCCCGTCCTCTCTTTGGCTTCTGTTTCGTGACTTGCAAAGAATGCAACTACTTCCTGTACGTGCTTTAGGTGATCATTAAAATGCGGTAACTCATCTTCTTTTGCCTTTTGTCCAGTCTAAAGATGTTTGCATATTCAGTTGGCCATTTCTTTCTCCCTTTGCTTAAGTTATCATTCTCACGGCTTTGTTTCCTGTATCGCACACAAGGATAGTATTTCTGTATGAGCACATGACAGAAGGCATATTCCAAGAGCTATCTATGCAATCGTGATGTCATAGGTCCCTTAAAACGAGATTTTCATTTCCCGCCTTCGCTTACGAGATTTTTATTTCCTGCCTTCACTTCTCTTAAAACAAGATCTTAATTTCCCGCCTTCGCTTCTCTGGTTTAAGGGACTTTTGCGTGGAAAAATCCACCGGTGACGTAAAGAAAGCTGTCCAATAGAATCTTTCGAAGCGAGAAATGACTGTTTGTAAATATAGCTTTACGGGCCGGACGCGCACATGTATATCACATATGTCAATCAACCTTCGCGCCATAATATTTAATTAGATTCGAATCCTCATAACTGAAACAAGTCAACTTCTCGCAACTTCGTCGCTTGCTTCAACTCGCGCATCGCGCTCGTTCTAAGAGGCTCAGCAGGAGATACCCAGCAGGAGATATCTTCCTTTAAACTATAAATAGAATGTTCTTTTCCAGAGGAGAGAAACACCTCCTTTTTCAGGTACCGCAATACCCATGGGACCGGGAACGTTTGAAATTGACCTCAATCTCCGACCTCCTTCATATAGATGAACACGTGGCCTGTTTTCATCACTGTCGCAAACTATCATATGATCTTCGTCACGCGTTAAAGCTAATGCAGTTAAAACACTGGATCTTTCAAGTGATATCACAACATTCAAGTATCCTATAATGTGTACTTCTTCGTTATGCTGGATATTTATTGAGGAAACCTTACTCATGTGAACGGCTGAGACAAACAGTTGAAGTCCATCCTTGCTGGATGCACATATGGCAAATGGAGAATTCAGATCTGGAACATTGGTTTCCGACAAAAGAGTTAAGTCTTCAATATGGACGTTCCGTACACGTCGAGTAGCACAATCATCTTTTTCATTATCGTTTTATTCCTCGCGTGGGATCTGGGAAGCATGGCAAAAAAGAGATACGATCTCTACCACTCTGATATTTCGGTTCCCCTGATCACAAATGTACAATTGTTTCTCCACGGCTACAACACCAGTTAAATTTCGGAATTTGTCATTTCTGCCATGTCCATTGCTATGGCCAGGCTCAACACCACCAGCAATTAAATAAACATTTGCTGGGCAGTGCATGTTAACCACCGTACAGCATGATGCAAATGATCGGTGACAAACAGCTTGCTGTGTTTTGGAGAGAAGGCCAAGCCAATGCCAAAATTCAGCAGAACGCACATACTTCATGTTGTGCGGGGAGTCAGGGATAGGAACTTGGTACGGGTATATGTCTTTATCAACAAGCGGCAAAGTGTTCATGAAGCCCTTTTGCTTTGGATCACAGTCCGTCGACCAAGCCAGTGGCAACATGAGTCTTGCGCAGACTTTGTTGGGGTCTCTGATACATAAGTTGCATGGATGAAGAAGTGGGTGCCAGTCTGTGTACCCAGCAGAACATTGTTCGCAAACCATTGTTCGCAAACCATTGTTCGCAAACCATCTTCTCACTAAAATAATCATAGCAATAGAATATACACACTACATATGATTTCAGGCAACTAGAACAGCGTTGTGTCACACCGATTATTTTATCATACAGTTCTTCTATATAGTTTGCTCCTTATTTCCGCAATAGAACACGCCGACGGGAAAGTTCACTTTGTCATCCAAGGAGGCAACTCGGACCTCTCTTGCTTGCATAACGAACTGGTGCTTCCCTAGAAATTTTAATATTTCCATGTTGGAAACTGCTATCTCGAGGAATACTCTAAAGCAGACTTCAGTGCCATTTCGTCTGTAGATACACCAAAAATATATCCACGCACTTTTTCATTTTCAGTTGATAGGCTTGCTTTTCGATACACATATGGATACACAGTTCAACGTATTCCTTGATTATTCTGCTAGTCAAATGACCAGGAGGTGAGTTTCTTATTATGGTGCGCGTATTTACGAATTCCTGTATATTGTTTGTTGACAGTTTCTAGTGCTTCCATGTTTACCACAATCCGACAGAAGGTAAGATGCCACTGGCTTACGATTAAACTGTATCGCTTTTTGGAAGCCAGCTAACGCTGGGTAAAGGCTGGTTAACGATTGTTCCTCCACAAGTCCCATTGCACGTGAACAAAGCGAATGTACTTGCTCGTAAAAATCGTGTGTTTTGGGCAAAACTCCTGAGGATGTAAGGAATGCAAACATTGCTGCAGCTTCATCCAGTTTTTCAAGGTCCAAGTACATTTCCGTACTTGTTTTGCCCTCTGCCTGATCTAGTCATAAGCCCTCGTCAGAGTCAGCATCCGTAGCTTGACTGCCAACATCGTAATCACTATCGCTGTCTAAAGAAATACTTCCTGCTTCACAAAGGTTGTTTAAGCAATCAAAGAGATGGTGTTGTTTAGAGTCTAATGCTTGTAAACAGTGTTCACTTGTGACGGAGTCCAGGCACGAGTGTTTCTCGACAACTCCTTGCAAGGTCTCCAACGGAGCGTCTAAGGAATCTGACATTTGCTCATTCTCTTTCAACTTCAGACATCCGGCAGTCATCTCCCCGGCATTGGAGCTAACTCGTTGGGCAACAGCTGTCATAGTCATAAATGACGTTGCTATTGACCGGGTTCTCTTTCGGTTAACTTTATCACACCTTTGAAAGTGCTTCTTAAAATTATGGATATTGTAAGGCAAAATACGAAAATAAACAGTCGAAGTGGATTCCACCCATCTGGATTCTGGATTCCGAGCAGTGGATTCCGGATTCCAAGATCTGGATTCCGGATTCCAAAGGCAAACTTTTGCTGGATTCCCGATTACCTTACACGGAGCGATAAATCTTCGGGTTCGATTTTTGCGTAAACTCCCAAGACCTGAAGATTTTAGCTCATAACAAAAGCAACTGAAATAATAAAGACTGATAAAATGTAATAAAATATAAATAGTTTTGGATCAACGTAGCTTATCGAATGGGTGAAAAGATCTGTAGCTAACTCTACAGAACACTCTTCTTCCAAACTTAAAAAAACAGAGGAAAACCTGCGAAAGCGCAACGTAACTATTTACTTTAGTTCTTGTTATTATAAACTAAACATATGTTAACTAGCTTCGAGAGAAATCTGGCTTTCTTTTCTCTGAGAAACCGGGTCGTTATTCGAAGAGAGTAGACGTTGATGAGCGATTTTATTATTCCCCTCGGAGCTCCGGCAACCACTACATTCGCTTACACAATAGCAGGTTGTATAAATATACATAATGTTTAAACCTATCAGCCCTGAAGAAAGGTGTTAGGTTCGGCACACGAGGCAAAGCAAGTAACCAGGAGCTAAAGAGTTAATTAAACTTTATATTCACACATAGGATAACTGAGAAAAGTCGTTTCATGCAATTCTTCCCCATTTTCATTCAATACCACGTTGTGAAGGAAATTAATCACTATTGCTATTAATGGTTTTTGAAAATGCTAGCATTGTATATTAGATTATCAGTATATCATATCGGTGTTGTTTGCTTCACTGAAAATTGTTCAATCAAAACTTAGTCACAACTATCATGAAGGAAAAAACACATTGGCAATATGGTTATACAACTGGAAGCGAGCAAAGTAAACTGGCGGATAATAGATTGACTTACCATATAGTTAATTTACCAGCATATCATATCCGTATTGTTTGCTTCGCTGAATATTGCTCAACGAAAAAGTAAATATTAATGAAGGTGTTGTTAAATATATCAATTATAAAGCATTTAACAAAATGTCGGTTCAGAGATTAGAAGGGCTACATGTCAACAAAGTCTAAAAGAATTTGCCTAAAAATCTATCAATGAAAATGCTGACATGTAAGGTAAGTCAATCTATTACTGATCGGCTACAACCTATTCTCAGGCACGCATGTAAACAAATATAATCTCTCCCTAGAGGAGGCACACAAATTTTTTTTAAGCCTGTCCAAGACTGTTCACTTTACTATATCGATACTAATCCTGTCATCTATATACATGTAGTTTCTTGACTCTCAAAATTGAGTGAAATAAAAGACTTTCTGTTTACCTGTTGCAGAAATGGCGCTCCTTCGTTATGCCGAGACTTCATTGCAGCGACAACGCGATTCCAGAAAAATTGAATAAAATCAAACCCTAAAGCAGCGAAACTCAGGCAGAAAAAAATATCGGGCATCATTTATGGCGTCCTGTGGCGATTTTCCACGGCCAAAAGAGTAAATTCTCAACGTAACTCTGCACAGGTGTTATCGGCCAGTCAGCGGATAAGCGGAAAACTGACGCGCGCGCGGCTGTGGCGGGAACCTTTTTTGGCCAGAGTGTTAAGCGATAAAATTTATAGAGGAAAAAAGTAAAAGAAAGGTAAGTTATCGCAAAGAAACGGTTTATTATAAGAATGTGACCATGAAAACTCTGGGCACACATTATATCACAGTATGAAGCTATAAAACAATTACAGGAAACAATAAACACTTAATGACTGGCCCCGAGGGAATCAGTGAGTTTTGTTTCCCCGAGATCCTCGATGTTCCCCGAGACGGAGTTGAGAGGATCGAGGGGAAAGAAAACTCACTGATTCCCGAAGGGACAGTCATTAAGTGATTTGTTATATAGACATAAGTCAGTGTTACTACCTGATACGAGCGAGGTTTGTCGTCTTCTCTTCGAGAAGCTGATTTTCAACTAAAAACGCTGCCAGCGTCGCTGCGGCATTTTTAGTGTCGTTTTGTGTCTTTCTTGCATCCTTTTTTAGCTACCAATTTCTCACTGTCGCGCTTGATAAAGATGCAAATTGTTTCTTTGGATCTGGTTCCATTTTGAATGCTTTCTTTCGACGAAAAATGATCAACTCTAGACATTTTGGTAAACAACATTTCCCGCCTTTAGCTGGCCAGTGGCGCGCGCGACACATCACACCATCTTCTGTCACGATGTGATCACGTGGCGGGCGCGGGGAACATTGGATTTTTATGACTGCCACGTGACCCTGAATCAGCCAATGCGAGCGTGCGTTGTGTCTGGAAAACTTATGGCTATGTAACAACAACGCTTATTCCCGTACCCTTGCCCAAAATCAATACGTTTCACAGGTCTAAATAGTCGCTAAATAACTCTAGCCTCGGTCCAAACATTTTTAATCAGCTTATGGTTACAAAGCGAACAGACATCGCGTGTCCGATAAAGCGTATCGTTTGGCCGATGAAAGGTTAATCTGGTCGATAATATGTTTGTGAAAAACTGACTTCTTCAGTCGATTTTCAGCTGGGAGAATAGTAAAATTCGAAAGGAATCAGGTTATGCTAACTTAGTCTCAACTACTATACTAAATATCACGAAGGAAGAAACACATTGGCAATGTGGTTATATGACTGGAAGCGTGCAAAGTATCATATCTGTAGTGTTTGCTTCGCTGAAAATTGCTCAACGAAAAGTAAATATTAATTAAGGTGTTTGTTAAATATATCAATTGTAAAACGTTTAATAAAATCCCGGTTCAGAGAGATAATGTCTAATAGAATTTGCCGCCATATTGGCAATATGGTTATACGCTGACTTGGAAGCTAGCAAAGTGAACTGGCGGATAATAGGTTGACGTACCTTATCTAAATTACCAGTATATCATATCCGTATTGTTTGCTTCGCTAAAAATTGCTCAACGAAAAAGTAAATATTAATGAAGGTGTTTATTAAATATATCGATTATAAAGTATTTAATAAAATACCGCTTCAGAGAGAGAAGGGCTGACTGTATGTCAACTAAAGTCTAATACAATTTGCCTATAAAACTATCAATAGCATTGCAACATTTACCTTTTTTGCTTGAGCGGGTATCCAGAAACGGTCAGACCAAACGCTATCTCGCAGTCAAAGGTATAGATAGACCCTTACATACAAAGCCTAACTTTTGTTAAAATTAAACGCCATTAAATGTTGTAAATGGTCTCGTATAGTAAACTACCAGTATCATACCCATGTTGTTTGCTTCACTGAAAATTGCTCAATCAAAACTGAACAAATATTAATTAAGGTGACTGATAAGTATATTACTTATAAGCATTTAATAATATTGTTAGAAGACGGAAGGCGTTTAATTTCGGGATCTTTACTTCTGGTTTTATTGGATCTTAGCGTCATTAACTTAGTATAGAACGTGTGCCCGTGACGTCATCAAAATTCTAAAATCTAAACTATAAGATCTATAAAGCTGTTCTTTCAATATGATTTAGATATCGGTATTCTCAGTGTTCTTCGAAAAATTAACATCGATACGGTGATTCGTTTTTGAGTTACAGTATTTTGAATTTTGTGACAGCCCAGCTGTTTCCTAAATGTCATGAAAATCCATATATTTCGGCCAATTTAAAATGTTAGACTTGATAAACCTTTAAAAGTGATATCTAACGTGTTTTGAAGTGAACGCTAATCATATTGATGGGAAAAACAGCTTTATTTGTAGAGGACGTTTTCAGCCGCCATCTTGGTGTAGCAAAGTGGTACACCAACATGGCCGCCGCATACTAATTACACTAAATTGTTCGACAGCTCGGTTACGAAGTACTCCATTGCTCCAAAATTTCGGTAATTTCTTTATTTTTACCTGCTCTATATAAAACATTAAAAATATTTTTCTAATATCTGTCTTTTCTTGATTTTTTTTTTTGTGACGTCAGTGAAAACGACCTATACTATATAATACTACTATATTGTACAGCAGTTCTTGGATTTCTTTGATGCTATTGGAGCAGAGAGTATGCCTGAGGGAGTCTATATTTATATTTATAGTAAAATTTAGGATATGCCTCAATGACAAAAATAGTAAAAATATAGATTGCGTGATAAAGGGCTCTACAACAACGAAGTCTTAAACAATTTGCCTATAAAAGTATCAACGAAAATGCTGACAACACCATGATAACTTACCACTTATACCGTATATCATATTCGTGTTGTTTGCTTCACTGAAAATTGCTCAATCAAAAAGTAAATATTAATTAAGGTGATTGTTAAATATATCAACTATAAAGCATTTAATAAAATTTCGGTTCAGAGAGATAATGCCTAATACAATTTGCCTTTAAAACTATCAATAGCATTGCAACTTTATCACTTCTTCACTGAGTGGTTTCCAGAAACCGTCAGACCAAACGCTCCCTTGCGAATAACCAGGTAGGCACTTAGAGCCCTTTGTTCAGTTTGTTAAAGAGCTTAAGTCTCTGCCATGTCAATCACGAAGCCTTTTAATTTGGTCGAAGTTTAAATTGGTTAAAGACATTCTTATAAAATCCGGTTTTTTATCACTTCCAGAACCAAGTCACATTATAATTTGAAACTTAAACTAACCCGGCGAAGAAACGTTCAATTGCTTCGCATCCTTGAAGACAAAATGTTGTTTCAAATCATGATATCAATGATAAAAATAATACTACAACTTCAGAGAACTATAAAGAATAATCCAGCTGAACAAGTGCTATTTAGAGACTGAATAAGGTTTAAATAGGGCGTATCCTCCAAGCGAAGTTTTAAACGTTGGTGTTTATTAATTTACAGCCTTTGCGAAAACTGAACAAGATGTTGAAGCTGATCTTGCTGATCTGTTTGTGTATTGTCGTCATTCAAGGTAAGTGCTATATAGAGCCCGCTAATGTGAACAGGTGAGACATTATACTTACTGTTATTTCATAGTTTTCTATCAGTGGAATATGGGTGCATATTTTACGAGAAATGATTTTTTTTGTATACAACGAACCTTTATTATCGTATAAATAAGAAATGGGAAAATCTATTTGTCTTTGGAAAGAACTACGAAATACGGTTGTGAGTGGCGGCCGCCTTCACAGAAACCAACAAATTAATTTCCAATCTGTGGTTTAGCCAGGTCAGTCCTGACTTTGATCAGCCCCTATGGTTGTTTCAGGTCTCGTTAAAATTCAGTCTTGTTTTAAAGCTAGCCATAAAATAGCGATCTGTATTTCCTAAAAATATATGAAATACAGCTAAATGCCGAGCTCTTATTGGCTGACGTATACTATTTATAGAATAATTCTTCATATTAAACACTAATCTAATTTTTGTATTTTTTTACAAATGGCCATGTTTCTCCGTGTTGCATTAAAATAACCCACACAGCACTTAAATGGGTTCTCTACCTGTAGTTATACGCAGCTTTTCATCCAATCACGCAAAAGCTTTTCAGCCAATCACAGCCGAAGCTTTTAACAATCACAGCAAATTTAAATATTTTTATCCTATCACAGCAGAAGCTTTTTATCCAATCACATCAAAAATGTAATCTTATCAAAGCAATTAACGTTTGCTTCATTGATGGGAACCGTTTCAGTCTTTAATAAAACATTTCCTGTATATCGGTCGCGTATCATGAAAAAGCATAGGAAAGACATTTCATTGTGTTAAAAAAATTGTACAACACTGATTCATTTTTTTTAGTTTTTTCTAGCATCAAATCTTCATCTAGACTTCAAACACGTGACACGTAAACCTGTTAAACGAGTAATACGTGTGCGCAGTTTGCTTGAAAGTTTTAATTGAATGCTGGAGAATTCGTTCTATATTAACTAGTGGTTTAGCGGGTGTATTTACCCTGTGAAGTTTGCTTTAAACTTTGAACGAACTTTTGTGTTATTGGTCAATTAGATTATTTGACATTTCAATATAGCACTGAACCTGAATATAAATTTATTTACTTTTTTACTTTTTAACTGATGAAGGCTGAAAACCGAAACGTTTGAAGTTGCCAGTCGTACTTCGTAAATTCTTCATATATATCTGCCATGTTTTCACAAAAGGACCCTTAGAACCGAAGACCCCCTTTTGTGAAAACATGGCAGATCTTGTGTGCCTTTAGCTTTAAAAGCTAGTAACTCGTCTTTTTGCCGTTTTCTTGAAAGGGCAAATGACAGTTAAAATCTTTTCTGGCCTTTCTATCCTATAATTTACTTGTGTTAGATCTATCCCATAATTTCTTTATTTGGGAGTTAGAGGTTAGGGCTAGGTTAGAAAAAGGCCATTTTCTGATATTTTTACTCAAAATACAGCAAAATTCCATCGATTAATCTTAATCTACAGGAAGAGAACGTTGTATTGCCGTGTAGTGCATCAAAATCCATTAAAAGCTCGAGAAATGGCGCCACTTTGACATTTAGGTTACACAAGCAAATTAATGTGTACCTGTTGGCTTTAAAAGACAGTAACTCACTTTTCAACTTTTTCATCCAATTTTTCTCAGACCTAGTGGGAAATGTACATCTTTCACTAAGCAAATCGTCGCGCCATACGTCAGGCAAAGTTGTTTTTTCGCGAAAATTTTTGAAAGACTATTATTTTAAAACAGATAAAGAGTATGAGCTCTTAAATCTAGAATATTAGGGTTTAAATCGAGCTAGGTAGTAGTAAAGTCATATAATGAGAATATATGCAAACCAGAAAAGTGAAATAATCAGTGTACACACAAGTTACAGGCCTATTGGAAAGTTATGGTCCGCCTGCAGAAAAGAGCAGCTCGGATAATTTTAGATGCCCCATGGGATACCCCTTCTTCGACGCTTTTTAAGGACTTGAACATAATTCCTTTCCCTGAACGAGTAAAACGCCTCAAACTAATGCTGTTGTATAAGACCCTTAATGGTAAAACGCCTGAATACGTCCGAAATAAAGTCAAATTGCTGAAAGACACACACTCGCTTAACACAAGGAACGCTGCCCACAACTTTATGCTACCAAAGGTAGCAAATCTTTGGCAAGAAAACTTTCAGTTTTAGAAATGCTTCTCTATGGAACAAACTACCTGAACTGAACTAAAACAAGCAGCCTCAAGAGATTCATTCTTGCTTTTGGTGTTAGAAACTGTTTTATTCTTCTGAGGAGGCCGAGTCTCTTGGATATCTTGCCCTTAACGTACTCGATGTGGGTGTCCCAAGAAAGGCTAGTGTCGAGATAGATCCCAAGTAATTTTGTGTGTGTAACTGATTCAATTGTAGTATTGTCGTTGACGGCTACAAGCAGTTTTGTTTTCCTTCACTAGCTTACTCCATTTCGGTTTGCTGCAAATTATCATTGATTTGGTTTTGTTACAGTTGAGTACCACTTTATTCTCACTGGCCCACTTTGTTATCGGCTTCAACTCAGCCGTTAGAGTGGCTTGAACCTTCTCTAAGTTTGGACCTGTTGCTAACTGAGTGGTGTCATCAGCATCGATTTCCACGCTGCTGTTGGAAACGTGAAGTGGAAGGTCGTTGATGAAGACAATGAACAGAAGAGGACCTACTAGTATTGACCCTTGCGGGACTCCTGAATTCACGGGTAGAGAGGATGACAGCTGTCCCTGAATAGCAAATTTCTGTGTTCTATATATATGCACTCGCTGCAGTCTACGGCAAAGGAATCAACTCATGACACTAGACTTCATAGGGAGTTAAATTACTGAATGAACTTTTTATACATCATACATTTATGCATTGGACACTACCTGTATTCATAGTTAATAGAGTGGTTTGATAGTCAATACTTGTGATAACCAATAAAGAAATGGTGAAATTAATCCAGAATAAAGGTTGTTATTACTCGTTTATAGGTCGTGTACCTCGCCGTTTGTAAAAATGATGGTCAGTATAACAATCATCAATAGCTACAACCAAAAGTAATAGTTATTTCAACCTATTGTAATTGTTACGACCAATCAAAATAGTTACAACTTGTGATAACCAATAAAGAAAAGGTGAAATTAACCTAAAATAAAGGTTGTTATAACTTTTAAATATAGTTGTGATTTTGACCATTTATAAAATGGTCAAAACAAACCTTTAAAATAGTCGCAACCAAAATTAATGGTTATTTTAACTAGTCATGTTTTACAGTGTATCGGTAAGGTATGAACTGAACCAAGCAAGAGTTGACTTCGAGAGACCATAAATTGCCAACTTTTTTAGAAGAATATTATGGTCAACAAGATCAAATGCCTTTCTATAATCAATCAGAGTCAGTCCAGATATGAGTCCATTGTCCATATGCATGTTCATTAGTAGGTCGTCAACTAATTTGATTAAGGCAGTTTCGCACGAGTGAAACAGTCTAAATCCTGATTGGTGTGTGCTGAGAAGATGATTCTCTGTCAGGTATGCATATAGACAAGATGAATATAGATGAATATATTTTGTAGTTAATTTTTGGGCTATCGTGCGACTGAAGCCTGTTTGAGCTGTGGTGTGTTTTCTCAAAAGTTGTCCCGATTTATTTTCATTTTGTTCCGACATATCAATAATTCCCGGTAAATTCCCTGAGCCTACCAATTCCCGACATTTTCTTAAGATTCCCAGCACAAAAAACTGCTGTTCTCCCCGCCCGGTGAAGTTTAAACACCGGAAATCAACTGTAATGATGAGAATGTATTTGTAAATGCTAATTGGTGTTTTGGATTATCGAAGGCCATGCCCAATAGAACGGAAACTTATTTGCTGCTCACCATCTTGATAACAGCCGCCTCCTCCCCAAACAATATATGCTCACACAGAGTTCGATCGCCTACACGACTCCAGTGACTCGTGCATGAGTCGTCAACTTAGCACTGATGCATGATCATCAAGTTACAAAACATTTTGTGGTTTGGACTCGCTGTTTTAGCACTGAAGGAACTGTAGTAAAAATACAAACGAAGACGATCTGAATTAGCCTGAAGTAAAGCGTACGACAAAGCACTCGCGGATTTGCATAAATCGCTCTCCTCCAGATGCGAAGCTGCACGGAATGCGAAGAACATAAACCTGTCAAAGGTTGCTCCTCCTCTCCGAAAAACTGCTCATGACTTTGAGGCAGGAAAAAATTCTGACAGACCTGGGACAATTAACGACAGAACTACAAGACATCCGCGTCAAGCTCAATGAATTAAACGATAAGGTTGGATCGCTTTTTAAAGTTTTTTTTTTCTCGAAGAGAAAATCAAGATCAAAGAAACAAAATAGGCATCAAGTAGGAAGAAGAGGAGAAAGACTCAGCGTACCACAGCTGAAATATTGGCGAAGATTGGTCTTAGATATGAACCGGCTCTTGTTGTCGACCTAAATGAAGAAGTTATCGTTAATCTCCAGAAGAGTTAAAAAAAATGGGCAAATCCTTGTCACAATGACTGCTGTCTGTTAAAGTGCCTATAACCCTTTTGCAATTTTTATTGCTTACGAACCTCTGAAGAGTTTTGAGTACTTCTGTGAAGAAAGTTTTGGTTTTGGGTGTATACTCTATGTTCTACGCTTGTTTGAAATCGTGTGAATGTGACCTTTCCTGATCCATGACCGCGTAAGCAAAAGCCTGGGTCGATACCTGTATTTACGTCATCTTGACGTCATATAATTAATTCGGCTTTGCAATCATTTCAATAAATACTTAACATGTTGACTAAAATGACTTTTTTCTTTACTAACAACCCACAAACTGTGTATATTTTCTATGCATCGATGTTGTTGTGATAGAAAGGCGCCATGGAGAATAATGCATTAATGAGGTGACGTACATACAGGTTTCGACCCAGGCTTTTGCTTACGCGGTCATGGGTCAGGAAAGGTCACAAAAGGTCACATTTACACGATTTCAAACAGGCGTAGAACATAAAGTATTCACTGTAAACCAAAACTTTCTTCACAGAAGTATTCAAAACTTTTCGGAGGTTCATAAGCTATCAAAATTGCAAAAGGGTTATAGGCACTTTAAGCAGTAGTGCACAACTGCAACTTAAAGGTTTACTAGGTAGCTTTGAAAAAGAGGAAATAAGTTCAGATGATGAAAATGATGATCCGAAAGATAGTCAAGGGCACCCAACGAAGTTTTCGGTTAAAAAGCTGTTCGGGAGAGTAAGTTAGCCTAAAACTTTCGGATTTGAAAAAATTGTCCCTAGGAAATTGTTTTCTGAAATACTGGCTAGAAAATTTGTTTTCGATCCCTAGAAAATTATAGGAGAAAAGGGAGACTAAGAGGTTCCCCTAAAATATTCGTACGTCCCAATTCGTCTGATCAATAGAGTCAGAACAACACATTTTCGTTCCCTAAGAATTGCGTAAAGGAAAAAAGGATCCCTAAAAAAATCGTACCTCCACAAAAATTTGCAACATGAAGTTACTTGGGCTAGAAAATTCTTATTTATGTTCTAGACTACTAACAAATTCGTAGGCCGGGAATATTTTGCCATAGTATTTTCGGTTGACGCGATTTCCACCTAGAAGATCCGAACAGCTAATAGCTTTCTAGAATACGTCAAAAGACATAGTAGGCGCCTTAAAATGGCTAGATAAGCTGCAGAAAACTGGTTTCAAACGAATTTCAAAAACTACTCGTTGGGTGTCCTTGGGTAGTGAAGAGTTGGAAGAGAATGATGTTGATACTAGTGATTCAGGGGAAAAAGACATAAAAGTGGGGATGTCAACAGCAAAAGAAAGTATAAACTCTGATGCAGAATCATCATCTGATCACAATGCGGGCTCCTACTGGGAGAATGGGTCTTGGATGTCTTACCTTGAACCATTGTCCGAGTAAATCGTTGTAATACAGCCTTTTTAGGTGTATGATGTGCCAGATTTTGAATTTTATAGATATACGTTATTTCCCAGAACAAGAACATATCTGCCAAACATTACATTTGTAGAATATTGTAACGAATTTAAAAAAGGAAAAACTATTTAAACATTATTTTAATTCATCAGTAGAAATAAAGATATTTGTTGTTTACAACAGGTTGCCAAAACTCTGACATAAGAAGCCGCCTGGCCATTGACGTTTTCATTTTTATGACAGGGCTTGAAAATTAGTGACCCTCCACAAATTGCGGTTTTAAAAACTATGACCCTCTCTAAATTGGCGCTCAAAAAGTTGTGACCCTCCCCACAAACTCAGCAGCCCCCCCCCCCCCCCCTCCCCCCCTCCCCCCACCGCTAAATAATGACCGGTCCCAAAGGCCAGAAAAGTCTTAAACTGTTATTTGCCCTTTCAAGAAACGGCAAAAATACGAGTTACTGGCTTTTAAAGCTAAAGGCACACAAGATCTGCCATGTTTTCACAAAAGGACCCTTAGAACCGAAGACCCCCTTATGGAACCCTCCCCCGTTTAGAAGTGGCTAGAATGAGGTTGCAGCTTCAAATCACAATGGATCAAGTGATGTGGCAGAGTTAAAACCATGGTTTCTGTACTCGACGCGACAACTGCCATGCAGCATGAACTGCGGATGGCTGTCGGTTCGCGAGCTTGTGATGACATTCCATGGACTAGAATGGAAAATAACAATCGTTTCAAGGAGAAACTTTTTTGGCGATGTTTAGGCTACTTATTTCCACGAGAAGTGCTCCAAAATTCCAGTTGAGCCTTAGTAGGTGGAAAATAACCATAAAACTAGGATCACTACCATGCAAGTTGCATGGCACTTCCCAAAACGCGCTATGATCTAGCTAGCGTCTAACACACGTGTTGGATTATCGTTAGCGGTATCCACTAGTTCCTAACGATAAACATAGAAATAATACAATCATTAATTAATTAATTAATTAATTAATGTTCGGTATCTAGCGCATAGTTAAGGGAATGAAAACCAGCCTATCCTATGTAGTTTCGTCCAACTAGAACAAAATTTTGATGTATTACTCGCGCAAATGAAGTTCAGGGGGGTTTAAGGCGGTTTTTCTCGCTTTTTGCTTGGCCGAGCGGGGCCTGGGCAGCTGCTTAATGTTAATTCTGTCTTTCGGTATTGAACTTGAAAACTTAGGAACCGATCAGTTTTGTCATGAATGACATTCCGGAGACATTTTGCTAACACAAATGGGTATACCATTGCCAGGGTGAGTGGGGTAGGGAATAATTGTAATTTATAGCTTGGAGGTGTTAATGTTAGGTACGTTGCGCTATGTTAATGTGAATTAAAACAAGCCTATCATATGTAATTTCATTCAACTAGATTAAAATTTTGATGTAACATTCGCGCAAATGAAGTTCAGGGGGGGTTAAGCCATTTTGAAATTTTATTTTGGCTGTCATTTCCCCCCCTGAACATCAATGTTAACCAAATTAAGAAGACCCCCTGCAGTTTTCTATGGATAACACTTTGGTGAAAACCCTATGTCTCTACCATGTTCCTTTCTACCTCTAAAAATCCATCGCCCTTTTGTTTTTGGCCGCAAAGCATCCTGAGACAAGTTAATTCTCTATTTCGCAGTCCAGAACTGGATTCAATAACGTTACAGCATTAAAATCATAGTTTTCGTACTAAACACGATGAACAGAACATATTGGTACCAAATTGGGGGTAAGAAATGCGAACCTTTCAAAATTAAGGGGGGAAGGGTGAAACCCATGGTAACGGATTATCGTTAGCGGTTTCGACTTGTTCCTAACGATAAACATAGAAATAATACAATCATTAATTAATTAATTAATTAAAATTAATTAATGTTTGGTATATAGCGAATAGCTGAAGGAATAAAAACCAGCCTATCTGATGTAATTTCGCCCAACTAGATTATTTTTTTGCGTAATTACTCGCGCAAATGAAGTTCAGGGGGGGTTAAGCCGGTTTGAATTTTTGTTTTTGCTAGCATTTCCCCCCCTGAACTTTAATGTCAACCACATTACGAGGAACCCCTGCAGTTTTCTATGGGTAACATTTTGGTAAAACCCCCATGTCTCTACGATGTTCTTTTCTACCCGTAAAAATCCATCGCCCTTTCCGTTTTGGCCGCAAAGCATGCTGGGACAGTTTCATTGGCTATTTCCGAGTCGAGAACTGGATTAAATAACGTTGCAGCGTTAAAATCTTAGTTTGGGTGGTAAACACGACGAACACAACCTATTGCTTGGAAATTTGGCGTAAGATATGCGAACCATGCAAAACTGAGGGGGGAGGGGTGAAAAATCCTATGCATTTCCTGTTAATAATGGCACCCTCCCCCATTAGAAGTGGCTAGAATGAAGTTGCAGCTTAAAAAATAATGCTTTTGTTAGTAAACACGACGAACACAACATATTGCTAGAAATTTGGGGTAAGAAATGCGAACCTTGCAAAACTGAGGGGGGAGGGGTGGAAAATCCTATGCCTTTCCTGTTCATAATGGAACCCTCCTCCATTTAGAAGTGGCTAGAATGAGGTTGCAGCTTCAAATCACAATGCATGGAGTGATGTGGCAGAGTTAAAACCATGGTTTCTGCACTCGACGCGACAACTGCCATGCGGCATGAACTGCGGAAGGCGGTCGGTTCACGAGCTTGTGATGACATTCCATGCACTTCGATGTAAAATAACAATCGTTTCAAGGAGAAACTTTCTCGGCTGATGTTTAGGCCACTTATTTCCACGGGAAGTGCTCCACAATTCCAGTTGAGCCTTAGTAGGTGGGAAAACACCATACACCCAGGATCACTACCATGCAAGTTGCATGGCACTACCCAACACTCGGCTATGACGTAGCTAGCGTCTAACACACATGTTGGATTATCGTTAGCGGTATCCACTAGTGTAATATAATAGATATAATACAATGAATGATAACAGCGTATCAAGAACCATAATTGATGCTATCTCAAGTAGTTTTGGATGTAGAGGTCGAAGTTTTATATCATTTTGTTGAAAAGATAAATCCAATATTGTGTATGATTATCGTTAGCGTTACCACTTGTTCCTAACGATAATCATAGAAATAATACGATCATTAAATAATTAATTAATTAATTAATTAATTAAATAAATAAATAAATAAATAAATAATTAATGTTCGGTATCTAGCGCCTAGTTCATGGCATAAAAACCAGCCTATCTTATGTAATTTCACCCAACTAGATTAAATTTTTGCGTTAACGCTCGCGCAAATGAAGTTCAGGGGGGGTTAAGGCGGTTTTTCTCGCTTTTTGCTTGGCCGAGCGGGGCCTGGGCAACTGGTTAACGTCAATTCTGTATTTCGGTGTTGAACGTGAAAATTTAAAAACCGATCACTTTTGTCATGAATGACATTCCGGAGACATTTTGCTAACACAAATGGGTATACCATTCCCAGGGGGAGTGGGGTAGGGAATAATTGTAATTTATAGCTTGGAGGTGTTAATGTTAGGTACGTTGCGCTATGTTAATGCGAATTAAAACAAGCCTATCATATGTAATTTCATCCAACTAGATAAAAAATTTGATGTAACCTTCGCGCAAATGAAGTTCAGGGGGGGTTAAGCCATTTTGAAATTTTATTTTGGCTGTCATTTCCCCCCCTGAACATCAATGTTAACCAAATTAAGAAGACCCCCTGGAGTTTTCTATGGGTAACATTTTGGTGGAAACCCTATGTCTCTACCATGTTCCTTTCTACCTCTAAAAATCCATCGCCCTTTGTTTTTGGCCGCAAAGCATCCTGGGACAAGATTCATTTTCTATTTCGCAGTCCAGAACTGGATTCAATAACGTTACAGCATTAAAATCATAGTTTTGGTACTAAACAAGATGAACACAACATATTGGTTCCAAATTTGGGGTAAGAAATGCGAACCTTGAAAAACTGAGGGGGGAGGGGTGGAAAATAGTATGCCTTTCCTGTTAATAATGGTACCCTCCCCATTTAGAAGTGGGTTGAATGAAGTTGAAGCTTAAAAATCATAGTTTTGGTACTAAACACGACGAACACAACATATTGTTTGCGAATTTTGAGTAAGATCTGCAAACCTTTCAAAACTGGGGGGGGGGGGAAGAGGGGTGGAAACCATTGTCTGATTATCGTTAGCGGTACCCACTTGTGTAATATAATAGATATAATAAAATGAATAATAACAGTGGATAAAGAACCACAATTGATGTTAACTAAAGTAGTTTGTGATGTAGAGCTCGAATTTTGACATAGAGCAGAGATGGGACCTCATTTTGCTTATGTACACTTCGGTATTAATTTTCGTTTTATCCTATGTTATAACTAGATATCTCAGAACGCATTTGAACTTGTGTTTTTGTCTTAAAAATCAAGTAGCCACTGTATTTAGTATGTTTGATTATCGTTAGCGGTTTTGACTTGTGTAATATAATAGATATAATACAATGAATGATAACAGCGTATCAAGAACCATAATTGATGCTATCTCAAGTAGTTTTTGATGTAGAGGTCGAAGTTTTATATCATTTTGTTGAAAAGATAAATCCAATATTGTGTTTGATTATCGTTAGCGTTACCACTTGTTCCTAACGATAATCATAGAAATAATACAATCATTAAATAATTAATTAATTAATGTTTGGTATCTAGCGCATAGTCAAAGGAATAAAAACCAGCCTATCTGATGTGTTTTTGCCTAACTAGATGAAATATTTTCTCGCTTTTTGCTTGTCCGAGCGGGGCCTGGGCAACTGGTTAACGTTAATTCTGTGTTTCGGTGTTGAACTTGAAAACTTAGAAACCATTCAGTTTTGTCATGAATAGCATTCCCAACACATTTTGCAAACACAAATGGGTATACCATTTCCAGAGGGAGTGGGGTAGGGAATAATTGTAATTGATAGCTTATGTTTCATATGTAGCTAATAGTTAAAGGATTCAAAACTAGCCTATTATATGTAATATCGACCACCTACCTGAAATCTTTGCGTTATTACTCGCGCAAATGAAGTTCAGGGGGGGTTAAGCCGTTTTGAATTTTTGTTTTGGCTAGCATTCCCCCCCCCCTGGAATTTAATGTCAACCACATTACGAGGAATCCCTGCAGTTTTCTATGGGTAACATTTTGGTGAAAACCCCATGTCTCTACGATGTTGCTTTCTGTCCGTAAAAATCCATCGCCCTTTTCGTTTTTCCCGCAAAGCATGTTGGGACGGTTTCATTTTCTTTTTCGCAGTCTACGACTGGAATGAATGAAGTTTCAGCGTTAAAATCTTAGTTTTGGTACTAAACACGATAAACACAACTTACTGGTTCCAAGTTTAGGGTAAGATTATCGATCCTTGCCAAACTGAGGGGGGAGGGGTGGAAAATCATATTGCATTTTCCATTAAAAAGGTACCCTCCCCCTTACAAATGGTTTGAATGAGGTTGCAGCGTTAAAATCATAGTTTTGGTGCTAAACACGATGAATACAATATTTTGTTTCCAAATTTCGGGTAAGAAATGCGAACCTTGCAAAACTGAGGGGGGAGGGGTAGAAAATCCTATGCATTTCCTATTAATAATGGTACCCTCCCCATTTAAAAGTGGGTTGAATGAAGTTGCAGCTTAAAACCTTCATTTCCTACATATCCATTTACGAGCATATTGTGTTGATAGCAAACAACTTTCGTGTCCATATATTAATGTCTCCCACATGGAAGATTGAAGCCTCCAATTTTAGCTATAAAAAGCTCCGCTGAAGGTGATATAATATGAGAACCTCATACGGGTGGACCGGTATGGGTGGGACTCTGCAGAGACTCTGCTCCCAATTCCTACAGCGCCCGTGAGGGGGGTAGGGGGGAGCAGAGATGGGGGGGTTCATTTTGCTTATGGACACTTCGCTATTCATTTTCGTTTTATCCTATGTTATAACTAGATTGATCAGAACGCGTTTTAACTACTGTTGTTGCCTTAAAAATCAAGTAACCATTGTATTTTGCGTGTTGGATTATCGTTAGCGGTACCCACTTGTTCCTAACGATAATCATAGAAATAATACGATCATTAAATAATTAATTAATTAATTAATTAATTAATTAATTAAATAATTAATGTTCGGTATCTAGCGCATAGGTAAGGGAATGAAAACCAGCCTATCCTATGTAGTTTCACCCAACTAGATGACATTTTTGCGTTAACGCTCGCGCAAATGAAGTTCAGGGGGGGTTAAGGCGGTTTTTCTCGCTTTTTGCTTGGCCGAGCGGGGCCTGGGCAACTGGTTAACGTCAATTCTGTATTTCGGTGTTGAACTTGAAAACTTAGAAACCATTCAGTTTTGCCATGAATAACATTCCCAACATATTTTGCTAACACAAATGGGTATACCATTTCCAGGGGGGGTGGGGTAGGGAATAATTGTAATTGAGAGCTTATGTTTCATATGTAGCAAATAGTTAAAGGATTCAAAACTAGTCTATCGTATGTAATATCGACCACCTAGCTGAAATCTTTGCGTTATTACTCGCGAAAATGAAGTTCAGGGGGGGTTAAGCCGTTTTGAATTTTTGTTTTGGCTAGCATTTCCCCCCCTGAAATTTAATGTCAACCACATTACGAGGAAACCCTGCAGTTTTCTATGGGTAACATTTTGGTGAAAACCCCATGTCTCTACGACGTTGTTTTCTGTCCGTAAAAATCGATCGCCCTTTTCGTTTTGCCCGCAAAGCATGTTGGGACGGTTTCATTTACTTTTTCGTAGTCTACGACTGGAATGAATGAAGTTTCAGCGTTAAAATCTTAGTTTTGTACTAAATACGACAAACACAACTTATTGGTTCCAAATTTAGGGTAAGATTATCGATCCTTGCCAAACTGAGGGGGGAGGGGTGGAAAATCATATTGCATTTACCATTAAAAAGGTACCCTCCCCCTTACAAATGGTTTGAATGAGGTTACAGCGTTAAAATCATAGTTTTGGTGCTAAACACGATGAATACAATATTTTGTTTCCAAATTTGGGGTAAGAAATGCGAACCTTGCAGAACTGAGGGGGGAGGGGTAGAAAATCCTATGCATTTCCTATTAATAACGGTACCCTCCCCATTTAAAAGTGGGTTGAATGAAGTTGCAGCTTAAAAATCATAGTTTTGCAACTAAACACGACGAATACAACATATTTTCGTTAATTTTCTGCAAGATCTGCGAAGCTTCCAAAAATTGGGGGTCAAAACCATTGTATGATTATCGTTAGCGGTATCCACTTGTGTAATATAATAGATATAATAAAATGAATAATAACAGTGGATAAAGAAACTCAATTGATGTTATCTAAAGTAGGTTTTGTCGTGGAGCACAAAATTTGACATCATTTTGTTGCAAAGTTAAATGTAAGGGGATGGTGGAGCTATTTTCTAGCCCCATTTCCGTTAAATCAGGTTACATTTTCAGTATCATTAGATTATCGTTAGCGGTACCCACTTGTTCCTAACGATAAACATAGAAATAATACGATCATTAAATAATTAATTAATTAATTAATTAATTAATTAATGTTCGGTATCTAGCGCATAGTTAAGGGAATGAAAACCAGCCTATCCTATGTAGTTTCGTTCAACTAGAACAAAATTTTGATGTATTACTCGCGCTAATGGAGTTCAGGGGGAGTTAAGGCGTTTTTTCTCGCTTTTTGCTTGGCCGAGTGGAGCCTGGGCAGCTGCTTAACGTTAATTCTGTCTTTCGGTATTGAACTTGAAAACTTAGGAACCGATCAGTTTTGTCATGAATGACATTCCCGAGACATGTTGCCAAAACAAATTGGTATACCGTTTCCAGGGGGGTGGGGTAGGGAATATTTGTAATTCGTGGTTAAATGTTTGGCATGTTACACATAGCTAGGGAAAATAAAAGTAAGCCTATCTGATGTAATTTTACCCAGAGTGGTATGTTTTTGTATGTAACGCTCGCGAAAATGAAGTTCAGGGGGGGTTAAAGCGTTTTGAAATTTTCTTTTGCATGTCACTTCCCCCCCTGGAGGTTGACCTCAACCAAATGAAGAAGACCCCCTGCAGTTTTTCATGGGTAACATTGTGGTGAAAACCCCATGTCTCTACGACGTTCCTTTCTATCCGTAAAAATCCATCGCCCTTTCCGTTTTGGCCGCAAAGCATGCTGGGACAGTTTCATTGGCTATTTCCGAGTCCAGAACTGGATGAAATAACGTTGCAGCGTTAAAATCTTAGTTTGCGTGGTAAACACGACGAACACAACATATTGCTTGGAAATTTGGGGTAAGATATGCGAACCATGCAAAACTGAGGGGGGAGGGGTGAAAAATCCTATGCATTTCCTGTTAATAATGCAACCCTCCCCCATTAGAAGTGGCTAGAATGAAGTTGCAGCTTCAAAATAATGCTTTTGTTAGTAAACACGACGAGCACAACCTATTGGTTGCAAATGTGGGGTAAGAAATGCGAACCCTGCAAAACTGAGGGGGGAGGGGTGGAAAATCCTATGCCTTTCCTGTTCATAATGGAGCCCTCCCCCATTTAGAAGTGGCTTGCATGAGGTTGCAGCTTCAAATCACAATGGATCAAGTGATGTGGCAGAGTTAAAACCTTGGTTTCTCTACTCGACGCGACAACTGCCATGCGGCATGAACTGCGGATGACTGTCAGTTCGCGAGCTTGTGATGACATTCCATGCACTTGGATGCAAAATAACAATCGTTTCATGAAGAAACTTTTTCGACTGATATTTACGCCACTTATTTCCACGGGAAGTGCTCCAAAATTCCACTTGAGCCTAAGTAGGTGGGAAAACACCATACACCCAGGATCACTACCATGCAAGTTGCATGGCACTACCCAAAACGCGCTTTGACCTAGCTAGCGTCTAACACACATGTTGGATTATCGTTAGCGGTATCCACTAGTTCCTAACGATAATCATAGAAATAATACAATCATTAAATAATTAATTAATTAATTAATTAATTAAATAATTAATGTTCGGTATCTAGCGCATAGTTAAGGGAATGAAAACCAGCCTATCCTATGTAGTTTCACCCAACTAGATGAAATTTTTGCGTTAACGCTCGCGCAAATGAAGTTCAGGGGGGGTTTAAGGCGGTTTTTCTCGCTTTTTGCTTGGCCGAGCGGGGCCTGGGCAGCTGCTTAATGTTAATTCTGTCTTTCGGTATTGAACTTGAAAACTTAGGAACCGATCAGTTTTGTCATGAATGACATTCCGGAGACATTTTGCTAACACAAATGGGTATACCATTGCCAGGGTGAGTGGGGTAGGGAATAATTGTAATTTATAGCTTGGAGGTGTTAATGTTAGGTACGTTGCGCTATGTTAATGTGAATTAAAACAAGCCTATCATATGTAATTTCATTCAACTAGATTAAAATTTTGATGTAACATTCGCGCAAATGAAGTTCAGGGGGGGTTAAGCCATTTTGAAATTTTATTTTGGCTGTCATTTCCCCCCCTGAACATCAATGTTAACCAAATTAAGAAGACCCCCTGCAGTTTTCTATGGATAACACTTTGGTGAAAACCCTATGTCTCTACCATGTTCCTTTCTACCTCTAAAAATCCATCGCCCTTTTGTTTTTGGCCGCAAAGCATCCTGAGACAAGTTAATTCTCTATTTCGCAGTCCAGAACTGGATTCAATAACGTTACAGCATTAAAATCATAGTTTTCGTACTAAACACGATGAACAGAACATATTGGTACCAAATTGGGGGTAAGAAATGCGAACCTTTCAAAATTAAGGGGGGAAGGGTGAAACCCATGGTAACGGATTATCGTTAGCGGTTTCGACTTGTTCCTAACGATAAACATAGAAATAATACAATCATTAATTAATTAATTAATTAAAATTAATTAATGTTTGGTATATAGCGAATAGCTGAAGGAATAAAAACCAGCCTATCTGATGTAATTTCGCCCAACTAGATTATTTTTTTGCGTAATTACTCGCGCAAATGAAGTTCAGGGGGGGTTAAGCCGGTTTGAATTTTTGTTTTTGCTAGCATTCCCCCCCCTGAACTTTAATGTCAACCACATTACGAGGAACCCCTGCAGTTTTCTATGGGTAACATTTTGGTAAAACCCCCATGTCTCTACGATGTTCTTTTCTACCCGTAAAAATCCATCGCCCTTTCCGTTTTGGCCGCAAAGCATGCTGGGACAGTTTCATTGGCTATTTCCGAGTCGAGAACTGGATTAAATAACGTTGCAGCGTTAAAATCTTAGTTTGGGTGGTAAACACGACGAACACAACCTATTGCTTGGAAATTTGGCGTAAGATATGCGAACCATGCAAAACTGAGGGGGGAGGGGTGAAAAATCCTATGCATTTCCTGTTAATAATGGCACCCTCCCCCATTAGAAGTGGCTAGAATGAAGTTGCAGCTTAAAAAATAATGCTTTTGTTAGTAAACACGACGAACACAACATATTGCTAGAAATTTGGGGTAAGAAATGCGAACCTTGCAAAACTGAGGGGGGAGGGGTGGAAAATCCTATGCCTTTCCTGTTCATAATGGAACCCTCCTCCATTTAGAAGTGGCTAGAATGAGGTTGCAGCTTCAAATCACAATGCATGGAGTGATGTGGCAGAGTTAAAACCATGGTTTCTGCACTCGACGCGACAACTGCCATGCGGCATGAACTGCGGAAGGCGGTCGGTTCACGAGCTTGTGATGACATTCCATGCACTTCGATGTAAAATAACAATCGTTTCAAGGAGAAACTTTCTCGGCTGATGTTTAGGCCACTTATTTCCACGGGAAGTGCTCCACAATTCCAGTTGAGCCTTAGTAGGTGGGAAAACACCATACACCCAGGATCACTACCATGCAAGTTGCATGGCACTACCCAACACTCGGCTATGACGTAGCTAGCGTCTAACACACATGTTGGATTATCGTTAGCGGTATCCACTAGTGTAATATAATAGATATAATACAATGAATGATAACAGCGTATCAAGAACCATAATTGATGCTATCTCAAGTAGTTTTGGATGTAGAGGTCGAAGTTTTATATCATTTTGTTGAAAAGATAAATCCAATATTGTGTATGATTATCGTTAGCGTTACCACTTGTTCCTAACGATAATCATAGAAATAATACGATCATTAAATAATTAATTAATTAATTAATTAATTAAATAAATAAATAAATAAATAAATAATTAATGTTCGGTATCTAGCGCCTAGTTCATGGCATAAAAACCAGCCTATCTTATGTAATTTCACCCAACTAGATTAAATTTTTGCGTTAACGCTCGCGCAAATGAAGTTCAGGGGGGGTTAAGGCGGTTTTTCTCGCTTTTTGCTTGGCCGAGCGGGGCCTGGGCAACTGGTTAACGTCAATTCTGTATTTCGGTGTTGAACGTGAAAATTTAAAAACCGATCACTTTTGTCATGAATGACATTCCGGAGACATTTTGCTAACACAAATGGGTATACCATTCCCAGGGGGAGTGGGGTAGGGAATAATTGTAATTTATAGCTTGGAGGTGTTAATGTTAGGTACGTTGCGCTATGTTAATGCGAATTAAAACAAGCCTATCATATGTAATTTCATCCAACTAGATAAAAAATTTGATGTAACCTTCGCGCAAATGAAGTTCAGGGGGGGTTAAGCCATTTTGAAATTTTATTTTGGCTGTCATTTCCCCCCCTGAACATCAATGTTAACCAAATTAAGAAGACCCCCTGGAGTTTTCTATGGGTAACATTTTGGTGGAAACCCTATGTCTCTACCATGTTCCTTTCTACCTCTAAAAATCCATCGCCCTTTGTTTTTGGCCGCAAAGCATCCTGGGACAAGATTCATTTTCTATTTCGCAGTCCAGAACTGGATTCAATAACGTTACAGCATTAAAATCATAGTTTTGGTACTAAACAAGATGAACACAACATATTGGTTCCAAATTTGGGGTAAGAAATGCGAACCTTGAAAAACTGAGGGGGGAGGGGTGGAAAATAGTATGCCTTTCCTGTTAATAATGGTACCCTCCCCATTTAGAAGTGGGTTGAATGAAGTTGAAGCTTAAAAATCATAGTTTTGGTACTAAACACGACGAACACAACATATTGTTTGCGAATTTTGAGTAAGATCTGCAAACCTTTCAAAACTGGGGGGGGGGGGGAAGAGGGGTGGAAACCATTGTCTGATTATCGTTAGCGGTACCCACTTGTGTAATATAATAGATATAATAAAATGAATAATAACAGTGGATAAAGAACCACAATTGATGTTAACTAAAGTAGTTTGTGATGTAGAGCTCGAATTTTGACATAGAGCAGAGATGGGACCTCATTTTGCTTATGTACACTTCGGTATTAATTTTCGTTTTATCCTATGTTATAACTAGATATCTCAGAACGCATTTGAACTTGTGTTTTTGTCTTAAAAATCAAGTAGCCACTGTATTTAGTATGTTTGATTATCGTTAGCGGTTTTGACTTGTGTAATATAATAGATATAATACAATGAATGATAACAGCGTATCAAGAACCATAATTGATGCTATCTCAAGTAGTTTTTGATGTAGAGGTCGAAGTTTTATATCATTTTGTTGAAAAGATAAATCCAATATTGTGTTTGATTATCGTTAGCGTTACCACTTGTTCCTAACGATAATCATAGAAATAATACAATCATTAAATAATTAATTAATTAATGTTTGGTATCTAGCGCATAGTCAAAGGAATAAAAACCAGCCTATCTGATGTGTTTTTGCCTAACTAGATGAAATATTTTCTCGCTTTTTGCTTGTCCGAGCGGGGCCTGGGCAACTGGTTAACGTTAATTCTGTGTTTCGGTGTTGAACTTGAAAACTTAGAAACCATTCAGTTTTGTCATGAATAGCATTCCCAACACATTTTGCAAACACAAATGGGTATACCATTTCCAGAGGGAGTGGGGTAGGGAATAATTGTAATTGATAGCTTATGTTTCATATGTAGCTAATAGTTAAAGGATTCAAAACTAGCCTATTATATGTAATATCGACCACCTACCTGAAATCTTTGCGTTATTACTCGCGCAAATGAAGTTCAGGGGGGGTTAAGCCGTTTTGAATTTTTGTTTTGGCTAGCATTCCCCCCCCTGGAATTTAATGTCAACCACATTACGAGGAATCCCTGCAGTTTTCTATGGGTAACATTTTGGTGAAAACCCCATGTCTCTACGATGTTGCTTTCTGTCCGTAAAAATCCATCGCCCTTTTCGTTTTTCCCGCAAAGCATGTTGGGACGGTTTCATTTTCTTTTTCGCAGTCTACGACTGGAATGAATGAAGTTTCAGCGTTAAAATCTTAGTTTTGGTACTAAACACGATAAACACAACTTACTGGTTCCAAGTTTAGGGTAAGATTATCGATCCTTGCCAAACTGAGGGGGGAGGGGTGGAAAATCATATTGCATTTTCCATTAAAAAGGTACCCTCCCCCTTACAAATGGTTTGAATGAGGTTGCAGCGTTAAAATCATAGTTTTGGTGCTAAACACGATGAATACAATATTTTGTTTCCAAATTTCGGGTAAGAAATGCGAACCTTGCAAAACTGAGGGGGGAGGGGTAGAAAATCCTATGCATTTCCTATTAATAATGGTACCCTCCCCATTTAAAAGTGGGTTGAATGAAGTTGCAGCTTAAAACCTTCATTTCCTACATATCCATTTACGAGCATATTGTGTTGATAGCAAACAACTTTCGTGTCCATATATTAATGTCTCCCACATGGAAGATTGAAGCCTCCAATTTTAGCTATAAAAAGCTCCGCTGAAGGTGATATAATATGAGAACCTCATACGGGTGGACCGGTATGGGTGGGACTCTGCAGAGACTCTGCTCCCAATTCCTACAGCGCCCGTGAGGGGGGTAGGGGGGAGCAGAGATGGGGGGGTTCATTTTGCTTATGGACACTTCGCTATTCATTTTCGTTTTATCCTATGTTATAACTAGATTGATCAGAACGCGTTTTAACTACTGTTGTTGCCTTAAAAATCAAGTAACCATTGTATTTTGCGTGTTGGATTATCGTTAGCGGTACCCACTTGTTCCTAACGATAATCATAGAAATAATACGATCATTAAATAATTAATTAATTAATTAATTAATTAATTAATTAAATAATTAATGTTCGGTATCTAGCGCATAGGTAAGGGAATGAAAACCAGCCTATCCTATGTAGTTTCACCCAACTAGATGACATTTTTGCGTTAACGCTCGCGCAAATGAAGTTCAGGGGGGGTTAAGGCGGTTTTTCTCGCTTTTTGCTTGGCCGAGCGGGGCCTGGGCAACTGGTTAACGTCAATTCTGTATTTCGGTGTTGAACTTGAAAACTTAGAAACCATTCAGTTTTGCCATGAATAACATTCCCAACATATTTTGCTAACACAAATGGGTATACCATTTCCAGGGGGGGTGGGGTAGGGAATAATTGTAATTGAGAGCTTATGTTTCATATGTAGCAAATAGTTAAAGGATTCAAAACTAGTCTATCGTATGTAATATCGACCACCTAGCTGAAATCTTTGCGTTATTACTCGCGAAAATGAAGTTCAGGGGGGGTTAAGCCGTTTTGAATTTTTGTTTTGGCTAGCATTTCCCCCCCTGAAATTTAATGTCAACCACATTACGAGGAAACCCTGCAGTTTTCTATGGGTAACATTTTGGTGAAAACCCCATGTCTCTACGACGTTGTTTTCTGTCCGTAAAAATCGATCGCCCTTTTCGTTTTGCCCGCAAAGCATGTTGGGACGGTTTCATTTACTTTTTCGTAGTCTACGACTGGAATGAATGAAGTTTCAGCGTTAAAATCTTAGTTTTGTACTAAATACGACAAACACAACTTATTGGTTCCAAATTTAGGGTAAGATTATCGATCCTTGCCAAACTGAGGGGGGAGGGGTGGAAAATCATATTGCATTTACCATTAAAAAGGTACCCTCCCCCTTACAAATGGTTTGAATGAGGTTACAGCGTTAAAATCATAGTTTTGGTGCTAAACACGATGAATACAATATTTTGTTTCCAAATTTGGGGTAAGAAATGCGAACCTTGCAGAACTGAGGGGGGAGGGGTAGAAAATCCTATGCATTTCCTATTAATAACGGTACCCTCCCCATTTAAAAGTGGGTTGAATGAAGTTGCAGCTTAAAAATCATAGTTTTGCAACTAAACACGACGAATACAACATATTTTCGTTAATTTTCTGCAAGATCTGCGAAGCTTCCAAAAATTGGGGGTCAAAACCATTGTATGATTATCGTTAGCGGTATCCACTTGTGTAATATAATAGATATAATAAAATGAATAATAACAGTGGATAAAGAAACTCAATTGATGTTATCTAAAGTAGGTTTTGTCGTGGAGCACAAAATTTGACATCATTTTGTTGCAAAGTTAAATGTAAGGGGATGGTGGAGCTATTTTCTAGCCCCATTTCCGTTAAATCAGGTTACATTTTCAGTATCATTAGATTATCGTTAGCGGTACCCACTTGTTCCTAACGATAAACATAGAAATAATACGATCATTAAATAATTAATTAATTAATTAATTAATTAATTAATGTTCGGTATCTAGCGCATAGTTAAGGGAATGAAAACCAGCCTATCCTATGTAGTTTCGTTCAACTAGAACAAAATTTTGATGTATTACTCGCGCTAATGGAGTTCAGGGGGAGTTAAGGCGTTTTTTCTCGCTTTTTGCTTGGCCGAGTGGAGCCTGGGCAGCTGCTTAACGTTAATTCTGTCTTTCGGTATTGAACTTGAAAACTTAGGAACCGATCAGTTTTGTCATGAATGACATTCCCGAGACATGTTGCCAAAACAAATTGGTATACCGTTTCCAGGGGGGTGGGGTAGGGAATATTTGTAATTCGTGGTTAAATGTTTGGCATGTTACACATAGCTAGGGAAAATAAAAGTAAGCCTATCTGATGTAATTTTACCCAGAGTGGTATGTTTTTGTATGTAACGCTCGCGAAAATGAAGTTCAGGGGGGGTTAAAGCGTTTTGAAATTTTCTTTTGCATGTCACTTCCCCCCCTGGAGGTTGACCTCAACCAAATGAAGAAGACCCCCTGCAGTTTTTCATGGGTAACATTGTGGTGAAAACCCCATGTCTCTACGACGTTCCTTTCTATCCGTAAAAATCCATCGCCCTTTCCGTTTTGGCCGCAAAGCATGCTGGGACAGTTTCATTGGCTATTTCCGAGTCCAGAACTGGATGAAATAACGTTGCAGCGTTAAAATCTTAGTTTGCGTGGTAAACACGACGAACACAACATATTGCTTGGAAATTTGGGGTAAGATATGCGAACCATGCAAAACTGAGGGGGGAGGGGTGAAAAATCCTATGCATTTCCTGTTAATAATGCAACCCTCCCCCATTAGAAGTGGCTAGAATGAAGTTGCAGCTTCAAAATAATGCTTTTGTTAGTAAACACGACGAGCACAACCTATTGGTTGCAAATGTGGGGTAAGAAATGCGAACCCTGCAAAACTGAGGGGGGAGGGGTGGAAAATCCTATGCCTTTCCTGTTCATAATGGAGCCCTCCCCCATTTAGAAGTGGCTTGCATGAGGTTGCAGCTTCAAATCACAATGGATCAAGTGATGTGGCAGAGTTAAAACCTTGGTTTCTCTACTCGACGCGACAACTGCCATGCGGCATGAACTGCGGATGACTGTCAGTTCGCGAGCTTGTGATGACATTCCATGCACTTGGATGCAAAATAACAATCGTTTCATGAAGAAACTTTTTCGACTGATATTTACGCCACTTATTTCCACGGGAAGTGCTCCAAAATTCCACTTGAGCCTAAGTAGGTGGGAAAACACCATACACCCAGGATCACTACCATGCAAGTTGCATGGCACTACCCAAAACGCGCTTTGACCTAGCTAGCGTCTAACACACATGTTGGATTATCGTTAGCGGTATCCACTAGTTCCTAACGATAATCATAGAAATAATACAATCATTAAATAATTAATTAATTAATTAATTAATTAATTAATTAATTAAATAATTAATGTTCGGTATCTAGCGCATAGGTAAGGGAATGAAAACCAGCCTATCCTATGTAGTTTCACCCAACTAGATGACATTTTTGCGTTAACGCTCGCGCAAATGAAGTTCAGGGGGGGTTAAGGCGGTTTTTCTCGCTTTTTGCTTGGCCGAGCGGGGCCTGGGCAACTGGTTAACGTCAATTCTGTATTTCGGTGTTGAACTTGAAAACTTAGAAACCATTCAGTTTTGCCATGAATAACATTCCCAACATATTTTGCTAACACAAATGGGTATACCATTTCCAGGGGGGGTGGGGTAGGGAATAATTGTAATTGAGAGCTTATGTTTCATATGTAGCAAATAGTTAAAGGATTCAAAACTAGTCTATCGTATGTAATATCGACCACCTAGCTGAAATCTTTGCGTTATTACTCGCGAAAATGAAGTTCAGGGGGGGTTAAGCCGTTTTGAATTTTTGTTTTGGCTAGCATTTCCCCCCCTGAAATTTAATGTCAACCACATTACGAGGAAACCCTGCAGTTTTCTATGGGTAACATTTTGGTGAAAACCCCATGTCTCTACGACGTTGTTTTCTGTCCGTAAAAATCGATCGCCCTTTTCGTTTTGCCCGCAAAGCATGTTGGGACGGTTTCATTTACTTTTTCGTAGTCTACGACTGGAATGAATGAAGTTTCAGCGTTAAAATCTTAGTTTTGTACTAAATACGACAAACACAACTTATTGGTTCCAAATTTAGGGTAAGATTATCGATCCTTGCCAAACTGAGGGGGGAGGGGTGGAAAATCATATTGCATTTACCATTAAAAAGGTACCCTCCCCCTTACAAATGGTTTGAATGAGGTTACAGCGTTAAAATCATAGTTTTGGTGCTAAACACGATGAATACAATATTTTGTTTCCAAATTTGGGGTAAGAAATGCGAACCTTGCAGAACTGAGGGGGGAGGGGTAGAAAATCCTATGCATTTCCTATTAATAACGGTACCCTCCCCATTTAAAAGTGGGTTGAATGAAGTTGCAGCTTAAAAATCATAGTTTTGCAACTAAACACGACGAATACAACATATTTTCGTTAATTTTCTGCAAGATCTGCGAAGCTTCCAAAAATTGGGGGTCAAAACCATTGTATGATTATCGTTAGCGGTATCCACTTGTGTAATATAATAGATATAATAAAATGAATAATAACAGTGGATAAAGAAACTCAATTGATGTTATCTAAAGTAGGTTTTGTCGTGGAGCACAAAATTTGACATCATTTTGTTGCAAAGTTAAATGTAAGGGGATGGTGGAGCTATTTTCTAGCCCCATTTCCGTTAAATCAGGTTACATTTTCAGTATCATTAGATTATCGTTAGCGGTACCCACTTGTTCCTAACGATAAACATAGAAATAATACGATCATTAAATAATTAATTAATTAATTAATTAATTAATTAATGTTCGGTATCTAGCGCATAGTTAAGGGAATGAAAACCAGCCTATCCTATGTAGTTTCGTTCAACTAGAACAAAATTTTGATGTATTACTCGCGCTAATGGAGTTCAGGGGGAGTTAAGGCGTTTTTTCTCGCTTTTTGCTTGGCCGAGTGGAGCCTGGGCAGCTGCTTAACGTTAATTCTGTCTTTCGGTATTGAACTTGAAAACTTAGGAACCGATCAGTTTTGTCATGAATGACATTCCCGAGACATGTTGCCAAAACAAATTGGTATACCGTTTCCAGGGGGGTGGGGTAGGGAATATTTGTAATTCGTGGTTAAATGTTTGGCATGTTACACATAGCTAGGGAAAATAAAAGTAAGCCTATCTGATGTAATTTTACCCAGAGTGGTATGTTTTTGTATGTAACGCTCGCGAAAATGAAGTTCAGGGGGGGTTAAAGCGTTTTGAAATTTTCTTTTGCATGTCACTTCCCCCCCTGGAGGTTGACCTCAACCAAATGAAGAAGACCCCCTGCAGTTTTTCATGGGTAACATTGTGGTGAAAACCCCATGTCTCTACGACGTTCCTTTCTATCCGTAAAAATCCATCGCCCTTTCCGTTTTGGCCGCAAAGCATGCTGGGACAGTTTCATTGGCTATTTCCGAGTCCAGAACTGGATGAAATAACGTTGCAGCGTTAAAATCTTAGTTTGCGTGGTAAACACGACGAACACAACATATTGCTTGGAAATTTGGGGTAAGATATGCGAACCATGCAAAACTGAGGGGGGAGGGGTGAAAAATCCTATGCATTTCCTGTTAATAATGCAACCCTCCCCCATTAGAAGTGGCTAGAATGAAGTTGCAGCTTCAAAATAATGCTTTTGTTAGTAAACACGACGAGCACAACCTATTGGTTGCAAATGTGGGGTAAGAAATGCGAACCCTGCAAAACTGAGGGGGGAGGGGTGGAAAATCCTATGCCTTTCCTGTTCATAATGGAGCCCTCCCCCATTTAGAAGTGGCTTGCATGAGGTTGCAGCTTCAAATCACAATGGATCAAGTGATGTGGCAGAGTTAAAACCTTGGTTTCTCTACTCGACGCGACAACTGCCATGCGGCATGAACTGCGGATGACTGTCAGTTCGCGAGCTTGTGATGACATTCCATGCACTTGGATGCAAAATAACAATCGTTTCATGAAGAAACTTTTTCGACTGATATTTACGCCACTTATTTCCACGGGAAGTGCTCCAAAATTCCACTTGAGCCTAAGTAGGTGGGAAAACACCATACACCCAGGATCACTACCATGCAAGTTGCATGGCACTACCCAAAACGCGCTTTGACCTAGCTAGCGTCTAACACACATGTTGGATTATCGTTAGCGGTATCCACTAGTTCCTAACGATAATCATAGAAATAATACAATCATTAAATAATTAATTAATTAATTAATTAATTAAATAATTAATGTTCGGTATCTAGCGCATAGTTAAGGGAATGAAAACCAGCCTATCCTATGTAGTTTCACCCAACTAGATGAAATTTTTGCGTTAACGCTCGCGCAAATGAAGTTCAGGGGGGGTTTAAGGCGGTTTTTCTCGCTTTTTGCTTGGCCGAGCGGGGCCTGGGCAGCTGCTTAATGTTAATTCTGTCTTTCGGTATTGAACTTGAAAACTTAGGAACCGATCAGTTTTGTCATGAATGACATTCCGGAGACATTTTGCTAACACAAATGGGTATACCATTGCCAGGGTGAGTGGGGTAGGGAATAATTGTAATTTATAGCTTGGAGGTGTTAATGTTAGGTACGTTGCGCTATGTTAATGTGAATTAAAACAAGCCTATCATATGTAATTTCATTCAACTAGATTAAAATTTTGATGTAACATTCGCGCAAATGAAGTTCAGGGGGGGTTAAGCCATTTTGAAATTTTATTTTGGCTGTCATTTCCCCCCCTGAACATCAATGTTAACCAAATTAAGAAGACCCCCTGCAGTTTTCTATGGATAACACTTTGGTGAAAACCCTATGTCTCTACCATGTTCCTTTCTACCTCTAAAAATCCATCGCCCTTTTGTTTTTGGCCGCAAAGCATCCTGAGACAAGTTAATTCTCTATTTCGCAGTCCAGAACTGGATTCAATAACGTTACAGCATTAAAATCATAGTTTTCGTACTAAACACGATGAACAGAACATATTGGTACCAAATTGGGGGTAAGAAATGCGAACCTTTCAAAATTAAGGGGGGAAGGGTGAAACCCATGGTAACGGATTATCGTTAGCGGTTTCGACTTGTTCCTAACGATAAACATAGAAATAATACAATCATTAATTAATTAATTAATTAAAATTAATTAATGTTTGGTATATAGCGAATAGCTGAAGGAATAAAAACCAGCCTATCTGATGTAATTTCGCCCAACTAGATTATTTTTTTGCGTAATTACTCGCGCAAATGAAGTTCAGGGGGGGTTAAGCCGGTTTGAATTTTTGTTTTTGCTAGCATTTCCCCCCCTGAACTTTAATGTCAACCACATTACGAGGAACCCCTGCAGTTTTCTATGGGTAACATTTTGGTAAAACCCCCATGTCTCTACGATGTTCTTTTCTACCCGTAAAAATCCATCGCCCTTTCCGTTTTGGCCGCAAAGCATGCTGGGACAGTTTCATTGGCTATTTCCGAGTCGAGAACTGGATTAAATAACGTTGCAGCGTTAAAATCTTAGTTTGGGTGGTAAACACGACGAACACAACCTATTGCTTGGAAATTTGGCGTAAGATATGCGAACCATGCAAAACTGAGGGGGGAGGGGTGAAAAATCCTATGCATTTCCTGTTAATAATGGCACCCTCCCCCATTAGAAGTGGCTAGAATGAAGTTGCAGCTTAAAAAATAATGCTTTTGTTAGTAAACACGACGAACACAACATATTGCTAGAAATTTGGGGTAAGAAATGCGAACCTTGCAAAACTGAGGGGGGAGGGGTGGAAAATCCTATGCCTTTCCTGTTCATAATGGAACCCTCCTCCATTTAGAAGTGGCTAGAATGAGGTTGCAGCTTCAAATCACAATGCATGGAGTGATGTGGCAGAGTTAAAACCATGGTTTCTGCACTCGACGCGACAACTGCCATGCGGCATGAACTGCGGAAGGCGGTCGGTTCACGAGCTTGTGATGACATTCCATGCACTTCGATGTAAAATAACAATCGTTTCAAGGAGAAACTTTCTCGGCTGATGTTTAGGCCACTTATTTCCACGGGAAGTGCTCCACAATTCCAGTTGAGCCTTAGTAGGTGGGAAAACACCATACACCCAGGATCACTACCATGCAAGTTGCATGGCACTACCCAACACTCGGCTATGACGTAGCTAGCGTCTAACACACATGTTGGATTATCGTTAGCGGTATCCACTAGTGTAATATAATAGATATAATACAATGAATGATAACAGCGTATCAAGAACCATAATTGATGCTATCTCAAGTAGTTTTGGATGTAGAGGTCGAAGTTTTATATCATTTTGTTGAAAAGATAAATCCAATATTGTGTATGATTATCGTTAGCGTTACCACTTGTTCCTAACGATAATCATAGAAATAATACGATCATTAAATAATTAATTAATTAATTAATTAATTAAATAAATAAATAAATAAATAAATAATTAATGTTCGGTATCTAGCGCCTAGTTCATGGCATAAAAACCAGCCTATCTTATGTAATTTCACCCAACTAGATTAAATTTTTGCGTTAACGCTCGCGCAAATGAAGTTCAGGGGGGGTTAAGGCGGTTTTTCTCGCTTTTTGCTTGGCCGAGCGGGGCCTGGGCAACTGGTTAACGTCAATTCTGTATTTCGGTGTTGAACGTGAAAATTTAAAAACCGATCACTTTTGTCATGAATGACATTCCGGAGACATTTTGCTAACACAAATGGGTATACCATTCCCAGGGGGAGTGGGGTAGGGAATAATTGTAATTTATAGCTTGGAGGTGTTAATGTTAGGTACGTTGCGCTATGTTAATGCGAATTAAAACAAGCCTATCATATGTAATTTCATCCAACTAGATAAAAAATTTGATGTAACCTTCGCGCAAATGAAGTTCAGGGGGGGTTAAGCCATTTTGAAATTTTATTTTGGCTGTCATTTCCCCCCCTGAACATCAATGTTAACCAAATTAAGAAGACCCCCTGGAGTTTTCTATGGGTAACATTTTGGTGGAAACCCTATGTCTCTACCATGTTCCTTTCTACCTCTAAAAATCCATCGCCCTTTGTTTTTGGCCGCAAAGCATCCTGGGACAAGATTCATTTTCTATTTCGCAGTCCAGAACTGGATTCAATAACGTTACAGCATTAAAATCATAGTTTTGGTACTAAACAAGATGAACACAACATATTGGTTCCAAATTTGGGGTAAGAAATGCGAACCTTGAAAAACTGAGGGGGGAGGGGTGGAAAATAGTATGCCTTTCCTGTTAATAATGGTACCCTCCCCATTTAGAAGTGGGTTGAATGAAGTTGAAGCTTAAAAATCATAGTTTTGGTACTAAACACGACGAACACAACATATTGTTTGCGAATTTTGAGTAAGATCTGCAAACCTTTCAAAACTGGGGGGGGGGGAAGAGGGGTGGAAACCATTGTCTGATTATCGTTAGCGGTACCCACTTGTGTAATATAATAGATATAATAAAATGAATAATAACAGTGGATAAAGAACCACAATTGATGTTAACTAAAGTAGTTTGTGATGTAGAGCTCGAATTTTGACATAGAGCAGAGATGGGACCTCATTTTGCTTATGTACACTTCGGTATTAATTTTCGTTTTATCCTATGTTATAACTAGATATCTCAGAACGCATTTGAACTTGTGTTTTTGTCTTAAAAATCAAGTAGCCACTGTATTTAGTATGTTTGATTATCGTTAGCGGTTTTGACTTGTGTAATATAATAGATATAATACAATGAATGATAACAGCGTATCAAGAACCATAATTGATGCTATCTCAAGTAGTTTTTGATGTAGAGGTCGAAGTTTTATATCATTTTGTTGAAAAGATAAATCCAATATTGTGTTTGATTATCGTTAGCGTTACCACTTGTTCCTAACGATAATCATAGAAATAATACAATCATTAAATAATTAATTAATTAATGTTTGGTATCTAGCGCATAGTCAAAGGAATAAAAACCAGCCTATCTGATGTGTTTTTGCCTAACTAGATGAAATATTTTCTCGCTTTTTGCTTGTCCGAGCGGGGCCTGGGCAACTGGTTAACGTTAATTCTGTGTTTCGGTGTTGAACTTGAAAACTTAGAAACCATTCAGTTTTGTCATGAATAGCATTCCCAACACATTTTGCAAACACAAATGGGTATACCATTTCCAGAGGGAGTGGGGTAGGGAATAATTGTAATTGATAGCTTATGTTTCATATGTAGCTAATAGTTAAAGGATTCAAAACTAGCCTATTATATGTAATATCGACCACCTACCTGAAATCTTTGCGTTATTACTCGCGCAAATGAAGTTCAGGGGGGGTTAAGCCGTTTTGAATTTTTGTTTTGGCTAGCATTCCCCCCCCTGGAATTTAATGTCAACCACATTACGAGGAATCCCTGCAGTTTTCTATGGGTAACATTTTGGTGAAAACCCCATGTCTCTACGATGTTGCTTTCTGTCCGTAAAAATCCATCGCCCTTTTCGTTTTTCCCGCAAAGCATGTTGGGACGGTTTCATTTTCTTTTTCGCAGTCTACGACTGGAATGAATGAAGTTTCAGCGTTAAAATCTTAGTTTTGGTACTAAACACGATAAACACAACTTACTGGTTCCAAGTTTAGGGTAAGATTATCGATCCTTGCCAAACTGAGGGGGGAGGGGTGGAAAATCATATTGCATTTTCCATTAAAAAGGTACCCTCCCCCTTACAAATGGTTTGAATGAGGTTGCAGCGTTAAAATCATAGTTTTGGTGCTAAACACGATGAATACAATATTTTGTTTCCAAATTTCGGGTAAGAAATGCGAACCTTGCAAAACTGAGGGGGGAGGGGTAGAAAATCCTATGCATTTCCTATTAATAATGGTACCCTCCCCATTTAAAAGTGGGTTGAATGAAGTTGCAGCTTAAAACCTTCATTTCCTACATATCCATTTACGAGCATATTGTGTTGATAGCAAACAACTTTCGTGTCCATATATTAATGTCTCCCACATGGAAGATTGAAGCCTCCAATTTTAGCTATAAAAAGCTCCGCTGAAGGTGATATAATATGAGAACCTCATACGGGTGGACCGGTATGGGTGGGACTCTGCAGAGACTCTGCTCCCAATTCCTACAGCGCCCGTGAGGGGGGTAGGGGGGAGCAGAGATGGGGGGGTTCATTTTGCTTATGGACACTTCGCTATTCATTTTCGTTTTATCCTATGTTATAACTAGATTGATCAGAACGCGTTTTAACTACTGTTGTTGCCTTAAAAATCAAGTAACCATTGTATTTTGCGTGTTGGATTATCGTTAGCGGTACCCACTTGTTCCTAACGATAATCATAGAAATAATACGATCATTAAATAATTAATTAATTAATTAATTAATTAATTAATTAAATAATTAATGTTCGGTATCTAGCGCATAGGTAAGGGAATGAAAACCAGCCTATCCTATGTAGTTTCACCCAACTAGATGACATTTTTGCGTTAACGCTCGCGCAAATGAAGTTCAGGGGGGGTTAAGGCGGTTTTTCTCGCTTTTTGCTTGGCCGAGCGGGGCCTGGGCAACTGGTTAACGTCAATTCTGTATTTCGGTGTTGAACTTGAAAACTTAGAAACCATTCAGTTTTGCCATGAATAACATTCCCAACATATTTTGCTAACACAAATGGGTATACCATTTCCAGGGGGGGTGGGGTAGGGAATAATTGTAATTGAGAGCTTATGTTTCATATGTAGCAAATAGTTAAAGGATTCAAAACTAGTCTATCGTATGTAATATCGACCACCTAGCTGAAATCTTTGCGTTATTACTCGCGAAAATGAAGTTCAGGGGGGGTTAAGCCGTTTTGAATTTTTGTTTTGGCTAGCATTTCCCCCCCTGAAATTTAATGTCAACCACATTACGAGGAAACCCTGCAGTTTTCTATGGGTAACATTTTGGTGAAAACCCCATGTCTCTACGACGTTGTTTTCTGTCCGTAAAAATCGATCGCCCTTTTCGTTTTGCCCGCAAAGCATGTTGGGACGGTTTCATTTACTTTTTCGTAGTCTACGACTGGAATGAATGAAGTTTCAGCGTTAAAATCTTAGTTTTGTACTAAATACGACAAACACAACTTATTGGTTCCAAATTTAGGGTAAGATTATCGATCCTTGCCAAACTGAGGGGGGAGGGGTGGAAAATCATATTGCATTTACCATTAAAAAGGTACCCTCCCCCTTACAAATGGTTTGAATGAGGTTACAGCGTTAAAATCATAGTTTTGGTGCTAAACACGATGAATACAATATTTTGTTTCCAAATTTGGGGTAAGAAATGCGAACCTTGCAGAACTGAGGGGGGAGGGGTAGAAAATCCTATGCATTTCCTATTAATAACGGTACCCTCCCCATTTAAAAGTGGGTTGAATGAAGTTGCAGCTTAAAAATCATAGTTTTGCAACTAAACACGACGAATACAACATATTTTCGTTAATTTTCTGCAAGATCTGCGAAGCTTCCAAAAATTGGGGGTCAAAACCATTGTATGATTATCGTTAGCGGTATCCACTTGTGTAATATAATAGATATAATAAAATGAATAATAACAGTGGATAAAGAAACTCAATTGATGTTATCTAAAGTAGGTTTTGTCGTGGAGCACAAAATTTGACATCATTTTGTTGCAAAGTTAAATGTAAGGGGATGGTGGAGCTATTTTCTAGCCCCATTTCCGTTAAATCAGGTTACATTTTCAGTATCATTAGATTATCGTTAGCGGTACCCACTTGTTCCTAACGATAAACATAGAAATAATACGATCATTAAATAATTAATTAATTAATTAATTAATTAATTAATGTTCGGTATCTAGCGCATAGTTAAGGGAATGAAAACCAGCCTATCCTATGTAGTTTCGTTCAACTAGAACAAAATTTTGATGTATTACTCGCGCTAATGGAGTTCAGGGGGAGTTAAGGCGTTTTTTCTCGCTTTTTGCTTGGCCGAGTGGAGCCTGGGCAGCTGCTTAACGTTAATTCTGTCTTTCGGTATTGAACTTGAAAACTTAGGAACCGATCAGTTTTGTCATGAATGACATTCCCGAGACATGTTGCCAAAACAAATTGGTATACCGTTTCCAGGGGGGTGGGGTAGGGAATATTTGTAATTCGTGGTTAAATGTTTGGCATGTTACACATAGCTAGGGAAAATAAAAGTAAGCCTATCTGATGTAATTTTACCCAGAGTGGTATGTTTTTGTATGTAACGCTCGCGAAAATGAAGTTCAGGGGGGGTTAAAGCGTTTTGAAATTTTCTTTTGCATGTCACTTCCCCCCCTGGAGGTTGACCTCAACCAAATGAAGAAGACCCCCTGCAGTTTTTCATGGGTAACATTGTGGTGAAAACCCCATGTCTCTACGACGTTCCTTTCTATCCGTAAAAATCCATCGCCCTTTCCGTTTTGGCCGCAAAGCATGCTGGGACAGTTTCATTGGCTATTTCCGAGTCCAGAACTGGATGAAATAACGTTGCAGCGTTAAAATCTTAGTTTGCGTGGTAAACACGACGAACACAACATATTGCTTGGAAATTTGGGGTAAGATATGCGAACCATGCAAAACTGAGGGGGGAGGGGTGAAAAATCCTATGCATTTCCTGTTAATAATGCAACCCTCCCCCATTAGAAGTGGCTAGAATGAAGTTGCAGCTTCAAAATAATGCTTTTGTTAGTAAACACGACGAGCACAACCTATTGGTTGCAAATGTGGGGTAAGAAATGCGAACCCTGCAAAACTGAGGGGGGAGGGGTGGAAAATCCTATGCCTTTCCTGTTCATAATGGAGCCCTCCCCCATTTAGAAGTGGCTTGCATGAGGTTGCAGCTTCAAATCACAATGGATCAAGTGATGTGGCAGAGTTAAAACCTTGGTTTCTCTACTCGACGCGACAACTGCCATGCGGCATGAACTGCGGATGACTGTCAGTTCGCGAGCTTGTGATGACATTCCATGCACTTGGATGCAAAATAACAATCGTTTCATGAAGAAACTTTTTCGACTGATATTTACGCCACTTATTTCCACGGGAAGTGCTCCAAAATTCCACTTGAGCCTAAGTAGGTGGGAAAACACCATACACCCAGGATCACTACCATGCAAGTTGCATGGCACTACCCAAAACGCGCTTTGACCTAGCTAGCGTCTAACACACATGTTGGATTATCGTTAGCGGTATCCACTAGTTCCTAACGATAATCATAGAAATAATACAATCATTAAATAATTAATTAATTAATTAATTAATTAAATAATTAATGTTCGGTATCTAGCGCATAGTTAAGGGAATGAAAACCAGCCTATCCTATGTAGTTTCACCCAACTAGATGAAATTTTTGCGTTAACGCTCGCGCAAATGAAGTTCAGGGGGGGTTTAAGGCGGTTTTTCTCGCTTTTTGCTTGGCCGAGCGGGGCCTGGGCAGCTGCTTAATGTTAATTCTGTCTTTCGGTATTGAACTTGAAAACTTAGGAACCGATCAGTTTTGTCATGAATGACATTCCGGAGACATTTTGCTAACACAAATGGGTATACCATTGCCAGGGTGAGTGGGGTAGGGAATAATTGTAATTTATAGCTTGGAGGTGTTAATGTTAGGTACGTTGCGCTATGTTAATGTGAATTAAAACAAGCCTATCATATGTAATTTCATTCAACTAGATTAAAATTTTGATGTAACATTCGCGCAAATGAAGTTCAGGGGGGGTTAAGCCATTTTGAAATTTTATTTTGGCTGTCATTTCCCCCCCTGAACATCAATGTTAACCAAATTAAGAAGACCCCCTGCAGTTTTCTATGGATAACACTTTGGTGAAAACCCTATGTCTCTACCATGTTCCTTTCTACCTCTAAAAATCCATCGCCCTTTTGTTTTTGGCCGCAAAGCATCCTGAGACAAGTTAATTCTCTATTTCGCAGTCCAGAACTGGATTCAATAACGTTACAGCATTAAAATCATAGTTTTCGTACTAAACACGATGAACAGAACATATTGGTACCAAATTGGGGGTAAGAAATGCGAACCTTTCAAAATTAAGGGGGGAAGGGTGAAACCCATGGTAACGGATTATCGTTAGCGGTTTCGACTTGTTCCTAACGATAAACATAGAAATAATACAATCATTAATTAATTAATTAATTAAAATTAATTAATGTTTGGTATATAGCGAATAGCTGAAGGAATAAAAACCAGCCTATCTGATGTAATTTCGCCCAACTAGATTATTTTTTTGCGTAATTACTCGCGCAAATGAAGTTCAGGGGGGGTTAAGCCGGTTTGAATTTTTGTTTTTGCTAGCATTTCCCCCCCTGAACTTTAATGTCAACCACATTACGAGGAACCCCTGCAGTTTTCTATGGGTAACATTTTGGTAAAACCCCCATGTCTCTACGATGTTCTTTTCTACCCGTAAAAATCCATCGCCCTTTCCGTTTTGGCCGCAAAGCATGCTGGGACAGTTTCATTGGCTATTTCCGAGTCGAGAACTGGATTAAATAACGTTGCAGCGTTAAAATCTTAGTTTGGGTGGTAAACACGACGAACACAACCTATTGCTTGGAAATTTGGCGTAAGATATGCGAACCATGCAAAACTGAGGGGGGAGGGGTGAAAAATCCTATGCATTTCCTGTTAATAATGGCACCCTCCCCCATTAGAAGTGGCTAGAATGAAGTTGCAGCTTAAAAAATAATGCTTTTGTTAGTAAACACGACGAACACAACATATTGCTAGAAATTTGGGGTAAGAAATGCGAACCTTGCAAAACTGAGGGGGGAGGGGTGGAAAATCCTATGCCTTTCCTGTTCATAATGGAACCCTCCTCCATTTAGAAGTGGCTAGAATGAGGTTGCAGCTTCAAATCACAATGCATGGAGTGATGTGGCAGAGTTAAAACCATGGTTTCTGCACTCGACGCGACAACTGCCATGCGGCATGAACTGCGGAAGGCGGTCGGTTCACGAGCTTGTGATGACATTCCATGCACTTCGATGTAAAATAACAATCGTTTCAAGGAGAAACTTTCTCGGCTGATGTTTAGGCCACTTATTTCCACGGGAAGTGCTCCACAATTCCAGTTGAGCCTTAGTAGGTGGGAAAACACCATACACCCAGGATCACTACCATGCAAGTTGCATGGCACTACCCAACACTCGGCTATGACGTAGCTAGCGTCTAACACACATGTTGGATTATCGTTAGCGGTATCCACTAGTGTAATATAATAGATATAATACAATGAATGATAACAGCGTATCAAGAACCATAATTGATGCTATCTCAAGTAGTTTTGGATGTAGAGGTCGAAGTTTTATATCATTTTGTTGAAAAGATAAATCCAATATTGTGTATGATTATCGTTAGCGTTACCACTTGTTCCTAACGATAATCATAGAAATAATACGATCATTAAATAATTAATTAATTAATTAATTAATTAAATAAATAAATAAATAAATAAATAATTAATGTTCGGTATCTAGCGCCTAGTTCATGGCATAAAAACCAGCCTATCTTATGTAATTTCACCCAACTAGATTAAATTTTTGCGTTAACGCTCGCGCAAATGAAGTTCAGGGGGGGTTAAGGCGGTTTTTCTCGCTTTTTGCTTGGCCGAGCGGGGCCTGGGCAACTGGTTAACGTCAATTCTGTATTTCGGTGTTGAACGTGAAAATTTAAAAACCGATCACTTTTGTCATGAATGACATTCCGGAGACATTTTGCTAACACAAATGGGTATACCATTCCCAGGGGGAGTGGGGTAGGGAATAATTGTAATTTATAGCTTGGAGGTGTTAATGTTAGGTACGTTGCGCTATGTTAATGCGAATTAAAACAAGCCTATCATATGTAATTTCATCCAACTAGATAAAAAATTTGATGTAACCTTCGCGCAAATGAAGTTCAGGGGGGGTTAAGCCATTTTGAAATTTTATTTTGGCTGTCATTTCCCCCCCTGAACATCAATGTTAACCAAATTAAGAAGACCCCCTGGAGTTTTCTATGGGTAACATTTTGGTGGAAACCCTATGTCTCTACCATGTTCCTTTCTACCTCTAAAAATCCATCGCCCTTTGTTTTTGGCCGCAAAGCATCCTGGGACAAGATTCATTTTCTATTTCGCAGTCCAGAACTGGATTCAATAACGTTACAGCATTAAAATCATAGTTTTGGTACTAAACAAGATGAACACAACATATTGGTTCCAAATTTGGGGTAAGAAATGCGAACCTTGAAAAACTGAGGGGGGAGGGGTGGAAAATAGTATGCCTTTCCTGTTAATAATGGTACCCTCCCCATTTAGAAGTGGGTTGAATGAAGTTGAAGCTTAAAAATCATAGTTTTGGTACTAAACACGACGAACACAACATATTGTTTGCGAATTTTGAGTAAGATCTGCAAACCTTTCAAAACTGGGGGGGGGAAGAGGGGTGGAAACCATTGTCTGATTATCGTTAGCGGTACCCACTTGTGTAATATAATAGATATAATAAAATGAATAATAACAGTGGATAAAGAACCACAATTGATGTTAACTAAAGTAGTTTGTGATGTAGAGCTCGAATTTTGACATAGAGCAGAGATGGGACCTCATTTTGCTTATGTACACTTCGGTATTAATTTTCGTTTTATCCTATGTTATAACTAGATATCTCAGAACGCATTTGAACTTGTGTTTTTGTCTTAAAAATCAAGTAGCCACTGTATTTAGTATGTTTGATTATCGTTAGCGGTTTTGACTTGTGTAATATAATAGATATAATACAATGAATGATAACAGCGTATCAAGAACCATAATTGATGCTATCTCAAGTAGTTTTTGATGTAGAGGTCGAAGTTTTATATCATTTTGTTGAAAAGATAAATCCAATATTGTGTTTGATTATCGTTAGCGTTACCACTTGTTCCTAACGATAATCATAGAAATAATACAATCATTAAATAATTAATTAATTAATGTTTGGTATCTAGCGCATAGTCAAAGGAATAAAAACCAGCCTATCTGATGTGTTTTTGCCTAACTAGATGAAATATTTTCTCGCTTTTTGCTTGTCCGAGCGGGGCCTGGGCAACTGGTTAACGTTAATTCTGTATTTCGGTGTTGAACGTGAAAATTTAAAAACCGATCACTTTTGTCATGAATGACATTCCGGAGACATTTTGCTAACACAAATGGGTATACCATTCCCAGGGGGAGTGGGGTAGGGAATAATTGTAATTTATAGCTTGGAGGTGTTAATGTTAGGTACGTTGCGCTATGTTAATGCGAATTAAAACAAGCCTATCATATGTAATTTCATCCAACTAGATAAAAAATTTGATGTAACCTTCGCGCAAATGAAGTTCAGGGGGGGTTAAGCCATTTTGAAATTTTATTTTGGCTGTCATTTCCCCCCCTGAACATCAATGTTAACCAAATTAAGAAGACCCCCTGGAGTTTTCTATGGGTAACATTTTGGTGGAAACCCTATGTCTCTACCATGTTCCTTTCTACCTCTAAAAATCCATCGCCCTTTGTTTTTGGCCGCAAAGCATCCTGGGACAAGATTCATTTTCTATTTCGCAGTCCAGAACTGGATTCAATAACGTTACAGCATTAAAATCATAGTTTTGGTACTAAACAAGATGAACACAACATATTGGTTCCAAATTTGGGGTAAGAAATGCGAACCTTGAAAAACTGAGGGGGGAGGGGTGGAAAATAGTATGCCTTTCCTGTTAATAATGGTACCCTCCCCATTTAGAAGTGGGTTGAATGAAGTTGAAGCTTAAAAATCATAGTTTTGGTACTAAACACGACGAACACAACATATTGTTTGCGAATTTTGAGTAAGATCTGCAAACCTTTCAAAACTGGGGGGGGGAAGAGGGGTGGAAACCATTGTCTGATTATCGTTAGCGGTACCCACTTGTGTAATATAATAGATATAATAAAATGAATAATAACAGTGGATAAAGAACCACAATTGATGTTAACTAAAGTAGTTTGTGATGTAGAGCTCGAATTTTGACATAGAGCAGAGATGGGACCTCATTTTGCTTATGTACACTTCGGTATTAATTTTCGTTTTATCCTATGTTATAACTAGATATCTCAGAACGCATTTGAACTTGTGTTTTTGTCTTAAAAATCAAGTAGCCACTGTATTTAGTATGTTTGATTATCGTTAGCGGTTTTGACTTGTGTAATATAATAGATATAATACAATGAATGATAACAGCGTATCAAGAACCATAATTGATGCTATCTCAAGTAGTTTTTGATGTAGAGGTCGAAGTTTTATATCATTTTGTTGAAAAGATAAATCCAATATTGTGTTTGATTATCGTTAGCGTTACCACTTGTTCCTAACGATAATCATAGAAATAATACAATCATTAAATAATTAATTAATTAATGTTTGGTATCTAGCGCATAGTCAAAGGAATAAAAACCAGCCTATCTGATGTGTTTTTGCCTAACTAGATGAAATATTTTCTCGCTTTTTGCTTGTCCGAGCGGGGCCTGGGCAACTGGTTAACGTTAATTCTGTGTTTCGGTGTTGAACTTGAAAACTTAGAAACCATTCAGTTTTGTCATGAATAGCATTCCCAACACATTTTGCAAACACAAATGGGTATACCATTTCCAGAGGGAGTGGGGTAGGGAATAATTGTAATTGATAGCTTATGTTTCATATGTAGCTAATAGTTAAAGGATTCAAAACTAGCCTATTATATGTAATATCGACCACCTACCTGAAATCTTTGCGTTATTACTCGCGCAAATGAAGTTCAGGGGGGGTTAAGCCGTTTTGAATTTTTGTTTTGGCTAGCATTCCCCCCCCTGGAATTTAATGTCAACCACATTACGAGGAATCCCTGCAGTTTTCTATGGGTAACATTTTGGTGAAAACCCCATGTCTCTACGATGTTGCTTTCTGTCCGTAAAAATCCATCGCCCTTTTCGTTTTTCCCGCAAAGCATGTTGGGACGGTTTCATTTTCTTTTTCGCAGTCTACGACTGGAATGAATGAAGTTTCAGCGTTAAAATCTTAGTTTTGGTACTAAACACGATAAACACAACTTACTGGTTCCAAGTTTAGGGTAAGATTATCGATCCTTGCCAAACTGAGGGGGGAGGGGTGGAAAATCATATTGCATTTTCCATTAAAAAGGTACCCTCCCCCTTACAAATGGTTTGAATGAGGTTGCAGCGTTAAAATCATAGTTTTGGTGCTAAACACGATGAATACAATATTTTGTTTCCAAATTTCGGGTAAGAAATGCGAACCTTGCAAAACTGAGGGGGGAGGGGTAGAAAATCCTATGCATTTCCTATTAATAATGGTACCCTCCCCATTTAAAAGTGGGTTGAATGAAGTTGCAGCTTAAAACCTTCATTTCCTACATATCCATTTACGAGCATATTGTGTTGATAGCAAACAACTTTCGTGTCCATATATTAATGTCTCCCACATGGAAGATTGAAGCCTCCAATTTTAGCTATAAAAAGCTCCGCTGAAGGTGATATAATATGAGAACCTCATACGGGTGGACCGGTATGGGTGGGACTCTGCAGAGACTCTGCTCCCAATTCCTACAGCGCCCGTGAGGGGGGTAGGGGGGAGCAGAGATGGGGGGGTTCATTTTGCTTATGGACACTTCGCTATTCATTTTCGTTTTATCCTATGTTATAACTAGATTGATCAGAACGCGTTTTAACTACTGTTGTTGCCTTAAAAATCAAGTAACCATTGTATTTTGCGTGTTGGATTATCGTTAGCGGTACCCACTTGTTCCTAACGATAATCATAGAAATAATACGATCATTAAATAATTAATTAATTAATTAATTAATTAATTAATTAAATAATTAATGTTCGGTATCTAGCGCATAGGTAAGGGAATGAAAACCAGCCTATCCTATGTAGTTTCACCCAACTAGATGACATTTTTGCGTTAACGCTCGCGCAAATGAAGTTCAGGGGGGGTTAAGGCGGTTTTTCTCGCTTTTTGCTTGGCCGAGCGGGGCCTGGGCAACTGGTTAACGTCAATTCTGTATTTCGGTGTTGAACTTGAAAACTTAGAAACCATTCAGTTTTGCCATGAATAACATTCCCAACATATTTTGCTAACACAAATGGGTATACCATTTCCAGGGGGGGTGGGGTAGGGAATAATTGTAATTGAGAGCTTATGTTTCATATGTAGCAAATAGTTAAAGGATTCAAAACTAGTCTATCGTATGTAATATCGACCACCTAGCTGAAATCTTTGCGTTATTACTCGCGAAAATGAAGTTCAGGGGGGGTTAAGCCGTTTTGAATTTTTGTTTTGGCTAGCATTTCCCCCCCTGAAATTTAATGTCAACCACATTACGAGGAAACCCTGCAGTTTTCTATGGGTAACATTTTGGTGAAAACCCCATGTCTCTACGACGTTGTTTTCTGTCCGTAAAAATCGATCGCCCTTTTCGTTTTGCCCGCAAAGCATGTTGGGACGGTTTCATTTACTTTTTCGTAGTCTACGACTGGAATGAATGAAGTTTCAGCGTTAAAATCTTAGTTTTGTACTAAATACGACAAACACAACTTATTGGTTCCAAATTTAGGGTAAGATTATCGATCCTTGCCAAACTGAGGGGGGAGGGGTGGAAAATCATATTGCATTTACCATTAAAAAGGTACCCTCCCCCTTACAAATGGTTTGAATGAGGTTACAGCGTTAAAATCATAGTTTTGGTGCTAAACACGATGAATACAATATTTTGTTTCCAAATTTGGGGTAAGAAATGCGAACCTTGCAGAACTGAGGGGGGAGGGGTAGAAAATCCTATGCATTTCCTATTAATAACGGTACCCTCCCCATTTAAAAGTGGGTTGAATGAAGTTGCAGCTTAAAAATCATAGTTTTGCAACTAAACACGACGAATACAACATATTTTCGTTAATTTTCTGCAAGATCTGCGAAGCTTCCAAAAATTGGGGGTCAAAACCATTGTATGATTATCGTTAGCGGTATCCACTTGTGTAATATAATAGATATAATAAAATGAATAATAACAGTGGATAAAGAAACTCAATTGATGTTATCTAAAGTAGGTTTTGTCGTGGAGCACAAAATTTGACATCATTTTGTTGCAAAGTTAAATGTAAGGGGATGGTGGAGCTATTTTCTAGCCCCATTTCCGTTAAATCAGGTTACATTTTCAGTATCATTAGATTATCGTTAGCGGTACCCACTTGTTCCTAACGATAAACATAGAAATAATACGATCATTAAATAATTAATTAATTAATTAATTAATTAATTAATGTTCGGTATCTAGCGCATAGTTAAGGGAATGAAAACCAGCCTATCCTATGTAGTTTCGTTCAACTAGAACAAAATTTTGATGTATTACTCGCGCTAATGGAGTTCAGGGGGAGTTAAGGCGTTTTTTCTCGCTTTTTGCTTGGCCGAGTGGAGCCTGGGCAGCTGCTTAACGTTAATTCTGTCTTTCGGTATTGAACTTGAAAACTTAGGAACCGATCAGTTTTGTCATGAATGACATTCCCGAGACATGTTGCCAAAACAAATTGGTATACCGTTTCCAGGGGGGTGGGGTAGGGAATATTTGTAATTCGTGGTTAAATGTTTGGCATGTTACACATAGCTAGGGAAAATAAAAGTAAGCCTATCTGATGTAATTTTACCCAGAGTGGTATGTTTTTGTATGTAACGCTCGCGAAAATGAAGTTCAGGGGGGGTTAAAGCGTTTTGAAATTTTCTTTTGCATGTCACTTCCCCCCCTGGAGGTTGACCTCAACCAAATGAAGAAGACCCCCTGCAGTTTTTCATGGGTAACATTGTGGTGAAAACCCCATGTCTCTACGACGTTCCTTTCTATCCGTAAAAATCCATCGCCCTTTCCGTTTTGGCCGCAAAGCATGCTGGGACAGTTTCATTGGCTATTTCCGAGTCCAGAACTGGATGAAATAACGTTGCAGCGTTAAAATCTTAGTTTGCGTGGTAAACACGACGAACACAACATATTGCTTGGAAATTTGGGGTAAGATATGCGAACCATGCAAAACTGAGGGGGGAGGGGTGAAAAATCCTATGCATTTCCTGTTAATAATGCAACCCTCCCCCATTAGAAGTGGCTAGAATGAAGTTGCAGCTTCAAAATAATGCTTTTGTTAGTAAACACGACGAGCACAACCTATTGGTTGCAAATGTGGGGTAAGAAATGCGAACCCTGCAAAACTGAGGGGGGAGGGGTGGAAAATCCTATGCCTTTCCTGTTCATAATGGAGCCCTCCCCCATTTAGAAGTGGCTTGCATGAGGTTGCAGCTTCAAATCACAATGGATCAAGTGATGTGGCAGAGTTAAAACCTTGGTTTCTCTACTCGACGCGACAACTGCCATGCGGCATGAACTGCGGATGACTGTCAGTTCGCGAGCTTGTGATGACATTCCATGCACTTGGATGCAAAATAACAATCGTTTCATGAAGAAACTTTTTCGACTGATATTTACGCCACTTATTTCCACGGGAAGTGCTCCAAAATTCCACTTGAGCCTAAGTAGGTGGGAAAACACCATACACCCAGGATCACTACCATGCAAGTTGCATGGCACTACCCAAAACGCGCTTTGACCTAGCTAGCGTCTAACACACATGTTGGATTATCGTTAGCGGTATCCACTAGTTCCTAACGATAATCATAGAAATAATACAATCATTAAATAATTAATTAATTAATTAATTAATTAAATAATTAATGTTCGGTATCTAGCGCATAGTTAAGGGAATGAAAACCAGCCTATCCTATGTAGTTTCACCCAACTAGATGAAATTTTTGCGTTAACGCTCGCGCAAATGAAGTTCAGGGGGGGTTTAAGGCGGTTTTTCTCGCTTTTTGCTTGGCCGAGCGGGGCCTGGGCAGCTGCTTAATGTTAATTCTGTCTTTCGGTATTGAACTTGAAAACTTAGGAACCGATCAGTTTTGTCATGAATGACATTCCGGAGACATTTTGCTAACACAAATGGGTATACCATTGCCAGGGTGAGTGGGGTAGGGAATAATTGTAATTTATAGCTTGGAGGTGTTAATGTTAGGTACGTTGCGCTATGTTAATGTGAATTAAAACAAGCCTATCATATGTAATTTCATTCAACTAGATTAAAATTTTGATGTAACATTCGCGCAAATGAAGTTCAGGGGGGGTTAAGCCATTTTGAAATTTTATTTTGGCTGTCATTTCCCCCCCTGAACATCAATGTTAACCAAATTAAGAAGACCCCCTGCAGTTTTCTATGGATAACACTTTGGTGAAAACCCTATGTCTCTACCATGTTCCTTTCTACCTCTAAAAATCCATCGCCCTTTTGTTTTTGGCCGCAAAGCATCCTGAGACAAGTTAATTCTCTATTTCGCAGTCCAGAACTGGATTCAATAACGTTACAGCATTAAAATCATAGTTTTCGTACTAAACACGATGAACAGAACATATTGGTACCAAATTGGGGGTAAGAAATGCGAACCTTTCAAAATTAAGGGGGGAAGGGTGAAACCCATGGTAACGGATTATCGTTAGCGGTTTCGACTTGTTCCTAACGATAAACATAGAAATAATACAATCATTAATTAATTAATTAATTAAAATTAATTAATGTTTGGTATATAGCGAATAGCTGAAGGAATAAAAACCAGCCTATCTGATGTAATTTCGCCCAACTAGATTATTTTTTTGCGTAATTACTCGCGCAAATGAAGTTCAGGGGGGGTTAAGCCGGTTTGAATTTTTGTTTTTGCTAGCATTTCCCCCCCTGAACTTTAATGTCAACCACATTACGAGGAACCCCTGCAGTTTTCTATGGGTAACATTTTGGTAAAACCCCCATGTCTCTACGATGTTCTTTTCTACCCGTAAAAATCCATCGCCCTTTCCGTTTTGGCCGCAAAGCATGCTGGGACAGTTTCATTGGCTATTTCCGAGTCGAGAACTGGATTAAATAACGTTGCAGCGTTAAAATCTTAGTTTGGGTGGTAAACACGACGAACACAACCTATTGCTTGGAAATTTGGCGTAAGATATGCGAACCATGCAAAACTGAGGGGGGAGGGGTGAAAAATCCTATGCATTTCCTGTTAATAATGGCACCCTCCCCCATTAGAAGTGGCTAGAATGAAGTTGCAGCTTAAAAAATAATGCTTTTGTTAGTAAACACGACGAACACAACATATTGCTAGAAATTTGGGGTAAGAAATGCGAACCTTGCAAAACTGAGGGGGGAGGGGTGGAAAATCCTATGCCTTTCCTGTTCATAATGGAACCCTCCTCCATTTAGAAGTGGCTAGAATGAGGTTGCAGCTTCAAATCACAATGCATGGAGTGATGTGGCAGAGTTAAAACCATGGTTTCTGCACTCGACGCGACAACTGCCATGCGGCATGAACTGCGGAAGGCGGTCGGTTCACGAGCTTGTGATGACATTCCATGCACTTCGATGTAAAATAACAATCGTTTCAAGGAGAAACTTTCTCGGCTGATGTTTAGGCCACTTATTTCCACGGGAAGTGCTCCACAATTCCAGTTGAGCCTTAGTAGGTGGGAAAACACCATACACCCAGGATCACTACCATGCAAGTTGCATGGCACTACCCAACACTCGGCTATGACGTAGCTAGCGTCTAACACACATGTTGGATTATCGTTAGCGGTATCCACTAGTGTAATATAATAGATATAATACAATGAATGATAACAGCGTATCAAGAACCATAATTGATGCTATCTCAAGTAGTTTTGGATGTAGAGGTCGAAGTTTTATATCATTTTGTTGAAAAGATAAATCCAATATTGTGTATGATTATCGTTAGCGTTACCACTTGTTCCTAACGATAATCATAGAAATAATACGATCATTAAATAATTAATTAATTAATTAATTAATTAAATAAATAAATAAATAAATAAATAATTAATGTTCGGTATCTAGCGCCTAGTTCATGGCATAAAAACCAGCCTATCTTATGTAATTTCACCCAACTAGATTAAATTTTTGCGTTAACGCTCGCGCAAATGAAGTTCAGGGGGGGTTAAGGCGGTTTTTCTCGCTTTTTGCTTGGCCGAGCGGGGCCTGGGCAACTGGTTAACGTCAATTCTGTATTTCGGTGTTGAACGTGAAAATTTAAAAACCGATCACTTTTGTCATGAATGACATTCCGGAGACATTTTGCTAACACAAATGGGTATACCATTCCCAGGGGGAGTGGGGTAGGGAATAATTGTAATTTATAGCTTGGAGGTGTTAATGTTAGGTACGTTGCGCTATGTTAATGCGAATTAAAACAAGCCTATCATATGTAATTTCATCCAACTAGATAAAAAATTTGATGTAACCTTCGCGCAAATGAAGTTCAGGGGGGGTTAAGCCATTTTGAAATTTTATTTTGGCTGTCATTTCCCCCCCTGAACATCAATGTTAACCAAATTAAGAAGACCCCCTGGAGTTTTCTATGGGTAACATTTTGGTGGAAACCCTATGTCTCTACCATGTTCCTTTCTACCTCTAAAAATCCATCGCCCTTTGTTTTTGGCCGCAAAGCATCCTGGGACAAGATTCATTTTCTATTTCGCAGTCCAGAACTGGATTCAATAACGTTACAGCATTAAAATCATAGTTTTGGTACTAAACAAGATGAACACAACATATTGGTTCCAAATTTGGGGTAAGAAATGCGAACCTTGAAAAACTGAGGGGGGAGGGGTGGAAAATAGTATGCCTTTCCTGTTAATAATGGTACCCTCCCCATTTAGAAGTGGGTTGAATGAAGTTGAAGCTTAAAAATCATAGTTTTGGTACTAAACACGACGAACACAACATATTGTTTGCGAATTTTGAGTAAGATCTGCAAACCTTTCAAAACTGGGGGGGGGGAAGAGGGGTGGAAACCATTGTCTGATTATCGTTAGCGGTACCCACTTGTGTAATATAATAGATATAATAAAATGAATAATAACAGTGGATAAAGAACCACAATTGATGTTAACTAAAGTAGTTTGTGATGTAGAGCTCGAATTTTGACATAGAGCAGAGATGGGACCTCATTTTGCTTATGTACACTTCGGTATTAATTTTCGTTTTATCCTATGTTATAACTAGATATCTCAGAACGCATTTGAACTTGTGTTTTTGTCTTAAAAATCAAGTAGCCACTGTATTTAGTATGTTTGATTATCGTTAGCGGTTTTGACTTGTGTAATATAATAGATATAATACAATGAATGATAACAGCGTATCAAGAACCATAATTGATGCTATCTCAAGTAGTTTTTGATGTAGAGGTCGAAGTTTTATATCATTTTGTTGAAAAGATAAATCCAATATTGTGTTTGATTATCGTTAGCGTTACCACTTGTTCCTAACGATAATCATAGAAATAATACAATCATTAAATAATTAATTAATTAATGTTTGGTATCTAGCGCATAGTCAAAGGAATAAAAACCAGCCTATCTGATGTGTTTTTGCCTAACTAGATGAAATATTTTCTCGCTTTTTGCTTGTCCGAGCGGGGCCTGGGCAACTGGTTAACGTTAATTCTGTGTTTCGGTGTTGAACTTGAAAACTTAGAAACCATTCAGTTTTGTCATGAATAGCATTCCCAACACATTTTGCAAACACAAATGGGTATACCATTTCCAGAGGGAGTGGGGTAGGGAATAATTGTAATTGATAGCTTATGTTTCATATGTAGCTAATAGTTAAAGGATTCAAAACTAGCCTATTATATGTAATATCGACCACCTACCTGAAATCTTTGCGTTATTACTCGCGCAAATGAAGTTCAGGGGGGGTTAAGCCGTTTTGAATTTTTGTTTTGGCTAGCATTCCCCCCCCTGGAATTTAATGTCAACCACATTACGAGGAATCCCTGCAGTTTTCTATGGGTAACATTTTGGTGAAAACCCCATGTCTCTACGATGTTGCTTTCTGTCCGTAAAAATCCATCGCCCTTTTCGTTTTTCCCGCAAAGCATGTTGGGACGGTTTCATTTTCTTTTTCGCAGTCTACGACTGGAATGAATGAAGTTTCAGCGTTAAAATCTTAGTTTTGGTACTAAACACGATAAACACAACTTACTGGTTCCAAGTTTAGGGTAAGATTATCGATCCTTGCCAAACTGAGGGGGGAGGGGTGGAAAATCATATTGCATTTTCCATTAAAAAGGTACCCTCCCCCTTACAAATGGTTTGAATGAGGTTGCAGCGTTAAAATCATAGTTTTGGTGCTAAACACGATGAATACAATATTTTGTTTCCAAATTTCGGGTAAGAAATGCGAACCTTGCAAAACTGAGGGGGGAGGGGTAGAAAATCCTATGCATTTCCTATTAATAATGGTACCCTCCCCATTTAAAAGTGGGTTGAATGAAGTTGCAGCTTAAAACCTTCATTTCCTACATATCCATTTACGAGCATATTGTGTTGATAGCAAACAACTTTCGTGTCCATATATTAATGTCTCCCACATGGAAGATTGAAGCCTCCAATTTTAGCTATAAAAAGCTCCGCTGAAGGTGATATAATATGAGAACCTCATACGGGTGGACCGGTATGGGTGGGACTCTGCAGAGACTCTGCTCCCAATTCCTACAGCGCCCGTGAGGGGGGTAGGGGGGAGCAGAGATGGGGGGGTTCATTTTGCTTATGGACACTTCGCTATTCATTTTCGTTTTATCCTATGTTATAACTAGATTGATCAGAACGCGTTTTAACTACTGTTGTTGCCTTAAAAATCAAGTAACCATTGTATTTTGCGTGTTGGATTATCGTTAGCGGTACCCACTTGTTCCTAACGATAATCATAGAAATAATACGATCATTAAATAATTAATTAATTAATTAATTAATTAATTAATTAAATAATTAATGTTCGGTATCTAGCGCATAGGTAAGGGAATGAAAACCAGCCTATCCTATGTAGTTTCACCCAACTAGATGACATTTTTGCGTTAACGCTCGCGCAAATGAAGTTCAGGGGGGGTTAAGGCGGTTTTTCTCGCTTTTTGCTTGGCCGAGCGGGGCCTGGGCAACTGGTTAACGTCAATTCTGTATTTCGGTGTTGAACTTGAAAACTTAGAAACCATTCAGTTTTGCCATGAATAACATTCCCAACATATTTTGCTAACACAAATGGGTATACCATTTCCAGGGGGGGTGGGGTAGGGAATAATTGTAATTGAGAGCTTATGTTTCATATGTAGCAAATAGTTAAAGGATTCAAAACTAGTCTATCGTATGTAATATCGACCACCTAGCTGAAATCTTTGCGTTATTACTCGCGAAAATGAAGTTCAGGGGGGGTTAAGCCGTTTTGAATTTTTGTTTTGGCTAGCATTTCCCCCCCTGAAATTTAATGTCAACCACATTACGAGGAAACCCTGCAGTTTTCTATGGGTAACATTTTGGTGAAAACCCCATGTCTCTACGACGTTGTTTTCTGTCCGTAAAAATCGATCGCCCTTTTCGTTTTGCCCGCAAAGCATGTTGGGACGGTTTCATTTACTTTTTCGTAGTCTACGACTGGAATGAATGAAGTTTCAGCGTTAAAATCTTAGTTTTGTACTAAATACGACAAACACAACTTATTGGTTCCAAATTTAGGGTAAGATTATCGATCCTTGCCAAACTGAGGGGGGAGGGGTGGAAAATCATATTGCATTTACCATTAAAAAGGTACCCTCCCCCTTACAAATGGTTTGAATGAGGTTACAGCGTTAAAATCATAGTTTTGGTGCTAAACACGATGAATACAATATTTTGTTTCCAAATTTGGGGTAAGAAATGCGAACCTTGCAGAACTGAGGGGGGAGGGGTAGAAAATCCTATGCATTTCCTATTAATAACGGTACCCTCCCCATTTAAAAGTGGGTTGAATGAAGTTGCAGCTTAAAAATCATAGTTTTGCAACTAAACACGACGAATACAACATATTTTCGTTAATTTTCTGCAAGATCTGCGAAGCTTCCAAAAATTGGGGGTCAAAACCATTGTATGATTATCGTTAGCGGTATCCACTTGTGTAATATAATAGATATAATAAAATGAATAATAACAGTGGATAAAGAAACTCAATTGATGTTATCTAAAGTAGGTTTTGTCGTGGAGCACAAAATTTGACATCATTTTGTTGCAAAGTTAAATGTAAGGGGATGGTGGAGCTATTTTCTAGCCCCATTTCCGTTAAATCAGGTTACATTTTCAGTATCATTAGATTATCGTTAGCGGTACCCACTTGTTCCTAACGATAAACATAGAAATAATACGATCATTAAATAATTAATTAATTAATTAATTAATTAATTAATGTTCGGTATCTAGCGCATAGTTAAGGGAATGAAAACCAGCCTATCCTATGTAGTTTCGTTCAACTAGAACAAAATTTTGATGTATTACTCGCGCTAATGGAGTTCAGGGGGAGTTAAGGCGTTTTTTCTCGCTTTTTGCTTGGCCGAGTGGAGCCTGGGCAGCTGCTTAACGTTAATTCTGTCTTTCGGTATTGAACTTGAAAACTTAGGAACCGATCAGTTTTGTCATGAATGACATTCCCGAGACATGTTGCCAAAACAAATTGGTATACCGTTTCCAGGGGGGTGGGGTAGGGAATATTTGTAATTCGTGGTTAAATGTTTGGCATGTTACACATAGCTAGGGAAAATAAAAGTAAGCCTATCTGATGTAATTTTACCCAGAGTGGTATGTTTTTGTATGTAACGCTCGCGAAAATGAAGTTCAGGGGGGGTTAAAGCGTTTTGAAATTTTCTTTTGCATGTCACTTCCCCCCCTGGAGGTTGACCTCAACCAAATGAAGAAGACCCCCTGCAGTTTTTCATGGGTAACATTGTGGTGAAAACCCCATGTCTCTACGACGTTCCTTTCTATCCGTAAAAATCCATCGCCCTTTCCGTTTTGGCCGCAAAGCATGCTGGGACAGTTTCATTGGCTATTTCCGAGTCCAGAACTGGATGAAATAACGTTGCAGCGTTAAAATCTTAGTTTGCGTGGTAAACACGACGAACACAACCTATTGCTTGGAAATTTGGCGTAAGATATGCGAACCATGCAAAACTGAGGGGGGAGGGGTGAAAAATCCTATGCATTTCCTGTTAATAATGGCACCCTCCCCCATTAGAAGTGGCTAGAATGAAGTTGCAGCTTAAAAAATAATGCTTTTGTTAGTAAACACGACGAACACAACATATTGCTAGAAATTTGGGGTAAGAAATGCGAACCTTGCAAAACTGAGGGGGGAGGGGTGGAAAATCCTATGCCTTTCCTGTTCATAATGGAACCCTCCTCCATTTAGAAGTGGCTAGAATGAGGTTGCAGCTTCAAATCACAATGCATGGAGTGATGTGGCAGAGTTAAAACCATGGTTTCTGCACTCGACGCGACAACTGCCATGCGGCATGAACTGCGGAAGGCGGTCGGTTCACGAGCTTGTGATGACATTCCATGCACTTCGATGTAAAATAACAATCGTTTCAAGGAGAAACTTTCTCGGCTGATGTTTAGGCCACTTATTTCCACGGGAAGTGCTCCACAATTCCAGTTGAGCCTTAGTAGGTGGGAAAACACCATACACCCAGGATCACTACCATGCAAGTTGCATGGCACTACCCAACACTCGGCTATGACGTAGCTAGCGTCTAACACACATGTTGGATTATCGTTAGCGGTATCCACTAGTGTAATATAATAGATATAATACAATGAATGATAACAGCGTATCAAGAACCATAATTGATGCTATCTCAAGTAGTTTTGGATGTAGAGGTCGAAGTTTTATATCATTTTGTTGAAAAGATAAATCCAATATTGTGTATGATTATCGTTAGCGTTACCACTTGTTCCTAACGATAATCATAGAAATAATACGATCATTAAATAATTAATTAATTAATTAATTAATTAAATAAATAAATAAATAAATAAATAATTAATGTTCGGTATCTAGCGCCTAGTTCATGGCATAAAAACCAGCCTATCTTATGTAATTTCACCCAACTAGATTAAATTTTTGCGTTAACGCTCGCGCAAATGAAGTTCAGGGGGGGTTAAGGCGGTTTTTCTCGCTTTTTGCTTGGCCGAGCGGGGCCTGGGCAACTGGTTAACGTCAATTCTGTATTTCGGTGTTGAACGTGAAAATTTAAAAACCGATCACTTTTGTCATGAATGACATTCCGGAGACATTTTGCTAACACAAATGGGTATACCATTCCCAGGGGGAGTGGGGTAGGGAATAATTGTAATTTATAGCTTGGAGGTGTTAATGTTAGGTACGTTGCGCTATGTTAATGCGAATTAAAACAAGCCTATCATATGTAATTTCATCCAACTAGATAAAAAATTTGATGTAACCTTCGCGCAAATGAAGTTCAGGGGGGGTTAAGCCATTTTGAAATTTTATTTTGGCTGTCATTTCCCCCCCTGAACATCAATGTTAACCAAATTAAGAAGACCCCCTGGAGTTTTCTATGGGTAACATTTTGGTGGAAACCCTATGTCTCTACCATGTTCCTTTCTACCTCTAAAAATCCATCGCCCTTTGTTTTTGGCCGCAAAGCATCCTGGGACAAGATTCATTTTCTATTTCGCAGTCCAGAACTGGATTCAATAACGTTACAGCATTAAAATCATAGTTTTGGTACTAAACAAGATGAACACAACATATTGGTTCCAAATTTGGGGTAAGAAATGCGAACCTTGAAAAACTGAGGGGGGAGGGGTGGAAAATAGTATGCCTTTCCTGTTAATAATGGTACCCTCCCCATTTAGAAGTGGGTTGAATGAAGTTGAAGCTTAAAAATCATAGTTTTGGTACTAAACACGACGAACACAACATATTGTTTGCGAATTTTGAGTAAGATCTGCAAACCTTTCAAAACTGGGGGGGGGGAAGAGGGGTGGAAACCATTGTCTGATTATCGTTAGCGGTACCCACTTGTGTAATATAATAGATATAATAAAATGAATAATAACAGTGGATAAAGAACCACAATTGATGTTAACTAAAGTAGTTTGTGATGTAGAGCTCGAATTTTGACATAGAGCAGAGATGGGACCTCATTTTGCTTATGTACACTTCGGTATTAATTTTCGTTTTATCCTATGTTATAACTAGATATCTCAGAACGCATTTGAACTTGTGTTTTTGTCTTAAAAATCAAGTAGCCACTGTATTTAGTATGTTTGATTATCGTTAGCGGTTTTGACTTGTGTAATATAATAGATATAATACAATGAATGATAACAGCGTATCAAGAACCATAATTGATGCTATCTCAAGTAGTTTTTGATGTAGAGGTCGAAGTTTTATATCATTTTGTTGAAAAGATAAATCCAATATTGTGTTTGATTATCGTTAGCGTTACCACTTGTTCCTAACGATAATCATAGAAATAATACAATCATTAAATAATTAATTAATTAATGTTTGGTATCTAGCGCATAGTCAAAGGAATAAAAACCAGTCTATCTGATGTGTTTTTGCCTAACTAGATGAAATATTTTCTCGCTTTTTGCTTGTCCGAGCGGGGCCTGGGCAACTGGTTAACGTTAATTCTGTGTTTCGGTGTTGAACTTGAAAACTTAGAAACCATTCAGTTTTGTCATGAATAGCATTCCCAACACATTTTGCAAACACAAATGGGTATACCATTTCCAGAGGGAGTGGGGTAGGGAATAATTGTAATTGATAGCTTATGTTTCATATGTAGCTAATAGTTAAAGGATTCAAAACTAGCCTATTATATGTAATATCGACCACCTACCTGAAATCTTTGCGTTATTACTCGCGCAAATGAAGTTCAGGGGGGGTTAAGCCGTTTTGAATTTTTGTTTTGGCTAGCATTCCCCCCCCTGGAATTTAATGTCAACCACATTACGAGGAATCCCTGCAGTTTTCTATGGGTAACATTTTGGTGAAAACCCCATGTCTCTACGATGTTGCTTTCTGTCCGTAAAAATCCATCGCCCTTTTCGTTTTTCCCGCAAAGCATGTTGGGACGGTTTCATTTTCTTTTTCGCAGTCTACGACTGGAATGAATGAAGTTTCAGCGTTAAAATCTTAGTTTTGGTACTAAACACGATAAACACAACTTACTGGTTCCAAGTTTAGGGTAAGATTATCGATCCTTGCCAAACTGAGGGGGGAGGGGTGGAAAATCATATTGCATTTTCCATTAAAAAGGTACCCTCCCCCTTACAAATGGTTTGAATGAGGTTGCAGCGTTAAAATCATAGTTTTGGTGCTAAACACGATGAATACAATATTTTGTTTCCAAATTTCGGGTAAGAAATGCGAACCTTGCAAAACTGAGGGGGGAGGGGTAGAAAATCCTATGCATTTCCTATTAATAATGGTACCCTCCCCATTTAAAAGTGGGTTGAATGAAGTTGCAGCTTAAAACCTTCATTTCCTACATATCCATTTACGAGCATATTGTGTTGATAGCAAACAACTTTCGTGTCCATATATTAATGTCTCCCACATGGAAGATTGAAGCCTCCAATTTTAGCTATAAAAAGCTCCGCTGAAGGTGATATAATATGAGAACCTCATACGGGTGGACCGGTATGGGTGGGACTCTGCAGAGACTCTGCTCCCAATTCCTACAGCGCCCGTGAGGGGGGTAGGGGGGAGCAGAGATGGGGGGGTTCATTTTGCTTATGGACACTTCGCTATTCATTTTCGTTTTATCCTATGTTATAACTAGATTGATCAGAACGCGTTTTAACTACTGTTGTTGCCTTAAAAATCAAGTAACCATTGTATTTTGCGTGTTGGATTATCGTTAGCGGTACCCACTTGTTCCTAACGATAATCATAGAAATAATACGATCATTAAATAATTAATTAATTAATTAATTAATTAATTAATTAAATAATTAATGTTCGGTATCTAGCGCATAGGTAAGGGAATGAAAACCAGCCTATCCTATGTAGTTTCACCCAACTAGATGACATTTTTGCGTTAACGCTCGCGCAAATGAAGTTCAGGGGGGGTTAAGGCGGTTTTTCTCGCTTTTTGCTTGGCCGAGCGGGGCCTGGGCAACTGGTTAACGTCAATTCTGTATTTCGGTGTTGAACTTGAAAACTTAGAAACCATTCAGTTTTGCCATGAATAACATTCCCAACATATTTTGCTAACACAAATGGGTATACCATTTCCAGGGGGGGTGGGGTAGGGAATAATTGTAATTGAGAGCTTATGTTTCATATGTAGCAAATAGTTAAAGGATTCAAAACTAGTCTATCGTATGTAATATCGACCACCTAGCTGAAATCTTTGCGTTATTACTCGCGAAAATGAAGTTCAGGGGGGGTTAAGCCGTTTTGAATTTTTGTTTTGGCTAGCATTTCCCCCCCTGAAATTTAATGTCAACCACATTACGAGGAAACCCTGCAGTTTTCTATGGGTAACATTTTGGTGAAAACCCCATGTCTCTACGACGTTGTTTTCTGTCCGTAAAAATCGATCGCCCTTTTCGTTTTGCCCGCAAAGCATGTTGGGACGGTTTCATTTACTTTTTCGTAGTCTACGACTGGAATGAATGAAGTTTCAGCGTTAAAATCTTAGTTTTGTACTAAATACGACAAACACAACTTATTGGTTCCAAATTTAGGGTAAGATTATCGATCCTTGCCAAACTGAGGGGGGAGGGGTGGAAAATCATATTGCATTTACCATTAAAAAGGTACCCTCCCCCTTACAAATGGTTTGAATGAGGTTACAGCGTTAAAATCATAGTTTTGGTGCTAAACACGATGAATACAATATTTTGTTTCCAAATTTGGGGTAAGAAATGCGAACCTTGCAGAACTGAGGGGGGAGGGGTAGAAAATCCTATGCATTTCCTATTAATAACGGTACCCTCCCCATTTAAAAGTGGGTTGAATGAAGTTGCAGCTTAAAAATCATAGTTTTGCAACTAAACACGACGAATACAACATATTTTCGTTAATTTTCTGCAAGATCTGCGAAGCTTCCAAAAATTGGGGGTCAAAACCATTGTATGATTATCGTTAGCGGTATCCACTTGTGTAATATAATAGATATAATAAAATGAATAATAACAGTGGATAAAGAAACTCAATTGATGTTATCTAAAGTAGGTTTTGTCGTGGAGCACAAAATTTGACATCATTTTGTTGCAAAGTTAAATGTAAGGGGATGGTGGAGCTATTTTCTAGCCCCATTTCCGTTAAATCAGGTTACATTTTCAGTATCATTAGATTATCGTTAGCGGTACCCACTTGTTCCTAACGATAAACATAGAAATAATACGATCATTAAATAATTAATTAATTAATTAATTAATTAATTAATGTTCGGTATCTAGCGCATAGTTAAGGGAATGAAAACCAGCCTATCCTATGTAGTTTCGTTCAACTAGAACAAAATTTTGATGTATTACTCGCGCTAATGGAGTTCAGGGGGAGTTAAGGCGTTTTTTCTCGCTTTTTGCTTGGCCGAGTGGAGCCTGGGCAGCTGCTTAACGTTAATTCTGTCTTTCGGTATTGAACTTGAAAACTTAGGAACCGATCAGTTTTGTCATGAATGACATTCCCGAGACATGTTGCCAAAACAAATTGGTATACCGTTTCCAGGGGGGTGGGGTAGGGAATATTTGTAATTCGTGGTTAAATGTTTGGCATGTTACACATAGCTAGGGAAAATAAAAGTAAGCCTATCTGATGTAATTTTACCCAGAGTGGTATGTTTTTGTATGTAACGCTCGCGAAAATGAAGTTCAGGGGGGGTTAAAGCGTTTTGAAATTTTCTTTTGCATGTCACTTCCCCCCCTGGAGGTTGACCTCAACCAAATGAAGAAGACCCCCTGCAGTTTTTCATGGGTAACATTGTGGTGAAAACCCCATGTCTCTACGACGTTCCTTTCTATCCGTAAAAATCCATCGCCCTTTCCGTTTTGGCCGCAAAGCATGCTGGGACAGTTTCATTGGCTATTTCCGAGTCCAGAACTGGATGAAATAACGTTGCAGCGTTAAAATCTTAGTTTGCGTGGTAAACACGACGAACACAACATATTGCTTGGAAATTTGGGGTAAGATATGCGAACCATGCAAAACTGAGGGGGGAGGGGTGAAAAATCCTATGCATTTCCTGTTAATAATGCAACCCTCCCCCATTAGAAGTGGCTAGAATGAAGTTGCAGCTTCAAAATAATGCTTTTGTTAGTAAACACGACGAGCACAACCTATTGGTTGCAAATGTGGGGTAAGAAATGCGAACCCTGCAAAACTGAGGGGGGAGGGGTGGAAAATCCTATGCCTTTCCTGTTCATAATGGAGCCCTCCCCCATTTAGAAGTGGCTTGCATGAGGTTGCAGCTTCAAATCACAATGGATCAAGTGATGTGGCAGAGTTAAAACCTTGGTTTCTCTACTCGACGCGACAACTGCCATGCGGCATGAACTGCGGATGACTGTCAGTTCGCGAGCTTGTGATGACATTCCATGCACTTGGATGCAAAATAACAATCGTTTCATGAAGAAACTTTTTCGACTGATGTTTACGCCACTTATTTCCACGGGAAGTGCTCCAAAATTCCACTTGAGCCTAAGTAGGTGGGAAAACACCATACACCCAGGATCACTACCATGCAAGTTGCATGGCACTACCCAAAACGCGCTTTGACCTAGCTAGCGTCTAACACACATGTTGGATTATCGTTAGCGGTATCCACTAGTTCCTAACGATAATCATAGAAATAATACAATCATTAAATAATTAATTAATTAATTAATTAATTAAATAATTAATGTTCGGTATCTAGCGCATAGTTAAGGGAATGAAAACCAGCCTATCCTATGTAGTTTCACCCAACTAGATGAAATTTTTGCGTTAACGCTCGCGCAAATGAAGTTCAGGGGGGGTTTAAGGCGGTTTTTCTCGCTTTTTGCTTGGCCGAGCGGGGCCTGGGCAGCTGCTTAATGTTAATTCTGTCTTTCGGTATTGAACTTGAAAACTTAGGAACCGATCAGTTTTGTCATGAATGACATTCCGGAGACATTTTGCTAACACAAATGGGTATACCATTGCCAGGGTGAGTGGGGTAGGGAATAATTGTAATTTATAGCTTGGAGGTGTTAATGTTAGGTACGTTGCGCTATGTTAATGTGAATTAAAACAAGCCTATCATATGTAATTTCATTCAACTAGATTAAAATTTTGATGTAACATTCGCGCAAATGAAGTTCAGGGGGGGTTAAGCCATTTTGAAATTTTATTTTGGCTGTCATTTCCCCCCCTGAACATCAATGTTAACCAAATTAAGAAGACCCCCTGCAGTTTTCTATGGATAACACTTTGGTGAAAACCCTATGTCTCTACCATGTTCCTTTCTACCTCTAAAAATCCATCGCCCTTTTGTTTTTGGCCGCAAAGCATCCTGAGACAAGTTAATTCTCTATTTCGCAGTCCAGAACTGGATTCAATAACGTTACAGCATTAAAATCATAGTTTTCGTACTAAACACGATGAACAGAACATATTGGTACCAAATTGGGGGTAAGAAATGCGAACCTTTCAAAATTAAGGGGGGAAGGGTGAAACCCATGGTAACGGATTATCGTTAGCGGTTTCGACTTGTTCCTAACGATAAACATAGAAATAATACAATCATTAATTAATTAATTAATTAAAATTAATTAATGTTTGGTATATAGCGAATAGCTGAAGGAATAAAAACCAGCCTATCTGATGTAATTTCGCCCAACTAGATTATTTTTTTGCGTAATTACTCGCGCAAATGAAGTTCAGGGGGGGTTAAGCCGGTTTGAATTTTTGTTTTTGCTAGCATTTCCCCCCCTGAACTTTAATGTCAACCACATTACGAGGAACCCCTGCAGTTTTCTATGGGTAACATTTTGGTAAAACCCCCATGTCTCTACGATGTTCTTTTCTACCCGTAAAAATCCATCGCCCTTTCCGTTTTGGCCGCAAAGCATGCTGGGACAGTTTCATTGGCTATTTCCGAGTCGAGAACTGGATTAAATAACGTTGCAGCGTTAAAATCTTAGTTTGGGTGGTAAACACGACGAACACAACCTATTGCTTGGAAATTTGGCGTAAGATATGCGAACCATGCAAAACTGAGGGGGGAGGGGTGAAAAATCCTATGCATTTCCTGTTAATAATGGCACCCTCCCCCATTAGAAGTGGCTAGAATGAAGTTGCAGCTTAAAAAATAATGCTTTTGTTAGTAAACACGACGAACACAACATATTGCTAGAAATTTGGGGTAAGAAATGCGAACCTTGCAAAACTGAGGGGGGAGGGGTGGAAAATCCTATGCCTTTCCTGTTCATAATGGAACCCTCCTCCATTTAGAAGTGGCTAGAATGAGGTTGCAGCTTCAAATCACAATGCATGGAGTGATGTGGCAGAGTTAAAACCATGGTTTCTGCACTCGACGCGACAACTGCCATGCGGCATGAACTGCGGAAGGCGGTCGGTTCACGAGCTTGTGATGACATTCCATGCACTTCGATGTAAAATAACAATCGTTTCAAGGAGAAACTTTCTCGGCTGATGTTTAGGCCACTTATTTCCACGGGAAGTGCTCCACAATTCCAGTTGAGCCTTAGTAGGTGGGAAAACACCATACACCCAGGATCACTACCATGCAAGTTGCATGGCACTACCCAACACTCGGCTATGACGTAGCTAGCGTCTAACACACATGTTGGATTATCGTTAGCGGTATCCACTAGTGTAATATAATAGATATAATACAATGAATGATAACAGCGTATCAAGAACCATAATTGATGCTATCTCAAGTAGTTTTGGATGTAGAGGTCGAAGTTTTATATCATTTTGTTGAAAAGATAAATCCAATATTGTGTATGATTATCGTTAGCGTTACCACTTGTTCCTAACGATAATCATAGAAATAATACGATCATTAAATAATTAATTAATTAATTAATTAATTAAATAAATAAATAAATAAATAAATAATTAATGTTCGGTATCTAGCGCCTAGTTCATGGCATAAAAACCAGCCTATCTTATGTAATTTCACCCAACTAGATTAAATTTTTGCGTTAACGCTCGCGCAAATGAAGTTCAGGGGGGGTTAAGGCGGTTTTTCTCGCTTTTTGCTTGGCCGAGCGGGGCCTGGGCAACTGGTTAACGTCAATTCTGTATTTCGGTGTTGAACGTGAAAATTTAAAAACCGATCACTTTTGTCATGAATGACATTCCGGAGACATTTTGCTAACACAAATGGGTATACCATTCCCAGGGGGAGTGGGGTAGGGAATAATTGTAATTTATAGCTTGGAGGTGTTAATGTTAGGTACGTTGCGCTATGTTAATGCGAATTAAAACAAGCCTATCATATGTAATTTCATCCAACTAGATAAAAAATTTGATGTAACCTTCGCGCAAATGAAGTTCAGGGGGGGTTAAGCCATTTTGAAATTTTATTTTGGCTGTCATTTCCCCCCCTGAACATCAATGTTAACCAAATTAAGAAGACCCCCTGGAGTTTTCTATGGGTAACATTTTGGTGGAAACCCTATGTCTCTACCATGTTCCTTTCTACCTCTAAAAATCCATCGCCCTTTGTTTTTGGCCGCAAAGCATCCTGGGACAAGATTCATTTTCTATTTCGCAGTCCAGAACTGGATTCAATAACGTTACAGCATTAAAATCATAGTTTTGGTACTAAACAAGATGAACACAACATATTGGTTCCAAATTTGGGGTAAGAAATGCGAACCTTGAAAAACTGAGGGGGGAGGGGTGGAAAATAGTATGCCTTTCCTGTTAATAATGGTACCCTCCCCATTTAGAAGTGGGTTGAATGAAGTTGAAGCTTAAAAATCATAGTTTTGGTACTAAACACGACGAACACAACATATTGTTTGCGAATTTTGAGTAAGATCTGCAAACCTTTCAAAACTGGGGGGGGGGAAGAGGGGTGGAAACCATTGTCTGATTATCGTTAGCGGTACCCACTTGTGTAATATAATAGATATAATAAAATGAATAATAACAGTGGATAAAGAACCACAATTGATGTTAACTAAAGTAGTTTGTGATGTAGAGCTCGAATTTTGACATAGAGCAGAGATGGGACCTCATTTTGCTTATGTACACTTCGGTATTAATTTTCGTTTTATCCTATGTTATAACTAGATATCTCAGAACGCATTTGAACTTGTGTTTTTGTCTTAAAAATCAAGTAGCCACTGTATTTAGTATGTTTGATTATCGTTAGCGGTTTTGACTTGTGTAATATAATAGATATAATACAATGAATGATAACAGCGTATCAAGAACCATAATTGATGCTATCTCAAGTAGTTTTTGATGTAGAGGTCGAAGTTTTATATCATTTTGTTGAAAAGATAAATCCAATATTGTGTTTGATTATCGTTAGCGTTACCACTTGTTCCTAACGATAATCATAGAAATAATACAATCATTAAATAATTAATTAATTAATGTTTGGTATCTAGCGCATAGTCAAAGGAATAAAAACCAGCCTATCTGATGTGTTTTTGCCTAACTAGATGAAATATTTTCTCGCTTTTTGCTTGTCCGAGCGGGGCCTGGGCAACTGGTTAACGTTAATTCTGTGTTTCGGTGTTGAACTTGAAAACTTAGAAACCATTCAGTTTTGTCATGAATAGCATTCCCAACACATTTTGCAAACACAAATGGGTATACCATTTCCAGAGGGAGTGGGGTAGGGAATAATTGTAATTGATAGCTTATGTTTCATATGTAGCTAATAGTTAAAGGATTCAAAACTAGCCTATTATATGTAATATCGACCACCTACCTGAAATCTTTGCGTTATTACTCGCGCAAATGAAGTTCAGGGGGGGTTAAGCCGTTTTGAATTTTTGTTTTGGCTAGCATTCCCCCCCCTGGAATTTAATGTCAACCACATTACGAGGAATCCCTGCAGTTTTCTATGGGTAACATTTTGGTGAAAACCCCATGTCTCTACGATGTTGCTTTCTGTCCGTAAAAATCCATCGCCCTTTTCGTTTTTCCCGCAAAGCATGTTGGGACGGTTTCATTTTCTTTTTCGCAGTCTACGACTGGAATGAATGAAGTTTCAGCGTTAAAATCTTAGTTTTGGTACTAAACACGATAAACACAACTTACTGGTTCCAAGTTTAGGGTAAGATTATCGATCCTTGCCAAACTGAGGGGGGAGGGGTGGAAAATCATATTGCATTTTCCATTAAAAAGGTACCCTCCCCCTTACAAATGGTTTGAATGAGGTTGCAGCGTTAAAATCATAGTTTTGGTGCTAAACACGATGAATACAATATTTTGTTTCCAAATTTCGGGTAAGAAATGCGAACCTTGCAAAACTGAGGGGGGAGGGGTAGAAAATCCTATGCATTTCCTATTAATAATGGTACCCTCCCCATTTAAAAGTGGGTTGAATGAAGTTGCAGCTTAAAACCTTCATTTCCTACATATCCATTTACGAGCATATTGTGTTGATAGCAAACAACTTTCGTGTCCATATATTAATGTCTCCCACATGGAAGATTGAAGCCTCCAATTTTAGCTATAAAAAGCTCCGCTGAAGGTGATATAATATGAGAACCTCATACGGGTGGACCGGTATGGGTGGGACTCTGCAGAGACTCTGCTCCCAATTCCTACAGCGCCCGTGAGGGGGGTAGGGGGGAGCAGAGATGGGGGGGTTCATTTTGCTTATGGACACTTCGCTATTCATTTTCGTTTTATCCTATGTTATAACTAGATTGATCAGAACGCGTTTTAACTACTGTTGTTGCCTTAAAAATCAAGTAACCATTGTATTTTGCGTGTTGGATTATCGTTAGCGGTACCCACTTGTTCCTAACGATAATCATAGAAATAATACGATCATTAAATAATTAATTAATTAATTAATTAATTAATTAATTAAATAATTAATGTTCGGTATCTAGCGCATAGGTAAGGGAATGAAAACCAGCCTATCCTATGTAGTTTCACCCAACTAGATGACATTTTTGCGTTAACGCTCGCGCAAATGAAGTTCAGGGGGGGTTAAGGCGGTTTTTCTCGCTTTTTGCTTGGCCGAGCGGGGCCTGGGCAACTGGTTAACGTCAATTCTGTATTTCGGTGTTGAACTTGAAAACTTAGAAACCATTCAGTTTTGCCATGAATAACATTCCCAACATATTTTGCTAACACAAATGGGTATACCATTTCCAGGGGGGGTGGGGTAGGGAATAATTGTAATTGAGAGCTTATGTTTCATATGTAGCAAATAGTTAAAGGATTCAAAACTAGTCTATCGTATGTAATATCGACCACCTAGCTGAAATCTTTGCGTTATTACTCGCGAAAATGAAGTTCAGGGGGGGTTAAGCCGTTTTGAATTTTTGTTTTGGCTAGCATTTCCCCCCCTGAAATTTAATGTCAACCACATTACGAGGAAACCCTGCAGTTTTCTATGGGTAACATTTTGGTGAAAACCCCATGTCTCTACGACGTTGTTTTCTGTCCGTAAAAATCGATCGCCCTTTTCGTTTTGCCCGCAAAGCATGTTGGGACGGTTTCATTTACTTTTTCGTAGTCTACGACTGGAATGAATGAAGTTTCAGCGTTAAAATCTTAGTTTTGTACTAAATACGACAAACACAACTTATTGGTTCCAAATTTAGGGTAAGATTATCGATCCTTGCCAAACTGAGGGGGGAGGGGTGGAAAATCATATTGCATTTACCATTAAAAAGGTACCCTCCCCCTTACAAATGGTTTGAATGAGGTTACAGCGTTAAAATCATAGTTTTGGTGCTAAACACGATGAATACAATATTTTGTTTCCAAATTTGGGGTAAGAAATGCGAACCTTGCAGAACTGAGGGGGGAGGGGTAGAAAATCCTATGCATTTCCTATTAATAACGGTACCCTCCCCATTTAAAAGTGGGTTGAATGAAGTTGCAGCTTAAAAATCATAGTTTTGCAACTAAACACGACGAATACAACATATTTTCGTTAATTTTCTGCAAGATCTGCGAAGCTTCCAAAAATTGGGGGTCAAAACCATTGTATGATTATCGTTAGCGGTATCCACTTGTGTAATATAATAGATATAATAAAATGAATAATAACAGTGGATAAAGAAACTCAATTGATGTTATCTAAAGTAGGTTTTGTCGTGGAGCACAAAATTTGACATCATTTTGTTGCAAAGTTAAATGTAAGGGGATGGTGGAGCTATTTTCTAGCCCCATTTCCGTTAAATCAGGTTACATTTTCAGTATCATTAGATTATCGTTAGCGGTACCCACTTGTTCCTAACGATAAACATAGAAATAATACGATCATTAAATAATTAATTAATTAATTAATTAATTAATTAATGTTCGGTATCTAGCGCATAGTTAAGGGAATGAAAACCAGCCTATCCTATGTAGTTTCGTTCAACTAGAACAAAATTTTGATGTATTACTCGCGCTAATGGAGTTCAGGGGGAGTTAAGGCGTTTTTTCTCGCTTTTTGCTTGGCCGAGTGGAGCCTGGGCAGCTGCTTAACGTTAATTCTGTCTTTCGGTATTGAACTTGAAAACTTAGGAACCGATCAGTTTTGTCATGAATGACATTCCCGAGACATGTTGCCAAAACAAATTGGTATACCGTTTCCAGGGGGGTGGGGTAGGGAATATTTGTAATTCGTGGTTAAATGTTTGGCATGTTACACATAGCTAGGGAAAATAAAAGTAAGCCTATCTGATGTAATTTTACCCAGAGTGGTATGTTTTTGTATGTAACGCTCGCGAAAATGAAGTTCAGGGGGGGTTAAAGCGTTTTGAAATTTTCTTTTGCATGTCACTTCCCCCCCTGGAGGTTGACCTCAACCAAATGAAGAAGACCCCCTGCAGTTTTTCATGGGTAACATTGTGGTGAAAACCCCATGTCTCTACGACGTTCCTTTCTATCCGTAAAAATCCATCGCCCTTTCCGTTTTGGCCGCAAAGCATGCTGGGACAGTTTCATTGGCTATTTCCGAGTCCAGAACTGGATGAAATAACGTTGCAGCGTTAAAATCTTAGTTTGCGTGGTAAACACGACGAACACAACATATTGCTTGGAAATTTGGGGTAAGATATGCGAACCATGCAAAACTGAGGGGGGAGGGGTGAAAAATCCTATGCATTTCCTGTTAATAATGCAACCCTCCCCCATTAGAAGTGGCTAGAATGAAGTTGCAGCTTCAAAATAATGCTTTTGTTAGTAAACACGACGAGCACAACCTATTGGTTGCAAATGTGGGGTAAGAAATGCGAACCCTGCAAAACTGAGGGGGGAGGGGTGGAAAATCCTATGCCTTTCCTGTTCATAATGGAGCCCTCCCCCATTTAGAAGTGGCTTGCATGAGGTTGCAGCTTCAAATCACAATGGATCAAGTGATGTGGCAGAGTTAAAACCTTGGTTTCTCTACTCGACGCGACAACTGCCATGCGGCATGAACTGCGGATGACTGTCAGTTCGCGAGCTTGTGATGACATTCCATGCACTTGGATGCAAAATAACAATCGTTTCATGAAGAAACTTTTTCGACTGATGTTTACGCCACTTATTTCCACGGGAAGTGCTCCAAAATTCCACTTGAGCCTAAGTAGGTGGGAAAACACCATACACCCAGGATCACTACCATGCAAGTTGCATGGCACTACCCAAAACGCGCTTTGACCTAGCTAGCGTCTAACACACATGTTGGATTATCGTTAGCGGTATCCACTAGTTCCTAACGATAATCATAGAAATAATACAATCATTAAATAATTAATTAATTAATTAATTAATTAAATAATTAATGTTCGGTATCTAGCGCATAGTTAAGGGAATGAAAACCAGCCTATCCTATGTAGTTTCACCCAACTAGATGAAATTTTTGCGTTAACGCTCGCGCAAATGAAGTTCAGGGGGGGTTTAAGGCGGTTTTTCTCGCTTTTTGCTTGGCCGAGCGGGGCCTGGGCAGCTGCTTAATGTTAATTCTGTCTTTCGGTATTGAACTTGAAAACTTAGGAACCGATCAGTTTTGTCATGAATGACATTCCGGAGACATTTTGCTAACACAAATGGGTATACCATTGCCAGGGTGAGTGGGGTAGGGAATAATTGTAATTTATAGCTTGGAGGTGTTAATGTTAGGTACGTTGCGCTATGTTAATGTGAATTAAAACAAGCCTATCATATGTAATTTCATTCAACTAGATTAAAATTTTGATGTAACATTCGCGCAAATGAAGTTCAGGGGGGGTTAAGCCATTTTGAAATTTTATTTTGGCTGTCATTTCCCCCCCTGAACATCAATGTTAACCAAATTAAGAAGACCCCCTGCAGTTTTCTATGGATAACACTTTGGTGAAAACCCTATGTCTCTACCATGTTCCTTTCTACCTCTAAAAATCCATCGCCCTTTTGTTTTTGGCCGCAAAGCATCCTGAGACAAGTTAATTCTCTATTTCGCAGTCCAGAACTGGATTCAATAACGTTACAGCATTAAAATCATAGTTTTCGTACTAAACACGATGAACAGAACATATTGGTACCAAATTGGGGGTAAGAAATGCGAACCTTTCAAAATTAAGGGGGGAAGGGTGAAACCCATGGTAACGGATTATCGTTAGCGGTTTCGACTTGTTCCTAACGATAAACATAGAAATAATACAATCATTAATTAATTAATTAATTAAAATTAATTAATGTTTGGTATATAGCGAATAGCTGAAGGAATAAAAACCAGCCTATCTGATGTAATTTCGCCCAACTAGATTATTTTTTTGCGTAATTACTCGCGCAAATGAAGTTCAGGGGGGGTTAAGCCGGTTTGAATTTTTGTTTTTGCTAGCATTTCCCCCCCTGAACTTTAATGTCAACCACATTACGAGGAACCCCTGCAGTTTTCTATGGGTAACATTTTGGTAAAACCCCCATGTCTCTACGATGTTCTTTTCTACCCGTAAAAATCCATCGCCCTTTCCGTTTTGGCCGCAAAGCATGCTGGGACAGTTTCATTGGCTATTTCCGAGTCGAGAACTGGATTAAATAACGTTGCAGCGTTAAAATCTTAGTTTGGGTGGTAAACACGACGAACACAACCTATTGCTTGGAAATTTGGCGTAAGATATGCGAACCATGCAAAACTGAGGGGGGAGGGGTGAAAAATCCTATGCATTTCCTGTTAATAATGGCACCCTCCCCCATTAGAAGTGGCTAGAATGAAGTTGCAGCTTAAAAAATAATGCTTTTGTTAGTAAACACGACGAACACAACATATTGCTAGAAATTTGGGGTAAGAAATGCGAACCTTGCAAAACTGAGGGGGGAGGGGTGGAAAATCCTATGCCTTTCCTGTTCATAATGGAACCCTCCTCCATTTAGAAGTGGCTAGAATGAGGTTGCAGCTTCAAATCACAATGCATGGAGTGATGTGGCAGAGTTAAAACCATGGTTTCTGCACTCGACGCGACAACTGCCATGCGGCATGAACTGCGGAAGGCGGTCGGTTCACGAGCTTGTGATGACATTCCATGCACTTCGATGTAAAATAACAATCGTTTCAAGGAGAAACTTTCTCGGCTGATGTTTAGGCCACTTATTTCCACGGGAAGTGCTCCACAATTCCAGTTGAGCCTTAGTAGGTGGGAAAACACCATACACCCAGGATCACTACCATGCAAGTTGCATGGCACTACCCAACACTCGGCTATGACGTAGCTAGCGTCTAACACACATGTTGGATTATCGTTAGCGGTATCCACTAGTGTAATATAATAGATATAATACAATGAATGATAACAGCGTATCAAGAACCATAATTGATGCTATCTCAAGTAGTTTTGGATGTAGAGGTCGAAGTTTTATATCATTTTGTTGAAAAGATAAATCCAATATTGTGTATGATTATCGTTAGCGTTACCACTTGTTCCTAACGATAATCATAGAAATAATACGATCATTAAATAATTAATTAATTAATTAATTAATTAAATAAATAAATAAATAAATAAATAATTAATGTTCGGTATCTAGCGCCTAGTTCATGGCATAAAAACCAGCCTATCTTATGTAATTTCACCCAACTAGATTAAATTTTTGCGTTAACGCTCGCGCAAATGAAGTTCAGGGGGGGTTAAGGCGGTTTTTCTCGCTTTTTGCTTGGCCGAGCGGGGCCTGGGCAACTGGTTAACGTCAATTCTGTATTTCGGTGTTGAACGTGAAAATTTAAAAACCGATCACTTTTGTCATGAATGACATTCCGGAGACATTTTGCTAACACAAATGGGTATACCATTCCCAGGGGGAGTGGGGTAGGGAATAATTGTAATTTATAGCTTGGAGGTGTTAATGTTAGGTACGTTGCGCTATGTTAATGCGAATTAAAACAAGCCTATCATATGTAATTTCATCCAACTAGATAAAAAATTTGATGTAACCTTCGCGCAAATGAAGTTCAGGGGGGGTTAAGCCATTTTGAAATTTTATTTTGGCTGTCATTTCCCCCCCTGAACATCAATGTTAACCAAATTAAGAAGACCCCCTGGAGTTTTCTATGGGTAACATTTTGGTGGAAACCCTATGTCTCTACCATGTTCCTTTCTACCTCTAAAAATCCATCGCCCTTTGTTTTTGGCCGCAAAGCATCCTGGGACAAGATTCATTTTCTATTTCGCAGTCCAGAACTGGATTCAATAACGTTACAGCATTAAAATCATAGTTTTGGTACTAAACAGGATGAACACAACATATTGGTTCCAAATTTGGGGTAAGAAATGCGAACCTTGAAAAACTGAGGGGGGAGGGGTGGAAAATAGTATGCCTTTCCTGTTAATAATGGTACCCTCCCCATTTAGAAGTGGGTTGAATGAAGTTGAAGCTTAAAAATCATAGTTTTGGTACTAAACACGACGAACACAACATATTGTTTGCGAATTTTGAGTAAGATCTGCAAACCTTTCAAAACTGGGGGGGGGGAAGAGGGGTGGAAACCATTGTCTGATTATCGTTAGCGGTACCCACTTGTGTAATATAATAGATATAATAAAATGAATAATAACAGTGGATAAAGAACCACAATTGATGTTAACTAAAGTAGTTTGTGATGTAGAGCTCGAATTTTGACATAGAGCAGAGATGGGACCTCATTTTGCTTATGTACACTTCGGTATTAATTTTCGTTTTATCCTATGTTATAACTAGATATCTCAGAACGCATTTGAACTTGTGTTTTTGTCTTAAAAATCAAGTAGCCACTGTATTTAGTATGTTTGATTATCGTTAGCGGTTTTGACTTGTGTAATATAATAGATATAATACAATGAATGATAACAGCGTATCAAGAACCATAATTGATGCTATCTCAAGTAGTTTTTGATGTAGAGGTCGAAGTTTTATATCATTTTGTTGAAAAGATAAATCCAATATTGTGTTTGATTATCGTTAGCGTTACCACTTGTTCCTAACGATAATCATAGAAATAATACAATCATTAAATAATTAATTAATTAATGTTTGGTATCTAGCGCATAGTCAAAGGAATAAAAACCAGCCTATCTGATGTGTTTTTGCCTAACTAGATGAAATATTTTCTCGCTTTTTGCTTGTCCGAGCGGGGCCTGGGCAACTGGTTAACGTTAATTCTGTGTTTCGGTGTTGAACTTGAAAACTTAGAAACCATTCAGTTTTGTCATGAATAGCATTCCCAACACATTTTGCAAACACAAATGGGTATACCATTTCCAGAGGGAGTGGGGTAGGGAATAATTGTAATTGATAGCTTATGTTTCATATGTAGCTAATAGTTAAAGGATTCAAAACTAGCCTATTATATGTAATATCGACCACCTACCTGAAATCTTTGCGTTATTACTCGCGCAAATGAAGTTCAGGGGGGGTTAAGCCGTTTTGAATTTTTGTTTTGGCTAGCATTCCCCCCCCTGGAATTTAATGTCAACCACATTACGAGGAATCCCTGCAGTTTTCTATGGGTAACATTTTGGTGAAAACCCCATGTCTCTACGATGTTGCTTTCTGTCCGTAAAAATCCATCGCCCTTTTCGTTTTTCCCGCAAAGCATGTTGGGACGGTTTCATTTTCTTTTTCGCAGTCTACGACTGGAATGAATGAAGTTTCAGCGTTAAAATCTTAGTTTTGGTACTAAACACGATAAACACAACTTACTGGTTCCAAGTTTAGGGTAAGATTATCGATCCTTGCCAAACTGAGGGGGGAGGGGTGGAAAATCATATTGCATTTTCCATTAAAAAGGTACCCTCCCCCTTACAAATGGTTTGAATGAGGTTGCAGCGTTAAAATCATAGTTTTGGTGCTAAACACGATGAATACAATATTTTGTTTCCAAATTTCGGGTAAGAAATGCGAACCTTGCAAAACTGAGGGGGGAGGGGTAGAAAATCCTATGCATTTCCTATTAATAATGGTACCCTCCCCATTTAAAAGTGGGTTGAATGAAGTTGCAGCTTAAAACCTTCATTTCCTACATATCCATTTACGAGCATATTGTGTTGATAGCAAACAACTTTCGTGTCCATATATTAATGTCTCCCACATGGAAGATTGAAGCCTCCAATTTTAGCTATAAAAAGCTCCGCTGAAGGTGATATAATATGAGAACCTCATACGGGTGGACCGGTATGGGTGGGACTCTGCAGAGACTCTGCTCCCAATTCCTACAGCGCCCGTGAGGGGGGTAGGGGGGAGCAGAGATGGGGGGGTTCATTTTGCTTATGGACACTTCGCTATTCATTTTCGTTTTATCCTATGTTATAACTAGATTGATCAGAACGCGTTTTAACTACTGTTGTTGCCTTAAAAATCAAGTAACCATTGTATTTTGCGTGTTGGATTATCGTTAGCGGTACCCACTTGTTCCTAACGATAATCATAGAAATAATACGATCATTAAATAATTAATTAATTAATTAATTAATTAATTAATTAAATAATTAATTAATGTTCGGTATCTAGCGCATAGGTAAGGGAATGAAAACCAGCCTATCCTATGTAGTTTCACCCAACTAGATGACATTTTTGCGTTAACGCTCGCGCAAATGAAGTTCAGGGGGGGTTAAGGCGGTTTTTCTCGCTTTTTGCTTGGCCGAGCGGGGCCTGGGCAACTGGTTAACGTCAATTCTGTATTTCGGTGTTGAACTTGAAAACTTAGAAACCATTCAGTTTTGCCATGAATAACATTCCCAACATATTTTGCTAACACAAATGGGTATACCATTTCCAGGGGGGGTGGGGTAGGGAATAATTGTAATTGAGAGCTTATGTTTCATATGTAGCAAATAGTTAAAGGATTCAAAACTAGTCTATCGTATGTAATATCGACCACCTAGCTGAAATCTTTGCGTTATTACTCGCGAAAATGAAGTTCAGGGGGGGTTAAGCCGTTTTGAATTTTTGTTTTGGCTAGCATTTCCCCCCCTGAAATTTAATGTCAACCACATTACGAGGAAACCCTGCAGTTTTCTATGGGTAACATTTTGGTGAAAACCCCATGTCTCTACGACGTTGTTTTCTGTCCGTAAAAATCGATCGCCCTTTTCGTTTTGCCCGCAAAGCATGTTGGGACGGTTTCATTTACTTTTTCGTAGTCTACGACTGGAATGAATGAAGTTTCAGCGTTAAAATCTTAGTTTTGTACTAAATACGACAAACACAACTTATTGGTTCCAAATTTAGGGTAAGATTATCGATCCTTGCCAAACTGAGGGGGGAGGGGTGGAAAATCATATTGCATTTACCATTAAAAAGGTACCCTCCCCCTTACAAATGGTTTGAATGAGGTTACAGCGTTAAAATCATAGTTTTGGTGCTAAACACGATGAATACAATATTTTGTTTCCAAATTTGGGGTAAGAAATGCGAACCTTGCAGAACTGAGGGGGGAGGGGTAGAAAATCCTATGCATTTCCTATTAATAATGGTACCCTCCCCATTTAAAAGTGGGTTGAATGAAGTTGCAGCTTAAAACCTTCATTTCCTACATATCCATTTACGAGCATATTGTGTTGATAGCAAACAACTTTCGTGTCCATATATTAATGTCTCCCACATGGAAGATTGAAGCCTCCAATTTTAGCTATAAAAAGCTCCGCTGAAGGTGATATAATATGAGAACCTCATACGGGTGGACCGGTATGGGTGGGACTCTGCAGAGACTCTGCTCCCAATTCCTACAGCGCCCGTGAGGGGGGTAGGGGGGAGCAGAGATGGGGGGGTTCATTTTGCTTATGGACACTTCGCTATTCATTTTCGTTTTATCCTATGTTATAACTAGATTGATCAGAACGCGTTTTAACTACTGTTGTTGCCTTAAAAATCAAGTAACCATTGTATTTTGCGTGTTGGATTATCGTTAGCGGTACCCACTTGTTCCTAACGATAATCATAGAAATAATACGATCATTAAATAATTAATTAATTAATTAATTAATTAATTAATTAAATAATTAATTAATGTTCGGTATCTAGCGCATAGGTAAGGGAATGAAAACCAGCCTATCCTATGTAGTTTCACCCAACTAGATGACATTTTTGCGTTAACGCTCGCGCAAATGAAGTTCAGGGGGGGTTAAGGCGGTTTTTCTCGCTTTTTGCTTGGCCGAGCGGGGCCTGGGCAACTGGTTAACGTCAATTCTGTATTTCGGTGTTGAACTTGAAAACTTAGAAACCATTCAGTTTTGTCATGAATAACATTCCCAACATATTTTGCTAACACAAATGGGTATACCATTTCCAGAGGGAGTGGGGTAGGGAATAATTGTAATTGATAGCTTATGTTTCATATGTAGCTAATAGTTAAAGGATTCAAAACTAGCCTATTATATGTAATATCGACCACCTAGCTGAAATCTTTGCGTTATTACTCGCGAAAATGAAGTTCAGGGGGGGTTAAGCCGTTTTGAATTTTTGTTTTGGCTAGCATTCCCCCCCTGGAATTTAATGTCAACCACATTACGAGGAATCCCTGCAGTTTTCTATGGGTAACATTTTGGTGAAAACCCCATGTCTCTACGATGTTGCTTTCTGTCCGTAAAAATCCATCGCCCTTTTCGTTTTTCCCGCAAAGCATGTTGGGACGGTTTCATTTTCTTTTTCGCAGTCTACGACTGGAATGAATGAAGTTTCAGCGTTAAAATCTTAGTTTTGGTACTAAACACGATAAACACAACTTACTGGTTCCAAGTTTAGGGTAAGATTATCGATCCTTGCCAAACTGAGGGGGGAGGGGTGGAAAATCATATTGCATTTTCCATTAAAAAGGTACCCTCCCCCTTACAAATGGTTTGAATGAGGTTGCAGCGTTAAAATCATAGTTTTGGTGCTAAACACGATGAATACAATATTTTGTTTCCAAATTTCGGGTAAGAAATGCGAACCTTGCAAAACTGAGGGGGGAGGGGTAGAAAATCCTATGCATTTCCTATTAATAATGGTACCCTCCCCATTTAAAAGTGGGTTGAATGAAGTTGCAGCTTAAAACCTTCATTTCCTACATATCCATTTACGAGCATATTGTGTTGATAGCAAACAACTTTCGTGTCCATATATTAATGTCTCCCACATGGAAGATTGAAGCCTCCAATTTTAGCTATAAAAAGCTCCGCTGAAGGTGATATAATATGAGAACCTCATACGGGTGGACCGGTATGGGTGGGACTCTGCAGAGACTCTGCTCCCAATTCCTACAGCGCCCGTGAGGGGGGTAGGGGGGAGCAGAGATGGGGGGGTTCATTTTGCTTATGGACACTTCGCTATTCATTTTCGTTTTATCCTATGTTATAACTAGATTGATCAGAACGCGTTTTAACTACTGTTGTTGCCTTAAAAATCAAGTAACCATTGTATTTTGCGTGTTGGATTATCGTTAGCGGTACCCACTTGTTCCTAACGATAATCATAGAAATAATACGATCATTAAATAATTAATTAATTAATTAATTAATTAATTAATTAAATAATTAATTAATGTTCGGTATCTAGCGCATAGGTAAGGGAATGAAAACCAGCCTATCCTATGTAGTTTCACCCAACTAGATGACATTTTTGCGTTAACGCTCGCGCAAATGAAGTTCAGGGGGGGTTAAGGCGGTTTTTCTCGCTTTTTGCTTGGCCGAGCGGGGCCTGGGCAACTGGTTAACGTCAATTCTGTATTTCGGTGTTGAACTTGAAAACTTAGAAACCATTCAGTTTTGCCATGAATAACATTCCCAACATATTTTGCTAACACAAATGGGTATACCATTTCCAGGGGGGGTGGGGTAGGGAATAATTGTAATTGAGAGCTTATGTTTCATATGTAGCAAATAGTTAAAGGATTCAAAACTAGTCTATCGTATGTAATATCGACCACCTAGCTGAAATCTTTGCGTTATTACTCGCGAAAATGAAGTTCAGGGGGGGTTAAGCCGTTTTGAATTTTTGTTTTGGCTAGCATTTCCCCCCCTGAAATTTAATGTCAACCACATTACGAGGAAACCCTGCAGTTTTCTATGGGTAACATTTTGGTGAAAACCCCATGTCTCTACGACGTTGTTTTCTGTCCGTAAAAATCGATCGCCCTTTTCGTTTTGCCCGCAAAGCATGTTGGGACGGTTTCATTTACTTTTTCGTAGTCTACGACTGGAATGAATGAAGTTTCAGCGTTAAAATCTTAGTTTTGTACTAAATACGACAAACACAACTTATTGGTTCCAAATTTAGGGTAAGATTATCGATCCTTGCCAAACTGAGGGGGGAGGGGTGGAAAATCATATTGCATTTACCATTAAAAAGGTACCCTCCCCCTTACAAATGGTTTGAATGAGGTTACAGCGTTAAAATCATAGTTTTGGTGCTAAACACGATGAATACAATATTTTGTTTCCAAATTTGGGGTAAGAAATGCGAACCTTGCAGAACTGAGGGGGGAGGGGTAGAAAATCCTATGCATTTCCTATTAATAATGGTACCCTCCCCATTTAAAAGTGGGTTGAATGAAGTTGCAGCTTAAAACCTTCATTTCCTACATATCCATTTACGAGCATATTGTGTTGATAGCAAACAACTTTCGTGTCCATATATTAATGTCTCCCACATGGAAGATTGAAGCCTCCAATTTTAGCTATAAAAAGCTCCGCTGAAGGTGATATAATATGAGAACCTCATACGGGTGGACCGGTATGGGTGGGACTCTGCAGAGACTCTGCTCCCAATTCCTACAGCGCCCGTGAGGGGGGTAGGGGGGAGCAGAGATGGGGGGGTTCATTTTGCTTATGGACACTTCGCTATTCATTTTCGTTTTATCCTATGTTATAACTAGATTGATCAGAACGCGTTTTAACTACTGTTGTTGCCTTAAAAATCAAGTAACCATTGTATTTTGCGTGTTGGATTATCGTTAGCGGTACCCACTTGTTCCTAACGATAATCATAGAAATAATACGATCATTAAATAATTAATTAATTAATTAATTAATTAATTAATTAAATAATTAATTAATGTTCGGTATCTAGCGCATAGGTAAGGGAATGAAAACCAGCCTATCCTATGTAGTTTCACCCAACTAGATGACATTTTTGCGTTAACGCTCGCGCAAATGAAGTTCAGGGGGGGTTAAGGCGGTTTTTCTCGCTTTTTGCTTGGCCGAGCGGGGCCTGGGCAACTGGTTAACGTCAATTCTGTATTTCGGTGTTGAACTTGAAAACTTAGAAACCATTCAGTTTTGCCATGAATAACATTCCCAACATATTTTGCTAACACAAATGGGTATACCATTTCCAGGGGGGGTGGGGTAGGGAATAATTGTAATTGAGAGCTTATGTTTCATATGTAGCAAATAGTTAAAGGATTCAAAACTAGTCTATCGTATGTAATATCGACCACCTAGCTGAAATCTTTGCGTTATTACTCGCGAAAATGAAGTTCAGGGGGGGTTAAGCCGTTTTGAATTTTTGTTTTGGCTAGCATTTCCCCCCCTGAAATTTAATGTCAACCACATTACGAGGAAACCCTGCAGTTTTCTATGGGTAACATTTTGGTGAAAACCCCATGTCTCTACGACGTTGTTTTCTGTCCGTAAAAATCGATCGCCCTTTTCGTTTTGCCCGCAAAGCATGTTGGGACGGTTTCATTTACTTTTTCGTAGTCTACGACTGGAATGAATGAAGTTTCAGCGTTAAAATCTTAGTTTTGTACTAAATACGACAAACACAACTTATTGGTTCCAAATTTAGGGTAAGATTATCGATCCTTGCCAAACTGAGGGGGGAGGGGTGGAAAATCATATTGCATTTACCATTAAAAAGGTACCCTCCCCCTTACAAATGGTTTGAATGAGGTTACAGCGTTAAAATCATAGTTTTGGTGCTAAACACGATGAATACAATATTTTGTTTCCAAATTTGGGGTAAGAAATGCGAACCTTGCAGAACTGAGGGGGGAGGGGTAGAAAATCCTATGCATTTCCTATTAATAATGGTACCCTCCCCATTTAAAAGTGGGTTGAATGAAGTTGCAGCTTAAAACCTTCATTTCCTACATATCCATTTACGAGCATATTGTGTTGATAGCAAACAACTTTCGTGTCCATATATTAATGTCTCCCACATGGAAGATTGAAGCCTCCAATTTTAGCTATAAAAAGCTCCGCTGAAGGTGATATAATATGAGAACCTCATACGGGTGGACCGGTATGGGTGGGACTCTGCAGAGACTCTGCTCCCAATTCCTACAGCGCCCGTGAGGGGGGTAGGGGGGAGCAGAGATGGGGGGGTTCATTTTGCTTATGGACACTTCGCTATTCATTTTCGTTTTATCCTATGTTATAACTAGATTGATCAGAACGCGTTTTAACTACTGTTGTTGCCTTAAAAATCAAGTAACCATTGTATTTTGCGTGTTGGATTATCGTTAGCGGTACCCACTTGTTCCTAACGATAATCATAGAAATAATACGATCATTAAATAATTAATTAATTAATTAATTAATTAATTAATTAAATAATTAATTAATGTTCGGTATCTAGCGCATAGGTAAGGGAATGAAAACCAGCCTATCCTATGTAGTTTCACCCAACTAGATGACATTTTTGCGTTAACGCTCGCGCAAATGAAGTTCAGGGGGGGTTAAGGCGGTTTTTCTCGCTTTTTGCTTGGCCGAGCGGGGCCTGGGCAACTGGTTAACGTCAATTCTGTATTTCGGTGTTGAACTTGAAAACTTAGAAACCATTCAGTTTTGCCATGAATAACATTCCCAACATATTTTGCTAACACAAATGGGTATACCATTTCCAGGGGGGGTGGGGTAGGGAATAATTGTAATTGAGAGCTTATGTTTCATATGTAGCAAATAGTTAAAGGATTCAAAACTAGTCTATCGTATGTAATATCGACCACCTAGCTGAAATCTTTGCGTTATTACTCGCGAAAATGAAGTTCAGGGGGGGTTAAGCCGTTTTGAATTTTTGTTTTGGCTAGCATTTCCCCCCCTGAAATTTAATGTCAACCACATTACGAGGAAACCCTGCAGTTTTCTATGGGTAACATTTTGGTGAAAACCCCATGTCTCTACGACGTTGTTTTCTGTCCGTAAAAATCGATCGCCCTTTTCGTTTTGCCCGCAAAGCATGTTGGGACGGTTTCATTTACTTTTTCGTAGTCTACGACTGGAATGAATGAAGTTTCAGCGTTAAAATCTTAGTTTTGTACTAAATACGACAAACACAACTTATTGGTTCCAAATTTAGGGTAAGATTATCGATCCTTGCCAAACTGAGGGGGGAGGGGTGGAAAATCATATTGCATTTACCATTAAAAAGGTACCCTCCCCCTTACAAATGGTTTGAATGAGGTTACAGCGTTAAAATCATAGTTTTGGTGCTAAACACGATGAATACAATATTTTGTTTCCAAATTTGGGGTAAGAAATGCGAACCTTGCAGAACTGAGGGGGGAGGGGTAGAAAATCCTATGCATTTCCTATTAATAACGGTACCCTCCCCATTTAAAAGTGGGTTGAATGAAGTTGCAGCTTAAAAATCATAGTTTTGCAACTAAACACGACGAATACAACATATTTTCGTTAATTTTCTGCAAGATCTGCGAAGCTTCCAAAAATTGGGGGTCAAAACCATTGTATGATTATCGTTAGCGGTATCCACTTGTGTAATATAATAGATATAATAAAATGAATAATAACAGTGGATAAAGAAACTCAATTGATGTTATCTAAAGTAGGTTTTGTCGTGGAGCACAAAATTTGACATCATTTTGTTGCAAAGTTAAATGTAAGGGGATGGTGGAGCTATTTTCTAGCCCCATTTCCGTTAAATCAGGTTACATTTTCAGTATCATTAGATTATCGTTAGCGGTACCCACTTGTTCCTAACGATAAACATAGAAATAATACGATCATTAAATAATTAATTAATTAATTAATTAATTAATTAATGTTCGGTATCTAGCGCATAGTTAAGGGAATGAAAACCAGCCTATCCTATGTAGTTTCGTTCAACTAGAACAAAATTTTGATGTATTACTCGCGCTAATGGAGTTCAGGGGGAGTTAAGGCGTTTTTTCTCGCTTTTTGCTTGGCCGAGTGGAGCCTGGGCAGCTGCTTAACGTTAATTCTGTCTTTCGGTATTGAACTTGAAAACTTAGGAACCGATCAGTTTTGTCATGAATGACATTCCCGAGACATGTTGCCAAAACAAATTGGTATACCGTTTCCAGGGGGGTGGGGTAGGGAATATTTGTAATTCGTGGTTAAATGTTTGGCATGTTACACATAGCTAGGGAAAATAAAAGTAAGCCTATCTGATGTAATTTTACCCAGAGTGGTATGTTTTTGTATGTAACGCTCGCGAAAATGAAGTTCAGGGGGGGTTAAAGCGTTTTGAAATTTTCTTTTGCATGTCACTTCCCCCCCTGGAGGTTGACCTCAACCAAATGAAGAAGACCCCCTGCAGTTTTTCATGGGTAACATTGTGGTGAAAACCCCATGTCTCTACGACGTTCCTTTCTATCCGTAAAAATCCATCGCCCTTTCCGTTTTGGCCGCAAAGCATGCTGGGACAGTTTCATTGGCTATTTCCGAGTCCAGAACTGGATGAAATAACGTTGCAGCGTTAAAATCTTAGTTTGCGTGGTAAACACGACGAACACAACATATTGCTTGGAAATTTGGGGTAAGATATGCGAACCATGCAAAACTGAGGGGGGAGGGGTGAAAAATCCTATGCATTTCCTGTTAATAATGCAACCCTCCCCCATTAGAAGTGGCTAGAATGAAGTTGCAGCTTCAAAATAATGCTTTTGTTAGTAAACACGACGAGCACAACCTATTGGTTGCAAATGTGGGGTAAGAAATGCGAACCCTGCAAAACTGAGGGGGGAGGGGTGGAAAATCCTATGCCTTTCCTGTTCATAATGGAGCCCTCCCCCATTTAGAAGTGGCTTGCATGAGGTTGCAGCTTCAAATCACAATGGATCAAGTGATGTGGCAGAGTTAAAACCTTGGTTTCTCTACTCGACGCGACAACTGCCATGCGGCATGAACTGCGGATGACTGTCAGTTCGCGAGCTTGTGATGACATTCCATGCACTTGGATGCAAAATAACAATCGTTTCATGAAGAAACTTTTTCGACTGATGTTTACGCCACTTATTTCCACGGGAAGTGCTCCAAAATTCCACTTGAGCCTAAGTAGGTGGGAAAACACCATACACCCAGGATCACTACCATGCAAGTTGCATGGCACTACCCAAAACGCGCTTTGACCTAGCTAGCGTCTAACACACATGTTGGATTATCGTTAGCGGTATCCACTAGTTCCTAACGATAATCATAGAAATAATACAATCATTAAATAATTAATTAATTAATTAATTAATTAAATAATTAATGTTCGGTATCTAGCGCATAGTTAAGGGAATGAAAACCAGCCTATCCTATGTAGTTTCACCCAACTAGATGAAATTTTTGCGTTAACGCTCGCGCAAATGAAGTTCAGGGGGGGTTTAAGGCGGTTTTTCTCGCTTTTTGCTTGGCCGAGCGGGGCCTGGGCAACTGGTTAACGTCAATTCTGTATTTCGATATTGAACGTGAAAACTTAGAAACCGATCAGTTTGATAATGAATGACATTCCGGAGACATTTTGCTAACACAAATGGGTATACCATTTCCAGGGGGAGTGGGGTAGGGAATAATTGTAATTTTTAGCTTGGAGGTGTTAATGTTAGGTACGTTGCGCTATGTTAATGTGAATTAAAATAAGCCTATCATATGTAATTTCATCCAACTAGATTAATTTTTTGACTTAATATTCCCGCAAATGTAGTTCAGGGGGGGTTAAGCCATTTTGAAATTTTATTTTGGCTGTCATTTCTCCCCCTGAACATCAATGTTAACCAAATTAAGAAGACCCCCTGGAGTTTTCTATGGGTAACATTTTGGTGTAAACCCCATGTTTCTACCATGTTCCTTTGTACCTCTAAAAATCCATCGCCCTTTTGGTTTTGGCCGCAAAGCATCCTGGGACAAGATTCATTTTCTATTTCGCAGTCCAGAACTGGAGTCAATAACGTTACAGCATTAAAATCATAGTTTTGGTACTAAACACGATGAACACAACATATTGGTTGCAAATTTGGGGTAAGAAATGCGAACCTTGCAAAACTGAGGGGGAGGGGTTGAAAACCCTATGCATTTACCGTTAATAACGGTGCCCTCCCCATTAGAATTGGCTTGAATGACGTTTCATCTTTAAAATCATAGTTTTGGTAGTAAACACGACGAACACAACATATTGGTTGCAAATTTGGGGTAAGAAATGCGAACCTTGCAAAACTGAGGGGGGAGGGGTGGAAAATCCTATGCATTTACCGTTAATAACGGTGCCCTCCCCATTAGAATTGGCTTGAATGACGTTTCAGCTTTAAAATCTTACTTTGGGTAGTAAACATGATTAATAAAACATATCGTATGCGAATTTTGTGTAAGATCTGCAAAGTTTGCAAAAATAGGGGGTGGGGTGGAAACCATTGTATGATTACCGTTAGCGGTATCCACTTGTTCCTAACGATAAACATAGAAATAATACAATCATTAAATAAATAATTAATTAAATAATTAATTAATTAATGTTCGGTATCTAGCGCATAGTTAAGGGAATGAAAACCAGCCTATCCTATGTATTTTTGCCCAACTAGATTAAATATTTGCATAAATACTCGCGCAAATGAAGTTCAGGGGGGTTAAGCCGGTTTTTCTCGCTTTTTGCTTGTCCGAGCGGGGCCTGGGCAACTGGTTAACGTTAATTCTGTGTTTCGGGGTTGAACTTGAAAACTTAGAAACCATTCAGTTTTGTCATGAATAGCATTCCCAACACATTTTGCAAACACAAATGGGTATACCATTTCCAGGGGGGGTGGGGTAGGGAATAATTGTAATTGATAGCTTATGTTTCATATGTAGCTAATAGTGAAAGGATTCAAAACTAGCCTATCCTATGTATTTTTGCTCAACTAGATTAAATATTTGCGTTATTACTCGCGCAAATGAAGTTCAGGGGGGGTTAAGCCGTTTTGAAGTTTTGTTTTTGCTAGCATTTTCCCCCCTGAACTTTAATGTCAACCACATTACGAGGAACCCCTGCAGTTTTCTATGGGTAACATTTTGGTGAAAACCCCATGTCTCTACCATGTTCCTTTCTACCCGTAAAAATCCATCGCCCTTTCCGTTTTGGCCGCAAAGCATGCTGGGACAGTTTCATTGGCTATTTCCGAGTCCAGAACTGGATGAAATAACGGTGCAGCGTTAAAATCTTAGTTTGCGTGGTAAACACGACGAACACAACATATTGCTTGGAAATTTGGGGTAAGATATGCGAACCCTGCAAAACTGAGGGGGGAGGGGGTGAAAAATCCTATGCATTTCCTGTTAATAATGCAACCCTCCCACATTAGAAGTGCCTAGAATGAAGTTGCAGCTTCAAAATAATACGACGAACACAACATATTGCTAGAAATTTGGGGTTAGAAATGCGAACCTTGCAAAACTGAGGGGGGAGGGGTAGAAAATCCTATGCCTTTCCTGTTCATAATGGAACCCTCCCCCATTTAGAAGTGGCTAGAATGAGGTTGCAGCTTCAAATCACAATGCATGGAGTGATGTGGCAGAGTTAAAACCATGGTTTCTGCACTCGACGCGACAACTGCCATGCGGCATGAACTGCGGAAGGCGGTCGGTTCGCGAGCTTGTGATGACATTCCATGCACTTCGATTTAAAATAACAATCGTTTCAAGGAGAAACTTTCTCGGCGGATGTTTACGCCACTTATTTCCACGGGAAGTGCTCCAAAATTCCACTTGAGCCTAAGTAGGTGGGAAAACACCATACACCCAGGATCACTACCATGCAAGTTGCATGGCACTACCCAAAACGCGCTTTGACCTAGCTAGCGTCTAACACACATGTTGGATTATCGTTAGCGGTATCCACTAGTTCCTAACGATAATCATAGAAATAATACAATCATTAAATAATTAATTAATTAATTAATTAATTAAATAATTAATGTTCGGTATCTAGCGCATAGTTAAGGGAATGAAAACCAGCCTATCCTATGTAGTTTCACCCAACTAGATGAAATTTTTGCGTTAACGCTCGCGCAAATGAAGTTCAGGGGGGGTTAAGGCGGTTTTTCTCGCTTTTTGCTTGGCCGAGCGGGGCCTGGGCAACTGGTTAACGTCAATTCTGTATTTCGATATTGAACGTGAAAACTTAGAAACCGATCAGTTTGATAATGAATGACATTCCGGAGACATTTTGCTAACACAAATGGGTATACCATTTCCAGGGGGAGTGGGGTAGGGAATAATTGTAATTTTTAGCTTGGAGGTGTTAATGTTAGGTACGTTGCGCTATGTTAATGTGAATTAAAATAAGCCTATCATATGTAATTTCATCCAACTAGATTAATTTTTTGACTTAATATTCCCGCAAATGTAGTTCAGGGGGGGTTAAGCCATTTTGAAATTTTATTTTGGCTGTCATTTCTCCCCCTGAACATCAATGTTAACCAAATTAAGAAGACCCCCTGGAGTTTTCTATGGGTAACATTTTGGTGTAAACCCCATGTTTCTACCATGTTCCTTTGTACCTCTAAAAATCCATCGCCCTTTTGGTTTTGGCCGCAAAGCATCCTGGGACAAGATTCATTTTCTATTTCGCAGTCCAGAACTGGAGTCAATAACGTTACAGCATTAAAATCATAGTTTTGGTACTAAACACGATGAACACAACATATTGGTTGCAAATTTGGGGTAAGAAATGCGAACCTTGCAAAACTGAGGGGGAGGGGTTGAAAACCCTATGCATTTACCGTTAATAACGGTGCCCTCCCCATTAGAATTGGCTTGAATGACGTTTCATCTTTAAAATCATAGTTTTGGTAGTAAACACGACGAACACAACATATTGGTTGCAAATTTGGGGTAAGAAATGCGAACCTTGCAAAACTGAGGGGGGAGGGGTGGAAAATCCTATGCATTTACCGTTAATAACGGTGCCCTCCCCATTAGAATTGGCTTGAATGACGTTTCAGCTTTAAAATCTTACTTTGGGTAGTAAACATGATTAATAAAACATATCGTATGCGAATTTTGTGTAAGATCTGCAAAGTTTGCAAAAATAGGGGGTGGGGTGGAAACCATTGTATGATTACCGTTAGCGGTATCCACTTGTTCCTAACGATAAACATAGAAATAATACAATCATTAAATAAATAATTAATTAAATAATTAATTAATTAATGTTCGGTATCTAGCGCATAGTTAAGGGAATGAAAACCAGCCTATCCTATGTATTTTTGCCCAACTAGATTAAATATTTGCATAAATACTCGCGCAAATGAAGTTCAGGGGGGTTAAGCCGGTTTTTCTCGCTTTTTGCTTGTCCGAGCGGGGCCTGGGCAACTGGTTAACGTTAATTCTGTGTTTCGGGGTTGAACTTGAAAACTTAGAAACCATTCAGTTTTGTCATGAATAGCATTCCCAACACATTTTGCAAACACAAATGGGTATACCATTTCCAGGGGGGGTGGGGTAGGGAATAATTGTAATTGATAGCTTATGTTTCATATGTAGCTAATAGTGAAAGGATTCAAAACTAGCCTATCCTATGTATTTTTGCTCAACTAGATTAAATATTTGCGTTATTACTCGCGCAAATGAAGTTCAGGGGGGGTTAAGCCGTTTTGAAGTTTTGTTTTTGCTAGCATTTTCCCCCCTGAACTTTAATGTCAACCACATTACGAGGAACCCCTGCAGTTTTCTATGGGTAACATTTTGGTGAAAACCCCATGTCTCTACCATGTTCCTTTCTACCCGTAAAAATCCATCGCCCTTTCCGTTTTGGCCGCAAAGCATGCTGGGACAGTTTCATTGGCTATTTCCGAGTCCAGAACTGGATGAAATAACGGTGCAGCGTTAAAATCTTAGTTTGCGTGGTAAACACGACGAACACAACATATTGCTTGGAAATTTGGGGTAAGATATGCGAACCCTGCAAAACTGAGGGGGGAGGGGGTGAAAAATCCTATGCATTTCCTGTTAATAATGCAACCCTCCCACATTAGAAGTGCCTAGAATGAAGTTGCAGCTTCAAAATAATACGACGAACACAACATATTGCTAGAAATTTGGGGTTAGAAATGCGAACCTTGCAAAACTGAGGGGGGAGGGGTAGAAAATCCTATGCCTTTCCTGTTCATAATGGAACCCTCCCCCATTTAGAAGTGGCTAGAATGAGGTTGCAGCTTCAAATCACAATGCATGGAGTGATGTGGCAGAGTTAAAACCATGGTTTCTGCACTCGACGCGACAACTGCCATGCGGCATGAACTGCGGAAGGCGGTCGGTTCGCGAGCTTGTGATGACATTCCATGCACTTCGATTTAAAATAACAATCGTTTCAAGGAGAAACTTTCTCGGCGGATGTTTACGCCACTTATTTCCACGGGAAGTGCTCCAAAATTCCACTTGAGCCTAAGTAGGTGGGAAAACACCATACACCCAGGATCACTACCATGCAAGTTGCATGGCACTACCCAAAACGCGCTTTGACCTAGCTAGCGTCTAACACACATGTTGGATTATCGTTAGCGGTATCCACTAGTTCCTAACGATAATCATAGAAATAATACAATCATTAAATAATTAATTAATTAATTAATTAATTAAATAATTAATGTTCGGTATCTAGCGCATAGTTAAGGGAATGAAAACCAGCCTATCCTATGTAGTTTCACCCAACTAGATGAAATTTTTGCGTTAACGCTCGCGCAAATGAAGTTCAGGGGGGGTTAAGGCGGTTTTTCTCGCTTTTTGCTTGGCCGAGCGGGGCCTGGGCAACTGGTTAACGTCAATTCTGTATTTCGATATTGAACGTGAAAACTTAGAAACCGATCAGTTTGATAATGAATGACATTCCGGAGACATTTTGCTAACACAAATGGGTATACCATTTCCAGGGGGAGTGGGGTAGGGAATAATTGTAATTTTTAGCTTGGAGGTGTTAATGTTAGGTACGTTGCGCTATGTTAATGTGAATTAAAATAAGCCTATCATATGTAATTTCATCCAACTAGATTAATTTTTTGACTTAATATTCCCGCAAATGTAGTTCAGGGGGGGTTAAGCCATTTTGAAATTTTATTTTGGCTGTCATTTCTCCCCCTGAACATCAATGTTAACCAAATTAAGAAGACCCCCTGGAGTTTTCTATGGGTAACATTTTGGTGTAAACCCCATGTTTCTACCATGTTCCTTTGTACCTCTAAAAATCCATCGCCCTTTTGGTTTTGGCCGCAAAGCATCCTGGGACAAGATTCATTTTCTATTTCGCAGTCCAGAACTGGAGTCAATAACGTTACAGCATTAAAATCATAGTTTTGGTACTAAACACGATGAACACAACATATTGGTTGCAAATTTGGGGTAAGAAATGCGAACCTTGCAAAACTGAGGGGGAGGGGTTGAAAACCCTATGCATTTACCGTTAATAACGGTGCCCTCCCCATTAGAATTGGCTTGAATGACGTTTCATCTTTAAAATCATAGTTTTGGTAGTAAACACGACGAACACAACATATTGGTTGCAAATTTGGGGTAAGAAATGCGAACCTTGCAAAACTGAGGGGGGAGGGGTGGAAAATCCTATGCATTTACCGTTAATAACGGTGCCCTCCCCATTAGAATTGGCTTGAATGACGTTTCAGCTTTAAAATCTTACTTTGGGTAGTAAACATGATTAATAAAACATATCGTATGCGAATTTTGTGTAAGATCTGCAAAGTTTGCAAAAATAGGGGGTGGGGTGGAAACCATTGTATGATTACCGTTAGCGGTATCCACTTGTTCCTAACGATAAACATAGAAATAATACAATCATTAAATAAATAATTAATTAAATAATTAATTAATTAATGTTCGGTATCTAGCGCATAGTTAAGGGAATGAAAACCAGCCTATCCTATGTATTTTTGCCCAACTAGATTAAATATTTGCATAAATACTCGCGCAAATGAAGTTCAGGGGGGTTAAGCCGGTTTTTCTCGCTTTTTGCTTGTCCGAGCGGGGCCTGGGCAACTGGTTAACGTTAATTCTGTGTTTCGGGGTTGAACTTGAAAACTTAGAAACCATTCAGTTTTGTCATGAATAGCATTCCCAACACATTTTGCAAACACAAATGGGTATACCATTTCCAGGGGGGGTGGGGTAGGGAATAATTGTAATTGATAGCTTATGTTTCATATGTAGCTAATAGTGAAAGGATTCAAAACTAGCCTATCCTATGTATTTTTGCTCAACTAGATTAAATATTTGCGTTATTACTCGCGCAAATGAAGTTCAGGGGGGGTTAAGCCGTTTTGAAGTTTTGTTTTTGCTAGCATTTTCCCCCCTGAACTTTAATGTCAACCACATTACGAGGAACCCCTGCAGTTTTCTATGGGTAACATTTTGGTGAAAACCCCATGTCTCTACCATGTTCCTTTCTACCCGTAAAAATCCATCGCCCTTTCCGTTTTGGCCGCAAAGCATGCTGGGACAGTTTCATTGGCTATTTCCGAGTCCAGAACTGGATGAAATAACGGTGCAGCGTTAAAATCTTAGTTTGCGTGGTAAACACGACGAACACAACATATTGCTTGGAAATTTGGGGTAAGATATGCGAACCCTGCAAAACTGAGGGGGGAGGGGGTGAAAAATCCTATGCATTTCCTGTTAATAATGCAACCCTCCCACATTAGAAGTGCCTAGAATGAAGTTGCAGCTTCAAAATAATACGACGAACACAACATATTGCTAGAAATTTGGGGTTAGAAATGCGAACCTTGCAAAACTGAGGGGGGAGGGGTAGAAAATCCTATGCCTTTCCTGTTCATAATGGAACCCTCCCCCATTTAGAAGTGGCTAGAATGAGGTTGCAGCTTCAAATCACAATGCATGGAGTGATGTGGCAGAGTTAAAACCATGGTTTCTGCACTCGACGCGACAACTGCCATGCGGCATGAACTGCGGAAGGCGGTCGGTTCGCGAGCTTGTGATGACATTCCATGCACTTCGATTTAAAATAACAATCGTTTCAAGGAGAAACTTTCTCGGCGGATGCTTAGGCCACTTATTTCCACGGGAAGTGCTCCAAAATTCCAGTTGAGCCTTAGTAGGTGGGAAAACACCATACACCAAGGATCACTACCATGCAAGTTGCATGGAACTACCCAAAACGCGCTATGACCTAGCTAGCGTCTAACACACATGTTGGATTATCGTTAGCGGTATCCACTAGTTCCTAACGATAAACATAGAAATAATACAATCATTAAATAAATAAATAATTAAATAATTAATTAATTAATGTTCGGTATCTAGCGCATAGTTAAGGGAATGAAAACCAGCCTATCCTATGTATTTTTGCCCAACTAGATTAAATATTTGCATAAATACTCGCGCAAATGAAGTTCAGGGGGGTTAAGCCGGTTTTTCTCGCTTTTTGCTTGTCCGAGCGGGGCCTGGGCAACTGGTTAACGTTAATTCTGTGTTTCGGGGTTGAACTTGAAAACTTAGAAACCATTCAGTTTTGTCATGAATAGCATTCCCAACACATTTTGCAAACACAAATGGGTATACCATTTCCAGGGGGGGTGGGGTAGGGAATAATTGTAATTGATAGCTTATGTTTCATATGTAGCTAATAGTGAAAGGATTCAAAACTAGCCTATCCTATGTATTTTTGCTCAACTAGATTAAATATTTGCGTTATTACTCGCGCAAATGAAGTTCAGGGGGGGTTAAGCCGTTTTGAAGTTTTGTTTTTGCTAGCATTTCCCCCCCTGAACTTTAATGTCAACCACATTACGAGGAACCCCTGCAGTTTTCTATGGGTAACATTTTGGTGAAAACCCCATGTCTCTACCATGTTCCTTTCTACCCGTAAAAATCCATCGCCCTTTCCGTTTTGGCCGCAAAGCATGCTGGGACAGTTTCATTGGCTATTTCCGAGTCCAGAACTGGATGAAATAACGGTGCAGCGTTAAAATCTTAGTTTGCGTGGTAAACACGACGAACACAACATATTGCTTGGAAATTTGGGGTAAGATATGCGAACCCTGCAAAACTGAGGGGGGAGGGGGTGAAAAATCCTATGCATTTCCTGTTAATAATGCAACCCTCCCACATTAGAAGTGCCTAGAATGAAGTTGCAGCTTCAAAATAATACGACGAACACAACATATTGCTAGAAATTTGGGGTTAGAAATGCGAACCTTGCAAAACTGAGGGGGGAGGGGTAGAAAATCCTATGCCTTTCCTGTTCATAATGGAACCCTCCCCCATTTAGAAGTGGCTAGAATGAGGTTGCAGCTTCAAATCACAATGCATGGAGTGATGTGGCAGAGTTAAAACCATGGTTTCTGCAGTCGACGCGACAACTGCCATGCGGCATGAACTGCGGAAGGCGGTCGGTTCGCGAGCTTGTGATGACATTCCATGCACTTCGATTTAAAATAACAATCGTTTCAAGGAGAAACTTTCTCGGCGGATGCTTAGGCCACTTATTTCCACGGGAAGTGCTCCAAAATTCCAGTTGAGCCTTAGTAGGTGGGAAAACACCATACACCAAGGATCACTACCATGCAAGTTGCATGGCACTACCCAAAACGCGCTATGACCTAGCTAGCGTCTAACACACATGTTGGATTATCGTTAGCGGTATCCACTAGTGTAATATAATAGATATAATAAAATGAATAATAACAGCGGTTAATGAATCATAATTGATGTTATCCAAAGTAGTTTTTGACGTAGAGCACGAATTTGGACATTATTTTAGTGAAAAATGAAATCCAAGGGGGTGCAGCGTCAAATTTCCTAGCACTATTTTCATGAAATTGTGTTACATTTTCAGTATGACTTCGAGATCCACTTGACATCATAGCGGGTTGATAGTAAACACATTACTACGCACTCAATTACTTGGATATCCACTTGAGATCATATCGGGTTGATAGCAAACACCTTAATACGCACTCAATCACTTCGATATCCACTTGACATCATATCGGGTTGATAGCAAACACCTTAATACGCACTCAATCACTTCGATTTCCACTTGAGATCATATCGGGTAGATAGTCCACACATTAATACGCACTCGATGACTTCGATATCCACTTGAGAGATCCTATCGGGTTGATAGCAAACACGTTAATACGCACTCAATTACTGCGATATCCACTTGAGATCGTATCGGGTGGATAGCAAACACATTAGGTGTCCATCTATTACCTTAAAACCTTGATTTCTTACCTATCCCATCAATTAATTGCTCCCACATGGATGACTGAAGCCTCCAATTGGAGCTATAAATAGCGCCGGTGAAGGTTATATAATATGAGAACCTCATACGGGTGGACCGGTATGGGCGGGACTCTGCAGAGACTCTGCTCCCAATTCCTACAGCGCCCGTGAGGGGGGTAGGGGGGAGCAGAGATGGGGGGGTTCATTTTGCTTATGGACGGCTTCGCTATTCATTTTCCTTTTATCCTTTGATCCTTTGATCAGAACACGTTAGAACTACTGTTTTTGTCTTAAAAATCAAGTAGCCACTGTATTTAGCATATTTCATTATCGTTAGCGGTACCCACTTGTTCCTAACGATAATCATAGAAATAATACGATCATTAAATAATTAATTAATTAATTAATTAATTAAATAAATAAATAAATAAATAAATAAATAATTAATGTTCGGTATCTAGCGCATAGTTAATGGCATAAAAACCAGCCTATCTTATGTAATTTCACCCAACTAGATGAAATTTTTGCGTTAACACTCGCGCAAATGAAGTTCAGGGGGGGTTAAGGCGTTTTTTCTCGCTTTTTGCTTGGCCGAGCGGGGCCTGGGCAACTGGTTAACGTCAATTCTGTATTTCGGTGTTGAACTTGAAATCTTAGAAAACGATCAGTTTTGTCATGAATGACATTATGTAGACATTTTGCTAACACAAATAGGTATACCATTTCCAGGGGGAGTGGGGTCGGGAATAATTGTAATTTTTAGCTTGGAGGTGTTAATGTTTGGTATGTTGCGCTATGTTAACGGGAAGTAAAACTAGCCTATCATATGTAATTTGATCCAACTAGATTAATTTTTTGATGTAACCTTCGCGCAAATGAAGTTCAGGGGGGGTTAAGCTATTTTGAAGTTTTACTTTGGCTGCCATTTCCCCCCCTGAACTTCAGCGTTAACCAAATTAAGAAGACCCCCTGGAGTTTTCTATGGGTAACACTTTGATGAAAACTCTATGTCTCTACCATGTTCCTTTCTACCTCTAAAAATCCATCGCCCTTTTGTTTTTTGGCCGCAAAGCATCCTGGGACAAGATTCATTTTCTATTTTGCAGTCCAGAACTGGATTCAATAACGTTACAGCATTAAAATCATAGTTTTGGTACTAAACACGATGAACACAACATATTGGTTCCAAATTGGGGGTAAGAAATGCGAACCTTGCTAAACTGAGGGGGGAGGGGTGGAAAATCATATGCCTTTCCTGTTAATAATGGTACCCTCCCCATTTAGAAGTGGGTTGAATGAAGTTGAAGTTGGAAAATCATAGTTATGGCACTAACCACGACGAACACAACCTATTGGTTGCAAATTTGGGGTAAGAAATGCGAACCTTGAAAAACTGAGGGGGGAGGGGTGGAAAATAGTATGCCTTTCCTGTTAATAATGGTACCCTCCCCATTTAGAAGTGGGTTGAATGAAGTTGAAGCTTAAAAATCATAGTTTTGGTACTAAACACGACGAACACAACATATTGTTTGCGAATTTTGAGTAAGATCTGCAAACCTTTCAAAACTGGGGGGGGGGGGGAGAGGGGTGGAAACCATTGTCTGATTATCGTTAGCGGTACCCACTTGTGTAATATAATAGATATAATAAAATGAATGATAACAGGAGATAAAGAACCACAATTGATATTATCTAAAGTAGTTTTTGATGTAGAGCACGAATTTTCACACCATTTTATTGAAAAATTAAATCCAGGGGGTGCTGCGTCATATTTTTAGGCCCTATTTTCATGATATTATCTAAAATTGTCAGTATCATATGGGATACCCACTTGGTATCATATCGGGTTGATAGTAAACAAATAAATACGCACTAAATTACTTATTACCTTAAAACCTTCATTTCCTACATATCCATTTACGAGCATATTGTGTTGATAGCAAACAACTTTCGTGTCCATATATTAATGTCTCCCACATGGAAGATTGAAGCCTCCAATTTTAGCTATAAAAAGCTCCGCTGAAGGTGATATAATATGAGAACCTCATACGGGTGGACCGGTATGGGTGGGACTCTGCAGAGACTCTGCTCCCAAATCCTACAGCGCCCGTGAGGGGTTAGGGGGAGCAGAGATGGGATCTCATTTTGCTTCTGTACACTTCGCTATTCATTTTTGTTTCATTCTATGTTATAACTAGATATCTCAGAATGCATTTGAACATGTGTTGGTGTCTTAAAAATCGAGTGACCACTATACGAGCGGACGGGTATGGGTGGGACTCTGCAGAGACTCTGCTCCCAAATCCTACAGCCCTCGTGAGGGGGTAGGGGGAGCAGAGATGGGATCTCATTTTGCTTCTGTACACTTCGCTATTCATTTTCGTTTTATACTATGTTATAACAAGATATCTCAGAACGCAATTAAGTGGTGTTGGTTTCTTATTTCTGTATTTAGCATGTTTGATTATCGTTAGCGGTTTCCACTTGTTCCTAACGATAAACATAGAAATAATACAATCATTAAATAATTAATTAATTAATGTTCGGTATCTAGCTAATGTCATAAAAACCAGCATATCTTATGTAATTTCACTCAACTAGATGCAATTTGTGCGTACTAATTTGCGCAAATGAAGTTCAAGGGGGTTAAGGAGTTTTTTCTCCGTTTTTCGTTGGCCTAGCGGGGCCTGGGTAACCGTTTAACTTTAATTATGTGGTTCTGTGTTGAACTTGAAATCTTAGAAACCGATTAGTGTTGTCATGAATGACATTCCGGAGACATTTTGGTAAAACAAATGGGTATATCATTTCCAGGGGGAGTGGGGTAGGGAATAATTGTAATTTATAGCTTGGAGGTGTTAATGTTAGGTACGTTGCGCTATGTTAATGCGAATTAAAACAAACCTATCATATGTAATTTCATCCAACTAGATTAATTTTTTGATGTAATATTTGCGCAAATGACGTCCAGAGGGGGTTAAGCCATTTTCAAATTTTATTTTGGCTCTCATTTCCTCCCCTGAACATCAATGTTAACCAAATTAAGAAGACCCCTTGCAGTTTTCTATGGGTAACACTTTGGTGAAAACCCTATGTCTCTACCATGTTCCTTTCTACCTCTAAAAATCCATCGCCCTTTTGGTTTTGCCCGCAAAGCATCCTGGGACAAGATTCATTTTCTATTTCGCAGTCCAGAACTGGATTCAATAACGTTACAGCATTAAAATCATAGTTTTGGTACTAAACACGATGAACACAACATTTGGTTGCAAATTTGGAGTAACATCTGCGAACCTTGCAAAACTGAGGGGGAGGGGTGGAAAATCCTGTGAATTTCCTGTGAATTTCCTGTTTCTTCCATATAGTCTCCCTGCATAATACTGTATATGTATAAGTATATACCCCCCAGGCCTTGGATTAGTGGGGCATATAAGCAAAGACATTGCCGGTTGCGAGGTACAAGTTTCTACTTTAGGACCAATGTAACACCCTGGGGTGTTGAGTATCATCTATGTTTTATCATCTAGCTCTGCCCCTCAGTACTGGGGCTCAAAATTGTATGATAGTATGTGTTCAAGGCATTTTACAGCAAAAGTAGGGATTTTCTTCATTTTAACACCCTGGTGGGCAAGGGCTAAACATATTTTGCCAGGTTCAAAATCCAAGTCCCATTAATCTGTAGCCTGGGGAAGGTGGGGATTTACATTGACTGGTGCATAAAAATAAAAAAAACTTTTATAAATATTAGGCTCAACCTTCTGTCCCGCCATCTCTATACTTAAACATTTTGCCATACTGGACTCAGATAAATCCAATAGTTGGACATCATAAAACAATTAGGTGTTACTACATTTGTGACAAAGTGTACATTGACTTCAGCCACAGACTACAGTACTAGTGTATTTTTGACACATGTGAACACAAATCACATGTATCAACATCTTTGTAGACATGAATTTCAGTGAATGGGGCTCAAATTGTAAGACATGTTTAGTGATTATAATTTTTAGCTTTGCCAATGAAGGCAATTTAAGGAAAACTTGGGGGGTGGGGGACTTTGCGAGTTAGGGCGGGTTAAGGCGATTTAAGGAGAATGTCCATTTTCTGGCTTTGTGAGTTAGGGTGGGTTAAGGCGGGTTAAGGCGATTTAGGGTGGGTTAAGGTGATTTAAGGAAAATTTCCATTTTCTGGCTTTGCGAGTTAGGGCGGGTTAAGGCGAGTTAGGGCGGGTTAAGGCGATTTAAGGAAATTTCAATTTTTTGGCTTTGCGAGTTAGGGCGAGTTAAGGCGAGTTAAGGCGAGTTAAGGCGAGTTTAGATCCCAGAGTAGGCCTCTTGAGATTTTCGTAATTGCAGGCGGTGATTACCTCGAATATTTTGCATGGCGTTGTGAATACAAAGGTTCAATGGTTCATTAAGTGAACCATTCCCTTGAGATGTGCGTCTTTCTTTCATTGCATTCTTAAAGCGTTTTTGAAGCCGTTTAAAACACTCACAGCACGTGTTTTATCAAGTCTAAAAATTCTCGGGCTTCGCCCTCGAATTTTTAAACTTGATAAAACACTGCTGTTCGTGTTTTAAACAGTACTTAAACCACAACTCGCTGCTGCTCTGCTCTATTGTTGCTGCACTTATTCTGTCAACTTCGTTGGCAGTAATTGGTTGTGTGGCAGCAGTAATAACTTGTTCAACTGACTTTGAACTGGCCAGTTCAACAAGTGTAGGTGGCAGTGCCTGTAGTTCTTTAGCTACTATTGTTTCTTCTGAAACAACATTTAAATCACTTATGTCAGCAGTGAAATGACATTGACCTGAAAGGGATGGAAAGTATTGCAAAACTGCAGACTTTCCATTGCTTGCTATTCTGAGTCCCTCGATATCGAGGTCTTCTGCCCTTTTTGGATTTCTGTCATCCAGTGCCCTTGGATCATAGGAAAAGCGACTGTATTTGGAGACAAGTCCCTCGACCAGACAGTTCCCTGTAACAGTAATACAACAATTTAATGCTAGATCATTCAAGTTCTATGAGAACCAAGAGAATTGCAGTCACAGTAGGTTCTTATTTCATGGAGACAAAAAATATATATATCCATGTATAATAAAATGTTAATGGCAATGCATCCAAACTTTGTCACCTTTAATCTTTTTTATAGAGATGTTTCTCAAGAAGTCTGGCTGGTGATGCTTATCAGCTGCTTGACCCTAACATTGCTGACTAGATGTGACAGAAAGATTCTCACCCCTTGCAACTTTCTCGATGACATGGTGACAGATTGCTGCCACATGCTTACAGGTCCCACGCACGCTATAGACATGATAATATTGATTTTATTTCCAAACATGTAAAAGTATACACCAGAAATACCAATAAAGTGAAATATACATCTCATACAGGATTGTCATTAAGTTCTTTAATTGGCCAATGTTCTCACTGAAATAACAAAAATTGAGTTGTAATACATATTGTATATACTCTATTCGTAGTTTGTATTTTAAATTTTTGGGACTGATTAACAGACTAAAGTTTCATGTTAAACTTGTTATTGCCATACATTTTTCTCTGGGTGGGCAGCTTCATAATGTCATCATGATGCTTTTGGCGTTTATTTTGCCTTCACCTTTACTGGGCTAAACTCTTTTATCAGATTGTGAACATTTTATGTCTGACATACAGGATATTACATGGCCGCGCGGAGATACGGATTTTATCTTCTCGTGTTGATGAAATATCGCGCGCAGCGAACGAGTAAGATATTTCATCAACTCGAGAAGATAAAATTCGTATCTTCAAGCGGACATGTTATGTTCTGTTTCTGATATATCATTATTGATGAAATACCAGGTTCAATCTCTTACTGAAAAGGCAAGAAATCTTTGAAAGCCAGTCATATTTTCAAAACTGATATCTTCACGTGTGAAGATATAACTTATATCTTCACGTGTGAAGATATAACTTTTTTTAAATAAATATACACTGGTATTTCATCGATAATATTACAAAAAATATTATTTTACTCCAAAGCTCTTGTGTGCATATTACTTATTTGTTGTCCAGTAAACTAGCTCAGTCAATGCAGCACTAAGATTGTGTAATGTATGGCATAGCGCAAGGGGGAAAACATAAATGGAATATTTGCTTTGCGAATATGATTTTTGTGTTTTCCGCTGGCTAGTTTTATTAAAATGATAATTATATGTAAATTCCTGTTGCCTAGCAACCATTGGTATGCATATGCTATGGGATAGGAGAGTGTCAATACAATGTACCCCCTCAAGTACAGGAGGTGCTATGTAACCTCTCACCAGTGGTTAGCCATTCACTTCAGATATTCATCGAGTGAAGAAGTGAAGATGTTTGTCTTGATCTCCCACCTCCTCCCCTTTTCCGGACCACGTGGTTCGTTTATTTTGCCCTTCACCTTTACTGGACTAAAATTTATCATATTATGAAAATTTTATGTCTTACAATTTTATTATTCAATAAAAGCCGCTTTGAGTTTATGCCCTCAGCCATTTTACTCCAAAGATCTTGTGTGCATATTATATTACTTATTTCTTGCCCAGTAAACTTCCCCAGTCAATGCAGTACTAAGATTGTGTAATGTATGATATAGCTCAAGGGGAAATAGAAATAATGGAAATAATGGTAGACAACATCAGTATAGGTTTCTATATGCTGCTTGACTTATTTTTGTAAACAGTCACATGTTTATATGCTGTTTGTAATAGCAGGGTTGTTGTCAAAGGGTTAAATTGGGAGACAGCCCCTCCCCCTCTCCCATGTAACTGCCCCCTCTCCATCAGACTGCCTCTCCCCCTCCCTCTCTCATATCTAGTCCCGATTCAATTTAGACACTGTATGTCACTTACTGGGTTACATTAAAGACAATCTCACTCTCAGTGTCAAACATTGGTCCCATTGTTTTCTGACTGCCTGACATTAGCCCCGAATATTTTTGACATTGTTCTTCCATTTCTGAACTTGCCTGACATTACCTCCAAATGCATGCGACAATCCTGAATAGAGGTTTTGCACAATCACGTGACTTCCTAGCAACTGTTGCTACGCCGCCATGTTGGATGGCAGGCACAACCAAAATGGCGTACTGTTTGACTGAGCGCAGGAGTTAGAGTGATGAAATATTGACTATCTTTATTCGCCCTGGCCTAAATTTGGGCAAAGTTCAATAATATATTGAAAAACACTTTGACCACGATAGTTTCTGAACTAAGTTTCCCTGTAATTTAAGTTTACACTAACTTATTTTTAAAAAATTATCTTTATTGAGAATTTTACAAATATTTTTTAAATACATTTATAAACAATAATTACCAAACTTATTAACAATAAATACTACTACTTACAGATAACTTATACACACTCACAGAAACCACACACACGGAAACGCACTTACATACCTGTATATAATCTAGTCGTTCTTCCCATGAAAACGCTTTAAATATTTTCTCCCATTTTTTAAGATGGAACATTTGTTTTTTGATTTAGCTATTTTAAATTCATTTTTTTTCGTAGTATGCTAAGAGATTCTTAAAAAGTGTTAAAGTTGGAACCTTTCCTCTCTCCCTTGCTTTATACAAGGCAATTTTAGATATCAAAATGACATAGTTAACACCTAAAATAATATTTGACAAGTTTAACTCAGGGAAGTTACAATCGTATTGTTCGAGCCAAACCCTGATTTCAAAATATTTTTTTTTTGGCCTCTATACAATGTACAAAAAGATGGTCAACAGTTTCATGATGAATGAAACAGAAGGAACAGCGAGAGGAATTAACTATCTTAAATCTCCATAAATCATAATTAAGATAAAGACAGTTATTTACAATACGATATTGAAAGTATCTCAAATAAGAATCAATAGTTGTTGTACATAAAGGCGAGTATATTTCCGACCAGTTCAAGGGTAATTCTGATTTAATTCGATTATTTATATTATTCTGGGAGGTAGGTTGTTTAAACTTTATGTTAATCAGGCATCTGTACATATCTTTTGTATTCTTGATATTATTGATATCAAAACTTTTATCACCCAATGTTATATACAACTTCGAAGAATCGAAATCGTTTGTATAAAATGTGTTTGTTCTAAGAATAGTTTTCCATTCTTTAGGTATGGCATGTACTAACCCAGCCCATTGTGTAAACTGACTATATTGTAAACCTTTTTCCTTAACAATTTCCCATTTGAACTCCTTATTTTTATTTATAAGATCAACCTATTAATATTACATTTCGAAAAATTAACAAAAAAAATGGATTTATTATCGATCTTGATAAATTTATTATTCCACAAAGGCTGTTCAAGAACAGACGAAGATTGAACCGAGCTTACTCCATAACTACTCAGCTCCGCCCAGCATTTTAAAACACTTTTGTAAAATGGGGGAAGAATTTCAGGAATTATTTCCATATTGAAATTTTCCCTTATCGCAGCTGCACCCCCGATTACCTTTAAATACACTAACGGAAGAATCTTCCATTTGATACACTTAGAATTCAAGAGAGCAGATGCCCATTTCACTCGGTTTGCTTTAATGATGGAATCAAAATCCGGTGCTCTCAGTCCTCCTTGATCGTACTCGCCGATTAATGTTTGATACTTTATTTTTGTTTTTTTACCATTCCAAATAAAGTTTTTTAGTTCGCATTCAACTACTTTAATAAAATCAGCACTTACGTTTAATTTTGAACAAACGTACATCAGTTTTGGCAAAGCCAGTGAACGTATTACTTGAATCCTGCCATAAAGCGTAAAAGATCTAGTGTGTCACAAGGATAAAACAGTTTTCAGATTGACCAAACCACGTTGGAAATTATTCGTGTAAGAAAGTGACTTACTATAGGAGTAAAAGATACCTAAAAGTTTGATTCCCTGACGATCGAAATCAATCCATTTAAATCAGTCATTGTGATTTCCCTCCTTTTTCCTAATTTCTCCTATCCATCCTAATTCTGATTTTGTTGCGTTAATTTTCAGAGATGAAAAGACACTGAATAAGGATATTACCTCTAAAACCTCATCCAATGAATGCAAATATCTTAAGAAGAACGTGGTATCGACAGCAAACTACCATTTTGTGCTCATTACCTTCTATTTCCACTCCCCTTATATCATGACTATCTCTGATATTAAGTGCCATTATTTATATAACTAAAATAAAGATGTGAGATAGGGTACCCTTGCTTTGTACCCCTTTTAACTGAAAAGTATTGGGTGGCTACACCATTGTTAATAACACAACCTTGATTGTCATCTAAAAGCAACTGAATCCATTTTATAAAGCTACTACCAAATCCAAAGCTTTTGAGGACGGCAAAAATAAAATTATGTTCGATTGTGTCAAATGCGTTTTCAAAATCGGCAGCAAACAAAATTAGAGGAATACCTTTCTGCTTCGCATAAAACATTATATCGTCGATTATTCTAATTGGGTCATCAATTGATCTCCCCTTTATAAAAGCAGCCTGGTCCAAGTGAATTAAAACTGACAATATTTTAGATACTCTATTACTCAATGCCCTACTACAGATTTTTACATCGACATTAATCAAACTAATTGGACGCCATGAATCTATTAATCTATTATCTTTAGGGACGGACCATTAGATATTTGATGGGGGGGGGGGGGGGGGGGGGGTAGGGCAAATATCAAAAATAAATTCGAGCAGAACCTTAACGTGGAACAAAAATATCGTGCACAACAAAAAACCCAGGAAAAAAATTCATGCAAAGCCATGTTTTTTTTAGAATAATATTTAAATCAAGGAGCAGACGGCCAAAACACAAATGTCCAAGAATGTTGTCACGTTTATCAAGTATCATTAAATTTATATTGTTGTTGACTACTCAGACCTGGGCTCATGACTGCTAAAAGGGTGTTTAGAACATATCTCTTCGCTGTGCAACATGTGTTTTCTAGAAAATGAAACAACTTTTAAGCAATCACAACCACATTTTGCAGTTTATTTTCATTTGAAATCATTGTAGAGCATAAGTTCATTAAAAACAAATATCTATATTTTGGGCTGCCATTGGGCTAAACGCTAACACCCAAAGCATAAATATTAATAAATATTTTTGTATTTTTGTTTATCTCATATTATAAACTTGTCTGTTAATAAATAAACTTAAAGAATCATAGTCAGCTGCCATTTTGTTGACCAGAAAAATACTGAGTCGGATAGAGAATCCATTTCCATCGGCCAATTCTGGGAAGCAATCACAATATTTTCAATACTTTTTTTTTATTGAGTTCTGTACTTTAAGTATCATACTTTATTTGTGGACAATTATTTTGAAGTTTGCTTGGAAAAATCAGTCTCTTTAATATAAACAATAACAAAGCTGACTAGGATTCTTTAACATCTGTATAGCAAAACATCCTGGGGTTAAAAGGCCCAGGGCATTTAAAGTGTCTTTGTTATAATTATCTCTATTATAAACTAACAAAGTGTCATTCTAAAATAAGAAATACCATTTCTAAACTGGAACATTGTTGGGGTCCTAAATCCGATCTGAAGTAAAATATTCACAAATTATAATGAGAACCTACCAAAGCTTAAAATAATACAATTTGTGGACTTTGTCATTGTTGAAATTTGTGATTATTTTGCTTCAAATCGAGACCATGCACACTCAGTGACTTTATTTATATGTACAACACAACATTTTAGGATAAAATGCCTATAGAGCAAAGAGCACAAAATACTGTTCACTTATTTCATTCGTCTAATTTCACTATTTCCTGTTCATCCAAAGTAACCGACCCCTCCCCACTGTCTCTGTTTGACTTGCCCATTTCATTTGTCTTCTTCATCTTCATTTCTTCTTCCTCTATTTCCTCTTCGGCCTCGGCAGTGACCCACCCTTCTTCACCGTCTCCGCTTGGCTGGCCCATGTCATTTGCTTTCTTAATCTTTCTTTTTCTTTCTTTGTTTTTATTTTTGCCCCTTTTATTTTGCCACATTTATCAGTTCTGTCACTTTGGCCACCTCCTCACTGAGAGTGTTTTCGGCACTCTTTAGAGTTGGCATAAGCTTCATATAGAATTTATGTGTTTCCAACAAACCTGTGAATTAAACATACAGTATTAATATATTTATTTATTAACACAAGCCCTGTTTCTTCCTGAGCAGGCAATGCCCCTCAAGTGAATATTAAGACTAAATCAATATAGGCATATTGAGTTTGCATTTTCTTTAAACCCTCATTGGCTGTTTACTTTATGGTAACCAATCAATTTCTGAATTAAAATGCCACGGTGAATGTGGTATTGCGGCTTGTGTGTAAAACATCTATGGGCCTGCTAAAACTCATCTCATGTTCTTGGCCTGGGAAGGGAGAGGGGGAGTACTTGTGATTTAATACAGTAGTGTATTGATATGAATATGTGGCATTCAGATGTATGTATCTATGAAGGTCTCCCCTCCCTCCCTCCCTCCCAATGGAAACAGAATATACAATATAGCACTACAAAAACAGATATTAAAGAGTGATGGAAATCAAATTGATATTTGATAAGTTTCTGATTTACCATCACTACTTCCAATTCATCGCATTCAGATTTCACGTTTGTCTCACCTTTCGCTCTTGGCTGACTACAGGAGGTTATCTGTTCTTCACATTTGCTCACTGATTCTTTTGCTAGCTCTTGAGCCTGTTCTAAACCTTCCTCGAATTTACACAGGGATTCGTACACTAAGCGTGGTATAGTTTCCCTTCTTCATGATTATCCAGCATTTTTGTAACTTCCGGATACCGCTCTCTTGTCAGCTGGTGCAAGCCCTCGACACTTTTCTTTTTGTAGTAGGTACTCCATTTCGCTACTATACTTGGCTGTGCACACGCCATTAGGAGTTGAATGCGCTCTGTACGCATGTTTGCAAGATCTTAGGCTCGTTTCAAACTGCTGTCTGCATTCTGCCATTTCTAGAATAAACGTGTTTGATAATTTCTGGAAAGGATTTAATGGATTTTTGTACCATAAGTTCTTGAACTGTATCCTTTCTAGTATTAACACATGTACGTAGTTAGGCATTTACAAATAGAAACGCACACAAAAAAATATCCTGCAAGCAAATCATGGCGGAAAAATAAATCCTGCACAGCCTCTGGCGTAAAAATTAATTTCCTGCACAAAAAAATTGCCCAACCCCCACTCAAATATCTAATGGTCCGTCCCTTACCCGGCTTTCCTAATAAAGTAAATATTATTTGTTTTTGTGAAGTAGTAAGGGATCCCTTTCTATAACTATCATTTAAACAATTAACTAAATCATCGTTAATTTCCGGCCACGTACAAAAGTCAAATTCCTTAGTCAAATCATCGTTACCTGGAGTTTTTGATGCGCCCATTGCCTGAAGGCTATTAAAACATTCTTTTAAAGTAATTTCGCCGTCGCATACATCTCTTTGCTCCTCCGATAATGTTGGGATGATGATTTTTCTCAGAAAGTCTAAACATTCTCTTTCCGTTTTCTCTGACTTAACTTTGTAAAGATGACTAAATGTAGATGTTGCTTAATTTGTTTAAGTACTTCTCGAGATTGAGAAATTTCTATATTATTGTTATCCAATATTTTATATAACTAAATAATAAGTAAAATCTTTTTACTGATTTTTCAGAAAGATGCAATATGTATATCAGGTGAGGGGAGCAGTACCTGTTGACCATGACCTCGACCAAAGAGTTCAGCCGTCAGTGAGCGCAGCTCATAAAAGTTTAAAACATTGCTAAGATCACTTAAAAGACATGAATCTCAGTATAGACAAGCCGATTTATGTAAAAATTTACATATCACACAGTCTTCGTTACTTGGAGGAAGAAGTTGCGTGCTCAGTCAAACAGTACGCCATTTTGGTTCTATACCTGCCATCCAACATGGCGGCGTAGCAACAGTTGTTAGGAAGTCACGTGATGGTGCAAAACCTCTATATTATATAAATATGTCCATATGAACGTCACTGGGGTTCTTGTAATAAACAACAACAGTATCTGTACTGTTTAAATTAAATTAAAATTAAATAAGTCTTTATTAACAAATACTAGCAACAGACGTGCGAGTTTACAAATATGCTAAAAGTAGTTTTAAAAAGTATATAAATTCTAATAGTTAAATATAATAATAATAAAGAGAAAAATGTATAGTCTAAAGAAATGATTTAAAATGTTTTAGAAATGTTTTAGAATTTTTTTTTTTTTTTTTGCGTTTTTTTTTTTTTTTGCGTTTGTATAGTATGTGCATAGGAAACAAGACCCCAGTGATATTCATCTGAAAATATTTATTGATTTATTTCTGAACAACAGCAGTATCTGTTTCTATGCTGTTTGTATAATTATGTTTACAGGGAACAAGACCCCTCATGCAGTGGCCATGATATTCATTTAAAATAGTTCTTTGTAAACAACAGCAGTATCTGTTTCTATCACGCCGGGCACGAATAACCGTAAAAACGGCGGGGTTGAGTGTAACATAAAACGTAAAAGTGACGCCATTTCCTTACTTCTACTCTAAATTTGACGAAATGTTGGCAGGTTGGTAACAAAGTAAGACTACATTTTTCGGGACAATTATTTCTGTATTGTGACGTTTTGTGACGTCATAAGGGATGCCTCCTTTTTTGGTGAAAATTAACCTTTAAAACACGTTTCAAAAATATTACGTCATCAGAAAGCTTTTATGAAATATATTAATTTGCCGAAAATTTGAACTTTCTACGATAAACATATTCAAAGTTATGGACGATTTACTGTTTTTATGACGTCATTATTATTGACGTCATACTTCAAGCTTAAATCAGATTGTCGACTATAAAAACATTATTAGAGAGAATACTATGACTTGTGAGTGTTAGCCAAATGCATTTCATTGATAAAATTCCAAAAACATTGAACTGGCTATTTTCTGAGGGTACACAAATATATTTATGACGTCATAATGACGTATACGAAAAATGGGGCTTCAATTCTAAGCTGTTATACTCAAAAAATCAAAATTCTAAAAGAACACGTTGTTACTACTAAAGAGCTCTATTATTGTGCAAAATATGATGCACCAGTATTTCGAACTGTAAAAGTTAAAACAAGCGACATTTTCATAAATGGTTTTATGCTATTTATTTCCCGCCAATTTTTGGCGGGAAATTACCAAAATTCAAACTTTAATAACTTTCGTTTGCTTCAACCGATCGATAACGGGTTTTCGATTATTTCATTCTCATGAACAAGAGATTTTAAAAAGATATAATAAAACGTTTTTAGAGGTAATAAAAATTTATAAGAAACCTATTAGAAAAGGATATATGACGTCATTGTGACGTCATAACGATGGCTATATTAGCTTAACTTATCAGACTATGTTTTGTTTACACTCCTTATACACCTACCAAAATTTATTCTTCTATGTCGAAAACTTTTAAATATATATCAAACCCGCCGTTTTTACGATCATTTGTGCCCGGCGTGTATGCTGTTTGTATAATTATGTTTATAGGGAACAAGACCCTCATACAGTATTATTCATCTGGATATACATTGTATTTCTTGAATTATGTTGTAAATCACAGCAGTATAGGAAACAAGAACTCCAGTTGTATTCATCTGGATATATTTATGGACTTATTTATATAATTGTAAACAACAGCAGGATATGTATGTTTTTATGCTGTTTGTATAGTACATGTATGTACTTAGAAAACAAGACCCCAGTGGTACATGTATTGATTTGGATATATTTCTTGACATTGATAATTGTAAACCACAGTAATATCTGTTTCTATGCTGTTTGCATAGTTATGGCTATAGGAGGCAAGACCCTCAGTGGTATTCGACTGGATATTTTTTTGATTTTGTCATTTTAAATAGCAGTATCAGGACTTTGAGTGGTATTCATATGGTTGTATTGACTTATTTATTGTAAACAACAGCATTATCTCTTTCTATAGTTTCTGTAGTTGGAACGTCGAGGGTCTTCTTGAGAATCTGATTGATGAAGATTTTCAATCATGTATAGCAAAATTTGATTTTGTTGCTCTCGTTGAAACGTGGTTATCTTATAGTCACGACCTCAGTGTCGAAGGTTTTTATGCTTTTTCGAAATGTAGAAGCAAACATCCAAATTCTCGTAGAAACTCAGCAGGAATTACCGTGCTAGTAAAATCATCGTTACGAAAAGGAGTCACTTTCTTGATAAGGATAGTTGTGAAGAGTTCGTTTGGTGGAAATTAGACAAGGGTTTTTTCCACTTGAAACGTTTTGATTTGTAGTGTATACAATCCCCAAAAAAACTCTTCTAGAGAAAAAAGATTAGACAAAGATCATTTTGACTCGTTACAGGAAAATATTTATCATTTCTCAAGATAGGGTGATCTAATTTTGTGCGGCGATTTTTATGCGAGAATGGGAAACCTAGAAGACTACATTACCGACCCGTTAACGTTACGGGTCATCGCTCTGAAACATTAGAGTCTAGAATTCTATAGATACCCACATAAATAAATACGGAAGATTGCTTTCTGAAATTTGTATTGGTAACAATCTTATAACCTTAAATGGTAGAACTAAGGGAGATTCTCTTGGTCAGTTTTCTTGTCACACCTATAATGGCGCGAGTGTTGTTGATTACGCAATCGTTTCTCGTGACTTATTCACATCTATCAATCTTTTCACGGTTTCAAGTGTTACGTAATTTTCTCATCACGCTTTTCTTTCCTTTGTCTTGGAGGCTAAATTTCCAAACTGGTTAGAAAATGAAGTCAACATAGAGTCTCATCCAGGACTTTTCTTTGGAATGATAAATTCAAAAATGAGTTCATCGGCATCATTGAATCGGATGAGGTCAATATGCAATTAAGCTTTTTGTTTGATTCGGTAGGGTAAGGAGGAGACCGATGCGTTGGTTCTTGATTTTACAAACATTTTAGTCGATGCGGCTAAAAAGGTTTTACCAACTAGAAAATTCGAAAGTCAACGTATGAAAAGAAAATTGTTATCCAAAAACAAAAAAGGTTCGACAAAAATTGTTACGTCTCAAAAAGGAGCTACGCAACTTAGGGTTTTTGGTTCAAAATATCCAGGCGATCCCTTCTTAAGACATAAGTTTTTTTCCACCAAGAAAAAATACAAACAATTAATTAAACGTTCAAAAAATCAATTTTAAAATGAATTATTAGATAAAATTCAAATCTAGATATCTCCTTCTGTGTGGTACGCCGGAAAACTTTAAAGAATTGAATAACATCAACTTTACAACACACAGTAAAAGTAACGAAGCACAAATAGTTAAGGATTATCACATCTGGGCTTCTGATAACCTTAGGATTCTTGACGTTCCCATTTCAATAAATGAGATAATGAAGTTTCAAAAAAACTAAAAAACAAAAAGGCTAACGCAAGAGATTCTATATGTAATGAAATCATTAAATCGTCCTTAGGCATTCTAGTACCTCAGTTCATTAAATTGTTCAACATAATCCTTAGTCATGGGCATTTTCCCCGTACATGGTCAGAGGGGTTGATAGTACCTATACATAAGTCCGGTGATAGGCTAGATCCTGATATTATAGGGGTATATCCATTAGTGGTTGCTTAGGCAAATGTTTCACTCTTATTCTGACCACTCGCTTCAATTCATTTCTAGACGAAAATAACATAATAAATAAAAGTCAACTAGGTTTCAGGAACATCCGATCACACATTAGTATTAAAAACAATAATAGACTTTTATAAATAAAAAAAACAAACCTCTTTTTGCCTATTTTATCGATTCCAGGAAGGCATATGATAGTGTATGGAGACTGAGAGGGTTTATTTTTCAAACTCATCAAGTATGGATGCAGTAGAAATTTCTTACGAATCTTACTCAGTATCTATTCCTCTGCTAAATCCGCAGTGAAAATAAGTAAAGGTATCACACCCTTTTTTCAGTCGAAAGGTGGCGTAAACAAGGATGTAACCTTAGTCCTACACTTTATAATATTTCATCAATGAATTCCCGGATTTATTTAACAACAGTTGTGACCCAGTAAATCTGAATGGCACTAAGTTAAGCTGTTTGTTATATGCTGATGACCTAGTTATGTTGTCTGAATCTAAATCTGGATTACAATCGTGTCTCCGGGAGCTACATTCATATACTAAAAAATGGAAATTATGTGTGAATCTAAAAAAAATCTAAAATCTTAATTTTTGCGTCATCTTCTCAGAGACTAAAACTAAATAAACTGTTATGGTACTTCGGTAATGATATTTTGGAAAGTGTAGAAGAATATACGTACCTAGGTATCATCTTTCACTTTGCAGGTAATTTTAAAATTGCCCAAAAATTGCTGTACAGCAAGGCGTTACGGGCGTATCATAACCTTTTTAGATGTTTTTCGAATGTTGAGAATGTCCCCGTGAAGGTGCTCGTAAAACTCTTCAACTCCGTGGTAACGCCTGTGTTATTATATGGTTGTGAAATTTGTTTTTTTTTGTGTTTGGGGAAAATTGTATATAGTTGTATATAGAAACTTCATTTGAAATTTTGTAAGCGTATTCTGTGTCTTCACAGTAAAGCATCAAACCTGGCAGTATACACAGAATTAAGAAGAACACCTTTAATAATACAGATCGCAATATTGACCTTGAAATATTGGTTACGTTTAAAAGACGCTAATTTTAATGATACTCTCGTTGGCAAAGCTTCGAAGTCTTGTCTGACTTCAAATTCCAGTTGTGTCATTTTCATAAACTCAATACTACAATTATGTGGCTATGGTCATATTTCGGATCTCCACATATCTCCCTCTCATATAGGTGCTTTTATTAGAACGATTAAGTCTAAGCTTTCCAATTTCTATGTCAGTTTCTGGCAAAGTCAAATTCACAATAACAGAAAACTACGTACTTTTAATTTATTTAAGTCAAATATGAATTTTGAAAGTACTTACATGTATATTACGTTACGAATAGTAAACATCGTCAGGCAGCTGTGTCTAAAATTAGGATTTCAGCTCATAAGATGCCTATAGAAATCGGGCGATACACTAACACTCCTATTGAAGAACGTATTTGTTCGTTTTGTAACTCGAATGGAGTAGGTGATGAATTTCATTATACAATGTCTTGTAAAAACGTTAATTTCATGAACATTAGACAGTATTTTATTAGTAACCTATGTAACGTTAATGATAGTTTTCGGTTATTTGATAAGAGGTCCTTGTTTCTGTGTCTATTAGCAATGAATGATGAATGTATTTTAAAGATTTTCGCCAAGTATTTGTGCAATATACTTAATTTAGTAGAAAAAATATATAGTTACCTAATTATTTTAACCTAAGTAAGAATTGTTATGTCCTGAAACTCCAATGTACTATCTCAGTATAAGGATTAATAAATTATTATTATTATTATAAATACACTATCGATTACCTGATCAATGTAAATGTGGCTGATGTAGTTTTTTCCTCCACTGCAAAAGTCACTGGGCAGCATTATCCAACAAATAAACCAAATGCCCTCACCTGCACAGACTGAGCCATGCACGTAGATCGGCCACCACTGCCATGCCAAAACACCAGGGTAGATGGGACGACCTGAATTCCTGGAGTTCTAGTTAAAACTGAGTTAAAACTTATAAGAGGATTTGACAAACCTGTAGCTTCTCTGCAATATAATCTAGCTATGGATGTCTATTCCTGCATGGTCAAAATTATTTCTGATTACTATTTTCTCGTAAAAGCAAATTGTTTCAACACCGAGCTGTATACATAAAAACACAATATTTCATGTTTGCTGCCCCAATTCAGATCACCTGATTTTATCCTTGAGTAATGTTTCTTTTTTTGTCTTTATCACAAGAGTAAATACATACATTTGTAGACCTTGAAAATAAGGCACTGAATCCACTGGAGAGATGTATTATGACATGAAGTGAGACAACATTGAGGGAGACTAAATGGGTCAATAAATATTTGTAGTGTATTATATAATATTAAATGTATATATAATGAAATTATTTTGTACATTCATGTTCCCAAAATATTTTCTTTCTGTGCATTTTTTTAGTTTTGGCAATTGATTAAATATTTTTGAGAAGATCGGCAGTGGAAATCAATATATTTTAACAAAGCTATCCAATTATTATTCTTTGCTCCAATTGATGGATTTAGCTTCAGTACACTTTTACATGATCTGAATTGGGAGAACAATCAATTGCGTTCGGCATGAACCAAGCTTAATGATGGACCAATGTAGCGTAGTAATCCTCATTTGAGCTGCCTGTCCGCAGGCTATACATCCTATGTTGGACGATGTCGGGTCAATGTATTTTGCTGGATGAAATTTGTTTTCAAACATTTCATCCAACAACAAAATGCTGGTGCAATATCGTCTGCTAACGACCAAGAATCATGTTGTTACAACAATGTTCAAATGTTTTGAGCAACATACGCAGACAGTGTGTACTCTTGTTCTTCTAACAGATGTGATTGCTGCGTCTGCGTATGTTGCTTTTGCTTATGTTTATATCGCTATTATAGTGTGAACTAGGCTTATAAGGGCTCACTGATATATTTCGTTGCTATGCAAACACCGTTCACTTGGTATGCTCGCGAGAGCAGATGCAATTTCAACTTACGGTTTCAGTATGCGTGCATGGCGGTCACTCGATAGTTTTAATACTTTCAAATGCTTGTATATAAGTTTTGTACGTGTACACACTAAAGTATGTTGAAACCTGAAAGGTTTTCGTGAATGAACGAAAAGTGTTCAAAAGTAGAAAGCAAGTCGTGTCGGGCGCTAATGGCAATGTCGCTGGAAAACTAAAACCTTGGTACTATCGTGTGAAAGTAATACTCAATCAGACAATTTTGAAGAAGTCGTTCAGGATATAGGGATTCGAAAGGCAATTGTAATTGAATCTAGAGAAAGGGGTGATCGGCCGTACCATTTAGGGATCGTCTCCATCGCCCCCGTACCATTTAGGGATCGTCTCCATCGCCCCCGTACCATTTAGGGATCGTCTCCATCGCCCCCGTACCATTTAGGGGGTCGTCTCCATCGCCCCCGTACCATTTAGGGATCGTCTCCATCGCCCCCGTACCATTTAGGGATCGTCTCCATCGCCCCCGTACCATTTAGGGGGTCCTTTCATAAAAGCTACTTATGCATTTCTCAACTGATTGACAAGTTTAGTGTTTGACGGTAGTTAGATGTATTTTTCCTGTGCTTGTGATTAAACACAATTATTTAAACAGACGTTATATATATATACGAAGTAACTCCTGATGAGTGAGTACTTTGGTCCCCACGAAACAGTATTGTAGAGCGAAATATGAATCAACCAAGAATTTAAATACTCCGAATCCTTAGCATTATTGCTCTACAGCATTGTATCGAGCACTGTTTGATAGAATTAATCGAAACATTTATTTATCTATATATATACAAAGAATTTACAGGAGTACAACTGGCAACTTCTCACAGTTCCATATATTTAAAAACGTTTCGGCTTTCAGCCTTCATCAGTTAAAAAGTAAAATATATATATACAGCAATATATATATACAGCAAATTGCAAAAATTATGGCACATTCGGTTCAATATAAATATATATCAGAAACATATCTAAAATTATGGGATGGTGTTACTGATATTTTTTTCAAGTTGCCTACCCTCAAGGCCTTCTGAAAAAAAATATCAGTAACTCCATCCCATAATTTTAGATATGTTTCTGATATATATTTATATTGAACAGAATGTGCCATAATTTTTGCAATTTGCTGTATATATATATATATATATATATATATATATATATATGGTCGTACCTTCAAAATCATTTTGATTTTCTAGGCTCTTTTAATTGATGCGTACCTTTTAGGGGTAATTTTTGAAGCTCCAGCCGATCACCCTACATATATACATTCTTTTATTAGCACCTTATACATTTTTGTACATTGGTCTTAAGATTCAAGAAAGCTAATAACTATCCGGCTCAGTATAAGTAATAGATTATATACATAGGCTAATTAGACTGGAAAAATAGATAATTGCATGTACCACTGAAATTGACGAACGAAACATTGAGGACTATTAACTTGGAATAGGTTTCGCTTATTCGTTACATAATTTAAAATATTTATGAAAGTGTTTTGCTACTTCTTTATGTATTGCTGGAGGTGGATTCATTAACATGTTAAAAGAATGTGGTCGTTGTAATATGTTGTATTTTAGTTTACTGTTTATAACATTGACGACCGTGTTTCTCAGCGAGTCATAAATAGGCACCCTATTGCAAAGCGGAATTCGTCTTCAGTTTCTTTACAACACTTTGCACAAATTCTGTCTTTTACTTTGCGGTATGGTTTTTCATGTCTCCCTCTCTCAATTTCAAGAAAGTTGTTACTTATTCTGAGACGGGTAAAGGCAATTATATGGTCAATGTTGTGAACGTTCAAGAGATATGATTCAAGCTTGTAATTAGTTTTAAACTTACGGTAAGTGCGTAGCTTATTTTTGACTGTATGTATATATGTATTGTATGAAAAAAAAAGTGCGTAGCTTATTACTTTGTTCTTTATATTTAATTTACTGCCGTCGTTGTGGATTGCGCTCAATCAAGACTGGTATTCAGGACTGACTAGTTATCCATAGTAACAGGTGTTTATCTTCCCTGCCCACGCAGACGTAAACTAGCTTTTACAGGACTGACTATAGCTAGTTATCCATAATTGTAACAGGTGTTTATCTTCCCTGCCCACGCAGACGTACGCTAGTTTTTACAGGACTGATTAGTTATCCATTGTAACAAACTTCGTGGACTGGTAGCATCTAATGAGGTGGAAAGGAGGGGGTTAATTACCTAATTATGTGAAAGTTAAGTGGATATCCCACCTCGAATTAATAATCTGCAAGTACTTTAAAGTCACCTGACTCGCAAACATTAAATGGGTTGAATCCATCATATTAAGTGCGCGTTCGATTGACCGTATTCCGGAATAAGAATAGATGGAATAATCTCTGGAAATCACTGGTTCCGGCACATTTTGCACTATAAGCTACTAACGTTTGCTGAAATGTGATATTCAGGAAACATTTAGTGTTCCAGGGACTAAAAAATCCCAACACAAGCGATTTGTAGTGATAATTCTGTGTATTCTTATTCCGGAATACGGTCAATCGAACGCACCCTAAATTTAATGTTGTGGGTTGAACCCAGACCAAATTATAATCTAAGCAATCTCACAAAAATGTGCTCGCATTACAGTCAGAACACGTTGTTCACCTGTGAACTCTAGGTGAGCGAGAACTCGTCGTTTACCTGGGAACTTGTTTACTGACGGTTAGGGTTAGGTTTATGGTACAGGTTAGGATTATTATTTTTAAAAGTGAGAGTCGTTCCATCGCAAGATTCTGTGGCTCATTAGTAAAGTTCTGGTCTTGCACACCGAAGGCCTTGGGTTCAAACCTCGCGGTGAGGAATCGAAAGGTAAGATATAAAAGTAAGATATATTAATTAGACAAATTGAACTTAGAGAGGGATAATGCTGAAAGGAGATAGGATCCTGGGAAGGGATAAGGAGATCGTGAAAGAAATTAAATTTATTTTTATGACTATCTTCATTCGTTAGATTGCTTAGATTATCATACGGTATGGTTTCAACCCACAACATTAAATTTAATGTCACTAGGTTCAACCCATTTAATGTTTGCGAGTCGGCTGTCAAAGTACCTGAACGCTGGGGCGAGAAAGTAAACACGCCGGGAATGAAATGAAACGACAGAAGCTAGTTCGTCCCATCCGGCTTTTGCCATAAAAAAAACCTACACTGAGTTGAAATCTCAAGAACTTTGTTCCATTTTACGTCATCACACTTAAAGGGGCTAAGTCATTGTACTGTGCATGCATTGAGTAATCGCTCGGTTGGTGGCTGTTAATTGGATACAAAAGTTAAACTTCCCTCCCTCAATGCTTGATATTTTTTTCAATAAAAATGTTTAATTATTTTTTTTAGTGACTAAACTTCGAAATGTAGAATAATTTCCGCGCACCTTCGTGGACTAGGACGAGAATAAAACGTGACGTCATCAACAGAACTCGTCGTCTTCGCGGGTTTAAAACGTTGGCTTATTATATTTGCAAAATTATTAAATAGATAACCGAGAAAGATGATACTATCGCGCTAAACGTTTCGGAGAGCTTACTTCGGCAAGGCCTTTCATGCAATAGCGCATCGAGCGTGTTCTGTTAATGACGTCAAACTAGATCCAGTGCCAATTTTGTAAAGCGCTCTAGCGCGCTTGATTTTCTTCCACATGCAACCCAAGACACCATGACAAATAAATCAAATCAACTTTTTATTCCGGAATCCTTTGTCTGTGGCCTCTAGTCTCTTCGTAAGAAATATAATTAGCCAGGGCTTATATGCACTTTAAAGGAGCAGTATCACGATTCTTATTGGTTGTTATAGACAATGGCAAAATCACGCTATGTCACGCGCCGCTTCAACCTCAGAGCCCAGTTCGGTCATTATAGTCCTGGGATTTCGAGTATTTCTTTCAAAAAGCAAACAGTTTCGAGTTGAAAGGTCCGGCTAGAACTCCAAAGAGTACAGATCAAGGAAGAAACTCACTGGTAAGATATTTCGTACAACTTTGAGCCAGTTTATTTTCGTGTGAACGTTCATGTCAATTTTTTTTATCGAAAGTAAAGTAAAGCAACTTTATTTAACGTCGATAACTCGTGACAGTCTGGTGAGACTGATAAACTTGAGGCCGACGTGGGACCTACGATGTTACGTCCTTACCAGAGAAGACGTGAAGGTGCAACCGTTTGCAGTTCGAGAACGAGATTGTTTCACAAAGGCAGCACCTTCTACTCAGTTATTTTAAGACCCTGAGTGTTGGTCCGGCCGGGGTTTGAACCCGCGACCTCCCGAACGACAGACCGGAGCTTAAAACCACTGAGCTAACCGAGAAGCGGTCAAGTGAAGTTTGTTGAAGGCCATTTACTTACATTTACTTACAATTTCTTTCCGTGACAATCATTATAGCCGGATAAACACCTTTTTAGCATACGGTAATGCAGGAATGATGTACACCCCATTCCTGACCTAATGGTCGTTAGAGGATAAATGATGGGCCAAAACTGAATTAGTGGAAGATCGCATTTGTTATATGTTCCATCAACCTAACTTTGCAGAAACCTAGAGACAGGCCACACGTTCAAACTCGAAATTGTGCCCCGGCATATGAAATGCAATATTCCCGTACAGTTATCATAATTATATTTATGTCCGGCAGAGTAAGGTCATTCTGACAATCCTGTAAACATGAGGACCTTCTTGGGGGACTTTTAATCGTGGTTTGGTGTCCTCAAGTCTCTGGAAAGAAGGAGAAGTCAAACAGGATAAAAGGTGAAAGCCAAGAGAAAGACGCAAGCCAAGAGAATGACGAAGAGAATGACTTGGCTGAACTCGAGAACAAGAGAGACCCTGAAGCTCTGAACAATCTTCCAAGGTATTAAAGCACGCATTTTTCCTTCATCACAAACTGGCATAAAAATACGCTTGAACTAATTCTTTGTGGTTTTTATTTTAGAATAGGAACATAATTTTACAAACAGTCTTGAAAGAAACAAAACACGAATCCTTAAACATAATGTTTTTTAACCGAAAGAAATATCACATTGCAAAAAATACTTAGCTAACATAAAATGAAAGCATAATTTAACCTAAATCCTTTACCCAACATTATCTCAATTGTAAACTTAAGCCAACTTTTAAGTACTGTTTAAAACACGAACAGCAGTGTTTTATCAAGTTAAAAAATTCGAGGGCGAAGCCCGATAATTTTTAGACTTGATAAAACACGTGCTGTGAGTGTTTTAAACGGCTTCAAAAACGCTTTAAGAATGCAATGAAAGAAAGATGCACATCTCAAGGGAATGGTTACTTAATGAACCATTGAACCTTTGTATTCACAACGCCATTCAAAATATTCGAGTAATCACCGCCTGCAATTACGAACATCTCAAGGGAATGACATGAATAAATTACCATACTATGTTGTTTGAAGCGGCGTTTCGCAATGCAAGAACAACCTGCACTTGAAGGATTTGGTGCCGTGGTTTACCTTGATAAAGTTCAAAACTTGGAAAGCGATGTGACTGACATGACGGCAGACTCTAAATTTTTGATTCCGCCACAAAATATGTAAGTTTAATGCGCGTTTTTATTAGTTTACGGCTTTGAGTTTGGTTTAATAATTGGAACTAAACAGTGGCTCGGTAAACAATAAGTAATGGTAGTTGGATAACTTCATTTTAAAAATATTATCTGTGTATCTCGGTAGTCTGCTGATATTAGTCAATTTAGTGTAAAATTTATTATTTAGGTACCTTATGTTCAGTGTCCTTTTTGCTATCTTTGGGTCTTTATCAGTGAATTCTTAATTAGGATGAAACTTTATATAAAATTTCATGTTCATTAGTATTCTTTATATAAAACGTTCATCCTAATTAGCAATTCAATGAGAAAGCTGAAACATCAATAGAAATTCCATTGTCTCAATCATTAACCCCGTTTCCCTCTGGGACAGAATTCAAATCTCTCCGCAGGCCTTTTAGAATGATGAGATTTTATCAGGTATAAAGGAGCATGCACGTGACTGATTTGCTTCATCTCATTGGACAAAATGCTCATTAATTATTCATGAGTTTTTGAAGTTAACTTCTCACACTGCTTCAATGCCCTGCCCCCTCAGTACATAATTATCAATGCCGTGATCTTCGCTTAGTTTGAATGTATGAACACGTGACCACAACGAACCTCTAGAACTCTAGCTACTTAATACATTTGTGTTTATAAATTGTTGGATAAAATTGATTTAATTTCGAGTGAAAAATTAAATATTTTGCTCAGACCGTATTCAGGTGCCGAACAGAAGTCTTATTATGTCAGTTTGCTGTAATCACGGCGGGAATAAATAACCACGAAGTGAAATTAACACTATTTATTTACTTCTATGCTAAATTTGACGAAATGTTGGCAGTGTGATAACAAATAGCCTGCGAATACAGCCGTCTCGCATCGGGAACCACAATCAAAACGTGGCCCCCGAGAGAGACGTCTGCGTCTTGAGACGGAAAATTCCGGAAAATTCTGCCTAATTATAATTTATGAGCCAATCAAATAACGCGACCAGATCCTGGCCGCATAACGTCATCAGTATGGAATTTTCCGTCTCAAGACGCAGCCGTCTCTTTCGGGGGCCATTTTTTGATTGTAGTTCCCGATACGAGACGGCTGTATTCGCAGGCTGGATAACAAAGTAAAACTATATGTTTTGTTCTGACTTCATAACGGACCGGATACTTCCTTTTTTGGTGAAAATTAACATATAAAACATGTTTTAAACACATTACGTCATCAGAATGTTTTCATTAGGCGAAAATTTGAACTTTCCCTTACAATATATATAATTCAAAATTATGGACGATTCACTGTTTTTATGGCGTCATTAGTGACGTCATGCTTCAAGCATAAATCAGATTGTCAACTATAAAAAATATTGTTAAGTAAACGAGAATACTATGACTTGTGAGCGTTAGCCGATGCATTTCATCCGGACTATTTTCTTAGTCACGCAAATATACTTATGACGTCATAATGACGTATACAAGAAATTGAGCTTCAATTCGAAAAAGTAGCAAAAACCGTATACGCCAAATCTGTATGTGGTACGTTGGATGTTGCGGAGAGATCTGATCAGCCAAGAATACTAATAAGTAAACAAGTCCTAGGACTACAGAAAAGCTGATCGAACAACGCATATATTGAGGATTCTACGATATTTCGGCTGGCCGCCACACCAGCCTTCTTCAGGTACATCCTACAATCTTAGAATTCTCAAATTATACGTTGTTTGATCAGCTATTCTGTAGTCTTTCAAGGCGGCGTGGCCGAGCAGTTAACACGGTGGACTCGTAATCCAGGGAGCCTGAGTTCGATTCCATTTGTAAATAACCAGTCGATTTCTCTCCTCCTCGACTGGAATTTTTATTCTGTTTCTGTTTAGTTTAAACACGGCCACAGTTAAACGCACCGTGTATAAATAAGTGCTGTAATTATTATATATTATTATTATTCTAAGTTGTTATACTCAAACAATCAAAATTCCAAAAAGAAGCATTGTTATTACCAAAGAGCTTTATTATTGTGCAAAAGATGATGTACCAGTATATCGAAAACAAGCGATATTTTCATAACAATTATGTTGTTTATACCGTAATTCAATAACTTTTCTTCCTCATAACCAATCGACTTTTCGATTACTTTGTTCCCAACAAGAGGAGAATTCAGTCAAAAATATAGCATTTTAGTATTTTACAGGTATTTGAAAATATGGATAAACTTATTATAAATGGATAAATGACGTCTTGGTGACGTCATTCAGATGTTCTCGTTAAAACTAAACACCCGATTCAAACGTCAACTTTTCATGCGCCGAATCTAATAGTAGATCAAAAGAAGCCGCCTAATTGCGTTCGACGAAGGAGAACGCATCCTAATCTTGCAGTGGACTCCCTGTGGCCTACCTGTGCTTGCCCAGGCGAAAGAAATCGAGATTTGTGTATGTCCGTCCGTCCTCATGTATGTTTGTACTTTTTGGAATCAATTATCTCGGCCGGGGAACTGGTAACTACACGATACTCGGCCGCCATGTGCGCAAAACGGCGAGTATTACTTTCCCAATCCAATGCAATAATGTTTAAAAAGTTAGCAAGTACGATATATCAAAGCCTGAGGAAAGTGTGTGCCATCTCTGTAGCATTCGACAAAGTCTGATGTCCAAACTATATCAAGTCGGCGCGGTGACGACACTAGCGAAGTTGAACAGAGAACAGTCAAATCAACTCGCCATAATTTGTAAACAACCGAGTGAATTCTGTTGGCTTGCTCGCTGTACTGGATTCTGCTTTTTGCTGTACATACAGATACCGAAACTACAAACAGTAAGATGACCTGGCTGAAGAGAAATCTATGTCTGAGTTTTCTAGATAGCCCGGCGTAATCGCCGTATCTTGCAGACAGAGAGTTAATCTACTCCGACACTTTGATATGCCAAGGAACTGGAATATCAACACAGTACAAGGTGAGAGAAATTTAAAGTACGGAGCCGTTCATTGCTGTGTTCCCTAAATCCTAATCAATTAATCTACACTGAATTTCTAACGGACCTGAAACAAGGCTGATCAAAGCGATCAAAGCCAGGACCCGGCTACCAACATTGACCATAAATTATTCTGGAACTAACAATGGCGCTCAATATTCTGCAGCCAACCTTGTTCTTATACTTGAAAAATACCCGGGAAAAATAATGTGAATGATCTGAATCGAAGTAATAACTGCATGGGGTGTACTTTATACGCATGCATATATAGTTTATGTTCTAGGAACTGGAATGCAGTTTATACACATCTGAATAGCCGTACATGTAGCTATAGCTAGCTTGTAATATTTATTTATACGTACTTTATATATCCTGTAATATAGTGTATTTTATATATCCTATAATATAAAGTTCATGTATGCATGTATGTATGTAAATGTATGTAAATGTATGTAGCGATAGCCTGGGTTGATTTGTGTTCTACACTAACTTCAATTATTGCTTTACACTGTATACCACACAGCAAAATGTGCTACGAATTCTGAAATCAATGCCACAACCATATAAAACACACTCCATGTATACATTATAGCCACATAAGCATCGCATCCAATGATTTAACGTTAAACAAAGATAATTACAGTTTTATACCCAGATGCATCCCCTTGTATATTAACATATAAGTCAAGACATCAAAATTTTCACATTAGTTTAAAAAAACACAAGCATTTTTGATCAGGATTACGTACACCGTCCAGATCATTGCAGCAATTTTTGAGCTTTTCAGACTGTTACCACAGTCCTTTCTCTTTCAAAAAATATGTCGAACGCACTTTGATAATCTATGATTACTTCTAGTTATCTTTTGTTTAAATTGCGTTCGGCGCATGAAAAGTTCGACGTTTGAATAGGGCCTAAACCTCTCCTCAAAAAAACATTATTGTAATGTCGAAAGTTTTGAAGATATAGACAAATTAATCAACCCTGGCAATTTTATAATTTTACATTTTATTTCAGAGCGCTTTTACGAAACGTGACTGATTCTCTTCCAATTCCGAATCCATGGCACAGTTAATTTGATAGTCAAACGGGTTTCTTCGCCCGTTCATGGGCTCTCTAAATCGTTTGCGTTTTTGCTTCTCTCCAATACTTTCAACGCTGGCCATTCTCTGGCTCCTACTTCGTGTACGGGAACACAGATGACGTAAAACAAAGAAGACAAAAACTCAAAACAATGAACTACAGCAAAACAATACCCATGAAATACAAAGAACCCAGAATACAATACATTATGGTACACGAAGAGGGAGCCCATTCTCTCTCCACGGAACTATGATTTGATTATTCGAACCGGCTCAACGAAATCTAATTTGAGATTGAATATACAAATCCGGTGGAATTCTCGCTTTCAATTGTTTTCCTCTGTTTAATTGTGTTATTTTTATATCATTGTCTTCTGTGTCATGAACATCTAATGTAGTGTGAGAAGCCATTTAAAAGCCCCCAATAGACCCATTCGGCTTGCCTGTTTGTTGCCCCATTGGGGACTTGGAGACACACATAAATCTGCCCTCACACCATGACTTTTATTTGTTGATAAAGAGAAAACCGCTGATCAATAAATCGGCACGTGACCTGTTTTGTTCAATATCCCCTTATGGATCAAAAGATGTTCTACTGTGAGGGCAGATTATTAAAGGCAGGCACCAGAGATACAGGAAAACTCTGTGTACCTTGGTGTGACATTGCCCCATTTGCTATTGAAATTTTATGTAAAACTAAAATCAGTGGAGGGGTTACGTGACACCTCATTTGCATAATTGTGGTCCTCAGAATATCGAAGTGGACGAGTTATGTGAGTCTGCATAATTTGGTGTAGTAGGTAATAAGGTAGATATCGTTTTAGCCTCACTTTCATGTCAAAACCAGGCCTTAACGAACTTGAGAATTCAGTGTTCAACAATTGCATTTTATGGTTGATTTAGTAAGAAGATGTTCTCTTCTTAGAAATACTGCTTACACTCACATTTGCTTTTCGTTTTGCTGTTGCTGTATTTAATACTGTAAAATAAATGCCAATAGAAATTAAACTTGGATGGTTAGTATTCTGTGTCAAAATTATAGAATACTAATTAAGCTAATTACCATTATGTATTTGTAGATAGACCACTTGGCCACTTGTCTTACTATTACAAATGAATGTGGTCAGGCCCGAGTCTTAAATCGCAAGTGTTTGTTATTATTATTTTTATTATTTTTATATATTTTTTATTTTCTGTGTCGACCTTTCGCGCCGTCAACCAATCACATTTCACGTGTTGACTCAACACGTAACGGGATGAACCAATCAGATGCGATATCGCTCGAGTACTTAATTTATTTACATAACTTGGGACTAGGAAGCTGAGTGATTTTGAATTTGGAGTCCCATATCTCAAATGTACACAGCTTAATGTTTTATTTAACTTCATTCGTGGGAAATATTGAACTTCATTCGTGGGAACTGCCTTCCAACAGGCTCAGGATATTTCAACTGGTGCCCTTGTCGGAGCCGAAGGACGTCTTTTTAACCAGACGGCCTAGATTTTTAAATCCAAAGTACTGTAAGTCATAAGAGAGGACTGCTGCAGCACCAGGTTAGGGCCATGATAGTGTTTCTTGAAAGATGAAAAGAATATTTTGCAATGAAGGGAAAGAATTACAACCCCCCCCCCCCCCCCCCCTCATACATTTAAAAAAACTTTACGTCCCCCCAATTTCCTGGGGGGGGGGGGGAAACATTATGCCCACCCCCCCCCCCCCCCCCCATTTCCTACCAGTAGAAAGCAAGGAAATACCATCGGATAAAACTGAGTGAGTTTTGTTTTATACCTGGAGCCTTTGTATACATGTTCATTCCAGTATAGTCTGCCGGTGAGTCTGTAGCATTCTAAAGATTTGTTCTCTTTCAAGGTTCATAAGATATTACTGAGCAGCTTTGCCCTTTATCTATATATGTAAATTGTTTTTTCGTACCTATTATGAACGTTGTTTTTTACTATTCATGATCACCTCCACTTCGGTGAATACTTGTTAATTGAAAGTCAAAAGGAAGTGTCGATATCCTAAAAATTATGCGAATCTAAAACGGTTACAATCAATTGCCGTGTATATCAATATTTAAGCTATCAGTCTATCTATTGTTTCGTCCTTAAGTTTGGGGTTTAATTTCTTTAATTGTAAAGTTTGTACGTTTTGTCGTATCCGGTCGGGAGACCGAATTCTTGAAACATAACTGACACCAATGGATCAAACAGTAGCAGTCAGTACCACATAAAAACAACTCAGCAGCAACAAAACAAAATTATCATGCTCATATTTTTATTCACTGCATTTCCAGTTGCAAAGCATTTTAAAGCAAACCCCCTTTACATCCGTACTACTGCACGACTCCATCATTGTGCAAGTGTCTTATCCCGAGAAAGGGAGGGAAATGAGAGGAATCGGAACGGGAATATAGAAAACAATCCACACATAGTACTCACGGGGAAACGGCTGTTGTAAAGTACAGGTACGTGGAGTTGTAATAAGTGGTTTATGTTTCTAGTAAAATAGGTTTCTTGAAACATTTATAGGAAGACAGAAACTTGATGTAGATTTATATATATAAATATATATATATATTTGGGAATGCCACGAAGTAAAAGGAAACATGTCTAATTATAAGACCAAATAATAATAATAATAATATTCTTTATTTAAAGAGGGTAACACCCAAAAGCAAAGCTTACAAACTTGTGGCCCTCAACTACTAATTTAAGTATAAAATATAACTTTACATATAGGTAGCAAATATGATAAAAACTACGGATAAAACTAAGATGTGCATTATATACAATTGAAATCAGAACCACAATTACTAACTAATAACATATAGCTAAATCGATCAGAATCACCTCCCCGCCCCTCCTCGAGCATTGACAACATGCATTTCTCCTTGGATTGTCCTACATTTTTTGTTAGTGGTACAAATTAAGCTAGTCGGTTTTCTGTCCTTTCGTCTTCTCCTAGCCACCCTCCGTGTCCCAGATTAGAGCGAGTTTCGTATGAGTGCGCAAATTACGGCAATGACTTACTGCACGGCATGCCGTGACATTCAAATGGTTTCCTATTGTTTTGGACTTTCTGATCCAATCAAATTATATAATTACTGTACAGTAAGTTAGTATGGCCATGCCGTAGTTTGTCCCACTCATACGAAATCTGCTCTAATAGATCACTAGTAAGGTCAGAAAGACACGTAAATAAAATTATTGTTTATGTTTTTATCACTGCCGCCAGCCTGATGATGATGTCATTGATGATGATGTCACCCATTATGAGTATGAGTATGATGTTGACCATTACGACCACCAGTACTTTGATAATGATTACCACGCTTTTCAGTCTCAGTGTCATCTTGCATTACTTGTCTGTTGAAGTAGCAAAACAGCCAAAAAAGTAAGTAAATGTAAATTATCTAATCATGATATAGGCGGTACTCGACACACACACACACACACACACACACACACACACAGTAAAAAAGCTCTCACATTTGTATTCAATTGTAGTTCTGTCCCGACAAACTTGAATTTGCTAAATTAAGCTACGCATTCAAGCCCAGTCAAATTCGCTTTTTGTTTTTTCACATCAGTGAAAATATAGCTTTAATTCTTACATGAGCTTTAATCCTCACATTTTGTGTATTTGTCACTGATATCATGTCTTTCTGTTAATCCATTATTTCTTAGCAAATTGTGAAATAAAATACCTTTATTTGAATTTCTGCTGTGTATGTGTTGATTTAGCGCACGCTCATAATACAGCTCGGGCTGCCTGTGGCTCAGGTTTGTTTACATATAGCTCGGGCTTCCTGTGGCTCATCTCGATAACTACATAAAAATACACAAGGCAGGCAACGAAATTCATGGCCGCCAAGCGAGACGCGAACAACTTTGTGTACTTCGATTTCATTCTGGAGCTTTTGTTTTCGATTTATAGATTGTCAAATTCCTGATTTGGAGTGCAATTTCAACCGAACAGTGCAATTTGGGATAAATTGCACTGCTCTCATCCAATCAGAATCGAGAAATGTTGTTGGGTGTCGTCAGCGAGATGAGCCACAGGAAGCCCGATGTAAACAAACCTGAGCCACAGGAAGCCCGAGCTGTATTATGAGCGTGCGCTAAATCAACACATACAAAGCAGAAAGTCAAATAAAGGTATTTTATTTCACAATTTGCTAAGAAATAATGGATTAACAGAAAGACATGATATCAGTGACAAATACACAAGATGTGAGGATGGTTAGCCTGTGGTTCAACCAAAAAAGTATATCAGCACTAGAATGGCTTCCCGAGCGACCTTATTTTGATTTATTCATCAGCAAGGACGAACAGACCGAGCTCAATAAAAATGCTCTTTTCTTGCGCTTGAAAATAATCGATATGTCAAGTTTTTAATACGACTCATCGTGAATGTTAGTGCCACTACGATAAATTTTAACATATCAATGTTTTTTGCATGTTCATAAAGTTGTGTTGATATATTATTTTAGTATAAACCAACTAGTGGACTATTACAAATCCTGCATTCTGACTGGCTACCCTATACTATAGGTCTATTTGTGATAGCCCATGGTAGAGGAAAACCGCACGCCTTTTCACGAGATAATAACATTTTTTTCAACTTACATTTTTTCTTTCTATTATATTCTACTGTCCGACTAATTAGTTTATACTAAAACAATTAGACCTCTCGCCCTCATGCTATTGACTCGTAGCCCATTTGGGCTGCGGGTCTAATGGTTAAATATACCAGTTCAAATCGTTTTTCGATACGACGACAGTCTTATTTTTTGAACTCCGAATATTTAATCTAAACGTAACTCCGTCATTGTTGGAGGCCGTTCCCTCTGTTCAGCTTTATACAAAGGGTTATTTCAGCTGTAGTGATGTCATACATTCAACGCTCGCCTGCACAACACAACGCCTTGGAGGCATATTTCTACTAAACATTTCTTCACGTACGCAAGAAGAAACTTATATTTATCTTTGCGAGGTTGGCTACTATTTTATGCACACTATTTCGCGCGACGTGGTGGTCGTGTTGAGTGTACGAGATCACTTCCGCTCTACAATGGTACGGCTTATGGCGGACAGGAATTTTACCGGTAAACTCTCCTAAAATTGTGTGGTTTAACTTGCCCATTTGGGAATATTTTTTACTATTTCGGATATTTCTGACACTGATTGACCTATTGACACTGAAAAAGTGGCAAATCGAAATGACAAATGACAAGTTTTAAGTGTTCACTTAAAAAGCTCGCATTCCGCTCCAACTGTCACGAACAATGGCACCAAGTCGAGATTGGAGTAGAGATTTTCATACATTTACTGTATTTGTGTCTACCCCAATCTCGACTTGGTGCCACTGTTCGATGGAATGCGGTTAAGGTCTGTTGCGGTTAAGGTCTGTTGAGGTTAGGTTTATGATAAAGTTATCTTATGTAAGTAATTTTTGCAATGGGATATATATTTCTTTCAGTTAAAAAACGTTATGTTTAAGTATTCGATTTTTGTTTCTTTCAAGAGTGTAATGTAAAATTATGTTTTCTAAAATAAAAACTACGAAGAAATAGTTGAAGCGTATTTTTATGCCGGTTTGTGATGAAGGGAAAATGCATGCTTACCCTAGACGATTTTTCAGAGCTCGAGATTCAGGGTTTCTCTTGTTCTCGAGCGCAGCCAAGTGGTTCTCTCTCTTTCTCTTGGCTTTCACGTTCTATCCAGTTTGACTTCTCCTTCTGGCCAGAGACTTAAGGACACCAAACCACGATTAGCAGTCCCCCCAAGAGGGCCAACAAGATTAGAGTCCGCATGTTTATAGGATTGTCAGAATAGCTTTACTCTGCCGGACATAAATAGAAATATATTAATTGTACAGGAATATTATTGCATTTCAGCAAACAACTTTGCACATCAATTTATGCCGAGCACAATTTGGTGTTTGAACGTGTGGCCTGTCTCGAGGTTTCTGCAAAGTTATAGTTGATCGAATATACAACGAACGCGATTTTCCACTAATGTTTGGTCCAACATTGATTCTCTAACGACCATTAGGTCGGGAAATGGGATGTACAAATGTACATCATTCCTGAATTTTTGTTTGTTTGGCTGTAATGATTGTCACGGAAAGAGATATCAAACAAATTACTACGCACTAAATTACTTTGATATCTTCTTGAGAGCATATCGGATTGATAGTAAACAAATTAATACGCATTTCAACGTGTGTTGGTTTCTTAAAACTCAAGTGGCCACAGTATGTTAGATTATCGTTAGCGGTACCCACTTGTTCCTAACGATAATCATAGAAATAATACAATCATTAAATAGATAATTCATTAATTAATTAATGTTTCCTGTGTAGCAAATAGTTATAGACACTAACACCAGCCTATCCAATGTATTTTTGCCCAACTGGATGAATTTTTTGCGTTATTACTCGCGCAAATAAAATCAGGGGGGGGGGGGGGGTTAAAGCCGTTTTGAATTTTTGTTTTGCCTATCATTTCTCCACGTCAACTTTAATGTCATCCAAATTAAGAGGAACCCGGTACCCACTTGTTCCTAACGATAATCATAGAAATAATACAATCATTAAATAGACAATTAATTAATTAATTAATTAATGTTTGCTGTGAAATTAAGAGGAACCCCTGCAATTTTCCATGGATAACATTTTGGTGAAAACCCAATGTCTGTACGATGTTCCTTTCTACTCGTAAAAATACATCGCCCTTTCCGTTTTGGACGCAAAGTATGCGGGACTCTTTCATGTACCATTTCCGAGTCCAGAACTGGATTAAATAAAGTTGCAGCGTTAAAATCATAGTTTTAGTACTAAGCACGACGAACACAATATGTTGCTTGAAAATTTGGGGTAAGATCTGCGAACCATACAAAACTGGGGGGGGGGGGAGGGGTGGAAAATCCTATGCATTTCCTATTAATAACGGTGCCCTCCCCCTTTAGAATTGGTTTGAATGAAGTTGCAGCTTAAAAATCATAGTTTTGGTAGTAAACACGGCGAACACAACATATTGGTTGCAAATTAGGGGTAAGAAATGCGAACCTTACAAAACTGAGGGGGATGGGTGGAAAATCCTTTGCATTTCCTGTTAATAACGGTACCCTCCCCCATTTAGAAGTGGCTAGAATGAAGTTGCAGCTTAAAATCACAATGGATTAAGTTATGTGGCAGAATTAAAACCATGGTTTCCGTACTCGACGCGATGACTCCAATGCGGCATGAACTGCGGAAGGCTGTCGGTTCCCTAGCTTGTGATGAAATTCAATGCACTTGGATGGAAAATAACAATCATTTCAAGGAGAAGCTTTTTTCGCTGAAGTTTAGGCCACTTATTTCCACAAGAAGTTGTCCAAAATTCCAGTTTAGCCTTATTAGGTGGAAAATAACCATGCCTATGATCACTACCATGCAAGTTGCATGGCACTACCCAAAACGCGCTATGACGTAGCTAGCGTATAACACGCCTGTTGGATTATCGTTAACGGTATCTACTTGTTCCTAACGATAATCATAGAAATAATACGATCATTAAATAATTAATTAATTACTCGGGCCAGGCCTTCGGCTGAGGCACGAGTCAGAAATCGCAAGTGTTTATTAATATTTTTTATTTATTTTTTGTATCACTGTTTCGCGTCGGAAACCAATCAGATTGCACCTTCTTTCAAGTTCACCACCAATCAGATTGCACTGTGCTGCTCACGTGAACAATCGCCAGGTTAATTTATTTACATAATTTAATACAGTAAAATCAAGATTTCTCTCAAATTTGGAGTCCCATCTCTCAAATGTTAGCAGTTTAATGTTTTATTTAACTTCGCTCGTGCGAAAGCTTTCCAACAGGCTCAGGATATTTAAACTGGCGCTCTTGTCGGAGCCGAAGGACCGCGTTTTTTACCCAGATGGCCAGATATTTTATATACGACACGATGATCGACCTGAAGAGTGAAGGGGCTGATCAAAGCCAGGACCCGACTATAATCCACATTATTTTAGCGTGCTGCTGAAACCAAAGGCTTCTTCGATAGAAATGGCAAGATGTTGTGATTTTCTAGGAGGACAAAAGATTTCTCGTTAACTTCTCTTCCGCTACGGCTTTGTTATTTGTCAAGAGCAAAGCTGAAAGGGAAAGTGAAACTGAACAGTGTCTTGTCAGGTCATGAAGGTACGCTGAGGTTGAAATCATTGCGTGTTTATATCTGCATTTGTTTGTCGATTTTTTTTGCAATAGTCAGTGTACTTTTTTACCAAGTCTATTTATATCCAGTGTTATCCTTCTGAAAGAATGCAGACAGCTGGCATCAACATAACTTAGCAAAACACATTACAGTCATCTCCAATCATTTCACATACCCGAGCAGTTCTCTTCAAAAATCTGAATTATAAAAAGAATCACTGCAAAATCATGCTGTCTAATGACATTGAACAGGCCTTTTTGATTCAATAATAAGTGCTGATATGTTTAGGTTAACAGCCAGATTATCTTGCTTATATGCTAGAACTCCATATACTACATTTATACAATGTCTCAGATGTATTTATAATTTCATTTTAATACAATTGAATTAATTAATTTTATATGAACAAAATTTGGCTCATAACAGAAAGATGGTAGCCTCCAGTTTGCTTAAACTGCATTCTAGTAAGCTCAGTGGTTAAGTGTCAGTCTGTTGTGCAGGAGGTAGTGGGTTCAAATCCAGGTAGGTCCTTAAAATAACTGGGAGAACTGGTACTGCCTTTGCTCTGACATCTGCAAATGGTTCTAAAACCTTTGTCTTCTTGGATCACAATGTTAAATCGTACGCCGACACTGAGAATGCAACCAAATCTCTGGTAGTGACCACCCTCAAGTGTAGTGGAATTATATAGTCGTATAGATATAGAGTAAATGAATTTGTCCCCAATTATAGCATTGCCATGCTAACTAGGAAGTTAATCGTGCTTGCGTAACATTTTCTAAAAGTATTATGAGATCTACCATTAGAGCTATGTCGTCTAAACGCCAGGAACTTGACCGCAATATTCTAAGTTGCCGCTCTGAACTCGTAAGTAACTGCCCTACTGTTTTAGTTAATTCCATACGCGTTAAGATTCAGGAACTTAACTCTTTAACTATTTAGCAGAAACTAAGACTCAGAAACTCAATCAACTTGTCGGCCCTCCATCCGTTACTGTGCAGCCAGAGGTTCCACGTAACACAGTTGTCACTAGTCCTGACAATTTACCTCTTTCCGATACTGAGAAATCGATTCTCAGCAAGGGCTTAAACTTTGTATCTATCGCTAAAAAAACCGACGAATTTGCTGCTAAACAGGTTTCTCCGTCGCGTTCAGCTTAAAGGGGCAGTGTCACGGTACTGCGCATGTCACAGTCTCCAGACATTGAATTGACAGCTGTATTGTGTAGCATCCAATGAGAATCAATCAAAATAAATTGTCGGAAACGCCACACTGTTCGGGTGTTAGCCGTAATCACAGATTGTAGTTTTGCACAGTATATGGCGAGATTTACAAGGATTTTATTCTTCCTGCATCCAAGGTAAACAGCATTGAGTAAAGAATGGTATCTATATTTCATTACTTACTTGTATTTTTTGCTGTTTCCAGTCGTAAACAGTCCGAATTTGACTACTGAATGTGAAACAAGCTGCTCGCGTCCGATATATATATTTCTTCGTTATGCACTTTTTGACATGAAATAATTCTCCAAATAGCACCATTGTTTTATTTCTACATGATTAATAGCACAGTTCTATGCTGTAAAAAAATAGAACATTCTATGGAAGACTTCTTGTCTTAAAGTTTGGAAACGTAACACAAGCATTTGACGCTAGAAAGTTCAGTACTCTCGGAAGTACAAGTGGCTGTTTACTAGTTTGCACTATCGGCTGTTATGGACTGGAAACTTACTTTCACAGCTTAATATTTATGTCGATTGGTCAGAAGGATATCTTGTTTAAGTTTCTATGGTTCTTTCTGCATCAGGAAATTTTAAACGGGAGTTTTACAGTATTTCATGCTATGCTGTAGCGCGAGTTCAGTAGTCACAAATGTCCGTGAAACTAATAGCACGTTAATTATTATCAGTTTGCTCTATGGGTTCTCATGTATTCGATTATTACTTCTGGAGCTTCATATGTAAGTTGATTGGACACAAGGATTTCCTCTTTCAGTTTTCTCCGTTAGTTTGGATATTAGGGGTTTATTCTTGGAGATTTCGTACAGTTAAGCGACCGTGTGTCGAAAGTAGAAATGTTCGCTTGTTACGAAAGTGCGTAAACTGACGAGTGGTTTCATAGCAGTTCGATGATTGACTCTCATGTAGTCGATAATATAAACTTCTATGGCTTCATATGTATGTCGATTGCTCACAAGGCTATCGTGTTTGAGTTCATGAGGTTTTTTTGCCAGCAAAGAAAGGTTTTATCTAACTTTTCGTACAGTCTTTGCACTCCGTCAGGTTCATATAATTTCAGCCTCGTTTCTAAGCCGTAGATATATATTTCTTCGTATCGCTGTTGAAAACTGCCATATCATTTATAATACGACTTGAAAAGTTGCCACGTGTTTCGTGAACTCTATTGGACATACAAACCCTCTTCTCTTCTGGTTGGAATGCCAAAAAGTTTCCAATTTGATGCGTTTTTCGGCTGCTGTATTCAGAGTACTCATGCAGTGGCCGTTTTCCACGCCGGTAAGCATCACTTATGCTTTTTTGTTTTAGTTGTGTTGCAGTCTGCAACGATTAATTTTGATTAAACAAATAACTAAAACTTATTTAAGCACATCTTACATTTCCATAAATGACCAAAGGAGGCAAGGATGAGTTCAAAAAGAACACTGATCGAAGTCGATTTAAAAATCGATATTTCACCACTCTGAGAACTTCGTTCCGGGACGGACAAATGTTTTTTTTGGGCTCCAGTTCAGATCAGTGAGCAACTTTACCATGAGGCCTTGCGCGCCCAATCCAAGATTGCGGACAAAGATGGCGGACTTGGGGAAATGAAATTGTTCTCGGGGTGGTGCTAGTAAAATTTTGACAACTGTGATGACGTAATTCAAGAAACCACGTGTATTGCCAGGATAAAGGGAGGAGTGGGTCAGTAAGAAATTATACGCTGTGGGTGGCTGGCGGCAACTTAGGTAATTCAGGTTTCACTTTACGGAAGGTTATTACGAATTCGGGACCGGCTTTTGCGCGGATCGTGGGATTTTTAGTATTCTTACTAACCTGGATTTTTCTAAATGGAGCCGAATAAGGGTTCGAAAAATCTCGGAAACTTGTTTCCTGAACAGTGCAATTCAGTACTCGATCGTTTATCTGGTTTATACCTTTGAGACATTTTTTACGTAGTTTCCGGACATCAATCGAAAAGCTGCAAATTTTAAGTTTCCTAATTAAAAATTATAAGACCTTGATTCTTTTCCCGATACAAAAACATTAGGATATGTTTTTGTTGGTAATGTGCGAAGCGATTTATATATCCCGGTATATATTCTCTTCAGAGAGATGACAATTAAGGGGATCTTTTCAAATATGAAAGGTAATAAATACCCGTATGCTAATGTAAAATAAAGTGAATGTTTAATAAAAAAACGAATTTCCTTACGCAAAGCACAAAGATCAACGCAAGTTAATTCGCCTTTCACGTCTTAATTCACGCACTTGACGCAACGTTTTTGCGCGCTAAAATTATTTTCGGGGTCAACAGAGAGTGAGCATGTTTCGCAGATATCACCTCAAATTTGCAAACAATATGTTGCGTTCGCCCTGTTTAGTACCAAAACTATGATTTTTAAGCTGAAACTTCATTCAACCCACTTCTAAAGGGGAGGGTAGCGTTACTAAACAGAAAACTGAGGCACATGAATTTCTACCCCTCCCCCCTCAATTTTCAAGGTTCGGAGATCTTACGCCAAATTTGCAAAGAATATGTTGTGTTCGTCGTGTTTAGTGCCAAAACTATGATTTAAATGCTGCAACTTTATTTAATGTAGTTCTGTACTGGGAAATAAAAACATTAAATTGCCCCAGAATGCTTTGCGGCCAAAACCAAAAGGGCGATGGACTTTTACGGGTATAAAGCAACATCGTAGAGACATGGAGTTTTCACCAAAATGTTACCCATAGAAAACTGCAGGGGGTCTTCTTAATTTGGTTGAGCTCAATGTTCAGGGGGGAAATGAAAGGCAAAACAAAATTTCAAAACGGCTTAACCCCCCCCCCCCTGAACTTCATTTGCGCGAGTTATACACCAATTTTTATTTCTAGGTGGGTGAAATTACATCAGATAGGCTGGATTTGATTCATTTAGTTATTTGCTCTATAGGAATTTGAATTATTCAATTAATTAATTAATTATTTAATGATTGTATTATTTCTATGATTATCGTTAGGAACTAGTGGATACCGCTAACGATAATCATACAATGGTTTCCACTCCTCCCGCCCCTTATTTTTGTAAACTTTGCATATCTTACACAAAATTCGCAAACGATTTGTTGTATTAACCATGTTTAGTACCAAGACTGTGATTTTGATGCTGCAACTTTATTCAATCCCTTTCTAATGGGGGAGGGTACTACTATTATCAAGGCAAGATGAAAGGCTGATTGTACGGTTACTGGGAAATATATATAATTACTACCGATATTTCGGTTGGCACGGCCAACCTTCTTCAGGATTCACAAGTATATGGCAAGAAACCGTTAGTTACAAATTTTAAATTTTGAAAACATGAATGTGAGACTAGGAGATAAAATTACAAGTGATGAGTGGGCGTCATAGAAAACTAAGATAAATATAATTAATTCCATAGTAGAGACTGAGTAGTATAAAATTACATTTCTTCCTTTCTATTCATGCCTTTAGGTTCTAATGTTTGTCCTTTATCAATAAGAAATGCCTCGGGAGCCTTGCGTACGCCATCTCTATTAGAGTGGATGAGTTCTAAGGGAATTAATTGCATGTCATTAGGGCAATGGTTGTTAGTAAGAAAATGATCCGGGACAGCAGTAGCTTTAGATTTGTTAGTAGGTTTGTCAACAGGGCGGCGGTGTTCATTAAAGCGATCTTTTGGGCGACGCTTAGTTTCTCCTATCTATTGAGCATTACAGCGTTTACAATGAACCATGTATATGAGATTTTTAGAATTACAGTCAATGTGATGTTTGATGGGCCTGATCTCGCCAGTAGAATGAAAAGTATAATTAGTTTGGCCGTGATGAATGTAGTTGCAAGTTAGACAATTATTACCACAGCGAAATGAGCCATGGGGGTCGTTAAGAGGATCAAGTTTATACATACGCTTTTTCACCCCACCCCCCTCAGTTTTGCAAGGTTCGCAGATCTTACCCAAAATTCGAAAAAAAATCGGTTGTGTTCGTCGTGTTTAGTACCAAAACTATGATTTTTAAGCTGCAACTTCATTCAACCCACTTCTAAATGGGGAGGGTCTCGTTAATAACAGGTAATGCATATGCTTTTCCACCCCTCCCCCCTCAGTTTTGCAAGGTTCGCAGATGTTACTCCAAATTTGCAACCAATATTTTGTGTTCCTCGTGTTTAGTACCAAAACTATGATTTTAATGCTGCAACTTTATTAAATCCTGTTCTGGGCCGGGTTGTTCAAAGCCCGATTAGTGTTAATCCTGGATTAACTCTGCACAGAACCTATTGGTTGTCATGGAAATTAACCCTGGATTAGCACTAATCGGGCTTTGAACAACCCGGCCCAGGACTGCGAAATAGAAAATGAAACTGTCCCAGAATGCTTTGCGGCCATAACGAAAAGGGCGATGGATTTTTATGGGTAGAAAACAATGTCGTAGATACATGGGGCTTTCACCAAACTGTGACACATAGAAAACTACAGGGGGTCTTCTTAATTTGGTCGAGGTCAACTTTCAGGGGGGGGGGGGGGAAGTGACAGGCAAAAGAAAATTTCAAAACGCCTTAACCCCCCCCCCCCCCCCCCCCTGAACTTCATTTGCGCGAGAGTTACATAAACAAAATCTCTCTGGATTAAATTACATCAGATAGGCTTGCTTTTATTTGTCCTAGCTATGTGCAAGATACCAAACATTAAACCTTGAATTACAAATATTCCCTACCCCACACCCTGGAAATGAATGATATACCCATTTGTTTTGGCAACATGTCTCGGGAATGTCATTCATGACAGAACTGATCGGTTCCTAAGTTTTCAAGTTCAATACCGAACGACAGAATTGACGTTAAACCGTTTGGCCAGGCCCCGCTCGGCCAAGCAAATACCGAGAAAAAACGCCTTAACCCCCCCTGAACTTCATTTGCGCGAGTAACACATCAACAATTTGTTCTAGTTGAGTAAAACTACATATAAAGATAGCCAAACACGTTGCATGGCACTACCCAACACACGCTATGACGTAGCTAGCGTCTAATACGCATGCTCACATCTTATTACCGGTAGAGTGGCAACCATGTACAGCTGTTTCGTCCTTGTTAGGACTCATCAGCATGGCATAGCCCCCAAGACCGTCAGCCTCACTTTAGATCATAGGCCTCAGAATCTCAGAATATAAAGATAGGCTGGTTTTTATTCCTTTAGCTATTTGCTACATACCAAACATTAATTAATTAACAAGAGGCTGTACCAGCCTTTACCCGGGCCATTCAACAAGGAATAGTTGGTCCAACTTTGCAGGTTCGATTTAAAAAGTACTTTTTACACTTTTTTTTAGCCTTTGAGAGAATAATAAATTATTTTAGATTCTTCTTACAAGAGTTACATTGAGAGAATAATAAATTATTTTAGATTCTTCTTACAAGAGTTACATATATAAATTCTTTTGAAAAAGACTGAATTGTGATTCTTTAATTGTATCCAGAGAAGCCATATAATATGAATTATATATTGCTCATGTAAAAAGAATCCTATTTTAGAGTGCTGTCATGGAAAGCGGAAGCAAATTGCAGCCATGTTTGTAACGTTAACAGTGGCTACATGTGTTTGATACAATATACATGTGGCAACACAAGACCAGTGATGATATAGTGAACATGAATGATTAATTCCATCATGCTAGGCATGGTTCAAGGCATGGTTTTAATTAATTTCAGGTAAGAATACAAGAGGCCAAGTAAAACCTCAACAACAAGTCTTTAAAATAACACATGCAATGTTCCTTTGAACTTCCTCCCAGTGATTACACTATCAGTTTTACACTATCAGTAGCTTTGCATATTCACTGGCAGCTACTACAGCAGTGTTATGCATGTATCAGTGGCTTCCCCCATGGTTCAACCCCCAGGCACCCTGAGGATTTGTCCAAATGCCCAATCAAACCTATCAGTCATATCAAGTCCCCTGGTAAAGGGCACAGCAATTAGTAAAAATTCATACAAGGTCAGTCCCCTTAGTTTCTGATCCATGAACCAAAGTGAGCTCCCCCCTCACCGACGGGCAACAAACAATTAATTCTGACAAGGTTCCCATGGATCCACCCCTGTTGGGAGCTGCTGATACATGCATTATTTATCCATCCATTTACAACAACAACAACAACAACAAATATTTTTTAAAGGCAGCAGTCATGATTATGTTTTATGTAGTATGTAGTCTACTATATTTATCCTGTATATTTATAATATATAAAATGTATATAGTGGCACTAAAGGAACTAGTACTACTACTAACAGAGGAGAGAGACAATGTATTTAAAAATTACGATAGGCAACTAGTTCATGTAAAAACTAGTGTTGGTCTGCGTCGGCGGGGAAGATAAACACTGGACCAGTGGTATGTAATCAACTAAAGTCGATTGAGGTATGCTAACCGCCGTGGAAAGCGAGTAGCAGCTGACGTTTCGAGCGTTAGCCCTTCGTCAGAGCAAAAGAGGGAATTATATGGGTGGGGAAACGGTTTATATAGTGTCGAGTGCATGATTACCGCTGAGGAAACATGTACTCGGATCAATTGGAATCAAAGAAAATTGCGCCAACAATAGAAATGCTAATAGTTGTAACAGCAAGTGTTGATGAGTAAACTAAGAAAACATGCTGATCTAAGTGTGAGTGAATACGTGAATTCTGAAATTAAATGAACGAAAAGCATCATTAATACTGTGAGGTGACAAAGTTCCTAATTTGAAAATAAAGTTCTGTTCTTTGCGTTTACGAGTGTCGGTAGTACCTTGATGCAGAGAAATGCCGCATACAGTGATGTGATTAATGCAATGACCAGGAAGGTTAAAGTGACGAGCTACAGGTTTGGCGAGATCCTTGCTGTTAGTTCTAACATCTAGTAAGTGTTCGCGGAATCGATCTCCTAATCTTCGCCCTGTTTCTCCGATGTAGAGTTTGTTACAAAGTGTGCAGGTGATACAATAAATGACATTACTGGAAGTACAATCAAAATGATCAGTGACTTTAAGGGAGCCTTTCGGACCTGAAATAAATGTCGTAGGTTTAGTGTAAGCACAGGTATTGCATCGTGTCCTAGAACATTTAAAAGTGCATGGTTGAAGACCAGGCTGTAGACTAGGGAATCACGGAGATTCTTGTCACGTTTGAAAGAAATGAGAGGAGGCTGCGGGAAAATAGAGGCGGTCTCTGGATCGTGCTATAAAATCTTAAAGTTCCTCTGGATAATTTTCTTGATAGACAGATTAGACGGATGGTAAGTCAATGGAAACGGAATCCTATCTTCAGTCTTCGGTTTGGACGGTAGCAGAGCCGTTCTTCTGTCGATGTCACGGGCGCGGCCCACACTGTAAATTTCAGCCCAAAAAGCCAAATCAGCCCCAAAGGCACTAGGGCTGATTTGGCTCTTATAGGGGTCGTTTTGAAAAATGAGGCCAAATCAGCCCCAATAAAAAACAAATTGACCCCATAGATTTCTAATTTGGCCCCTTTATGTCATTTTAGTGCTACAATAAGAGCCAATTTAGCTTTTAAGCAAGGGTAATATTGACTCCATTATTTCTAATTTAGCCCTTAGACCATATCAGTCCTACAATAAGGGTCAATTTAGGTTTTTGGCATGTGTCATATTGACCCCAGCATTTCTAATTTGGCCCTTAGGCCATTTTAGTCCTACCACAAGGGTCAATTTAGCTTTTTAGCATGAGTCATATTGACCCTATTATTTTTAATTATTTTTCCTACCCTTTGAAACCACATAGGCATGAAGTCTGGTGTCATGGGCTGATTCCTATACCGTAGACCGCAGCGAGTGGATATAACATAAAGCCGCAGAGTCCGTAAATTTTCTCAGATGCGAATAACTATTTAAATAGTTTCTACTTTGTGAGGAAGTTAGCATGTACCTGTACATTGCTGATGCATTAATAAATGAAAAATAATTCAAAAGTACGAAAATAGTTCAGAAGAGTCCGCAGTTGTTCCGCGAGTACAACCGTGTCTCCTGGTGCACAAGTAGAGACTGGTAACTACAGTACTGCAAATTTGTCAGCGGCAACGCTCATCTGGTGCTCGATTTAGGTTTATGCGAACGAGGCTATTGTTTTGTTACCGTCACACGTCACAAATCATCCACGTGACCGACTTCAGTCAGGAAGGTTAAGGCCGAAGGCAAACGTAAATTATGGCAGGAAGATTTTGGACTTGGTTAACTTTGCCATAATTTAAGGCGTAACTTTCACACAAAACCCGGAACAAAAGCGATAATGGCAAGCAAGTTGACAGTAGTAAGTTAGACAATACTTCGTTGCGAAATGGGAGAACAGACAACAAAGCGGGTTTCAATTTAGCGCAATCCCACGAAACTTTCGTCGCTTTGAATTCCCAGAACGACTTGTTCAAAACTTCTTCTGCTGACAAGGTTTATAGTTCCACTTCTTCCCTTGATGATATCCTTACGAATACATAGGGTGTGAGATCAACTACAATTTATACAACACCTACGGCAACAAGGTGCATATATATGAGGGGTTGGAGTCCCAAATATCTTTGGTGCAGAGAAGCTAGCGACGTACGTGTTTATATGTCGAAAGAAAGGTTTTGGAACCGCAATGTGCCCTAGCGTGTGATAACGACACTTTATTTGTGGAAGTTTACGTACGACTACCGCTTATACCGGTGACATACCGGTCCACAATTTGAAATGAACAGGAAGAATAAAGATTAGGACACATATTATGCAATTATTATGAGGTTGAGCTAGCAGATAGCGAAATTATCAAGACAGACATCTGTGGCTGAGACTGAGGTCTTGATAATTTTCGCTATCATGCGAAAACCGAATTCAATATTTTTATTATTATACATTTTTAGGCTCAAATTTTAGCAAGACGGAAAGCTATCATAAACAAAGCTAAACGAAATGCCGTGTAAAATTGGTTTGCTTACGACCGAATTTCTGATTGGGCTATTCCATTAAAAAAAATTACCCCCCCTATTGAGGAACTTGGATTTCTTTGGATTTCTTCAGGGGCCGGCTGGCCGCGGCTGCTAGGGGTCTACCAAAAAAAATTGTGGAATTCTTTAGGAGTCCACCCCAAAAATATTAAATTCTTCAGGGGTTAAACCCGATCAGAACATGGAATTCTTCAGGGGGTCGACATAATCGGGCCATTTTTGGTGGATTTCTTCAGGGGTATAGCACATTTTCCAATTTCTTCAGGGGGTTTGCGTTTTTGCTAAAAATATGATTCCTTGATTTTTAATGGAATAGCCCATTCAAGATTTCTTTCGTATTCAAGCTAAAAATTGCATTTATTTTACGAGTTTAGGAGAAAGTATTGACTAGAAATATAGCTGAGCACTGTGATATTTGCTTTAATCATTGAGCTCTATGTATTATGTGGTAGCAGATAATATTGTATGAGGCACACTTTCAGTGCTACAGCTACCTATCGAGAATTAGTTGCATGTTCTCAGCCAATCAGAATCGAACTGTGAGTAAAATGTATAATAATATGACTTATATGGTATTGACAAACTGGGGAAGGAATGGCACCCATAATGTTTTTTTAGCTGTGCGACGAGAGCCTGTGTAAGTTGTGCTCCTGGCATAATAGACAGCTCATCAATACAATACAATCAAATCAAATCATCCACCCAGGCATTTGACTCATTTCCATGCCTGGGGAGTAGGGAGTTTGACATTAGTGCCTGTCCTGTTGAACAAGTCTCTATTTCATGCTACATGCTGCATGGTTTACTCAATCAAAATCATGGCAGAATTGGAGCGGGAGATCAGTTTAGATGACTTCAAGGACACAATACTGTTTTTGTAGGCCAACTGGGTGGGTTGTTGATGTTTTGATTTGATCAGTACATAATTTCGATTCACCAAAAAATGAAGTTTTACATTTCGTTTAAAAGCCAAAGCCAGGGGTGGCACTCAGTCAAACACCTAAACTACTGAAGCTAAACTAAACTGCTAAAGCCTTCTTTCTTGTACTGCAATGTTAAAAAGTGTTCAAATAGTCTGTGAGGATGCACATTATTCCCAACCATATCAACTGATTTTTTATTATATAATTTAATCAATAAAAATCAATATTAATCAATCGATTAATATCGGAAATTGATAACAGATACATTTGTGACTCAATTATTTTCGAATTTCATCAATAATTATTGATATCGACAATAATAATATCAATTTTCGTCAAAAATTGTATACTAGAGTAACTGCTAGTATACTAGAGTTTTATGGCTTATTGCCCAAACAGTTGATACTGGTCACTTCCACAAGTTCCAATGGAAGCTTTAATAGAGCTGCCACTGATCACCAGATCTTTCTCCATGTGGCTAAGTTGCCAGTGCTTGTTGATGACCAATGAAAAATACATTCCACTAGTAAGGCCATAGATTAGCTTTTTAATTGCACAGGCAAGAACACTCGAGCCTATAGCATCAACATCCGGGAAGTCATACTAGATATCTGTTTTCACCTTATTAATATTGTTTAACTGTCAATCATTTTGTAATCTGTCTTATTTTGCAACAGCTAGCTACAAATGTAGCTAGCACATTCAAAAATATAAGGTCTGCATAGATAACGTATTGAATACTTGTACTGTAAAAGAAGAAAGAAAATACAAGGGGAAAGGAAAAGAGTGGTGAGGAGGCCCAGTAATTAAAACCACAGGGCGTATCTATAAAGGGTCTCAGTCGTTTTTCGTTCAATTTTACAATTGCAAAGCATGCCATTAATTTAAATAATCATAAATGTGATATTTTATGTGAGCTAATAACTTTACAAGTAATGATATAAATTAAGAACTGGTTTGCATTTGGCATTGGTTTGTGATCAAATATTTCAGGAGAGATATCTGTTTTCATTTTTTTAATATTGTTTAACTGTCAATCGTTTTGTAATCTGTCTTATCCCCCTTGTCCCCTATAATTGTACCTTTAACTTCAAAATTCTATGGTGTATCAATTTATAGTTATTCCAATATAACCATAGTATACCATACAATTGTATTTCTTATTGCATGATTAGGACTGAAATACATTGTTTAGATACCTCTAATGTCAGATTTAGTGAAAATTCTTTTTGAAGACATCCCATATAATGTTATGTATATTTTACTGGCATTATTTATCATTTGTACTTACAGCAACTGTATATGTATATTTGAGGACAATGTTTTCAAGATTGACTGTAACCTCCCCATACAATAAGTATGAAATATTTTTACCCTTCCCACTTTTCCCCTATAACCAAACCTTTTTTAGTTGCCCATATTTTCATGACCCTTCATAATTTGTTTAGGGTTAAAAAATGACCTTCCCCTTTTCTCCCCCCTGCTAATTTTTGACCAGTCATTGATACTTTATTTCAACTCTCCAAACAAACATACATGTATACAGCCTAAGTTAAGGCTGCATGCAGCTAGCCACCTCCGTCTTATATGTTTTACCCTTGCTCGTCACTCTTACCACAGGAAGCCCGGTTTCACATCGTTTTTCTCTATTTTTCAATAATGTACTGTAATTAGGTGTTGCCTGCGGAGGAGGCTAGCATGCAGCCTCTTGTGATTATGAACCTCAGTTTGGGAGCAAGTACTGATTAATAAAACATCAGTGTATCTATATTCGATGTAATTAAACGTGATTAATAATACATCACGTCTACACTCGTCTGATATAAAGACTAATTTTTTTATCAGTGTCTATACTAGAGTATAAAGAGGCCATAATGTGATATGCAGCACCCTTAGTACCCTTATGAACTATTAGTGAATTTTAGAATATTATTTAAAGGATAATAAATAATGTTGTAATTAACATGCTGATAATAACTAATAAAACTAAATTGATAATTATGTGACATAATAATTGTTGTTGTATTATGCTATTTACATTTCTTTGAAACAGAATTTTGTGAAGGGGTTTCCTCTCTTCAACTATCTATTTTCCTGGAACAATCATGTAGACAAGATTAGTAATAAAACCAATCGTTCTCTCGGTTTCATTAAGTCCGTACTAACGTCTCGGCTAAAAAGCTTCCGCTCTACCTTTCGCTTGGCCGCAGTCCTCTGGAAATGGGAGTCGGCTAGTCTGGTATGCCGCCTCGAGCTCTAAACGCAACTTTGTGAAACTCGAGAGAATCCAGCGGCGTGCTACGAGGTTAACGTTTATAACCTCCGATGCTGATTATAAATTCAGACTCGTCACTTGTAATCTACTTCCATTTTCACTTTGCCGCAAAATGATTGACCTTACATTATTGTTTAAATGTAAAAGTTTCTGCGTCCAGTATGTTGTTTCCTACTTTATTTATGTATTTTCTTTCACTTCAACTGCAGAATGATGACTTCCGTGCGCGTTCGCAATTCAAGTGTCCTCTGGAGACTGAATTCGGCTCGTTTCTGCTTTTCTAAAACTGTGATCGAGATAGAAAGTAGGATGCAGAGCCAGAGGTTTGATCCTCATTGACGCAACACTCCAATCATAGAATTGAAAATTTAGGCCGTATTATAGGCAACGGCCATACTTCGCTCTAGTGCCTTGCGATCAGTTCACAACCATGCATTTTGCGGTTGGGTAGTTGAAGAGTCGGGTGGAATTTCTCGAAACGAGAGACAGTATTGGCCTACCCAACAATAGAAAACACCCTAACTTTTAGAAAGTGTAGTACAAAAACAATAGAAGTATAGAGAAAATGAGTCGTTCAAGGTGTGTAACCGCACTTTATAACGATGTGTAACTGCTTGTTAACGGCGTGTAACTGCTTGAAACGGCGTGTGACCGCTTGTAACGGCGTGTGACTGCTTGTGAAGGCGTGTGACTGCTTGGAACGGCGTGTGACCGCTTGTACTTGTACGGTGACGCCGAGTAACGGTTCTTACTGGCGGCTTACGGCGTTGTACAAAGTATTTTTAAAAAAAACGTTTGGCTGGCAACCAGGCTGACCAATCATCTTTTCAGGTCTCATATTCTTTCAACCTATGCCGCTAAAAATTGTTACGTGTTACCGTCACAATTTAAATGTCGCCTGCGCAAAAACCTAAATCGTGCATGGTATAGCAACGCTCATGAGTATATATCAGGTTTCGATTTTTCGGCGGTACTTCAACGGTCACGATCAACGAAGCAGTTTCTGGTTTTGAGCGGTCTTGTCCAACAACTTCAATGGATTTACAGAAGGTTAGCTAGTTTAAGAGTTTTGGAACCAAGCTAATAACTTATCAAGACGTCGTTTGGACCGCGTGAATGGCTATTTATGGGCTGGTATCCTTGGAGGAAAACGAAACACTAAAGACAGTTCGAAGACGAAGATGATAAATGGTAAGCCTTGTTTAAAGTAATTCCTAATTTACCTACGAGTAGATATGTTGATCAGTAGGTCCCTTAATAATACTAACAAAAAGTAAATGAGTATTTCATGGACGAACCAAATGTGCAAAAACAGGATGAGCCGGGGTGGCGCAGTGGTTAAAGTGCATATGAGCCTTCGTGCAATTTTCATAGCTATGAACCTCAGGAAAGTTTTGAGTACCCCTGCGAAGAAATTTTTGGTTTACAGAGAATACTCTATCTTCTACGCTTGTTTGAAAACGTGGAAACGTGACCTTTCCTGACCCATGACCGCGTAAGTAAAAGCCTGGGTCGATACCTCGGTAGACGTCATTTAATTAACCCTTTGAGCCCCGTGGGCTTTTAACTGATATTTGGCTCATTCTAGACTGCAACAAACCCTCCCCCCCTAAGAAAACTGTAGTCACTGTTACCATGGAATTTTCATCTGACCAACAATACTGGGGGCTCAAAGTTTTTTGTCGGCCATTTTGGATACGTTGACGTCGCATTGCTACGGAGCTGGAGGGAAGTTTGTTTGGGGGAAAACAGAATTTAAGGCTTTTTAAAGCCTTTTTTTTTCATTTTTAGAGTGCTGGAGGACATCATTAAGTCTGATGAGAGCTTGAATCAGTACTTTCTCGAAGAACTGAGTCTGTGCCTGCTATTGTGATAGAGAAAGAGCTTCATTTTCCACTCGTGAATGGGCCAGGACGTCTTCTGTCACTTTAGCGTGAGCTTTATAAATGGAGGTCTGGAGCCACCTATCATAGCTTCTTTGGAATATTGGACAACATTTATGAAGCTATTAGGTCGAAATGGCTTTAGACTTCTTCTATATTTTGAAGAATGAAGATGGGGGAAGGGCCATGCCGCTGTTTGGTAGGATTTCCCGGCATGCTTTGTGGTCATTATGGATGGATTTAGCTTGTTGTGAAGTGCTTGTGGACAGAATGGCTTGGTGCTGGGCAAGTTTAGGTGTTGGGAGACAGAAAGTGAGGTTAGTGCAAACATGAAACTCTACATTTTATGTAAAATATGTATTTTTGTGAGAAAATTTAGAATCTGAGGGGAAATATTTTTTTCTGTAACTATCATTTTTGTCCCTTTTTCTGAAGTGAAATAATGTCAATTATAAGTTATACCATGGCATGAGGGGTATTAGTGATTTAAATTGCCCCGAGAACCGAGGGAAGATTTGTAAAAGTCCCGAGGCCGCTTCGGCCGAGGGACTTTTACAAATCTTCCCGCGGCTCTCGGGGCAATTTAAATCACTAATACCCCGAAATGCCATGGTATAAGTTTGTTATACCATGATCGCCGAGGAACGGAACAAATCTCTGAGAAGTTTAGTTTTCTCTGCCGAAACTAAAGACGTCGCAGTCGAGTTGCTTTCGAAAACGTTTTGTTTAATGCTTGACTGAGCGCGATTGATTAAACGACGCTGGCTTCCCCTGGGGAAAAGCGTGTTGTTTTTGAGAAGAATAACACTAAAATACAATGTAATTATGCGGTTGACTAAATATTCAAAGAGCATGAATGGATTTTAATTACGTCACGTTTATGGTTTTAAGTATCCCACATGGAAGAAGCGGGTTTGAGAAATTAAGAGAAGAATATGCAGATTGAAATAGGTCATCCCACATGGATTACATTGAAGGTTATGATGAAGACAGGTCAGTTTGGATTCAGTATTTTTCATCCGGGAGCGTAGGGCTAGTCGTGCGAGAGGGGACCAGGAGTTGATGCTTTTGACCTTCTCACTTCCAGCCTGCATTCTCTTCTAATTTTCCCTCATTACGCATGCAGGGGAAATTTAGAAATATGCATTGTCTCGAAATTTCCCGGCGGGAAATTTCGAAACAATGCATATTTCTAAATATCCCTGCCATCAGGGAAAATTAGTGGTTTAAATGTGCCTCGGAGAACAAAAGAATCCGAGGCTACCATGGTATAACTATAGTTAACTTATGCAAAGAAAGGGGGATTTAGATGAAATTATTCATTTTTAATATGCCTAATGCAGTTCAATAGGATCATTGGTCTATACATTAAGGTGTGTGGGAATCTCAGGGCATTGCTCTTTGAACTTAGTCAGATTTATACCCTCAAAGCAAGTAACCAGTAATAGTGCCATATGGCACTCTTGGGGCTTAAATAGTTAATTCAACTTTGCAACAATTTGAATAAAAACTTACAATTTTCACTAATATGACTTTTTCCTTTACTAACAGCTCATAAACTGTGTATATTATCTAAAAATCGATGTTGTTGTGATAGAAAGGTGCCATAGAGAATAATGCATTAATGAGATGACGTCGACCGAGGTATCGACCCAGGCTTTTACTTACGCGGTCATGGGTCAGGAAAGGTCACGTTTCGGTCGCGTAGAAGATAGAGTATTCTCTGTAAACCAAAAATTTCTTCGCAGGAGTACTCAAAACTTTTCTGAGATTAATAGCTATGAAAATTGCAGGAAGGCTCATATGCACTTTAAGCGTTTCTCCTCTCAGTCTCACCTCTGGATCTGTGGGAAATGGCAAGATGTTGAGTTGTTTTAGCAATCTAGCTTTGTAGGGCCCAGGTTCGATCACCAAAGCGACGCTATACTGTATGTGAGTTTGTTGGTATCTTATATATTACCCATGTTTCGAGGGGTTTTCTCCGGGTTCTCAGGTTTTCCTACCTCCACAAAAACCAACACGCTAAATTCAAATTCAATCTGTAATTTAGCCAGGTCCTGGCTAAGATCAGCCCCGTGGTGCCATTGCAAATTCAAGGTTATTTTTATCTGTCAACATGCACCTCTGTAGGTTTTTGCATGGTCTGTTTTTTTTGGATGAACAGGTACAGTAAATGTTGAAGACCTAATTTTGTAGGCAGGACTCCTTTGAGGACTTAAGTTGGGAAGCAATGATTACAAAATATTATTCTTGGCTTCATGTTCAGTACTGATATGTAATAGCTACATGTACAGTATATACATGTAGTGTGTATTAATATCACCTGCTTGTTTACATTTTTCAATAGGTTGTTTGTCAGTAATTATTTATTTATTTAGAAAAAAGGTATATCATTTTCATGACTATATAAGTAACCAGAGTGATTTTTGGGCTAGATTGCAGAATACCCCCCCCCCCCCCCCCACCCGCTCAAGTACATTAGGTGTTGATGCCAACATGTCAATGCGTTGACATCAAACATGTTGATTTGTTCTACTACTGAGACTCGCTCACATCCAAACATACAGTGTACAGTATCTCTCCAATGCATTGACATACATGTATTAACATCATACATGTTGCTTCGTTCTACGAGACTCGTTCACAGCCAGACATATCTCTCTAGAGAGATAACCATATATGGACTAACGCATTGACATGTTGTCGTCTCCACCTAACGTACTTGAGTGGGGTGTATTCTGCAATTGCTTCGATTTTAGTTTTAATTTCTTAATTAAAATAACATTAGATACTTTTGTTGTTAGTGGGGCTTCGAATGGGCACACAGACAACTTGAAAATCAAAAACAATGACTTTAATTCCCCAAATAATGTAAATTAAGTGGCTAGAACACTGCGAACAGTAATGTTGTACATGTACTCTTCCTTTTTTCAGCAAACGTATATGCCAGAAAAGCAAAGATACAATGTACTGTAGAACAGGACTGGCAGGCATACATGTACAATATGGAAAGCAACAAGACTGCTGGTTGGCTGAATACACGTGGGACAAGACCACAGATAAGACTTATAAATGCATAAACTAGGCTATTTTAGGATAATTAATGTTGAAAAAATACCTGTCCAGTTACAGTATTTCTCAAAATTATGCTTACAACATTTTCTGGAATGTTTCCCCCCTCTATTTTTTTTGGTTTAAACTCATCATTTGCCTATGTACATCCTAGCCTTACTGGTAGGCCAGAGACAACTTGTTGTTTACCTGTGAACCCTAGCTCTATGTGGGTGAGACCTCGTCATTTACCTGGGAACTTATTTATTGACGGTTAGGGTTAGGCTTATGTTACAGGTTTAGTGTTAGTGCGTGTGAACTCTACTTAGTTTGTGAGGCTGAAAGTTTCAAAATGGCTGATTAAATGAGTGGGACTGCATCTCGGGGATAATAGATAACTAACCTGAAAAACATAGGGATAAACTGCACCACCTACACTAACCGGGCCTCTAAATTGAATTATGTATATAAGCCTCTGTTATAAATTACTGTATTTAAATTAACACGCCTCGTAGATCCACAGCTATTTTAACCATGTTATGATGAAAATCATTGTCAATATTAGGACAGACACATAAAATACTAACTTCAATTTGTTTTTTACAACAACAACAAACTAAATAGTCAATTTTACAATAACAAAATACTTTTAGCTTCAAACGAAAGCCGCATGCACACTCCTTGACAAATGACGTCAGCTTTTGTTGTCTATCAAAATATTCCATATGAAAATAAGCCAATCAGATTGCGAGAAATTTGGCGGTTGTTGTAAAATGTTATATTGACAATTTCATACTTTAAGAAATACATTACACTCTGTTCTATTGACAATTTATAATTTCATACTGTTCTGTTATTTATTTGAATATTATATTGATAATTTCAAATGTAAAAGAAAGTCATTGATACAATTAAATATGAATAATTACAAAGCTTACCAACTTTGTTATCTTAATTTGTAAATTTCAGTCTGGGTGAAATACAACTGACACTGATGTGAATCATTTCTGAATTCAGAAAAGTGCATTAAATGCATTCAATATATCCATTTTGTTTGGGTCCAATCAGCCCTTATGATATGCTAGGTCCAAAATAGCTCCTCAAATGGGTACCAAAATAGCTAATTTGTGAGGCTATTTCAGCCCCCTGAATAATCAAATTGACCCAATTTTTGTTTCCAAATCAGTACTTTGGGTGGGTCTATTTGATCCCTAATTAAGGGCCATATCAACCCCTAATGTAGGGCTAAAATACGTGTACCTCCTAAATTGGGTACCAAAACAGCCAATTTCTAAGGCTATTTCAGCCCCCTGAATAATCAAATTGACCCCCGTTTTTTTCAAATCAGTACTTAGGTTGGGTCTATTTGACCCCTAATTAAGGGCCATATCAACCCCTAATGTAGGGCTAAAATACCTCTTGAATTGGGTACCAAAACAGCCAATTTCTAGTGCTATTTCAGCCCCATAAAAATCAAATTGACCCCAGTTTTTTTCAAATCAGCACTTCAGGGGGTTGATTCAACCCCTAACAAAGGATCAATTCAACCCTAAATAAGAGGCAATTCAGCCCCTATTTTAGGCCTAAATTAGCACCATCAAAATGGGGCCAAAACAGCTCTAAAGTACGTGCCAAATTTGACTCGCCGTTTTGGCCCCATTTTTGGGGTCAATTAAGCTCTTTTGAATTTACAGTGCAATGCAGTTGTCACAACAGCGTTAGGATAACCGCGCTCGACAAAGAACTGGTGCATCTTCTCGGACTCAGATCAGTTGGCTTGTAATGAATAGTAGTGGTTAGACTATTGCCGCTAACAGAAACATTGACATCCAAAAAAGTGATAGAAACATCTGAAATCTCCCATGTGAAGTCGAGTGCCGGATATGATGAAAGTTGTAAACAAAATCAATAAACCGTTCTAGATCCCGTTTACTACAAGAAGTTGCACCGATGCAGTCATCGATGTAACGACCGAAAAAATCAGGCGTATAGGACCGTCGTACTGATAAAAAATGTGTTCCTCTACATAACCAACAAAAAAATTAGCATAACTGGGGCCCATTTTTGTGCCCATAGCTACGCCGTTAGTCTGCTTGTAAAATTCACCAGAAAATGAAAAGCAATTGAGAGTAAGAACGAGCTCGGCTAAACAAATTAGAGTTTCGGTGCTAGGTTCCATGCAGGATAGTTCGGCGGTCATAAAAGTGTTTAAGTGCTTTAAGTCCCTCGTCATTGGGTATGATAGTGTACAGAGACTTAACGTCCATTGTGAATAGGACCTTATTGTCGGTATGAAATGTAAACTGGTCAAAAATCTCATCGTGTCCTAGAACATTTAAAAGTGCATGGTTGAAGACCAGGCTGTAGACTAGGGAATCACGGAGATTCTTGTCACGTTTGAAAGAAATGAGAGGAGGCTGCGGGAAAATAGAGGCGGTCTCTGGATCGCTCTGTAAAATCTTAAACGTTCCTCTGGATAATTTTCTTGATAGACAGATTAGACGGATGGTAAGTCAATGGAAACGGAATACTATCTTCAGTCTTCGGTTTGGACGGTAGCAGAGCCGTTCTACTGTCGATGTCACGGGCGCGGCCCAATGCATGCAGTTGTCACAACACCGTTAGGATAACCGCGCTCGACAAAGAACTGGTGCATCTCCTCGGACTCAGATCAGTTGGCTTGTAATGAATAGTAGTGGTTAGACTATTGCCGCTAACAGAAACATTGACATCCAAAAAAGTGGTAGAAACATCTGAAATCTCCCATGTGAAGTCGAGAGCCGGATGAAAGTTGTAAACAAAATCAATAAACCGTTCTAGATCCCGTTTACTACAAGAAGTTGCACCGATGCAGTCATCGATGCAACGACCGAAAAAATCAGGCGTATAGGACCGTCGTACTGATAAAAAATGTGTTCCTCTACATAACCAACAAAAAGGTTAGCATAACTGGGGGTCTGCTTGTAAAATTCACCAGAAAATGAAAAGCAATTGAGAGTAAGAACGAGCTCGGCTAAACGAATTAGAGTTTCGGTGCTAGGTTCCAGGATAGTTCGGCGGTCAAAAAAGTGTTTAAGTGCTTTAAGTCCCTCGTCATTGGGTATGACAGTGTACAGAGACTTAACGTCCATTGTGAATAGGAGCTTATTGTCGGTATGAAATGTAAACTGGTCAAAAATCTGGAGTGCATGGTTAGTGTCCTCAGTTAATGTAGGAAGGTAAAGACTGTACGAAAGGAGCCATCTGCTTATCCAGGTAACTAGAAATTAATTCAGTAGGACAACTACAAGCAGAAACAATAGGGCGGCCGGGATTGTTAGCTTTGTGGATCTTAGGCAAAAAGTATATGTGTGAAGTTCTAGGAGTAGTAACGATAAAGTTACTAGCAGTATGCGGGAGTTCCTGTTTAGAAATTAAACCATTAATGGTCTCCTTGACGAGCTTTTGATTAGCCGGAGTGAGATCTTTTTTGACCTTAGTGTAAAAATTAGTGTCGGCGAGTTGCCGAAAAGCTTCCTGCTTGTAAAGATCGGTGCGCCAAACAACTACGGCACCGCCTTTGTCGGCTGGTTTGATTACCACATCTTTACGATTGCGAAGAGTTTTAAGTGATAGGCGTTCCTCTGTAGTCAAGTTAGAAAACTTAATGGCCTGATTAAAATTAAGGTTTTGAATGTCACGACGACATTTTCTAACGAAAAGGTCTACTGAAGCGAATTGGCCTTCTGGAGGTATGCAATTAGATTTACGAGTATAATTGAGCGATTCGAATTCGTCTCTGTCAGGTAGGCTAGAACTGTCTTGTTGGTCGTGAAAAAAAGCCTTAAGCTGAACGCGACGGAGAAACCTCTCAGAATCCTGTTTAGCAGCAAATTCGTCGGTTTTTTTAGCGATATACAAAGTTTAAGCCTTTGCTGAGAATCGATTTCTCAGTATCGGAAAGAGGTAAATTGTCAGGACTAGTCCCAGGGGTCTTTACGCGCCTAATCAAAGATGGCGTCGAAAGTACGACAACTGTGTTACGTGGAACTTCTGGCTGCACAGTAACGGATGGAGGGCCGACAAGTTGATTGAGTTTCTGAGTCTTAGTTTCTGCTAAATAGTTAAAGAGCCTAGAGTTAAGTTCCTGAATCTTAACGCGTATGGAATTAACTAAAACAGTAGGGCAGTTACTTACGAGTTCAAAGCGGCAACTTAGAATATTGCGGTCAAGTTCCTGGCGTTTAGACGACATAGCTCTAATGGTAGATCTCATAATACTTCTAGAAAATGTTACACAAGCACGATTAACTTCCTAGTTAGCATGGTATTGCTATAATTGGGGACAAATTCATTTACTCTATATCTATACGACTATACGACGTTTTAAGTTTCAAGCGAAAGCTGAAGAGCAAATTATATCAAACTCAAAATAGGTTAAATTAATAGATGTAATTCAAATTATCATGTACACTGTAGTTGTATTGTATTTGTATTTTGTCTTTGAAAAGCCTTTTTAAGGAAAGATAAATAAAGTACGAAGTATGAAGTATATAATTCCACTACACTTGAGGGTGGTCACTACCAGAGATTTGGTTGCATTCTCAGTGTCGGCGTACGATTTAACATTGTGATCCAAGAAGACAAAGGTTTTAGAACCATTTGCAGATGTCAGAGCAAAGGCAGTAGCAGTTCTCCCAGTTATTTTAAGGACCTACCTGGATTTGAACCCACTACCTCCTGCACAACAGACTGACACTTAACCACTGAGCTTACTAGAATGCAGTTTAAGCAAACTGGAGGCTACCATCTTTCTGTTATGAGCCAAATTTTGTTCATATAAAATTAATTATTTCAATTGTATTAAAATGAAATTATAAATACATCTGAGACATTGTATAAATGTAGTATATGGAGTTCTAGCATATTTTTTGTCATACCTGGTTTGTGCTAGGCCATAGCCAGAGAATAATACTGGTTCGCTACTGATGCTCTTGTGATAATGGATATGTAATGAACTACATGTGTCAAATGCCCCACCTTTGCCCGGGAGGGGGGGGGGGGGGGATGATAGTTGTTTCTGTAAAATGTTCAACAGATTCTGTTATATTAATTGTACATTTTAGAGCATACTATTTAGCTACAGCCTGAACAATACCATCACACCAAGTATACCTTATCTTGACATGTTATTAATATATTATTGTAACCAGGACTGATCAGTATTACTTTCATTATGGATGAGATAGGATGTATTTCTAAGCAAATATTAGCTTTTATGCATTTTTTAAAAGTAAAAATCTATTATCCTAGAAAGACTGAGTTTGTACTCTTTCTCGTCATATTTATTTATTTATTTATTAACACTGTATTAATTGTATTACTATATATATGCCACCGTACATGTATATATTGTAAATAACTTGACAAGGGTAAAATAAATTGTTGTTGTTGTTGTAATACGTAATCTCTCCACCACTACCAACAACTAACGGTTTTAATCCCAAGCAAAAGAATCTGGCTGTTAACCTAAACATATCAGCACTTATTATTGAATCAAAAAGGCCTGTTCAATGTCATTAGACAGCATCATTTTGCAGTGATTCTTTTTATGATTCAGATTTTTGAAGAGAACTGCTCGGGTATGTGAAATGATTGGAGCTGACTGTAATGTGTTTTGCTAAGTTATGTCGATGCCAGCTGTCTGCATTCTTTCAGAAGGATAACACTGGATATAAATAGACTTGGTAAAAAAGTACACTGACTATCGCAAAAAAATCGACAAACAAATGAAGATATAAACACGCAATGATTTCAACCTCAGCGTACCTTCATGACCTGACAAGACACTGTTCAGTTTCACTTTCCCTTTCAGCTTTGCTCTTGACAAATAACAAAGCCGTAGCGGAAGAGAAGTTAACGAGAAATCTTTTGTCCTCCTAGAAAATCACAACATCTTGCCATTTCTATCGAAGAAGCCTTTGGTTTCAGCAGCACGCTAAAATAATGTGGATTATAGTCGGGTCCTGGCTTTGATCAGCCCCTTCACTCTTCAGGTCGATCATCGTGTCGTATATAAAATATCTGGCCATCTGGGTAAAAAACGCGGTCCTTCGGCTCCGACAAGAGCGCCAGTTGAAATATCCTGAGACTGTTGGAAGGCGATTGTTCACGTGACCAGCACAGTGCAATCTGATTGGTGGTGAACTTGAAAGAAGGTGCAATCTGATTGGTTTCCGGCGCGAAACAGCGACACAAAAATAAATAAATAAATGATAAACACTTGCGATTTCTGACTCGTGCCTCTAGTATTTAATTAATTATTTAATGATCGTATTATTTCTATGATTATCGTTAGGAACAAGTTGATACCGCTAACGATAATGATAAAATGGTTTCCACCCCTCCCCCCCTATTTCTGTAAACTTTGCAGATCTTACACAAAATTTGCAAACGATATGTTGTATATATTAGTCATCTTTAGTACCAATACTATGATTTTGATGCTGCAACTGTATTCAATCCCTTTATAATGGCGGAGGGTACCACTATTATCAGGAAATGCATAAGCTTTTCCACCCTTCCCCCCTCAATTTTGCATGGTTCGCAGATATTACCCAAAATTCAAAGGGGAGGGCACCGTTATTAACGTGTAATGCATATGACTTTTTCACCCCTCCCTCTTCATTTTTGCAGGGTTCGCAGATTTGCAAACAACATGTTGTGTTCGTGGTGTTTGGTACCAAAACTATGATTTTAACGCCGCAACTTTATTTAATCCAGTTCTGGACTCGGAAATGGTACATGAAAGAGTCCCAGCATACTTTGCGTCCAAAACGGAAAGGGCGATGGATTTGTACGTGTAGAAAGGAACATCGTACAGACATGGGGTTTTCACCAAAATGTTATCCATGGAAAATTGCAGGGGTTCCTCTTAATTTCACAGCAAACATTAATTAATTAATTAATTAATTAATTAATTAATTAATTAATTGTCTATTTAATGATTGTATTATTTCTATGATTATCGTTAGGAACAAGTGGGTACCGCTAACGATAATCTAACATACTGTGGCCACTTGATTTTTAAGAAACCAACACACGTTGAAATGCGTATTAATTTGTTTGCTATCGATCCGATATGCTTTCAAGAAGATATCAAAGTAATTTAGTGCGTATTAATTTGTTTGATATCTCTTTCCGTGACAATCATTACAGCCAGACAAACAAAAATGCAGGAATGATGTACATCCCATTTTCCGACCTAATGGTCGTTAGAGAATCAATGTTGGACCAAACATTAGTGGAAAATCGCGTTCGTTGTATATTCGATCAACTATAACTTTGCAGAAACCTCGAGACAGGCCACACGTTCAAACACCAAATTGTGCCCGGCATAAATTGATGTGCAAAGTTGTTTGCTGAAATGCAATATTCCTGTACAATTATTATATTTATATTTATGTCCGGCAGAGTAAAGCTATTCTGAAAATCCTATAAACAATCGTCATGAGGAATCTAATCTTGTTGGCCCTTTTGGGGGGAGTGCTAATCGTGGTTTGCTGTCCTCAAGTCTCTGGCAAGAAAGAGAAGTCAAACTGGATAGAAGGTGAAAGCCAAGACTGGAATGACGAAGAGAATGACTTAGCTGAACTCGAGAACAAGAGAGACCCTGAAGCTCTGAAAAATCTTCCAAGGTATTAAAGCACGCATTTTTCCTTCATCACAAACCGGCATAAAAATACGCTTCAACTATTTCTTTGTAGTTCTTAATTTAGAATAGGAACATAATTTTAGAATACACTCTTGAAAGAAACAAAAACCGAATCCTTAAACATAATGCTTTTTAACTGAAAGAAATATATACCCCATTGCAAAAATTACTTACATAAGTTAACTTTACCCTAAACCTAACCTCAACAGACCTTAACCGCATTCCATCGAACAGTGGCACCAAGTCGAGATTGGGGTTGACAAAAATGTATGAAAATGTCTACTCCAATCTCGACTTGGTGCCACTGTTTGTGAGAACTGGAGCGGAATGCGAGCTTTTTAAGTAAACACTTAAAACTTAAAGTGCCATGCACTACGACGAAAATTTGTCATTTCGATTTGCCACTTTTTCAGTGTCAATAGGTCAATCAGTGTCAGAAATATCCGAAATAGTAAAAAATATTCCCAAATGGGCAAGTTAAACCACACAATTTTAGGAGTCAGAGTTTACCGGTAAAATTCATGTCCGCCATAAGCCGTACCATTGTAGAGCGGAAGTGATCTCGTACACTCAACACGACCACCACGTCGCGCGAAATAGTGTGCATAAAATAGTAGCCAACCTCGCGGAGTGAGGAGTGACGGAGTGCGGAGTGAGGAGTGGACGGAGTGACGTTTAGATTAAAAATTCGGAGTTCAAAAAATAAGACTGTCGTCGTATCGAAAAACGATTTGAACTGGTATATAATAATATATCAACACAACTTGATGAACATGCAAAACCATATGTTAAAATTTTATCGTAGTGGCACTAACCGGCATTCACGATGAGTCGTATTAAAAACTTGACATATCGAATATTTTCAAGCGCAAGAAAAGAGCATTTTTATTGAGCTCGGTCTGTTCGTCCTTGCTGATGAATAAATCAAAATAAGGTCGCTCGGGAAGCCATTCTAGTGCTGATATTTTTTTTTGGTTGAACCACAGGCTAATCATTCTCACATTTTGTGTATTTGTCACTGATATCATGTCTTTCTGTTAATCCATTATTTCTTAGCAAATTGTGAAATAAAATACCTTTATTTGACTTTCTGCTGTGTATGTGTTGAATTAGCGCATGCTCATAATACAGCTCGGGCTTCCTGTGGCTCAGGTTTGTTTGCATATAGCTCGGGCTTCCTGTGGCTCATCTCGCTTACAACACCCAACAACATTTCTCGATTCTGATTGGCGGAGAGCACTACAATTGATCCCAAATTGCACTGTTTGGTTGAAATTGCACCCCAAATCAGGAATTTGACAATCTATAAATCGACAACAAAAGCTCCAGAATGAAATTGAAGTACACAAAGTTGTTCGCGTCTCCATTGGCGGCCATTAATTAATTTCGTTATTTTTATGTAACAAGTCCGAAGACTACAGCAAAGCTGATACGGTGTGATACGGCTAGCTAGACCTGACACAAAAAGGTGCTCGTACTAGAATGCAGTCATGGACAGCTGTTTCGTCCTCATTTGGACTCGTCAGCATGACATAGCAAGCAAAATGAGCTTCGGCGAGAACCTACTGCTCATAAGGCCAACAGTACTCCAGTATGGAGCTCAGAGAATAAGCTTGGTTATCCGGTGTCACACAAAGAGACGCGTGTGGCAAAGAGCCAGAAAACCAAGCAAGACTCAACCTTAATGTGTCAGTGCCAAAGATAGAGCCTAATAAACGCTGGCCAGACCAGCTTAATAAAATGATGACAAAACAGGAATAGTCGGATCTAAGAAGACCTACGGTACAAAAATGTATAATAAAACTAGACTGATAAGCAAATACCGTATACAAAAATCCTGCAAAAACTCCGGATCCGAGGTGTGGACCTAACCAGCCAAAATATAAAATTATGACGACAATAACAAGTCCGAAGACTACAGCAAAGCTGATACGGTGTGATACGGTGATACGGTGTGATATTTTGGCTGGTTAGGTCCACACCTCGGATCCGGTGTTTTTGCAGGATTTTGTATACGGTATTTGCTTATCAGTCTATTTTTATGTAGTTGGCGAGATGAGCCACAGGAAGCCAGAGCTATATGTAAACAAACCTGAGCCACAGGAAGCCCGAGCTGTATTATGAGCGTGCGCTAAATCAACACACACACAGCAGAATCAAGTCAAATAAAGGTATTTTATTTTACAATTTGATAAGAAATAATGGATTAACAGAAAGACATGATATCAGTGACAAATACACAAAATGTGAGGATGATTAGCCTGTGGTTGAACACATGTAAGAATTAAAGCTATATTTTCACTAATGTGAAAAAAAAAAAACGCGAATTAGACTGGGCTTGAATGCGTAGCTTAATTTGGCAAATTCACGTTTGTCGGGACAGAACTACAATTGGCCGGTAAAAAAACCAGCAGGGAACTGGGACCAAGTTTATCAGAATTACTCTAATTCTAAAATGAAGTTCATCACATGATAGAGCATGTTGAAATTAGCATGTGTGCCAAGTTTCACTTGATTCAAGTGGATCTTGTCTGAATTATAAGCAATTGAAATTTATTTGTCCCTCCAAAATTTTACAATGAATATATGGTTTGGAGAGACAACGTTAAAAAAATTAGAGAGTTGACATATTTGATGCCTTCTAGCATCGTCAATATTGAGCCAACTGGTTCACCAAACTTTCCAGAATTGCTAAGTTTGATCTGTTCTTTTGGAAAATAATGCTTACTTTGACTAGTTATTTATTGAATTAGTTCAACTGACTCGGTTCCAGTCCCCCGCTCGTTTAGTTACCGGCTAATTGAATACAAATGTGAGAGTTTTTATACTGTGTGTGTGTGTGTCGAGTACCGCCTATATCATGATTAGATAATTTACATTTACTTACTTTTTTTGCTGTTTTGCTACTTCAACAGACATGTAATGCAAGATGACACTGAGACTGTAAAGCGACATCGTGGTAATAGTCGTCGTCGTTATGTCTATAAGTGAGATCATCATCAATGACATCATCATCAGGCTGGCGGCAGTGATAAAAACATAAACAATAATTTTAATTACCTGTCTATCTGACCTTACTAGTGATCTATTAGAGCAGATTTCGTATGAGTGGGACAAACTACGGCATGGCCATACTAACTCACTGTACAGTAATTCTGTAATTTGATTGGATCAGAAGTCAAAAACAATAGGACTGACCATTTGAATGTCACGGCATGCCGTGCAGTGAGTCATTGCCGTAATTGCGCACTCATAAGAACCCCGCTCTAATCTAACACGGAGAAAGGACAGAAAACCGACTAGCTTACTTTGTACCACTAACAACAAATGTAGGACAATCCAAGGAGAAATGCATGTTGTCAATGCTCGAGGAAGGGCGGGGAGGTGATTCTGATCACCCCCCCCCCCCAAAAAAATATATATATATATATATATATATTAAGTATATAGAGAGAAGAAACCCATCCCTAATATTAACAATCAGAATAAAGGTGAAAGAGAAAAATATATATTATGCTCTGAGTGGGATTCGAACCCACGGCCTCGGTAAACTAGTTCGATGTGTTAACCACTACACCATCAGGACGACCACGCTGGCAACGCAGCCGACTTATTGGGTTTTGTGGTACCGTAAGTTTTCCCAGGCTTTTTCTCTTTCGGGTTCGGGACGGGAGAGCCCATAACTTCTCAACTAAGCTTTCAACCTAAGGATCATTATTGATTCACAGGCACATACGTCCAACCTAGGAATTGCTTAGCCAGAAGGATCCGAATGGATACGAGCTTATCTTAAATTTATATTAAGAGAAAAAGGCATATATTTCTCTTTCACCTTTATTCTGATTGTTAATATTAGGGATGGGTTTCTTCTCTCTATATACCTAATATAAATTTAAAATAAGCTCGTTGTATTGTTATATATATATATATATATATATAAATATAGATCTACATCAAGTTTCTGTCTTCCTATAAAAGTTTCAAGAAAACTATTTTACTAGAAACATAAACACTTATTACAACTCTACGTACCTGTACTTTACAACAGCCGTTTTCCCGTGAGTACTATATGGTGTGGATTGTTTTCTATATTCCCGTTCCGATTCCTCTCATTTCCCTCCCTTTCTCGGGATAATACACTTGCACAATTATAGAGGCAGTGAATAAAAATATGAGCATGATAATTTTGTTTTGTTGCTGCTGAGTTGTTTTTATGTGGTACTGACTGCTACTGTTTGATCCATTGGTGTCAGTTATGTTACAAGAATTCGGTCTCCCGACCGGATACGACAAAACGTACAAACCTACCAATTAAAGAAATTAAACCCCAAACTTAAGGACGAAACAGAGCTGATAGACTGATATACACGGCAATTGATTGTAGCCGTTTTAGATTCGCATACTTTTTAGGATATTGACACTTCCTTTTGACTTCAATTAACAAGTATTCACCGAAGTGGAGGTGATCATGAATAGTAATCTATTTCAACTGCAACCTGCTCCCCATAGGCATACGGATAAGGAGAGTTACGGGAAATGCGAGTCCTATAGCGAGGGCCGAACCCCTGGGATTATATATCAACTGGGAGAATGTAAAACTACTCCCTAACCCTAACCTTGCCCATAACCCGAAACTAAAAACCCCATCCCGAAACTGATTTAACTTAAAGTGTGAAAAAGGCGTAAAGCCAACCAAAGTATTCAAGTCCCGAAACTGGATACCCAGGATGTCAGCTGGTATTCCGCCTCCCTAGGGCAGAGCATTAGTGGTCAGTCTCTCAGCTGGGTCCGATGCTTGTGTTGCTGCAAGAACTTTATCGACTTGCGTATAATAATCTACCATGCTGGTGGAGCACCACCCAATGTGTTTCGCGATGTCTTCCTTTGAGGCTCCCAGGAGGCTAAGGAGGATTGCTGCACCCCCATATAGCTAGGTCAAAGGTATAGGCTTCTCTTTGCTATTCATCGCATGGAGCTCGATTCTGCCATCCGGCGCGATAGATACCTCTAACGTACCACGTATGCCTACGTCTGGGTAGAAATCCCTTATTGTCTTAACCAAATCCTCACCTGTTTCTCTTGCGATTCGATCGGTGAATACCACACCCCTCCTCACCTCGATGAATGATGTTTCAGCCTGGCTATCTTTTGGCCTAGCGCCCTGTGCAGTATAGTCGTGTAGGGTTTTCATTTCTATAGCCTCACCATCGTTTGGGAACAAGGCATCCATCTCATCACGCATATTATTCAGGGTTTCGCGTTCAGCGTATCCACGGTGTTCTTTAGCACTAGCTTCATCCTTATCTTCCACGTCCGCATCTTCCTCACGCCACTTCGATCCCATATTGAAGATATCTCCTAACAGATATAAAGGTTTAATATTCAATTTATGTGACAGGAAACATGATATCGTCAAAGCTCCATCCTGATCATGCTCCTAGAGAGGGCGAATCTCTCAAAGCCAGACGTGCTATCTATCGGATGAATTTCAACCCCACAACGGCCAATCCAGGTATGACTTTGAGAGTTGATGTTCCCACGCTCGGCGAAAACAGACTTCTAGTACCTGATAGTCTGGCACTCATAGCCAATATCACTCTATCTGGAGGTCATGTCAACAACTATCTGGTGGCCAACGTCGGACGCTGTTTGGTATCGCAGCGGATCACAAGAATGAATCTCGATAGCTTAGAAAATTGTTCTAGGATAGATCTTCCACAGGTATATAGAGATCTCTATCTATCTACGCCAAAACGAGAGGCAAGTATAGCACAGGGTATTCAATCCAGCAACGTGAACAAACTTCGCTCCAAGGCCGAAGATGCAGTCACTTCGAATGCGACTGACAATGCGATGCTGGTTGTATATGGTAGTAAGTACAGAATACCTATTGATCATGATATTATCACGACCTACGGCGTCTTCTATCCACATGCACTACATGAAGTCTTATCCTTCGCATTGACTCTAGCGCCAGCCGCAGACGTAATAGTTGGATCTGACAGCACGAAAATAGGTACATATCAGCTCACAAACATCGAGCTCGAATACCAAACCATCGATAGTTCCGTTCTTGCAGCGCAGACCGAGCGAGTCTACGATTTTGGTAAAGACTTCATGTACAACCACATCGCATACTTCAGTACCATTCCAGTCAACACCTCAACCGACACACTCGTATCTGCAAACATAAACCTCCTTCGTCGCTCATTGACTGGACTTCTTCTTCTCTTTGTGAAGCACAATACCGCAGGCACCCGAGACAGCGAGAAGTTCGTAAATCCGGGTATCACCAAGGTCGAGATGGACGTAAATGGATGCCCTAACGAGCTCTTTCCTGCTGGGATGCTACCAGAAGACTTTTGGGAGTCAGCAAAGAATTGGTTTTGTGGAAGCGGAACGACGGCCACTACATCCATGACACCGCAAAAGTTTTACGAGAACAAGTTCGCTGTACTCATTGACTGTCGTACCTCTAAAGATAGTAATACTCATGGAGATGGTCTGGCCCAAATAGGCAGTGGTCAAAATCTACAGCTAAGGATTAATCGTAAGGGCGACTTAGGAATTGTTCATATGCATATATTTGTGCTTGCTGATGCGCAGGCAACTATTGAACGTGGGAGGCTGTTAAATATTAAATATTAACCGTTTGCAAGGCAAACAGATGGACGCACTAGTAGAACGAATCCCATTTAATGCCCTGATTGTGGGGCCAACGAATTGTGGAAAAACGGCTTTTCTTGTGGAACAGCTTCGCGGAGCCTTTCGTGAAAAATTTGACTACATCGTATTAATATGCCCACATATGACCACAACGAAACCTATCGCGGCTTTGCTATAGGCGACAAAAACTTTCGCGTTATATCACCCTCACAGGATGCCATCAATGCGGTATTAGGGGTGTGTACCACCTACTACGAAGGAACCAATACTCTCTTCATCCTAGATGATTGTGCCGCTTCAAAGGATGTAAAAGGAAGAACTAGCAATCTTTCGAAACTTGGCTTTTCTGCTCGCCATATTGGTATTTCGGTTTGGGTGCTCACCCAGCAACTCACAAGTATCTCCAAACCCTTTCGTGAAAATATAGCCATAGTAGTGGCCTTTCATTTGGTGTCGGCTATAGATGGTAAGAAACTTTTCGAGGACTACGGCGAAGGTATAGAGGTAGATGAGAAAAAAAAAGTTGCAATCTGAACTCAAGTCCCACAAGTTCTCTCGGCTATGCTTCTGTTTACGAAGTCCTTTTACCGTTGTGTTAGAGTTACCTGCTCCTGTGATATACCACCACATACTATAATATGTCGGATTTGGATAAAGCCCTCGAAGACGTATTAGGTGATAGTTTCTCCGAAACAACAGGTCCTCCACCCACAACCCGCAGTGGAACTACATGTGAAGCTTGTAGCTATACCGCCGATGAAGATCACAGCATAAAAATAGGTGACTATCGGGAAGCTCTTTCTATCCTAGCTGTGACTGGTACGACAAAAGAATATCTGGGGAAGGATTTTTCTATTGGGGACATTTCTAAGTTACCTGATAAAGACATAGAACGCCTATATCGTAGATACCAAGCCGTCTTAGCAAAGCAAATAAATAACTGCTTAGTGGATAGAGCACTAAGTCTAGCAACTCGTGTAGTCGCATATGTGGTGCCTATAGATTCTCGACAAGAACTGTTGAAAGATCTACGAGAAGGCCGCCTAGTCCGAAACGAGATATCTGCCCTGGCTGGATCATTGTCCTACGCAGCAGGCCCATTCGTAGCACTAACTAGTGCCTTTTGTCATATTGTTAGCCATTATACGTCGGCGGAACAGGATGACGAAGTCAGCGAATATGAAGTGGCTACCCCACAAATCGATGAAGCACTTGAGGCATATTCAAATTTTAAGAATCTTTAGCGTAATGTTAACGTAATTAGCGGTAATGTTAACGTAATTAGTGTAATGTTAACGTAATTAGCGGTAATGTTAACGTAATTAGCGTAATGTTAAAGTATTGAAGCTAAACACAACGAAGTTATAATAAGCTATGGCTGAAGTTGATCAAATTACTAATACGGACCCGAAGCCCGCGCCTAAGGAAAAAAATCCAAACCGCGTGGGGGCTGGGAGAAAAATGGCAGAAACAAATCGCCTTGGTAGAGAGGCTCTTCGTGAGAAAGAGGAGGCTCAACAAATCGGTGTACCTGAATGTGAGAAGAACGAAGGCTGGTTCGATAACTTATCTGCCAATACTACACTCACAGCTATTGGCGTAGGCGCTACGCTAGTAGGTCTATACTACCAATACAATGCTGGGTCTCGAGCGGCATCACCGAAAAACACTGAAGACGCACGGCCTACCCATTCGGAACGAACACGCGTAAGGTCTACGATGGAGTAAGTCCATTTGAAGTCATAACATAATGAATGGATGTGTATGGCGGTAGAGAATATGTTGATGAAAACATTACAGGACGCCGTCGTATTATCTGGACTAGCGGCAGGCATTGGGTTTTTAGCGAAAAAAATAACTAAAGAGTCCATGCTTAACGACCCTTCAGCTTCAGTCACAAACTACGCTAAGTGGACTGCCGTATTAGCGGGAAGCCTTGCAGCAAAGAAATACCTCGAGGACAAGGGGTATTGGAAGCCTGTTGAGTAACGCGCCATGGGAGCGGTGATTGGTACCGCGGTGGCTTTTTCCGTCGCAGGTATAGCCGCGCACTACGCCCAAAAAGCGATTGATGGGAAAGATCCAGACTTGTTGGCCGTAGAGGCTGAAAGACACGACAAAGCCCTCGAGAAATATCAAGCTGATTGGGCTACTTACCAGGAGAATCGACAAAAATTGTCCGACTGGATACAATCGCAGATACGTCTGAAGCGCTACTCTCGCGAAGAACTAGCCAATTTGGATCGAGCTTCCTCCTTATTCAATACGAACCAAGTAGGGCTAGACCACATACGTCCGCAGGATCTGAAAAGGCCTAATTTCTCCGATTACTATCGACCATCTAGTTCACATAGAACTACTGAATTGGTATTCGTAGGTGGTGGATCGCTCGCGATAGGATACGTTGCCAGTCGATGGCTATAATAAAGGAACAAAAAATGTTTTACATCGATTTGAATGGTGGGTACTTAGACCTTATACCAATATATGGATAGAAAGGTATTCGATAATACTTACTATAGCCCAAAAGGCTACTGGAAAGGGTTTGCGGCGATTAAACATCTTGCCACTGTAGCCAACGCATCCGAAGATGCGACTCGGACGTGGTTGGAAATACAAGCCATATGGCAGATCTATTTACCGGCTCCTCAATACGTTCCGAGACCTAAATTCAATGTCTCTACGCCAAACGAGGTGCATCAAGCCGATCTGCTCTTTCTTCCACACGATCGTCCTGGGCGTGGACGAAAACTATATAAGTATGCACTCACAGTCGTTGACGTAGCATCCAGATATAAAGAAGCCGAACCATTAGCCACTAAAGAAGCCAACGAAGTCGCTGCGGCATTTGAGCGAATCTATAAGCGAAGTCCACTGACATGGCCAAAACTTTTACAAGTCGATCCAGGCCGTGAGTTCATGGGTGCCGTTACTCCACTACTGGCTAAGCATAAAGTTTCCGTAAGGCGTGGACGTGTGGACATTCACCGAGATCAAGCAATCGTTGAGCGATTCAACCGAACCCTATCCGAAAGGCTATTTGGCCATCAATATGCTCAAGAAATGGTGCTTGCTTCACAGGGAAAGGACGATAGATCTGTCGAATGGGTAGCTCGTTTACCTGCAGTTATCGAAGCTTTGAACAATGAAGCTACTCGTTTGACAGGAAAACAACCAGCGGTAGCAATTGCGAGTTCCAAAGGAATCGAATCAAAACCAGCAGAACCAGCACGGGTTCGACGCCTAGTTGGTCTCAAAGAGGAAAGACTTCCATTCTACGTCAGCGTTCGATATCTATACGCTCCTGGTGAGCTAGAAGGTGGACGAAGGCGTGCTACCGACCCTATATGGAGTTTGGAAACATATAGCATTTCACGTAGTATGGTTTCTTCTGGTCAGCCAGTTCTGTATTATTTGTATGCTCCAGCTGTGGAGCCACAGGTTTCGAAGAAACAACCAACACGTGGATTTGTGCGTGAAGAGCTACAAGTCGTACCACCGGATACCGAACTACCTCCGAACGGAATCTTAAGCTAATAACTCCTCAAAATTCATTTGGGGTAAACAGATATCTTTATGCCCATGGGCTAGGGTATCGATCGATTCCATTTTTGGAAATCCAACGTTTTGTGTCCAGAGACGAAAGTGAGATTTTATTAACTCGCAGACCATAGATCTGGTGCCCAATGCTTCGCAGCATATTCATCCCATGTCTGAAGGTCTTCCTATCGAAAAGAGACTCCTTGTACTGCTCGTGTCGTATGTGCTTCTTCACGACGTATTTCCGTACTCCTTTAGCCTTGCGAATCTCCTTGGTGTCTGCACATACGATCGAATACATCTTAGGTCGAAGTCCAACGTACTCTACGATGGCAACGCCTGCACACTCATCCTTCATCTTTCCAAGAACCTTTTTATTGGTAGTATCGTATAGTGGATGGTTTTTTGGGTAATCACTCGTATCGTATAGGTCTGCATTTTTGGCCATGTCGTCGTAGACGTCTTCGGTTTGGATCTCAAGCAATAGCGAATCTGTGTCTGTGTAGAGAAGTTCACATCGATTACCATATTGAGGCTGAAGTTGGTTGTAATAGAAATCGTACATCAGGTGTTTGGATAGGTCTAGGATGCTCATACCAATTAACGTAAACTGGGCGGTTAAGTACGAGCCTGCTTTTATGCATGTGTAGTGCTACGAGGCCATCATCGAAGATATTCGATCTAGCAAATGTTGGACTTGATATCAGCCGCCGAAGCTTGTCCTCCTCTCTTGCACGCACCAGCTTAACATCCACGCGCTTACGCAGATTCTCCATTGTCTTACCAAACACTGAGTTGTTCATCAGTTTGTAGAGGTCTTTCTCGAAATTGCTCGTAGCCAGTTTACGAAGGTCCGTATTCATACCTATATATGGCTCCATCCAAGGACTTTGGTCGAATCTGAGTGCTCGGTGCACCTTCTTCAATTTCATGCCAAGAGACAGATATAGCTGTAGATTCCTATAGTGCAGGACGTAGCGTTCTTTGTCGAATAAATTGGGCACAAGCTTTTCGACTTCGATTGGAAATACTCTTTCACCTAGTAGTCCGCATTGGTACTCTGACATCCATTTTTTCTGTACTTTCATACGCTCTGGGGCTAGTGGATACGAGTTGTGAGCGTCGTGGAGTTCTAGAGGATACTCAAGGTCTACCTCAAGGATATAACCTTTATCCGCATCTTTCGCGATATCAAGGATACTCAAGGTTAGTTGTTCGATAGGCTGTAGCTTTGCTACGTTGCACCACTTGAATCCTCCAGTTGGTAGCGCTTGGCTCATAGCCCATCCGTATAGGTTGTTCGCATCCAGATACTGTATGTACGTAGTGGGCTTGGTTTTGTCGTACTCTGCCGCATACAGATTGTTGGCCTTTGCATGGCGTCGACTGACCATCGAAATGCCGCCTCGCATCCCTTTCTCGATGAAAAGATGCATATCGTAGTCTGTGAGCAGCTCAAGCTCTACACCAGTCTTCTTTAGCAATGCATCCCACGATAGACCAGGGCTCGTATAGTAGTGAGCTGGGTCCAAGCCATAATTTTTCATACACGTTGCTCGAAAGCCTTCGAACACATCTGCGAGTAAAAGTACATCAGTTCGAAGATATAGGTCGTGGTAGTTTCCCATAGTTTGACAACCAAATGCTTTCCAAACCTTATGTGCGTGAGTATAGTCCTCATTTGAGATTACTTCATCAGAAAGCTTGCTATAAAAAGCATCGCGTGGTGGTAGCTCGTCCTGAAACCGCTCCCAACTGTCCATATATTCGTATGGGTAAACGCCCTTGCGCCCAAGAAGGTGTGCATTCAGAGGCGTATGCGAAACGGTTATCGGAAGGCGAGACGGGTTGAGTTGCTTTACGCTCCCTTCTCCACACTATGGGCAAGTCCCCACTAGCTCCCAAGCCTCGTTAATGACAACCAGCTCATCCTTATTGCATCGTTTACATTTGCCTGCTGCCTCTATAGTACTACAAACCAGTTTGTCTAGCGACCCCAAGAGAAATTGCGCGCTATCAATGAACCGGAGGTTGCCAAGTGAAAATGAAATGTATTTCTCCATGTTATTGGGTATGCAATTTATCTGCTCCTCTACTTTGGAAATAGTCTGCATCAAGAGATGAGAATCGTATCCCCGCAAATTATGGAAGACTACTGGTATTATGGTCTTCTTTGGGTCTATCCGCAGGAGTAGATTACAAGCATTGTGTGCTGCTCCACGATACTTTCCAGTGATATGGCAGTGATCGCGAACCGAATTCCCATTAAGAGATTTCTGACAAATGTGACAAAGGGTTGCACCGCGGTGGGCTATAATGTCCTCTCGAGTCATGCGTAGGACTTTACATTTAGATAGGGCTGCCTTAACTTCCTGTTCTTCTTGTTGTATTGCCTCCAGGAACATTTCCGTAGCATTGGGCCCTCTATAGACGACTGGAGTCTCCGTATGGCCATCGCATCTCACCACAATGTAGCCGAATCCGCAGGCCTCGTGTAGTTGAGTTTTCTGGGTGTTGCTTTGCCCCGGACAAGCTCTGGTCCTTCGATCTTGGTTGTCAGCGCCTCGAAATCGGCGTAAATGATGTAGGGAACCTTTAGCTGTTTGTGCCAGTTCTGAAAGGTAGCTCGTTCTTACCCTCTTCAGGCATCTCAACTCTAACTGCTGTCTGTCCTATACCTTTGCATTCTGGAATGTGTTCTTCAAGGAGGTCTTCTCGGCAGTATCCGTGGAGACACCTCTCGCAGAAGTGCTTCCTTTCGCGGTGCTTGCTCTGATCGTAGAGAAGCCGATTCAAATCCTTGATCCAGGCGTAGTGATACTTTCCGGATTTCTCTATTAACAGCAAGTTAATGCGTTTGGTGTCCCCACATTGCTTGCTAATCCTGTAGACAACCACACCTTTCTCCCAGCCGAAGACATTGATTGTAAGGTTGTTTTGCTTCTCGACTCTGCAAATCTGTGATATGGGTGTTGGTGCATCGATTTCTGTGAAGTCTAGGCCGTCGTCTATAGGATACCTAGATGTTCTGTATGCATGTCCTCCGTGGAGAACTGGAAATAATGATGACCGAAGGGCCCATCGTAGGCAGTTATCATCCTTATTTTGGACATTAACCACAGCCTTCTTTTTTGGGACTTCTTCAGGTAATGGAATGTATGAGCCTCCTCGTAATGGTTGATATCGTGCGATGTCTAGCCAAAGCAGAACTACTCGGTCTACCACCCATCCTGAGCCTATATGTGTCCATTTCTCCAGGGTCTCTTGGATCACAGGAAAAGACTTGTCTAGCGCGGAATCGATTTCGTGGGCTTGCAATACGGCCTCCTGCTTGTGGCGAAGTATTGCGTCGATGAATTCTTCACTACCATCGAGTTTGTACTTTATTAGATGTACTCTCAAGGCTAGCTGGAACTTCACCCCTTTTAGATCGACAATCTCTTCCTCCAGCTTTTCGTGGATTATATGACGTACACCATTTAAGAAAGCCATTGGGTCTGCACCAAGTTCATGGCCCTCTGGAACATCCATCTGCCAGCCTCGTAAGAAATTACCAATGACCCATTTAGTGCGTTTGAATGCTAGTGGGGGCGGTAACCCGCTCTGCTGTGGGGCTGGATTGCGATCCTGTTTATATACATCTAGTTGGTTTGTCTGATAGTTGTTGTACAACCCAACGGGCTTCTTGCTTAATAGTGGATCGAATTTCTTTGAGACATCCTCTGATGGCTGCATTTCTTCAAGCAACTGCTCAATATATTCGTCCATTTCTATAGGAATATGATATATGTCTCACTACTACGAATATAATATTAGTATATCTATTCTCTAATAGGTAAATTCTTTGTAGAACAAGTTCGGTCAATACGTCATCGAAATCCTTTCTAGCCCTCCTACCTATGCGCATCAGTTCCCTAATAGGTAAATTCTTCGTAGCAAGTTCAGTTGATACGTCGTCGAAATCCTTTCTAGCCCTCTTACCTTTACGCATCAGGTTTATCTGTGCGTTTACATTACCACACGGGCGACAAAGTCGCGTCTCTGCTTGAGTTCCAACTACACACGCACGGCAGGGGTATTGCTCAAACGATCCTTCTCTGATCTGGTGTCGATGTTGCTTACAGCACTCAAATAAACAACTCTTACCACAAATAGTTCTCCTGCCAATTGTTAACCATCGGCACTGATTATGTCCTCGCATTTTGTGGCTGATAATATAACGGTACCATTTCTCTAATAGGGATTTCTTAATGGTTACATTAAATGTGCCGTTTTTTTGTTTTTTTGTTCGAATACTAGTATATATGACGTATGATGGGCTGTCTATCGTGGTCCTCCTCTATGATAAGCTGAAGTGCTTAACAAACCACTCAAAGACATCGTGTTGATCATGATCATAGGCACCAAGTATTGCGCAGTTGACGCATCTATCATGTATGTCGAGATCAAAATGCTTAATGATCCATTTAACGACATTAAGATGACCACTTCTACTGGCACCGAGTAGTGTCTGATTAATGTGTGCGTCCTCTATGGTGATCTGGAAGTGCTTAACGAGCCACTTAATGACGTCAAGATAACCAGTGTTGCTGACGCCGACTAGTATATAGCACTCACATACGTACTCTCTGGTAATCTGGAAATGCTTAACTAGCCACTTAGCAACATCAAGATGACCCCTTATACAGGCAGTGAGTAGTGCATAATCAATGTATATATCACCTATGTCGCACTTGGAGTGCTTAACGAGCCACTTAACGACATCAATATGACCATTTTCGCAGGCATCGGGTAGTGCAGCGTACTTGCGTGCGTCATTCTCGGAAATACCGAATTTCCTAATCAAATTGTCTCGCTCGTTATCGTCACAAGCAGACCTAAGACCAAAAATGAGTACTCGTCTACGAAACTTTTGATCTACGTTTTTATAGCGTGCTAGAGATGATGCATCATTTAGATGTTTTGAAGTCAAAGAGATGCTTGCAATTGATGTGGGACCGGCATACTCTACGATCTTAGTCAAGATTTCTATAGGAAGGTACAATATATTAGCCATAGTATACTTCCGATGTTTCGATATAGTAAGTGTGGTATAACCTCATAATATGATGATAACATATCTCTAATAGGGGTTTCTTAATGGTTGCATTAATGTGTGTTGGTGGTAGTTCTTCCTGGGGGAATCGGGGGGGCTTATATAAGGAACATGTGTGTTGGATATGGGCTTATATAAGGAACATGTGTGTTGACTATGGGGCTTATAAAAGGAACAATGTTGACGATTTTTGTGGGGGGTAGGGAGATATAATGGGGAAAGGAGGGCTTATATAAAGACGTGGCCCAGTCCCCCCATTGTATATACTACTTCCCGAGTCGGGCAATGAATTTTCTTTGAATCCCATTGCATCTAGTGATTTACGAAAGTAAATAAAGAATATAGTCAGTCTGAAAGTTGCTGAAATTCCCGCCACGCGCCAGGAACCCATTGCGCGGTAAACTAACGAGCGAATAGGAATCAAGCTAAAATTAGACTGAAACTCACACGAGGTTCAACTAAAAGTGTAATCGTTGCTCACAACATTTGGTTTTCCGACATCAAAACTGCATTTTTATGCATGAAAACACCTGTATTTTATTTAGGACACTTAATTTCGCTCTAATCTTTACCAAGAAAGCGAAAGTGCATTAAATGGACACAAAATTGTGAATGTTTGTGAAAGATTTAGAAAACCGGCGGCAAGTGAAACCACTTGTCGATAAGTGAAATCTAAAACTGAACCTGACAAACCGAAGATCTGCTGCACAAGTATACGCATAAACTTGTAAGTATTAAGCCAGTGTTCCTTGCTTTATAAGCAAATTCAGTACCAAATGTTAATGCTCAATTTCTGTCTCACAATAAATAAACCTGTTTTTAAACTGTTGAATGTTTAATACTTGTGTTCAGTCCACTCGTTTCCAAAAATGTCCTTGTACCACGATTTTAGTACCGTTCTGTAGCCGTTTTTTACTGTTTTCAATCATTTAGCTTCTCCGTCTGAATATTACATGAATTAAATCAGCAAATCCACGAAGCCCCAGCTTTTCCGTTCAAAAGCACACATTGTTGCTGCAGTTGTTTTTGTCGATTCCTCGGATTAGCTAGTCTGAGTCGCTCTTGTTCAGTCGAGGGCCAAAACATATCATTTCTCGTGAATATCATTTTTCGAAATAAAAGATATATAATTTTCCCGTTCTTTGACTATACTTTTAACTTTGTGAATATCGTGGTTTGTAATTTTAACATGATTTGTGCCTCTGTTCGCAATAAAAATAAACAAAATATTTACGCGCGGGCTTTCTGTACATCGTTGAATACAGCTTTTCAAACCGTTGAATTCCACAAAATATTAAACGCTTCGTTAGCCAATCAGCGCGCGATTTTGAGTCGTGCTATGGGATTCTATCACTTATCCAAACACCTCGAACAGAGTTTAAAAAACTCTGCTTCGCGTCGTTTTTCAAGTTCAGTTCTCAGTGTTTGGATATGTGATAAAACGCGGCTGACAGTGTTGTATATAATACTTAGCAGATTGTGGTTGGTAACTTTGATTTTGAATTGATGTTGGAGGTGTGTTAGCTTGTATTGACTACCTATGATCATGTATTTAGTTTTTAAAATATTCAAACTAAGTTTATTGGAAATAAGCCATCACTGAACTACATTAATGTCGTGGTTTATTTGCTTTTCGAGGTCGGAAGGGTCCTCCGATGCCATAGAAAGGCTAGTATCATCGGCATACAGTCTTGGTTTTGAATAGAGGTTGCATGCGGAGAAATCATTAATGCAGATCAGGAATAGTATTGTGCCTAAGATAGAAATTGAGGAACACCACAAAAGTTGATTGCTTACGCTCTGAGAGATACGAGGAAAACTACTGAAGCGACTTATGGCAGATACCAAAGTATTCCAGTTTTTAAATAGGATTTGATGGTCGATCGTGTCAAAGCCTATGTAACACCGTTTAGAAGACCTTTGTCAATGTTCAAGTACCACTCGTTTGTAATATCAAGGAGGGATCTACTTAAGAGTCGAATGTTGAGCCCTAAAATTATCAGTCAGGTAAGCATATAACTGGTTGAAAACGATTCTTTCTAAAAGTTTGCAACAGAAGGAACTGACATAGGTCTATAGTTGTTCGGATCTGTTCTCAAATCAGACTTGTGGATATGAACTTTGCCGCATTCCCAGTCACTTGGGAAGATACCGGTTTTAATAGACTGTTTAAAATGTGTAGCGAAGTTACAACAATAGCGCCCGTTTCCTTGGAATCCAGTCCAGCCCAGGGAATGTGTTTGTTGGTAGAGTTTTAACACCTCGTTAGTTTAGGTCTCTCTAAAGCCTGGTTTCCATATAGTCGTCCGAGTTGTCTCAAAATATGTTCAGACGACCGGGACGACCACATGGAAACACTACGAGGCGATCGCAAACGAGTCGGACGACCCGGGTCATCCCGATAGAATTTAGTTCTATCCGAACGACTGGGACGACCGACAACGAACTGAAGCGATCATATGGAAACTACCCTCAGACGACCGGAATACACTTGGATATCCCATGCAGAATTCATAGCAAATTGTAGGATTTTTAAAACGGCGGCGTCTGAGCAGTTCGTTTGAGACGACTAGGACGGACCACATGGAAACTGCTGGATCGTACCGGTCGCCTGAACATATTTTGGGACGACTCGGACGACCGTATGGAAACCTGGCTGAAAGGAGAAACGGCTCTGAATTGGGGTTAAGTAATCAGGAAAGTTAGAAGTGCCTGCTGGAATTGGAGCAGCTAAATGAACTCCAACTTGAGAGAAATGGGAATTCATTGCATTGTCTATTTGGTTTGGGGTAAAATGGTACAATAGGCCCTTTCCAGCTAGCACATCACGTGGTTGTACTAGAGAGCAAAAAATATCTGACTTCATTTATTTTAAGGCCTTGTACGAGATCGGTATTGCTATTAGCAAAACCTGTTTGTAAATGCTATTTCATTTTCACCTCAATCGATTGTCGATCTTTCTAAACCTGCGTTTTTAAAGATAGCTTGCTCTCCAGCATCCATGGCAACGCCTTTCCCATGGGAATCACGAGCTCAATTCATTCGTTGATGAAGTACTATATCAGCACGTGACTGTTAGCTGCAAAGGGCCTATTGATTTCATGAGTAGACTTGGTGTCCCTACTTAGGATTTCATTAACACCTACCCAGGCATGTTTCCTCAAATTTCCAGAGCTATTAAAAAAAGAGTTGTAATAGGCAATTTTTGCATCTTTGATAGATAAATTTGTTCCTGGCACAGGCTTGGACAATATTTAATCTCGACGCTATATTTTTAAGTCTCTCCCTGGCAAACATATAGATCTCTTTAAATTTGGTTGCAGCCATGGGGCAGGAGTTGATCTGGCTTTCCTTTGTCTCAGGGGGCATGCTCACTGCAGGCAGAAAAGTAGGTATTTTTCCAGATCTCCCAGGCATAGTTAGGATCTCTATAATATGCCAGGGGGCAAACAAATTAAAAGGATCATTTTAAATCTAGTACCATCACAATTTTTATATTGTCTAGTGGCAATTATCGTTGGGCCAGATTTAGTCGGTAGGTAATTTTCTAATAGCACATATAAGACACTGGTCGCATAAGCCAAGATGGAAAACTCCTGATAGGCAATATATGATCAAATTATTAGTTAGAAATCAATCAATCGTGCAGCAGAGGATCTGATTATGCGAGTGGGCTGTTGGATCAGTTGGTAATGCTGATATACATTCATAAATCTAGTAATTTACGGGTGTAATTTGTGGGTGAGACGGCACCCACATCACAATTGAGGTCGTCTAGGATATTAACCTCAATATTCAGAGATTCGAGTTTCTCCAACAGATTCTCGAAAATAGTCATAATTTCGGCAAGTGCTCCTGGGGTATATACCAGGTAGCTGCTAAGAATGATTTGGTTTTGGGCTTGATAACTTTAATTTATACAAAGCCATATATTTCGGCCTTTCGTATGGCCTTAGTTTTTATACGGAAACTAATCGGCAAACGGGAGGAAATGGAGTTGATTGGCTTCGCCCCCCATTTTTATACCAAACTCGACTAGTCTTTCACTTGATAACAATTTTAGAAAGACCGTCAAGGTTCCCTATGTTCACTAAATATGTAGTTTGTTTTAAAAAGGGCACATTTTGACCCTTGTATTATCTTACAGACGTTTGATTTTTTCGAAGTGGAATAGCAAACGCTAAACACATTGAGGTTTGAATGAAAACGCTCCATTTTTTTTTTTTTTGAAATTCGCTTTTGATTTCCTATAATTTGAGATTTTAAATCCTCCTGTTTTCGTTCGTAATTAATGCCGCCATTTAAAGTTGGCGCTTTCATGAAGAAGCGGAAGAAGCCGGAGCTGATCATCAGGGCACAGCGATCGAAGAAGAAAATAAAGCTCAAGTAACAGATGAGAGAGAATCTTAAAGGAGTTTATATGACTATAAAGGAGCAATTATATGAGAGGATATACATATAATTATCATTTTAATAAAACTAGCCAGCGGAAAAACATAAAAATCCTATTCGCAAGCAAATATTCCATTTATTCCTGACTGGTTCCTCATCAGACTTCCTATCTCGCTGAGGGCCTCTTATGTCATTCAAAACTGTTCTCACTGAAATAACAAAAATTGAGTTGTAATACATATTGTATATACTCTATTCGTAGTTTGTATTTTAAATTTTTGGGACTGATTAACAGACTAAAGTTTCATGTTAAACTTGTTATTGCCATACATTTTTCTCTGGGTGGGCAGCATCATAATGTCATCATGATGCTTTTGGCGTTTATTTTGCCTTCACCTTTACTGGGCTAAACTATTTTATCAGATTGTGAAAATTTTATGTGTGACATACAGGATATTATATGGCCGCGCGGAGATACGGATTTTATGTTCGAGTGTTCATGAAATATCGCGCGCAGCGATATAGTAACGCATTCTCAACTAAAATCAGTTTTTATCATTTTGTGAAATTCCGCAAAAATTCAATGAAAACGCGATATTAAGAGGAATGCGTCCGCTAATAATGCAGTTTTCGTATATAACCAAGACGTGTTTCCCCCAAAGCATAAAAATTAGACGTTGTTGGCGCACCACCGGTTTTTATTTCACCAAATAACTAGTATTTTGACGTTACCACAGAAATTACTAGATACTCTATTAACATTATTTTGGCGGACTGGACATTTTTGATATTTTTAACAACATCGAAAATACATTTCCTAACGGAAAGGCATTTTCATACAAAAAGTAAGTGTTGTTTAAGGCTGAAATAAGCGAAACACCAAAAAATACAGAAAACTGGGATACCAAATACAAAGTTCTGGCGGATAAATCGAACTCCCGATTCCGCACTGCGGAATCAAGGGTTTCTTAAAATATCGCACAGATGACGAAATCTGATGGACAAATCTGAATCCTGATTCCGCACTGCGGAATGAAGGTTTACTCAAAATATTGCACAGATGACCAAATTTGACGGACAAAAATAATCCCCGATTCCGCACTGCGGAACACAAGCATTCTCACAATATCACAAAAATGATCAAATCTGGTGGACAAGTAAACCCCCATTCCGCACTGCGGAATGAAGGTTTACTCAAAATATCACAAAAAATGAGCAAATCTGGCGGACAAGTAAACCCCGATTCCGCAGTGCGGAATGAAGGTTCACTCAAAATATCATAAAAATGATCAAATCTGGCGGACAAGTAAACCCCTATTCCGCACTGCGGAATACAAGCATTCTCAAAATATAAAAAAAATGATCAAATCTGGCGGACAAGTAAACCCCGATTCCGCAGTGCGGAATGAAGGTTCACTCAAAATATCATAAAAATGATCAAATCTGGCGGACAAGTAAACCCGGAATACAAGCATTCTCAAAATATCACAAAAAATGATCAAATCTGGCGGACTAGTATACCCCGATTCCGCACTGCGGAATACAAGCATTCTCAAAATATCTCACCAATGATCAAATCTGGCGGACAAGCAAACCCCGATTCCGCACTCAGTTTCTCAAAATATCGCACAAGTGACCAAATTTGCTGGAAACATCCAACATTCAATCGGTCCCGATATCGTATAAATATTAAACGGGAACAGATAGATGATGTATTGCGGGAGGAATAAACACTTAAGCGAGTTACTTATAATCGTTTGTTGTCAACAGGATCCTTTCGGCAACGAAGAAACATTCTGCGTACGAACTTTTCACATGTCAGCCTCTGTTCTCATCTGCTGTAACAAGTTTCTGTAAAGAGAAGATATTGGATACGTTTATACATTTTAAATGTTAGGCATTTAAGAGTGAGAGGATGACGATGAACGGTAGACACATGTCAACTAGTCTACTACGGTATCCGGTCGTTTCGCTTGTCTACTACACAAGAGTCTGAAAGTCAGATATCTATTTCTAGCGATACGAGTAAAGCACGAAAATTATCACAGCCGGTAGCACAACCTTTCGAGTTTGAGACTTTAAGCTAGTATAAGTTTTAACTTATGATTCAAAGCGAAGGCTTTCGTTAACAGATCACACTATAATTTCTGTACAGATAAACTCGCGGTTTACAAGGAAGGCTGCAACTTCTGCATTAAGAACACAGAATACATTTTGAAGTCGTCTCATATCTTGATTTCCTTGATTTTTTTTCATAACCATAGCGTCCGCATTGATCTTACAAAATTTGTCCTCAGAATACGTCGTGACTTTGATTTTGCTTCGCTTTTTGAGATACACATCAGGATGTAATGTGCAACCTGAATAATATATAATATGTATGCTGTGTTTATCACTCTCATAACAATACCTACCTTCAATGTGTGTGTGATCCTGAAGATTTAGATGAACAACAAGGCTTGTGTGCGTATAAAAGCACATGGCGACGTGTAACTAAAATTGAAGTGACGCTTATTTATTATTCGGTTTTTGGCAGTATTCAAATTTTTGCGCGCCTGAAATAACACTAGTCTAGCCTTGATCCGATTGGTTAAAGCTGAGACTTCACATGCACCGGGATATTCAATTTCATTGAATGGTGTTTTCACATGTGGGTATCAGTATCTAACCGCTAGCATCATCGGCAATGAACCGTACAAATTATATTGAAGTAAGAAACATCTATCCAGGCAGTTTCATCCTGGCGGCAGAGCACAAGAACATGGAGAAGTTGTCCGGTAACAAATGCTTTTATTGTCTCAGTGAAACTCCCGATCAATGAAATTCTCCGACTGCGTGATGTACCAGTTGAGAATATCTTAATACGGTTCACTTAATGCCGCGTCACATCAAGAGGATTGTATCAGCCCATCACCTAAAACCTTCAGATGTTTCTACTTCGAATAATTATGTGTAAACCAAGGCATGTAGCACCGATAATTCCTGCCGAGAGAAAGATATTGGCCTGGAGATGCGATTGTTGTTGAATCAGTAGACGTGAGCCGAACCCAAGTGTACTAAAACAGCCGATAAATTTCACTTGAACAATATGCATCCAATCTAACTGATCAGAACGACGCATCTGAGTGTGAGCAAACATTCCCATGCGTTTGATGCAGCCACAACACTGAAGAAAAGCTGAGTAGATTGAACAGGTAGACAATATCCAACTAATGTATAATTATTATATCCTCATTTTAAGTGTTATTCTCTAAAATTTATAGATCGGCTTGGCCAGATTTCGGGTACACTTTCGATCGTCTGTGAATCGAGTCTCAGTTCTCGTTTGCACTGCATGCTAAACAAAACTAAATTGCCAAAGAAAGAGCTGCTAGTAAGTTTAAAAATTAACTGGTATGTGAGGTTCAGGGCTAAAACATAGCTGATTGGTTTTAATAATTAGTCTAATTACCGGCCAACCAACTGCAACGGTTTTAAAATTTGAAGCAGGGCCTTGAAGCTATCTCTGTCTAAACCGGATTTGTTCAGATTTGTTCTTGTGGGATATTTTGAGAAAACATCTATTCCGCAGTGCGGAATCGGGGTTTAATATTGTCCGCTAGATTTGGTCATTTGTAGGGTATTTTGAGAAAACTTCTATTCCGCAGTGCGGAATCGGGGTTTACTATTGTCCGCTAGATATGAGGACTTTGGTTTATTTAACCTCACATATTAATCGTAAGAAATGTATTAATTTTTGCGTATATTAAAAACATGTCCTCCAGAAATGCTGTTTTGTGATGGTTTTGTTTTTGCACCGCCAATAATGGCCAAAAATTAGAGGGACAAATTACGCTTCCGAAAAACAGTGCAATTCACACAGTTTTCATCGGAATAATCGTAAATGAGAAAAACTGATTTTAGTTGAGAATGCGTTTAGTAAGATATTTCATCAACACGAGAAGATAAAATTCGTATTTTCAAGCGGACATGTAATGTTCTGTTTAATATATAATTATTGATGAAATACCAGTTTCAATCTCTTACTGAAAAGGCAAGAAATCTTTGAAAGCCAGTCATATTTTCAAAACTGATATCTTCACGTGTGAAGATATAACTTATAACTTATACGTGTGAAGATATCACTTTAAAAAAATATATATACACTGGTATTTCATCGATAATATTAAAAAAATATTATTTTACTCCATAGCTCTTGTGTGCATATTACTTATTTGTTGTCCAGTAAACTAGCTCAGTCAATGCAGCACTAAGATTGTGTAATGTATGGCATAGCGCAAGGGGAAAAACAAATGGAATATTTGCTTGCGAATATGATTTTTGTTTTCCGCTGGCTAGTTTTATTAAAATGACAATTATATGTAAATTCCTGTTGCCTAGCATCCATTGGTACGCATATGCTATGGGATAGGAGAGTGTCAATACAATGCACCCCCTCAAGTACAGGTGGTGCTATGTAACCTCTCACCAGTGGTTAGCCATTCACTTCAGATGTTCATCGAGTGAAGATGTGTGTCTTAATCTCCCACCTCCTCCACTTTCCTCTCCCCGTTTATTTTGCCCTTCACCTTTACTGGACTAAATTTTATCAGATTCTGAAAATTTAATGTCTTACAATTTGATTATTCAATAAAAGCGGCTTTGGGTTTATGCCCTCAGCCATTTTACTCCAAATTTCTTGTGTGCATATTATATTACTTATTTCTTGCCCAGTAAACTTCCCCAGTCAGTGCAATACTAAGATTGTGTAATGTATGGTATAGCGCAAGGGAAAAAACATAAATGGAAATATTGGTAGACAACAGCAGTATATGCTTCTATATACTGCTTGACTTATTTTTGTAAACAGTCACATGTTTATATGCTGTTTGTAATAGCGGGGTTGTTGCCAGAGGGTCAAATTGGGAGACAGCCCCTCCCCCATGTAACTGCCCCCTCTCCATCAGGCTGCCTCTCCCTCTCCCTCTCTATATCAAGTTCCGATTCAATTTAGCCACTGGTAGTCACCCATTGGGTTACATTAAAGACATTCTCACTCTCAGAGTGTCAAGCATTGGTCCCATTGTTTTCTGACTGCCTGACATTAGCCCCGAATATTTTTCACATTGTTCTTCCATTTCTGAACTTGCCTGACATTACCTCCAAATGCATGCGACAATCCTGAATAGAGGTTTTTGCCACCATCACGTGACTTCCTAGCAACTGTTGCTACGCCGCCATGTTGGATGGCAGGAAGAACCAAAATGGCGTACTGTTTGACTGAGCGCAGGAGTTAGAGTGATGAAATATTGACTATCTTTATTCGCCCTGGCCTAAATTTGACTGAGCGCAGGAGTTAGAGTGATGACATATTGACTATCTTTATTCGCCCTGACCTAAATTTGGGCAAAGTTCAATAATATATTGAAAACACTTTGACCACTATGGTTTCTGATCTAAGTTTCCCTGTAATGTAAGTGTACACTAACTTACCACTGGTCTGTAATCTTCCGCCGAACTATTTCATATAGCTCAGAATGTTCTGAGTTGATGTTCAGTAATGACTATCTGGTGCTTTTAGTGAACGCAAACAATGCATATGAACGTGAAGCATTATTAATCCTCTCGGAAACGTAAACGATCATAGTCACTAAAAATATAAATTATCTTCAGTGTCTCTTTCATTTAGACCATTATAAGTGTTCTAGGCCGAGACAACAGTAAGCAAATGTATAACTCGTTGCCTTCAAAATAATGAACAACCGTCTGCTGTGAAGCTTATTTCATCGTCATTTTTTTTTTAATTCGTTGACAGCCTCTAAAACCTAGACAAAAATGAAGGGCTTTTATTCTTGGTTAAACGTGTGCTATGTTATTCTCACCGATGCTTGACAAATTAACACATTGCTTGGTAACAACAAACCGAGAATCCAGTAGCAGAATCAAAGGTGAAAAGTGTCCTCGTCAGTTTTAGTTTATCGGCAAATGCAAGTAAGAAGTTTCTGAAAGCTTTTCTTTGTCAAATCGCAAAAGCTTGGCATGCGACAGGTTAGATGTTTCCCGAGATTAATCCGCATAATGAATATGTACGGCAAGTCATGTCTTATTTCAGACAGTTCGTGAGCCGGTGCGGCAATGCTAAACCCAACCTTTTTGGATGTTTTCGAAGATCATCTTAAACCTAAATAACTAAATAATAAGTAAAAATAGTTTTACTGATTCTTCAGAAAGATGTAATATGTATATCAGGTGAGGGGAGCAGTTACTGTTGACCATGACCTCGACCAAAGAGTTCAGCCGCGTCAGTGAGTGCAGCTCATAAAAGTTTAAAACATTGCTAAGATCACTTAAAAATAGTTTCCATGTCTCTTAATTTTGGCCAGATTCTATAACACGGTCTTTGTTACTTGGAGGAAGAAGTTGCGTGCTCAGTCAAACAGTACGCCATTTTGGTTCTACCTGCCATCCAACATGGCGGCGTAGCAACAGTTGTTATGAAGTCATGTGATGGTGCAAAACCTCTATATTATATAAATATGTCCATATGAATGTCACTGCATGGGGTTCTTGTAATAAACAACAACAGTATATGTACTGTTTGTATAGTATGTGCATACTAGGAAACACGACCCCCAGTGATATTCATCTGAAAATATTTATTGATCTATTTCTGGAGAACAGCAGTATTTGTTTCTATGCTGTTTGTATAATTATGTTTATAGGGAACAAGACCCTCATGCAGTGACCATGGTATTCATTTAAAATAGTTCTTGATTTATTTGTAAACAACAGCAGTATCTGTTTCTATGCTGTTTGTATAATTATGTATATACGGAACAAGACCCTTATGCAGTGGTATTCATCTGGATATACATTGTATTTCTTGAATTATGTTGTAAATCACAGCAGTATATATAGGAAACAAGTTGTATTCATCTGGATATATTTATGGACTTATTTATAAAATTGTAAACAACAGCCGGATATGTATGTTTCTATGCTGTTTGTATAGTACATGTATGTACTTAGGCATGAGCACGACACCCAGTGGTACATGTATTGATTTGGATATATTTCTTGATATTGATAATTGTAAACCACAGTAATATCTGTTTCTATGCTGTTTGCATAGTTATAGTTATAGGAGGCAAGACCCTCAGTGATATGCGCCTGGATATATTTTTCGATTTTGTCATTGTAAATCAGTAGCAGTATCAGGACTTGAGTAGTATTCATATGGTTGTATTGACTTATTTATTGTAAACGACAGCATTATCTCTTTCTATGCTGTTTTTACAGTATGTTCAATGGAAACAAGACCCCCAGTGTTTTTATCTTATTAATATATTTCTTGACTTATAATTATTTAAATATTGCAAACAGCAACAGTATTCGTTTCTATGCTGTTTGTACAGTAGTATTCATATGATATTAAACCAAATACACAAATCAGGAATTCGGGTTCCCGGCTGTTTTCTAATATTGAATACTAGAAATTTCGCAGCGGTGTCCGACATACAAGCGTAATGAGGTCTGCTTCAAGAGTTAGATCTTTAATATTCGTTTAGGTGTGAAGTACGTGTCTGGAATACACCTACATGTATACAGCAAAACCAAGTTTTACACTTTAAATAAAGCATACTCAAAATAACTTAGCTTAGGTTTGTCGCGAGTTTCCCAGGATTTGAAAAAAGGAATAGTAATATATTCTCACCGAGAGCATCTGCAAACAATGCCAAGGGTGATACTAAGATATGGGAGAGATCAGCCCATCGGCGGCCGCGCTCTGGTAACTCTGCATTCGAACTGGAACGACTCCAGCAGAGGACTTATGCACTGTAATAGCATAGGTATAACTATAAAACCAGTGCTTTCCCCCAAAAACTCAGAAAGTCCGAAAATCAAATGTCAAATCAGAGACTAACAACGCTAACAAATTCAGACCAATCAGTCGTATATCCGTATCACATCCAAGAGATATCTGCGGGCAGCAGCACTAAATTCAAAGTTACGGAATGACACGTAAAGAGATAAAACTTAAGGAAAAACAAAGGGAACGGAATAAGTATATATAAATTAAAGCGGACGACTAAGTCGGTCGCCGAACAAGGACTCAAGCATGTCAAGGCCTGGTTTTGGTGATACTTACATGAAAAATGGGTATGTATGCGAGGCCAAGAGGCTCAAATCCTGATCCTGTTTGATCCAAAACCGGAGCTCCAGAACTGATTGCCCCCATTTTTTTTGGGGGGGGGGGGAACCCTGATTGCCCCTTCTTTAAATAAAAACAAATACTGGCCATGTGACTACTATAGTTACAGCCATGACCCATTATTAGTATGCACGAAGTCTATGACCCCCCCAATTGCCACGCCCAAGAATCAACAGAGCCATTTCCCGCGCTATAAAACGTTTCATAATGATCAGGAAATATGACCAGTTTGCCCTTAACCCTTTGCCAAAACTTAAAGTGCCCCTACGATCAAATTTTGACATATCAATGTTTTTGCATATTCATAAAGTAGAGCTCATATATTATTACCAGTTCAAATTGTTTTTCGATACAACGAGAGGAAGTCTTATTTTTTTTAGCTCCGAATATTGAATCTACACGTCCGCCATTACTGGAAGCCGTGCCCTTTGTTCAGCTTTAAACAAAGGTTTATTCACCGGAAATGATGTCATACACTTAACGCTCGCCTGCAGAACACAACGCCTGGAGGCATATTTCTACTAAAAACGTCTTCACGTACATAAGAAGAAAGTTATATTTATCTTTGCGAGGTTGGCTACTTTTTTATGCACGCTATTTCGCGCCACGAGGTTGTCGTGTTAAGTGTATGACATCATTTCCGGTGAATAAACCTTTGTTTAAAGCTGAACAAAGGGCACGGCTTCCAGCAATGGCGGACAGGATTTTACCGGTAAACTCTCCTAAAATTTGTGGTTTAAGATGCCCATTTGGGAATATTTTTTACTATTTCGGATATTTCTAATACTGATTGACCTATAGACACTGAAAAAGTGGCAAATCGAAATGGTAAATTTTCGTCGTAGTGGCACTTTAAGCACTTAAAAGCGAGAACAGCTACAGGGAAATACCATGAGCTAAAACGCCTTTAACGCAGTATGGTGAGATGCTTTAACGAAATCAGTACTGGAATTGACCGAGACACAATAACCCTGGCTAAGAGGTTAATTGAATGTAACATACTAAGGCATGAAAACCGTTGTACACCAACACTTGAAAGCCTGATAAGTTAACCCCCTGGAAGATCGTTTCGGTTCTCTAAAAGTTGTTGAGACTTCAAGCTACGACAATGTTAACTAAGATTTACAATAAACTAATGGGCTCCTGAATAAAACTAAAGTAAAATGAACTAGACATGTAGTGCTATACTTTTTTTATTTTAAACATTTAATCGTCACATCCTGCAAAGAAACGAGAGATAAATTATTAGAGTCACTTTACTTATGAGGGGTTGACCTATGTATCACTAACACGAAACTAATTTTCTTCGTCAAAGCCCTGACATGAAGAGTTACGCATGTTACTCTAAAGTTACATCTGCACGTAAGATACGCTGGGTGTTATTTGACGTGATGTTAATGCTAACCCACATACCCAGAGCAGCTAAGAAATAAACAGGGCAGGTAATGTTTATACCTGGGTGACTAAAATTATAACACACGTAAAAAGAGAGAGACGTAAAAACGAATCAAGCCTTCGGTGAAGCTGCCTAAAACCTTAATGTCGAGTACGTTGCACATCTAGTTTATGCTATTCTGAAAGTAAGCTCAGATGAGAAGTGTTCTTATACCGGTTTGTGTTGGTGGGGTATCGGAACACTGAAAGGAATTTAGCTCAACTTAATTTTCGCTTCATATGCACTTTAAACGAGTGTGAAGTATTGATGCATATCGTGAAAATGCGACATCGAATAATTTATTATATTTTTGAGGGATAAAAAGAAGCTTAACTTTATGTTTAAATTTAGGAAGACTTTCAAGTTTTTGGATAGATAAATCCAAAGTATTCCATAGTTAATAGATGAAGGAAGAAAATACACACTCTATTGTTGTAATAGTCCCTCGACAGAAACACTCTATGTTTCTCTCTATATTTAATAGAAACTGAGAACGAGTAGTATAAAATTAACTTTTCTTGTGCTAGAATCTCAGTGAAAACACGAAGAGTTGAAGTCTTGAAGTTCTTTTAAATCAGTTAAAAATAGATATCTAACCTTACGGATGGGAGAGTCTCAGCTTACCTTTTACTTTGAAAATGGCACAACTGAATAGTCAAATTTGTTTCGGTTTTTCATTGCCAAAAGAGAGTCAGAGCCTTTGAGATCTTAGACAAATAAAGCTCAGTTTGGAGATAGTCAACGTCAGTATGATTGTCCAATTTTAGTTATCCTGCGAAAGCAGCCGCTACTTTGTGCTCACTCGAACTTGAAGTAGCGGCTGCTTTCGCAGGCTAATTTTTAGTCTTAAACCGCGGAAAACCTTATATTAATCTAAAATACAACAATAACTGTTTAGCAGTAGCTATATATTACCCAGATCCTCACTGGTTGAAAGCCGTGTTTGTATGAGGCATGGAAATGACGTACATTGTAGTTTTTGCTTTTTTTCTGCAAAAAATGGCGAAAATAACTGAAAATTTCCCTAACTTAAAAACACATGTAACTAGTTTTCTAAAGGAAGGTTGTTCAGAAGAACCTAGGAAGAAAAAGAGCTAAGCTGGACAGAATTTTCACAAGATTGAGCAAAGTCGGAGCTCAAGCAACTCGATGAAATCATGGATCATAAAAAGACTGGATTGGAAACTACAGTTCACGTGGGGTGTTTTTGGTTTGCTGATTGGCTGATACTCTACTTCAACATGGCTCAATCATAGTGGAAAATCGTGACGTGTGAGTGGCGTAGGTAAAGGTTTTTCGCTGTTTCTTTGCCTTTACTTCTGTTCTTTTGGTCGTGTTTTAGTGCTCTTCTCACTTTTAAGTAACAATATTTTCTTTTTTCGTTGTTTTACGACAAATCCAACCCGCCTAAGCCACACGAGAAACTTCAAGGTAAGCCCATCTTGTTGTTGTTTACTTTCATTTTATTCTGTTTTGGAGAAAATCGCATCCCAAAAACGGGCCTTTTTAGGGCCAAATTTGGAAGAATGTTGTGTATTTTGGGACACAAATATTTGTTAGTTTTTCACGTTGTCGTTGTTCAAATTCTCCTTTACTTGATTGTATTTGCATCAAATTGTGGCTTAGACATAGTTTTGACGAGTTAGGGTTGTAATTTGAAGCTGCAAATTATGTACCAACTTGGTGACTTTTGAGGATAGTGGTGTAGCTTATGTCAAGGTTGTTATGCGGAACAAAATGTAAATGTTACTTAATTTTATCCACTTAGACATATGTCAAGATGGTTGAGAGAAAGTTAAGGCACCAGGGATGCCCCAGTGAATCTACTGCAGATCGAGATTACCTCCTTGTGGTCTTCCATTGAAATTCAGTTTACTATTCACAATGTTCCTTCATCTGAAATTAGCCTTCTATCTACAACTATTGTTATGTATTCACAGATCTATATCAAATGATGGTTTACTTATAATAACCAGTGGAACTTAATTGCCAAACATTCAGAACTCTTCCTTATGTTCCATATTACATGTACATGCATGTGTTAAAAGAAATAGTCTACATCAGTACATGCAGATTTTACAGGGTCCTTGAATGTTTTTTTTTCATATCATGACTCCATGATTCAAAACTTTATATGGACCATTCATTATTTATGGAGGAAGAGGGGCGAGATGAGAAATTATAAAAGTTCTCAAGACATTTCATATTCCCTCATAGAGATGGCATTACAATTTCGAGATTTACTCCTCATGAAAAAAATCCCCAAAAATTAAGCTATAATACAAGGGTTGTATTTACAGTAACACTGTATACATACTTCGTAACCAATAGTGCAAGCAATCTCCCAGAGAACTAAGTTAGCATGTGAACAAGGTTTTATTTTTGGAAAAAAATACTGCACAATTATTTAAAAATATATTTGTTGGTTAATGCCCTGAAGTATTGTGCAGTTTCACAACAACTTTAGACTAGCAAAAACAAATATTTTTTATCCTCCTGGGAGTCAATTAATCAATATGGCCAGCACAGTGCTCAGCATTAGATTTTAGGCTGGTTGCCTTGAGATCTGGTTGTCCAGGTACAAAAATTACCTGCCTGGTTCAACTTTTTAGTTGTCCTGGGCAAGTGGGCAAGCATTACTGTCAATCGAGTCCTGCACCATGTCAGAAGAGTCGATAAGCAAGGTTTCTGCTATGTAAATTAGGCATGTTTAATAGTCTGAGCTAGAGTGATAATTTTCAATGAAACTTGATGGTTCAGATCTATGCTAATTCTAACTGAGTCCCAAATCTTCATTTCTAATAATTTATTTTCAGTTATATTACATCTGACTATAAGATAATTTTGATAGGTTTATTGTCAAGGTTACTATGTTGTACAGTACATGAACTATAATTTTATGTACAGTAAGTCTGAAAGTTCAATAAAAATTGTTATATTGTTTTCACTGTTCATGTGTATCTTAGTTCACTTCAGATATACATATTTAAATAGCATATATCATCCATGCAGCTAGCTAGAATGGAATATAAGTTATGATTTGTACAAACCACAAGTATTATCATCTAATTTAATATACTGTACCCAGAGGTCATAATACAAAGTGTACTAACAGTATAACATATTATTGCCTTCACAAATCAATAAACCCAGCAAAAACATGTTACCAAGCTTTCTCCTTTGGGATACTTATTAAATATACCCATTTGGGTTTCAGAACAAAATGAAAGGCCTCAACAATAGACATTTTTTTCTCGAAAAATCTTAGATTTTGGACACAATCTAAAAATCACTGAATGTGCTGGGAAAATACTATGGGGAGGGGTGTGACTGTGGGTGGGAAACTTATAGAATACCTCGCGATCGCACTTCACTAATCCAATTATAGGCCTTTTGGAGGAATGCAATCATGTGGTTGTACTGGGTGAGTTTTTTAGGGCCACAAGTTTATTAGTGTTCTGCACTATTATGTGTTACCCTCCATAAATAAAGTCTTTATTATTATTATTATTAATTTGTTAGTATCGATTGCCCTTGCTCCGAGGATTTTTCTTTGCGTTCTCCGGTTTTCCTCCATCCACAAAAACGACACGCTAAATTCCAATTCTCGGTGTTTTCGACTTTGCATGATTAGACCCTACGGTTGTTTGTGGGAGTTATGGTTATAACAAATTTCGTTGTTATTCCCCTTCGGCTTTTATCAACTTCATCAACAAGGATCTTTCAAACGAGTTCGTACATAGTCACGCGATAGAATGAATAGAGAGAATACTCGTGTTTTCACTTATGGCAAACCGAGTTGTAGATTTCGTTTGATGTTCTGACAATTTTTGCTTTTTTCGCGGTTTGATATTAATAGCTCCATATAGCTTCCTACGGAGGGTTTTATCGATCTTAACACAGCACCCAGACCTTTCTGCACTCTAAACACTAATATTTCACTCTTACTTTCGGAATTGCTAGAACGACAGCAATCGGCAACTTCGTATTAAATTCATTCTCCTTTAGCTGCGTTTTCTCCGACGAAAACAAGCCGTTTGAGCACCCCTCGAAGTTTTCTCCGATCTCCATCCTTCAGTCAGGGCTTTATCTTTTACTCTTCGATGTTTATTTTCCAAGCTACTCGCGAATCGCGCGCGCCGAGAAATTACGAAAATGTTTGTTTACATGTGACGTCACGATTTTCCACTTGGTTGCGGCCATCACGTCAGCGCGTGCCCAATCCAGTCTTTTTATGATCCATAATGAAATACGCAACAAAATACACGTTTAAGCACAGGCTTACCATCCTCAAAATTGGTTTTGGGCTTGCTGTGGCTTCGTCAGTTGTCAAACGGATTTCCCCCGGATTTTGCCTTGTTTACCTCAAATTTGCAGGATGAATATAGCGTTAATTCTAAAGTTGAAATCTTTAAACTTGTATCAAAATAAACTTTAGTTTTTATATTTACCAGTTCTGTGTGCCTTCTTGTCGTCCGATGCATTTTAAAGATGCTACAGGTTATGGTCGAGTACGTCCTTCATGTATAGATGAATGCTGACAAGGCCTGCAACTAGAGGCCGCCAAACCGCTAAACACTACTCGATTACCCGCCAAAATTCCCCTTAAATCTAATCACTTGCTCGTCTACTTTGGAAATATGAAAGAACGATTATCCATGGACATCCTGGCCAAGTTTGAGGTCAATTGATGCGAGAGAAGAGCATAAAAAACACTCTCGAAGTCAGAATTTTAGCTGCAGACATCGCTGTCCTTTCAAAATTTAACGGTCGCCGCAGAGTAGAATTCCCTTCTCCTCCCCTCCCCACTCGCTAATATTTTTGCAGCCAAATGCAAACTCACCAGGGTCAACACAGTAGAATTTTCCACTAAATCTGTAATACGTTTCCCAGCGTTTTGAACCACAGGCAGCCCAAGCTCTAAATATCAAGCTAATACTTACAGCGTTTGAATGGGAATTTCAACGAGCTAGAAATACGAAAGAATTAATGAATAAAATGCCTTACCTTGCTTCCATAGTGTATTACTTAAGGGGAGCAGAGGAAATGAAAACTCGCTAAAATCGCTTCATATGAACCCTGTTACCACACAGACAGCAAGTAATACACTATGGAAGCAAGGTAAGGCATTTTATTCATTAATTCTTTCGTATTTCTAGCTCGTTGAAATTCCCATACAAACGCTGTAAGTATGAGCTAGATATTTAGAGCTTGGGCTGCCTGTGTTTGAACTAGCTACGGACAAGATTATAATAGCGGCAAAAAATAGTTTTCTAGTTAATCGTGACAGCAGATGTATACGAAACAGAATCAGGCAAATATTTGCTTTCCAGTAGTCAGCCAAATTCTCAAACCTACGATATTCTCGAGCTCTCTGGCGGTCGTTCTTTAGTTTTTACTCAGAGTTCTTCAGTTTCTCAGAAGAAGCGGAAGATGAACAGCCATGACAAACTGAGGTAATACGTTAATTTATACTCAGGAACCCATTGCTCCAGTGTTAATAATAATTATATACTTTAAATGCACTTATGTTCGTATCAACCTTTCGTATCAATGTAGTTTTGGTTTCATTTTCTTCGTGAATCATGTAGGTTTAAACGGATCTGAAAAACATAACGATATTGCGCGCTGTATTAAAACTGGTCCATCATGATATCTCTTGACTGAAAATCATGAACTAGAGTGAACATGAAAAGGAGAATTTACCCTTCTTTCTCTTTGGCTGTTCGGCTACTTTTTGCCACTAAAATCTCGTCGACCGTAGCTAGTTCAAAACGCCGGGATTCAAGATTCATTTATTTGCACATAATTATAACCATCGGTCCTTATCTTATATTAACATATAAATATACATATATAAAGAAATAAGTGAAAAAAAGAATAGGTATGTTTAGAAAAAAATGTGCGTAGTGGCCAAAGTAGCAATGGCTTTCGAGTTGGCCACTACATTGATAAAACTAAATGAGGAGAGAAATAGACATAGCTAATAAATAATAATAAAGAACAGTATGAAGTGAGATTTTAAATAAATTCATGTTGTTATGTATAGATTTTGAAGGACATTACATTATTGTTTGATCTTATCTTAGAAAAAAAAGAGAATAAAAATGTCAATATAAGTAGCTGATTTGTATATATTTGTCTTGCATATATAAGGCACATATTATGACTGTTTATCTAGTAAAAACTATATGTACTGCTTCTTAAAGCTGGTTTTGCTTAGTCTTAATTCTTTTTAGTCTAGTTTGGGTTGCAGTGCCCCAACTCATAAGTACATAGTTCAAATACGGGGTAAATAAATGTGTAGTATAATCGTTTCAGTATATTGAAGGGTACATAGTCTCTTAAAGTGCCACTACGACGAAAATTTACCATTTCGATTTGCCACTTTTTCAGTGTCTATAGGTCAATCAGTATTAGTAATATCCGAAATAGTAAAAAATATTCCCAAATGGGCATCTTAAACCACAAATTTTAGGAGAGTTTACCGGTAAAATCCTGTCCGCCATTGCTGGAAGCCGTGCCCTTTGTTCAGCTTTAAACAAAGGTTTATTCACCGGAAGTGATGTCATACACTTAACACGACAACCTCGTGGCGCGAAATAGCGTGCATAAAAAAGTAGCCAACCTCGCAAAGATAAATATAACTTTCTTCTTATGTACGTGAAGACGTTTTTAGTAGAAATATGCCTCCAGGCGTTGTGTTCTGCAGGCGAGCGTTAAGTGTATGACATCATTTCCGGTGAATAAACCTTTGTTTAAAGCTGAACAAAGGGCACGGCTTCCAGTAATGGCGGACGTGTAGATTCAATATTCGGAGCTAAAAAAATAAGACTTCCTGTCGTTGTATCGAAAAAAAAATTGAACTGGTAATAATATATGAACTCTACTTTATGAATATGCAAAAACATTGATATGTCAAAATTTGATCGTAGGGGCACTTTAAGGTCTCGATAAAGGTTCAAAATGGAAAAGTTTTGAAAATGTGTTTTTTCGCAAATTCGAAATCTAAAAGCCCTAATCTAGCATCACACCAAAAAAAAAAACTCAAAAAAAATATTTAAATCCTTGAAAATGCGACTTTTTGATTTCCCGCTAAAATAGGCGCGAAAAATGATTGACAGCTGCTGTCATTCACTGGGCATGTTATTTCATTTTCGCTATCCTGTGATTTTCTGCACTACTTTTCGTTCGTAAAGATTTCCTACGTTTATAATGCAAAGCCCAAAAGTGTAGATGTTGATCTTTCTTGGTGCCGTAATTCAAAAAAGAAGAAGAAAAACACAGCATAATTTAGTTTGGAATAATTTAGTTTCTGAGTAAATTTGGAAGCGGATTTATGGTTCTTAGGACAAATTAAACAATGGCTGGAGGGTTATACTCAATTCAAGTTCCAAGAAGTTAGAATCATCGAAGACTGAAAGTCCACAAAGAATGAAGCAATAAAGTTGTGTTATCTTCAATCGGCCAAAAATTTAAAGAGAATTCAATGCACAAAGCTAAGGTTTGCTTGTTTTGTTTCAGCGTGATGAAAAATTTTAGAATGACATAAACAGTCTACCGTGTACACTGGTGTGGATCGAGCCGTGCGCTTCAGTGGTTTTCCCTGCATGATATTAATTGTTTGCTTTCTGTGGTGCCATTTTTCTGTACTCCTAAGAGTGTTTCTTCTTGAAATTAAGCTGGAATCGACGCTATAGCTAACTAGTTTCTGTAGAAGTATCGAGCATCGGCAAATTGTATAGCTTTCTCTGTTCTGCGGTTCGTCTGAACTTTGTAATCGGCCGAGACTGAACACAACATGAATCGCTCTGATTGGCTAATGTTAATGAGATTACCCTTTGAGGCAGGACTTTTTAGTCAACCGTGAAATGAATCGAAAACCTTTATCGGGCTGTTTCTCGGCTCTTTTTTTTGGCCAAAATCAGAACTTTGTTAAAGTCCAGCCTTTTAGCGTTTTGTACAATTTCCCTAAAATTTTCACGAGTCGTAGAAAACAGCTGTTTCTAAAATACGGTGTCGGGGAATTTTGAAATTATTTTTCGTTCTGGTTTTATGACCTGGTTTGTATAAAAATGGGATGAAAGACTACTTTTTCGACTTTGAAAAGGGATAAAATCTGTAATATGCAATATATCAAAAATGCCTGACACAGTATTTGAGTCAATTTAGTTGGGATTCGAAAGGGCTGATTAAGAAAAAAATTGTTTCAAAGCCTGAAGTGCTGAACTCCTTCTGGCGGACGGAGCCATTTCGCGTAGAAATATATACAACATCTACGCTTTTAACTTTTGTTCAAAACGGATTAAATATATACTTTCTTCAATTCAAGACCTTTAAAACGGTATATAGTACGTCTATGTGGCTTTAATTCCGACGTTGCAAGAGCGTTTTTCCGAAATGACACGTTGAACCTTTATCGAGACCTTAACTTTGATATAATTCCTACATTCTTTGCTATTTTACTGCTTATATGTTTAAATTGAGCATCCCATTGTAAGTTTTCATCAATAAACACTCCTAAATATTTAATCTGTGTTTTTTGTTCTATAATCATGAGGTTATTTTTATACTAGCTTTTTCTTTGGGGAAGTTAAAAGCATATATTTTTTTTTTTTAAGTTTATTGAAAGTTTATTTACTGAGTAATACTTTAGCACATTGTTTAGTTCCTCATTTACAACTGTTTCCAAATCATTTAGATTATCTGATGAATACAATATATTTGTATCATCTGCAAATATTTGTGAGATCATTTATATAAACTAAGAATAATAGGGGACCTATGGTGGAGCGCTATGGGATGCCACATATTATATTTCGTAAACGTGATTCAGAATTATTAACTTTAACATATTGCTTACGGTTGCTTAGATAGCTTGAAAACCATGCATTAGGAAGTCCACGAATACCATACTTACACAATTTTGCTAACAGTATTTCATGATTAATGGTGTAAAATGCTTTAGAGAAGTCCAAAAAAATACCACAAGTTTTGTTTTTTCATCTATTAATCTTAATTTTTTCTATTGTTTCTAAAATAGCATATTCAGTCGAGTAGCCCTTTCTAAAGCCAAATTGACAGTTGTACAATATATCATGCTTTTCAATGTAAACGATTAATTGGTTATAGACTAAGCGTTCTAAGACTTTACAAAATGGGGAGATAATAGCAATGGGGCGGTAATTCCCTAATTCAGTAACAATGTCACTCTTATATATAGGGGTTACTCTAGAAATTTAAAAAAAATCAGGAACTATGCCAGTTGAAATAGACTCATTGTATAGTTGTGTAAAAGGGGCAGATAGTGAGGCACTTGCAAGTTTGATTAATTTTATTGGGATATCAATATATGCTTTTGTTTCATCTAAGGCAGCAAACAAAGAAAACACTTGTGATTCTGTAACAGGGGATAGAATGAAACTTGTAGATGGGGAGTTAGTAATATACTGGGTGGGACTGGTGTTATCAGGTTTTATTTTGCTAGCTAATGTTGGGCCAATATTTACAAAAAAAGTTGTTAAACTGATCAGCAATGTCAGCCTGAGAAGTATAAGTTTTATTGCCATGTATGATTCTAGTAGGGTAAGACTGGCCTTTTGTCTTCCTTTTAATTAGTGTACCAAGAAGTTTCCAAGTAGACCTAAGATTACCTTTAGATTGTGTAAACTGGAGGGTATAATAATCTTTTTTGCTTTTGTTTTTTAGATTAACCAGCATATTGGCATACTGCTTATATTGCTTTATTTTTTCAGGATTTTGCTGAGGAAGTGTGTATGGTACATTTTTTGTTTTCTTTTTATTGATTTAAGTATTCCAGTTGTTATCCAGGGCTTATTTAGCTGTTTTTGTTTTGCTTGAGAAGCTTGTTTTTAGGTACATGCTTATCAATTGTGTCTTGTGTTTTTTCATCCAAAGTTTTACTTAGGTTCAAGATCTCTTCCCAATTTATTGAATTTATATCATTTAGAAAATTCTCCTTTTTAAACTTGGAATAGTCCCTGTAGTATTGCTTACAATCTTTTTTTTAATCTGTGATTTTAGTATACAGAACACTGGTAAGTGGTCAGAGATATCAACAGTACACTAGTTACAATGCCAGACACTATTTTAGACATTGCTGAGTTGTAATATATATGGTCGATAAGTGTGGCTGTATGGTCGGTAATTCTAGTTGGTTTCGTAATAATTGGGAGTAAGTTACTGGTGAAGATCATATCAAGGTATTCATCAGTTGGGGAATGTAAGGAACTTCAGAGAAAATCAATATTTACATCGCCGAAAATAAATAGCTGATTGGTATTATTATCAAGCTTCCTGATAATATCATTAAGCTGTGTGGTAAATTCTTTAAGGTCAGAAGTTGGGTGTCTATATATACAGCCAACAATTATTTGTTTATTGCTTCTTCCACAATCAATTTGAGCCCAGCAAGATTCAACTAAGTCCATAGAAAATTTGATATCAGGCCTATAAATAGCATTAAGGTTATTTGATATGTACAAGGCAGCACCACCAGCATTTGTAGGAGAATTCGTATGAAAGAAGTTGTATGAAGTCCTATCAACATTAGATACAGTACACTCACTTATTTTTGTTTCAGTTATTCCTATTACATCAAACTTGGCATCTAACGAACTACACACATCTTCTATTAAATTTAGATTCTTGGTTAGACTTCTGATGTTACAGTGGAATATTGAGACATTTGTTATTAGGGTTTATATTTTTACTTAACTTATTCATTTTAGGTATCGAATAATATGGAGAACAAAGGGGAGAGAGCATTAGATCGGAGTCACATTCATCACCTTTATCAGGATTAGTAAAGATATCATACAAATAAAAATCATAGTTTTGTCTACCAGGCCAGCCGCCAGTAATAATGTAAAATTCTTTATCTGATAAAGAATAGAAGGGCAAATTTTCCATACTCACGTTTTCCTTAGAGTCAGCCATCTCTCTACGAGAATTACTAAGCACATATAGCCACAGGCAGCCCAATATCTAGATTTGTGTATTTATACGCTTACAAATATCGCTTGAATAGTTCATATTATAAATCCTTCCAAAACATGTATGTTAGACAAATAAATACACGACTTCACCCTACAATGTTTCAGTTGTGGTTATTCATACCTCTGAGCTCTTCTAGGGTCGTTTCCGCTGTTTTATTCGAACCTCTTTCCCTCACCTCCTAATAAAAGGAAAAGCCTGGAAACAACCGACAAATATACGATGCATAACCTGTAATCTTTGCCACGAAAATCACACTTTGCTCACTCCAAATAACTCCAAACTACGACAGGCCATAGAATGATAAATGAACTCATCCATACCCCAATTTTAAGATCCAGCGATACCACAGTCTGGATAAATCAAACAATTTGACGCCCATTTCCAAGTCCTTCGTCAGACCGAGGTTGTCTCCTAACTTTAATTTTACCAACAAGTCTCTTGATAATATGTATTTCTGCTTTGTGTGGTACGGTTGGGGAATCTGGTTGCTGTGAGACGGTTGGGAGATCCTTGGCTTTCTTAACTCGGATTTTAGCGCGCTTCTTGTACACTTCATTCCTCTTCTCTCTCCTGACAAACTTCACTATAATCCGGTCTTTGACCTTTTTTGTCGGTGGCAGACGATGGGCGATAGATATATCCTTACTTTCAACCTCAATATCCATCAGAGTCGCCATCTTCTGGATCATTTTCGCTGGATTGTCGTTCGGTACTACTGGAATTCCGGTGATCTCAAGTGTATCTCGTCTATTATACTGTTCGTACTCGTCAAGTGGTGCTTCTATGTTATATGCAGTATCGTTGAAGCCTCTTTGATCTTGTTCAACCTGCTCCATTCGATCTACTAGGTTCTTCGATTGCTTCTTAACGTCTTGACTAAGCCAATAACTGAGTCGTATTTAGCCGCAAGAAATTTCTGCGAGTTTTTGATTTCGGCAAACTTCTTACCGAGTGATTCAATACATAGCCTTAAAGGTTCGGTTTCCTTCTTAATTTCCTGCCGGATGTTTGGCACGCAGAAATTCATCTTTCCAAAGGTTTCTTAATTTCTTTAGTTAGGCTCATATTGGTAATCTAAACAAGATTTAGCAGATTTAGTGAAAAATTCTACTGTGTTGACCCTGGTGGGTTTGCATTTGGCTGCAAAAATATTGGCGAGTGGGGAGGGGAGGAGAAGGGAATTCTACTCGGTGGCGACCGTTAAACTTTGAAAGGACAGCGATGTATGCCGAGGACCCCTTCCGAAAGCTAAAATTCTGACTTAGAGTGTTTTTATGCCCTTCTCTCGCATCAATTGACCTCAAACTTGGCCAGGATGTCCATGGATAATCGATCTTTCATATTCCCAAAGTAGACGAGCAAACGATTAGATCTAGCGGAATTTTGGCGGGTAATCGAGTGGTGTTTAGCAGTTTGGCGGCCTCTAGTTGCATCACATGCTACCCAAGCGTAAAGTTTTTGATTAACCGTTTATTAATCGTCCAAATGCGCTGAAATTGCACCGAGACATAGGTCCAATAACTGACCAACACACAGATAAAGTCTTGTTTCATTTATTTCAATATTTACAGAATTATTACAATTTCTAAAAACTCTCTCAATTCCCAGTCAAGTCTTGTAAAATAAACGGTAGCCTTGTCAACATTCATCGGCATGAAGGCCGTACTCGACCATAACCTGTAGCATCTTTAAAATGCATCGGACGACAAGAAGGCACACAGAACTGCATGGTAAATATAATAACCAAAGTTTATTTTGATACAAGTTTTCAAGATTTCAACTTTAGAATTAACGCTATATTCATCCAAACGAGGCCAAATCCGGGAAAATATCCAGTTTGAAAAGTGACGAAGCCACAGGAAGCCCAAAACCAATTTTGGGGATGGTAAGCCTGTGGTTTAAGTTTAAATATTTAGTTCAGATTCTTTAGTACAACATGTAATAAACTACATGTACTAGAACCATTCAGAAAATGTACAAAGTGCTAATAATCAAGTACACAAAGTCAGAGCGGGAAGGTCAATTGTTGTTTTAATATTCAAGTTTTTGTTTTTCAAATGCCGTTGACAAAAACTACGGACACTGCAACTTTATAAGCTATCATGTGTCATATTCAATCAGTGGAAATAAAAAATAATAATTGCCGTACTGGTTCGATTCAGTCTATGAAATCTTTTTTTCATTCAGAGTGGGATGCTGGCAAGAAAATGTGACTGAAAAAAAATACACAAGCAAGAAACTACAGAACTCGGAAGCTCTAATCTCGCACGGATGCTAGCAGAGCGTAGACATCGAAAGTTCCCTTTTTGGATTCTAAAATAGCATTGAAAGATACCGGCCAAACAGCCATCTCCACATCAAAGTAATCTCAGGTAAGCTCTAATCCGACATTCTCTGGCTTTCAAATAGTACATTATCCTTCCTGCTTACCCATCAGCATTAGTTAAGGTATGGAGAGTCACCTCTGACGAGCAAGCTCGCGGGGATAAGCCAATGAATAAATAAGAAGGGTGGGATGGGATGGGCGACTCTATCTTGCAGGCAACTTCGCGCCAACTGACACTTATGCATGATTAATGTTCCTTAAATAATGCTAATGACGTCATCCGGAAGGTTCATGAATATTCAATGAGTTTGAACAGTACATTATCCTTCCTGCTTACTCATTAGCATTAGTTAAGGTATGGAGAGTCACCCCTGTCCTCGCAGCTCCCCGGCACTAACACCTATTGGTGCATTAGCATTACCACAATAATCTGATCTCCCCAACCTTATCACCCCAACCTTATCATCCTATTCCCAACCTTATATTTCCTTATTTCTAATGTTCAAAATCCTTCCACATCTTATCTGATGCCAGTTCAATCATGAAAAACTTTGTCAATGTAGGGATTTGTTTCTTATTGGAAAGCTTGTGATAAGCGTCGCCGATAAGCGTCGCCGAGTTCCAGGGGCAAGCTGGCCAAAAGATCACTAGCTCTGTTTGGAGCCATGACCTGATGTAGTTTTATATAATATTGGGCCGAGGATGCCGTCTTCCAACCCACATGGTTTATTACTGAATTCATCTCTGCATGCACCCGCTAAGGCCAACGAGATGGCACATCCACTTCGTAAACCGTGTAGTGTTATTCGTCTATACCTCTGCGGTAACTCTCTGCGGTAGGACGAAAGCCTGGTTTGAGCAGCAGACGAGTCAAATGGCCCAAGGAGAATTTCCCCACATGGACTGATAGGCCTAAAAAGAAATCCTTGTCCGACGGAAACACCAAGGAGATCACACATGCGTACATAAACCTCAACGGCCGCCACTGGACAAAGGGATGGGTCCTTATACCGCTTTAAGGCGAACATATTGGTCGTTCCATCGCGCAATGACTTAGTGAGCGTGTGATTAAAAAGGAAGACTCCTTTGTTGGGGAAAAAGAGAATCAGTTGTTTTTGTTCGTCCTAAATCCCCCACTCTGTGAGAATAAATAACTGGGTTGACGAATTTATCGTACGCTTCAGGCGTTTTAGTATTTCCCCAGAAATCGCCGCTAAATCGACAATAAACAACGGCTCAGCTTGAGTGGAGAGTGTTCTGGATTGCAATTGCTCTTCTCGAATCGCTGATAAGTAATTATTTACTTTCACAGAAGCTGCCGGGTTTCCATAACCCGGCAGTGAGGCGTCATCCAGTGTTCTATCCCACCTAGAAAAAAGAGCCCTTAACTTTCCTAATGTTGAATCAACCGTACCAAAGGCTAGACGTGTTGGGCAAGAACAGGAAGAATTCTTCTTATCCCCGAAGTACGGGCAGTCACATTTATGAACAATAGTTTTCCCAAATCTATCTTTCCAGATAAGAAAATTAATCACGTCATCTGGAGTTGCTGATGTGACATCCCTGGGAGGGGATGATCTCCACAAGAAGGCAGACAATTCATTCTCTAAAGACGACTTTTGTTTTGAATACGGAGTAGAACTTGCTCGCCTATTCAAAACTTGTCTTCGCTCCATAATATCGTTCCAGTTGATAGTGGCTTTCATGGATGGTGGAGACACTTGAGACTCTGCCCGCCGTCTGTATCCACAACGCTGGCAATAGTGGAAATCCCTGTCGGGTAGGTATATTCTCGGCAAGACACCGAGGCAACGAACATCCTTGGAACCAGAGGTAACGGCTATGAGGCAAATTACATGAACTAAGTCTCACCATTAATAGTTGAAATATCACCCACCCGGAAAGCCCACAACTCGAACTGAGTCTTGCCAGGCTGAAATCCTTGTCTGGTAGGAAATAACAATGCGTCTGAACTGTCTTGTTCTGCCACCAGGATCTTATGCTTTGACATGGCGTTTATAATGGGCCACCTCAGTAAAAGGTAGCGGAGATAATTTCGGCACCACTGCGTGTTGTGACCAGAGGAATCGTAGCAGGGGGCCAATCAAGGTGAAAGGAGGAAAACATAAGCATTGATCGAGCTTCCATCGCATACTGTCAGGTCTTGATTAAAACGTTCACCCCGACAGAGTGCGGTGTAACAAACGGAGAAAAATGGCGCAGAGGGATCCCATTCCGATCACACTAGACATTCTAATCTAGCGCCGTTAAGTCTAAGTTGTGGCCCTCAGGACCACCGAAGGCTGCGTTGACAATATACCAGCAACGGCGAGACAACATCGCATCTGACCTTGACAACTGGCGGGAGAATCCATCAGCAGGGTTGTACTCTGACGGGATGTATGTCAATTGCAACATAAGGTTCCTGTTAGTGACTTGATGGAACAGAAGCCGGGCAACCTTTGTTAACTGAAGAGACAGAGGCCCACGCCCTTGCCAGGCATTGAGGGTTACTTGGTTGTCAACTTGAATATCTACTCTGCAATCCCTTACAGACACAGGGAGAGCTTCCAGAGCTCTCAGTACGGCATACATTTCCTTCACATTTATATGTTTATTCAGTAAGTCGTCAGTCCAGTAATCACCCATCTCTATAGGTCTCCTGACTCTAAATGGATGGTAGCTGCCCATCGGAACGCCGAAGCGTCAGTTGACATACGGAGAAAAACATGCCTTTCTTGCCTCCAGGGAATACAACTATCCCAATGATCCAGGAATCTCCAAAACTCGATTTCTTGTCTCAAGTCCGGAGAGAGGATCACTTCAGCCCCACGTCCTGATTTTCCGATTGCTGCAGCCATTTCCCTAATATAAAACTTTGCACCAGGGAAAGCTAAGGAAAAAGACGTACACTTGCCCATCAGCCTTTGAATTGATTTTAAAGGCGCAGATGACTGCAATGTTTTGCCGTTTTCCACTTGGGACCAAAAATGCCTGCTCGTGCGAATCAATAAGTAACCCTAAGAATACTAGCTGCTTTGTTGGTGATGAAATACACTTGTTTAATCCGAGAAAATATCCCAGATTGATCAAAACCATGCAGACCACATATAACGCCGCCTCGGCTGCCTCGCGACTGAATTGTTCACCCCGATGTTCAGTGGCACGTGACCAACAACCCTTATTGCTAAAGACCTCTGTGACGTAAAAAACCGGCGTCACAGAAATTAATGTCAACAAAATGGCGGCGCCCAAGTCTTCGCGGGGCCAACTTTGAGGGACTCGTTCTCAACTCTGAAAAAGTTTTATCAAATTTTAATACATTTTCTGAACAAAGTACATCTGAAAGATGCTTTTGAGCCCAAATGTGTTTTTCACTCGGATATCCCTTTAAGTTCCTTGAGTATACCTAATAACGTTGTTTAGGACATGCATGAACGGGCAAAGTGTCCTTCTTGGCTGCATACGTAACATCTCTAGTTCCTGGTGTTTCGTGCCCTTCCATCGCCTCTACGGCCACAGTAACTGTAAGGGGCTGTCCTCGTCCGCCCAGCAGGCGCTTCGCTGAGAGAAGTCTGGCCTTTCACATGCAGCCTTATCGATGGCCTTCGCCACTTCCGCCTCTACTTTAGATGCCACCAACTTGATCAAGACACTTTGCAGTACGGGGTTGGTAACCAAAGGACGACATTGTCGCAGAATCACAGTATCTCATTGCCCTTTCGTCGTTGGCTCTCTGCGCTGTATGAACTACTTCTTCTAACGCAGCCACTGCCGCGTAGGCGTCAAACAGGGCGGACCCTTACCAACATGCATGATATGGGCCATATATGGCCCTTGTATGGGTGTTGTATGGGCCCATTCAAGTTCCATATATGGGTATGTGATGGGTTGTGCATGGGATTCGTATGGGCCATATAATTCCCATATATGGGTTACATGCTGTCTAAATGGCAATATTTTCAAACCCATATATGGTCCATATCTGGTCCATACATTGCCCATATAAAAGTATATGGGAAAAGTATGGATTTGTCTAAAATCCAGATGGTTCCCATATATGGCCATATGGTTTTCATATATGGGGAGTATATGGGTAAGATTAATTATTTCTAATATTTAGGGATGGGTAATACATGGGTTGTGAATGGGAATACTATGGGTAGCATATGGGATAAGCGTGGGAGTGATATGGTAAATATATGGGAGAAGCCATTGTCCCAGACTTTTTCCATATAAAAACCACACACTTGCCATACGTTTCCCATACAGAATCCATAGGTTTCCCATATAAATGCCATATGATACCTGTACCATTTACATAGTATACCCATACAATTTCCATTCTATTCCCATTCCTTGCAAATTTACCCATATCATTACCATATCTTACCCATACCTTTGCCATGATACCCATGCCTTTACCATACACCACCCATGTCATCACCATATATCCTCCATACAATGCCCATGTCATTACCATACAATGCCCATGTCATTACCATACAGTTCCCATGTCATTACCATACAGTTCCCATACCCACATCTGTTTACCATTCATTATCCATACAATACCCATGTCATTACCATACAGTACCCATGTCATTACCATACAGTACCCATGTCATTACCATACAGTACCCATGTCATTACCATACAGTTCTCATGTCATTACCATACACTTCCCATGCATTACCATACACTTCCCATGTCATTACCATACAATACCCATGTCATTACCATACAGTTCCCATACCCACATTATTACCATACATTCTCCATACAATACCCATGTCATTACCATACATTCTCCATACAATACCCATGTCATGATGCAGTAACATACAAAAATGTACCCATGATATCCATAAATTGTTTTGATTCCCACCCCCAGTATACTCTAGCAGCTGTGCAATGTACCTAATCCTTTGCTGTAGAAGTATATGCACTTGCCATGTCTTAATTCATATAAATATTAGAACTCTCAACCATAATTCAATTAACAATGTCTTTATTTTCATTGATGCCATGGTATAAACACATACATGTAGATGTCTAACATGTATTACACAGAAGAAAATTATTATAAATTTATGAGTGCATCAAACTACTATATTTAAAGTTTGTGACATACATGTACAGTACGTTTTATATTTTCAACAGCAAATATACAAAGTACTGTTGTTCTAAACACTGTTACAATCTTGTACCAAGCATTATTTTCGTTGGTATTTAATACAAAAGTTGCATGTGCCATTTTCGGTGATTATAAGCATGCAGGCAGTTACTTTAAAATGTGTTTAATTTATGAATTAAGCCGCTTGTACTAGATAATAAGTTTTTATGACTTATTAATATTGATTTGAAGAATATCTAACATGTCTATAATTGTATATAAATCGAATCTACTGTATGTTGGAAAGAACCATATACATGTAGCTTTATTATGCTTAAATTAACAGACTTGATGATCTTGCATGCTTTCTATGGTAAGTGTGATAATGTAGTTGACTCAGGGCTAATTCCCTCACTAACTTAATTCATATACATGTATCTGCAGCCATTGTAGTTCACCAGGAAATGTTCTCCAATTCTGATTGGATATTGATCAAATGATGGGCAGGCACTATTATACAAATATAGTGTGTCCATCAAGGAACCTTTATAGTGCATCTGTCGAGGAACTATCGGCTATTAGTGTATACCACACCAGTGAATAGTGCTCTTCGCACGCTCCGATTGGCTAATCAAACAGTGAATAAGATTTCATATTCAGCTCCGAGCGAAGCAGTGATCACCTTACACAAGTTTTTGTCCAATTGACAGAAAATAATATAACTATTTGGTGCTGACTATTCACTAATATGTGGTACATGTATATACTTATTTCTAAAACAAGTGGCTCACTTTGGTTAATAATTGTTAAATAGTTTCCCATGGAAATTTCATGTTCTGAAACCAACTATAAGTCTGAGGACGCAGTTCAAGGGCTTATAAAATTATGCTAGTTTTAAGAACATCAAATTTCCAAGGGAAACTATCAGCCAATAGTTCGGAGACAGACACACTATTTGTCATTATTATTCATTACAAAATTCTCTTCCGCCCTCAGGGTGCTACCACCTGTTATAGTTCGATTATCACCACAACATTTTGGTGCACACTCATTGTCTAAAACCGATCACTAGACGTGATAGTTGTCGTCCATGGATACAAACTATAAGGCGTTATAGTTCACCAGAAAATTTTGACATGCACTCACTATAAGCTAAAAGTGATCATGTGACGTCACAGTTATCATCCGTGGATGGGAACTATCGGTGCCCGCTGAGAGCGGCAGACCATTTTGTGATGAACAATAACGACAAACAGACTGGGTTTGTCTTGGAACTATCGGCTGATAGTTTCCTTTGGAAATTTGATGTTATTAAAACTAGCATATAAGCCCTCAACAATTTTGTGATGAACAATAACGACAAATAGTGCCTCATAGCTTAATTAATATAAAAAATATACATGCAAGGCTTTGATCAGGTCTTAACTCACTAATTCAATTTGTCAATTTGACTATTAAATTGAAGATCACCTTTGTGTAGTTTTATTTGGTTATGACTTCTTATAAACTAAAATGGTTCGTGCTTCCAGTAAACTTTCTCGACCTGAAAGAAAATGAAAATCTAAAAGTTATGTTTAATTATCCACCTTCAGGAGGGTTTAATGCTACTGAAATATGGCAATATGAGGGAAATGAAGAATGGTGCAGCAAACAATAATATTACTGCATGGTCCAGTAACAACCATGCAGCAGTAATGTTTACCAGTTTACTGGCTCCTAATATAATGAAAACCCTACCTAATTATATAGTACAACCGTTTATATGCTGCCTTTTTAACAGAGAAGTTTCAGTCTTACAGCCAAACGAATCTGACCACTGGCAGTGTAACCTAGCACCCTAATTTTGGGCTTAAGTCAGTGCGGGCAGAAGAACTCAGACTCAGATATCGCATGGTAACTACATGTAGTTAGAAAGTAGCAAGGGAGGAAACTAAATTCAAGTGTATAATTGAGTAAGAAATAACAAGGTCCCGTTTCGACAAATTTGGTTTTTTTTCCTACCAACAATTCTTTCCTTTTCAGAGAGGGGTGCTAGCCAATGTTTTAATGAAATGATTCATTTCAAAACACTAAAATAGGAGTACAAGATTTTTCGACAAATGGCTCGATGTTCACCGCACGATACATGGAACGGAAGTAATTTCGCTGAGATGACTGACAACCTTGAACAATTGATTAGTGACATCAGTAGGGAGAAGAGACAAAAGCAAAATTGTATTTACTGTATTTTCGAAAGCCAAATTCCAATTATTGTACTACTGTGTATAGACTGATCATCTGTGCGTCTGCTAGTGGAATCTAAGAGTGATTTGGGAAAGTTTATTATTATTTTCAAGTCTTCAAGTATCCAGTTGACTGGCGATGAGGACATTTTGAATCAGTGAATGAAAACAGAACCAAAAATGTTGTCTTAATTAATCCCACTGGAATATTAATTTAACTTACAATATAACATTATGTAATTATCCTGGGAACATAAACTGGGAACAATAAGGCTGTAGATGTCAATCTATGATACTAGTTACACTTACATGGAGCACACGGCAAATGTTGCCCACAATGCATTGCTGCTATGAGCATGCTCAAATGAACTTTTGCCTACAATGCATTGCTGCTATGAGCATGCGCAGAGGTTACAATTATGTGATTTGGGTACAATGTATGAAAATTACAAATTTTATGCAATTTCTAAGTAATTTAAACAGCTTTTAAAGTTTTAATTCCCCTCCGTGACATAATTTTCCCCTCCGTGACACTTGTTATTATTGAAATAGAACAAAGAAAACTTACAGTTCAGAATTTTTTTTTTTTTATATAGTCGTATTGAACTTGAACTCAGAAGTTTATAAAATATTGTGAATTTTGTTTGGACTGCTTTGGAAATATCAAAACTTTTATACCAAATTTTGTCATGGATGGGAAAGTTCCCTGATCTTGGACGAACTATAGCAAGACCTCCTTAACAGCAACTAAAATTATTTTTTGTTTCTCTATTAGTGCGTGTGAAGAACTGTGTCCTGATATTTTTTATTTGTTTTTGACATAAAGCAAGTAGCTCAGGATTTTTGTGGTTTTCCCCTCCGTGACAGACAATTTTGTATTTCAGCTAATTAATGACAATTTATGACTATAAGAGTGTGCCGTCATTTCAAAATCATATTTTGTTATACTTTAGTTATCAAATAATGGAAAATGCAATGATCTTGAAAGTTTTCAGTAATTAAGAATTCAGAGTTCCATGTCCCAAATACTGTGGAATGGCCCAAGGACAAAAAACCTGCAAAGTAAGCAAAGTTTACTTTTGAATGTTCTTTTAATTGTCTTGTTTACAATCTCTTGACAAGAAATCCTTGCCAACTCATGTGAGCCATTGGCATTTGAAATCGTTCTCAAAGTTGCCTGAAGAATTCTTGCTAATATACTAATTTGAATATAATGCTTCTAGAACTGGAATTTGATTTTCAGCTTCGATAGTTTCTTTCAGTTTTCTTTTCAGTGATCATAACTGACAGAATTTATTCGTCTGTTTTATAAATTACATGTAATGAAAATCTGAGTCAAAGAAACAAACACATAGATATCGCTTTTACAAATATTTGAATAATAACCAAACCGAAAAAGAATTCTGTTTCTGATTTTCATGTTTTCTATTTTCTGTAATTTTACTTCCATTCCATGTATCGTGTGGCGATCATCAAGCCATCATGTGACTTTAGTTTCCTTCCTTCTCATATTAGAAACAACAATGATGTAGTCAGGGGATTAGGCCGCTAGCACGTGAGGGATCTGAGTCCAAGTTCCTCTGCCCGTGCAGAGTCTAAGCGTGAGATTAGGGTGTTAGGAGATTCATTCGGCCAAAAGACTGAAGCTTCTCAAGCTCTGTTTAAAAGGTCAGCATATAAATGGTATGTGTACATGTATTAAGTTAGAACTCCCTGTGCTTCGAGGTACAACATGGGCTATATTTCTCTTTATCAATAGACAAATTAATAAATTTTCCTCATTTTTTTTTTGGGATGCCTAGTACTTTCCTATGTTGACATCTTACTCAAAAACATTTTGAAAGCCCCATGTACATATACATGTAGCTGCCTGCACCCTAGTGAGGGAACTATGATTTACTGATTGGACCTGGAAATTAAGGGGGGCTGCTAAATATGTTGCTCTCTGGCCCGACCTTTATACTCAGTCAATGGCCCCAAGGAGTCAATGTTTTTTTTATCACGTGACCACTTTCAAATTACAAGACAACGAGCAAAAAATCTAGCAGGGGTTGGGCTCACATCAAATATGTAAAGCCCCCATCACATGACTTTTGTAAATGGTTTTGAAAGGAAATCATGCAGGGACCCTTAGCTTACAGGTCATAATTATGATAATACCATGATCGCCTCGGATTCCTTTGTTTGGTCACGCACATTTAATCTCTAAATTCCCTGGCTCATTACAAATGCAAGGAAAATTTAGAAATATGCATTGTCTTCAACAATATGCATTGTCTTCTTGCCTGCAAGAACAATGCATATTTCTATTTTTTGCTTGCATCGTAAAGAGGGAAAACTAGAAGACAATGCAGGCTGGACATGAGGGTGAAAAGCATCAACTCTTGCTCCCCTCTGGCACGACTTAAGCCCTGTGCTACCGGTTGAAAAAATTGAACCCAAACTGACCCGACTTCATCATAACCTTCAACGTAATCCATGTGGGATCACGTATTTCAATCTCCACATTCTTCTCTTATTTCTCAAACCCGCTTCTTCCATGTGGGATACAATGTACTTAAAACCATATATGCATGACCTTTAAATATTTAGTCAAGCACATATTAATTACATTGTGTTTTACTGCTATTCTTCTCAAAAACAACACACTTGTCCCCAGGGGAAGTCAAGGTCATTCAATCGAGCAGTAAAACATTTTCGAAAGCAACTCAACTACGACATCTTTAGTTTAGGCAGAGAAAACTAAACTGAATTCTCACAGATTTGTTCTGTTCCTCGGCGATCAGAGTATTACAAAGTTATACCATGACAATTCGGGAAATTAGTGATTAAATTTCCCCTCAAGCCTCAGGAGAGTTTGTAAAAGTCCCTCGCCTGAAGCAGCCTCGGGACTTCAACAAACTCTCCCTTGGCTTGCAGGGAAATTTAATCACTAATTTCCCTCTTGTCATGGTATTACTGTACTTATAATAAACCTAGCTACATGTACAATGTATTTATAATTATAAAGTCATGCAAGTGTAACCTGAGAACCACATACATGTAAACCTCTATTATTTTTATTACTAAATTGATGCCTGACTTCTAAACCTTTATTTGGGCTACCGGTAAATGCAGAATACCCTGCCACTGCAGGTTCATTAATAATGCATGTTCTCAAACATCATACAAACCTTCTAAAAACGTCCCCCAAAAAAATCAAAAACCCTAACCACCACAAAATCATTCATGAATAGAATGAGTCTAAATACAATGGAGAAATTTTGCAGTTTAGAAGGGGTGCCAGGGTGTTCTGCAGTCAACTAGGAGACCATATACAATGAACATGTACTTTCCTTACCATTGAAAACTTGAACGAGCTGCATGTGACCAGACTTTGGCCTGATGAGTGATGTAATATTTGACTTGATCATGAACTCAAGGCACTTTTAGTTGACCACAGGACTGACAGCTCTATCTAGAAGCTCTGTTTATTTATACAATACAAAAGCTTTTAGTGAGCAACTAAAGACCTGGGAAGAAATATAACAAGAGCCCATCTGGGCTTTCACTCGGGCCACATGAGATTGAAGATGAAATACACTTTCATTTGAAATCCTCTTAGTAATAACCAAAGGGAAGAATTATTAGCAGTCTTTAGGAGTGGCCGGTAGCGCGGTGACTTTCATTCTCTGCTCCCCTAGTATATATATACATGTATGTAATTTAATATTTTTGTTTTCTCGTATGTAAATTAAAGTAGTTGATCTTTTATTGAAAACACTACTTATTCATGTGTGTATGTATGTTCAGACTACTATCGTGCAGCTAGCTAGAGTCTTGAGATATCTGTCAGCAACTCGCAGCTAGTTAATAAATTAGTACTGTTCAGACCTAGTAACTTAGTAGGTTTTACTTTTTGTTTTTCCGTTCCAGTCGTAAACAGTCCGAGTTTGACCAAAGTGAAACGATCGAGCTGCTCGCGTCCGTAGATATATATTTCTTCGTTTGCACTTTTGACATGATATAATTCTTCAAATGGCACCATTGTTTTATTTCTTATGTTTAATAATACAGTTCTCAGCTGTAAAGAAAATAGAACATTCTATGGAAGATTTCTTGTCCTAAAGTTTGGAAACGTAACACATGCATTTGACGCTAGAAAGTTCAGTACTCGCAAGGTCAATTTACTAGTGGCAGTTTACTAGTTTGCACTATCGGCTGTTATGGAATGGAAACATACTTTCACAGCTTAATATGTATGTCGATTGGTCAGAAGGATATCTTGTTTAAATGCTACGGTCCTTTCGGCATCAGGAAATTTTTAAACGGGAGTTTTCGTACAGTATTTCAAGCTATGCTGTAGTGCGAGTTCAGTTACGCCACAAATGTCGGTGAAACTAATACCGTGTTCATTATTATCGGTTTTCTCTATGGGTTCTCATGTATTCAATAATTACTTCTGGAGTTTCATATTTATGTCGATTGGTCACAATGATTTCCTCTTTCAGTTTTTCCCTTTAGTTTGGACATTAGGGATATATCCTTGGCGATTTCGTACAGTTTAGCGACCGTTGTGTCGAAAGTAGAAACGTTCGTTTGTCATGAAAGTGCGTAAACAAACTGTCACAAGCGGTTTCATAGCAGCTCGATGTTTGACTCCCATATAGTCGATGATAACGTATATAGCTTCATATGTACGTCGATTTCTCACAAGGATTTCCTCTTTCAGTTTTCCTCTCTCTTTGCTGGCAGTTCATGCTTCTTGTTCGGGTAGTTGCCCCACTGAGCCGTAACCACAAAACGAGCACAGCATTTCAGTTGGCATACACTGCGTACATCTGCTTAACTAATTAGATTTGTAAAAATCTTAGCGGATCATGTAAATATTCCGCTTGGCTCAAATATGAGGGTTTCTGCCGTCAAAGTTCATTTTTTGTTTCAGTTTTCCCCATATTAGCAGACTTGTATAATGTCTCGAGCTCTCCGAATCCAGTAGAAAGACTCTGGTTATTCTGTCGTAAAACATGGACCTGACCCAAATTTAGGTTGTATTGCATCATTGCCCACCCACGATGGAATAGATTTCTGACAATGACTATTTGAAATTGATATCTCCTTGTCTCGCCTCGTCTGAGAGCTTTGAGCTTTCTTATCTGAGCGCGCCTGAGGAAATCTAACCTTTGTTTGCGTGACCAGCATAGTGCAATCTGATTGGTTGGAATTTGACCTTTCACGCATGCGCAGAAGCCGTCTGACATGAAATAAAAAAAATAAAAATAATAACCACTTGCATTTTAAGACTCGGCGCTGCCACAGGCAGCCCGAGTAATAAGAAATACAACTGGATCTTTCTTAATATTTATAAAGCAGCTTCGATATTTTAACACGCATGCACTGATGCAGTCGGAGCCATGCAGTCACTCGAGGAGCATTTTGACAGTCCCATTTTCTGATCTAAAGAATCGTTCGTAATTAAGATTACAAACCGGCTATTTCTTCGACAGAATGAGAAGAATTAGCGAACTGATGAACTTCAATTACAATGAAAGCTTTGTGAGATAATTTGTACACGACATGAACAAGACACGTTGCAGTAAAATTGAATGCTTACCTTCGGCTTCGGTCTTCCCAGCGGTTCTTCACCGATTTATCCACAAATTAGTTTATGTCTCTCAGTAGCAGCAGTTACTCTAGTCTTTCTAGCAATAGAATCTAGTTATAAATGCTGATTTGAAGGTATGAAGGCTGATTCTCGGGCCCTTTCTCAGTGTAAGCATGTCCTCAAACTGGGTGTGGCACATGTCCTTGTAATTCTTCAAACTATCACCTGTTAAAGGGTGTAATATAAAACATGAACAGGAGACCTGATATGGAATTCATAAAGATGGATATGCTTGAGGTACAATCCAATGTCAATGATAGATTTATGATACAGTCTATAGAATACTTCTTATACATAAGTTAACTTAAAGTGCCTATGCCGTATACGACCTATTTTGACTTGATTTACATTTATGGTTTTTAACATGCTGCATTAAAAAAAATGGGGAAAATTGGACACAGATGTTGATTTTTTTTTACACTTTTAACATGGGCTTCCTGTGGTATCTTGAACGAGTAACAGGTCTCGGGCAGCCTGGGACCTGTGACGTCAGGGTAGTCTTATATGGAATCGTGTGTAGTGATAATCCACAACTGGGATCAGGTATATTTGAACAGGCCACAACAACACATCTAGACCGTATCTAAAAACCTTACAACAACAAAAAAAAAAGACTTTCTTACTCTGCTTTGCCAATGAGTTTGTGCCCTGACATCACATGTCCCAGGCCGCTCGAGATCTTGTCGCTCATGCAAGATACCACAGGAAGCCCAAATTTGCGTGAAAACCATGTTAAAAGTGTTGAAAACTCCAGTAAATTATCATGTGTCCATTTTTCACAATTTTTTTTAATTCAGCATGTTCAAAGCTGTAAATGTGAATCAAGTCAAAGTAGGTCATATAAGCACTTCAAGTGGAACGACTGCAGAATACCCCACCACAGCAAGCTGTATTGTAGAAATGTCAACGCGTCTACTCGTCAACTTGTGTGGTATACACAATAAACGTAGAGAGTAATGTTGAGTCAATGCGTCAACGAGTAGTCACTGCGAATGCTTGTAGAACTAAGGTAGTAATATATACTAGAGTACACTTTATTCATGTCAACGTATCATCGTGTCAATGAGTAGACTGCGGTTGTTTGTAGAACGAAGGTAGTAATATATAGAGATAAAAGCAAGATTGATAATGGACGTTATGTCAATTTACAATTTCATTTCATTTCATTATTTCATTTCATTTATATGTTTGACCGTGACAATGCGTCAATGTGTGTCAGCGCGTTGACTGTAAACTTGTAAGGTAGATTACGTGGTAGGGTATTCTGTAGTCTAGCCCTTCAAGTTAACTTACATGTAAGCTTAAGCTTTTATATACTAATAGTTAAAATAAGCTTATTTTTTAATTGACCGATTTAGCTTCATGTACATTAATTTGTTACAAGGCCCAGTTCAGGTTACCTGACTTTTCCATTGAGTAATGTTTACTTGTTTTTCTGTATCCCAAGAGGAAATGTATGAATTTCTCTAATATTGGAAAACAAGGAAAGCACTGAATCCTCTGGAGATCGAGCTACATGTATCACATGATCTGAATTGGGACAACAAATATACAAGCTAAATCATGTGCAGTCCATTGCTTAACTATTAGTTATATAAAGAAGCAACAACTGAACAAGCCTGATGACTGAAAAGGATGTTGGTACAAGTACTTTGTGCTTGTAATCAATTTATTCAGATGTGTACAGTATATGAGTCAGTGTACATGTCAACTACATTGACCACAAGTTTGCATATTATGGCTGCCTCCTAATTCTCCCCCCTCCCCCCCCCCCCCCCCCCTCCTCCCTGCCGCTGTTTACGGTAGTTAATTTTAAAACAGCCTAGGTCATTTTAATAGAACCACCTACATGTAGGTTGGAATATCAATGATTCTAAAAAGGGATTTTATTGGGGGGGGGGGGGGGGGGCAGGGGATTCAGAAAAGGGGTTAATTTTTTTTTTTTTTTGGGGGGGGGGAGATTTAAAAAGAAAAAAATCCACCCACCCCTCCCCTAAAAGTATTTTTTTGATTACCTGGCACCCCTCCCCTCTACTTTCTCCCCCTCCCCTCCCATTCCCATCTCCCTTTTTTCCCCTGTCCCCCCTGATATAATTATATTACTATATATATTCCACTTACCTTCGCCATCACCCATCAGACTTCAGGCATATTCAAGCAAAAAAGATTGTGCAGACAGTTTGTCCATTGCCATAGCCTATTGTCTTTTGCTTTTGTTCTTAGCTAAATCATTTCTCAACATCCTATATATACACTGTACAGTATGTCTTCTTGTAGATGGACTTTGAAAGTGAAAGTTTCAGTGTAGTCTTTGACAAAGGAGCTCTGGATGCAATATTCACTGGCACAACTGATGACGTCCTCAGTGACGTAACTAAAATGTTTAACGAGATCCACCGCATCCTGAAAGTTGGTGGTCGATACATCTGCAGCACCCTTGCCCAGGACCACATCCTGGACAAAATACTAGAACACTTTTCCAATAATGGCTGGTTTATTCGAGTACATAGAATAGAACCTGACAAGCATGGATTGCCGAGACCAGTGTTTTCATTTATCTTCACCAAGACACAGTCTTCAGGTTAGTGTCTAGGTGATGACTCAGTAATAACAATTATAATAATAATTATTATTATTATATGGCTAAGTAATTTTGCGAAACTCTATGTTGCAGATAATTTTGTTTCAGCATTTTTTTCTAACTACATGTAGGTAATAAAAAATCAACTACAGTAGGTAAAAACATTTTGTCTACATGTAGGTAATTATTTTCTAACGATTTTTTTTTCTATCAATGATTCTAAAAAGGGATTTTATTTTTTGGGAGAATAAAAAAAGGGGTTTATTTATTTATTTTTTGGGGAGGGGGGATTTAAAAATAAAAAACGACATCCCCCTCCCCAATAAAAGAAAAAAGTCAGGCACTGCCTTAGATAGCTAGCTTTTTGTTTTTATTCAGCCTATTATTATTATTGGACTCCCACTCATGATCATGTAAATTTAAAGTCTTTTTACAAAGTGCCAATAAACAATAACAATAATATTTAATAATAATAATTATATATATATTATTCATGATTGGTTTTACTTGAACCACAATCACACATAATTTTATCATACATGTAAATAACTCTCGCTACGTGAAAATGGATTGCCTGACGTTTTCACAATGTTTGGTTTTAGTTTAGAGTTTGATTGGCAGATGTTATAATTACAAAACATTTTTCACTGCCACTGGGATGTAGATAATACATGTAGCAAGGCAAGTCAGGCCATTTTCCTGGCTGAATTAACTTAATGTTTTCAAGAATGGCCTGGCTTTTAGCAGTACATAAGCAAACTGAACATCATGATAATTATGAATCATAATAAAATAGCCTCCTTTGAGCAGAAAATAAGCAAAGAACATCATGATATGAATCATAATAAAATAGCCTCCTTTGAGCAGAAAATAAGCAAAGAACATCATGATATGAATCATAATAAAATAGCCTCCTTTGATCAGAAAATAAGCAAAGAACATTATGATATCATATTAAAATGGCCCCTCTTTTAACTACATGTATATGTATGTTTGGTCTGGTTATATATATCAAATTATCTACTGACCCCTGACGACCAATAGAAAAGCTAAGCAAACACAAAAACCAAAGCTAGTGATTAATTAATTGCCAAATTACGTTCAACATATCATGCAATCGAAAACTGTTTTCATTAATGAACTTTCCCTAAACCAATCCAGGGATGAATAGTCCATCAACCTTCAAGCTTCTAGAACTCTGTATTAATGGCACTGAAGAAATAAAGAGAGTTAAAAGTACAGAAGAAATCAAGGATGCTGTACACATGGTGCAGAAGTACTCGCTTGTGAAACAACTCATTAGTAAGTGGAGAGAATTTTATCTAGTATACCCAGTTGCAAAGTGTATTTCAGAATGCTACTGTACATGTATATGACACGCACCGCATAGAGGTGGTCTTAAAATACTGTAAGTGGGCTAAGTCCTGTCATGTAACCTTTGCCATTTGCACTGCAATTTTTTCACTGAATGTTCCTAGCTTGGATGGTGGTTGAATAATGCCAATTTGATGCTGAGTGATATTGTATTTTGCAAAGGAGAATTATTTTAAATATTATTGATGTACATGTATGATTTGAATGCAATCTCCTAGCCTAATTTAGAAGTGGTTGTGGCAATTAAATCACATGACTGCATGGACACCAAAGTGTCTATCAAAATAATCATATTATGCAATTATAAATGCAGGTACATATAGGTTATTACACGGAAAGTAATTAGTGTAATACGGTTGGGTATTTTTACGAGTCGGTTTTATTTTTTCGAGCCTGAAAGGCAATAAAAAATAAAATTGATGAGTAAAAATTCCCAGCCTTACCTTATTTATAACTGCTCTGTTTGAAGAAAATCTTGAGAAAAGAAATCTCAAGAGAAGAAACCTCTCAGCCTCAGTTGAAGTCCAATGTTGGTCATAGTCAAGTCTCTCCAACAATCTGAATCCCTGATAATATAATGTTATGTTTTCTCTCCCACAGGATTGCTTGAATCGATCATGTCACATAATCCAGTTTTACATCATTTTTACATTTACATGCACATAAATTAACCCATGCACATTCAGCAAAGAGCTATTCTACATTGTACACATAGGCGAGGGGTTAGCAACAATAAAAAAATTTTTTTTAGCAAATTGAAAGAGAGTCCGGCTTCATAACAGACCTGTATGACTGTTATAAATTAAATTATGCACAAGACGTTTACATTTATAATTAAGTATAACCACTCTATGCAAAATGACAGTTTTGATCAGTGCAAAAATAACCTGTGTAAGCATTTAATTAGCATATGTGCAAGGCTAAAATACATTGTATGTTAAAATAAGATTTTGAATGATGATAAGTTTACGCAGAAACCTACTTTTAGTTTTGGAAATATGCACTGTACATGTACATCTCATATTATTTTGTCCTGGGATCGACAACATAACAGTAATACTGTACATATATAATGTCTGTTCCTCTATATACATGTACATGTAACTTAATGGTTCTCTTTCTCAGAACAGATAATGTGCATAATGTATGTTTCCTCCCCACATTTAGTACTATATTATATTAGGTTATTGTTTATATTTAAAGGAGATGTGTCATGGCGTTGTTATAGATGGGTCAGATTCTCATAGTTTACAGCTGATATACATGTATATGGGCCTCAGGTGTTACTCCTAATTAATGCACACAGCACCTCACTGCATTATAACTATACATCTTATTTGTTATAGATGGCTGATTCTCATAGTTTACAGCTGATATACATTGTACATGTATATGGGCCTCAGGTGTTACTCCTAATTAATGCACACAGCACCTCACTGCATTATAACTATACATCTTATTTGTTATAGATGGGTCAGATTCTCATAGTTTACAGCCGATACATTGTATATACAATGTATGGGCCTCAGGTGTTACTCCTAATTAATGCACACACCTCTGACTGCATTATAACTACATGTATACATCTTATTTGTTATAGATGGCTGCATGATTCTCATAGTTTACAGCTGATATATATGGCCCTCAGGTGTTACTCCTAATTAATGCACAGTCGTACACCTCACTGCATTATAACTATTAATTTTGGACATACAACACTCAACACTCAATTGGTCTATGTAAAAATTTAGCTGTACAAACAGTTAAAGTCCCTAAGCCCTCCATAATTAATATGTGTACTAATTACTGTAAAAAATCGATTTAGTCTATTCAATTAATGTCAACATCCATATTAATAGATCTCCAGCAATATAATATTGTATTGCACTTGAAAGGATATAATTATGCAGTATATTCTTTGAAGACTAAATCTACATGTACACGTATTATTTGTATAAATAGTCATTTTTTGCATATTTCCTTTGACACATGTACTAAATAAATTCTGTTGTGGCCTGGAACAAAAATGCATTCCCCTCACTGTGACATAGCTCCTTTAATTTGTTTGGTGCCATTTTACTCAGGATTGTGATTCTGTCTTTATAGGTATGAAATTCCACCCTGGTGATAACTTCACTTTCGACTTGTGGAGCTCTGATGCCGACCTTAAGGAACCCAGGTATTCCCTGACAGTAGTGGACTCAGAACCAACACAGACACATAATGGAAAGTTTGCTATCTTTATTGTACCACAAGGTGAGAATGTAAATCATACACCCATGTATTTCAAAAAAATTGCGACACAGAAAAAGTTTCCATAGCTATGGGGAGCCGGGATGGCACAGTGGTTATTAGCGCTTCACCTCTCACCTCTGTGGCCCAGGATCGATATCCAGGTGCAGCACCATATGTGAGTTGAGTTTGTTGGTATCTCGCCCTTGCTCCAAGGGTTTTTCTCCGGTTTTCCTCCCTGAGTCCACAAAAACCAACACGCTAAATTCCAATTCAATCTACATGTACATGGTTGTTTCACTGGTCTCGTTAGAAAGTCAGAGTTTCCATATAGCTCCTGATATAGAGTGGATTAATTTACTTACATTGTAGGCAAGTCGACCATCACTGCAATTACTACATTGTAATTACAACATTACAGTGAGTGAGTGAGTGTACAACATGCCATGAAATTGAAATGGTTTCCCATCAAATTGTAGGGGAGTTACGGTACAGTAAGTTTAACAGTACGGTTACGGTAAGGCTACAGACATGACTTATTTTTGTCCCACTCATGTGAAAACTTCTCTAGTCAATAGGACAATGGACTGTGATTTAACATTCAGGGGATTTCCATGACAAACACATATGTTGCCTTTCTACGATTTCCTGAAAATTGAACTGTGCCACTCTAAATAATATTATTCTAGGGCATTTCCACTTTCCCCATATGATTACAAATGCTGAACATTGTTGGAGAGGTGACATCATGTTTCACCATTGAAGATCAATCAATCAATTAATCAATTTATTTCATCACAGTTTCTTATGTATAGTAAATGTATGTACAATATTGTTTTTAATAATTAAATTCAAGTAAGTGACGAGGAGCCTACTGGAAAGCATAGCAATGCTTATTAATATTATTGTAGACCCCTGTAAAAGTAATTAAGAATAAAATAATAATTATAGGAATATTTAGCTAATATATGAATATTTAGATTCATAACATTGAGGTAAATTATGGTTAACGGTAGTAAAATGTGACAAAATAGTTATATAAAAAATCATGAGCTGCCAGTATCTTTAAGTTTTAATAAAATATATTTTTGAAACACGTGGTTCCCCAGCTCAAGCATGCACTCATAAGAAAATTGTGTACAGCTCAAAATGACAAAAATTTAGCATTTTGATTTCCCGCTTTTTCAGTGTCAATAGGTCAATCAGTGTTAGAAATATCCAAATTATTAAAAAATGTCCGAAATGAGCAAGTTAAACCACAACATTTTGGTGAAGTTTTCCAGTAAAATCCTGTTCGCCATTACTGGAGGCCGTTCTCATTATTCAACAGAAGTGATGTCATACACACAACACGACAACCACATCCTACAAAATAGTATCCCTAAAAAAGTAGCCAACCTTGCAAAGATAACATAATAACTTTCTTCTTGTGTTCGTGAAGACGTTTTTGGTAGAAATATGCCTCCAAAATAAAGCGTTGTATTGTGCAGGCGAGCATTGAGTGTATGACATCACTTCTGCTGGATAACCCTTTGTATAAATCTGAACAAAGGGAATGGCCTCCAGTAATGGCCGACATTTAGATTCAATGCTCAAAGTTAATTATAATATATAGGACTTCCTGTCGTCGTATCGAAAAACAGTTTGAACTCAGTGGTAATAATAATTTAGCAACTTCTTTATGAATATTAAAAAAAACATTGATATGTCAAAATTTGATTGTTGTGGCACTTAAAGTCTTAGCCAATAAAATTGTAACTTCTTGGGATGCTCCCATATATAATATTATTATAACTGTTTTTTATATCAATGAAGGCATTTTGTCATTACATTTAAGGACGAGAAACAGAGTGGCTATTCTCGGCCCAAGAGGGCTTACAACAATTGGCATCTGATGCATCGTTTCAAAGACTTGTTGTTGTAGCACTAAATCGAGGTCATGTGTACTCTAGTATTGATAAGGTTAAAGAAGAGCTGTCGGCACGAGTGATGGAACTTGCACCTGGTGATGTCACAGATAGTACACAGGTAGAAAATATTACACTAAATGATTATGGTTATGTTTATAATTATTGATTTTAAAATGAAATGATTTAATGATTATTGATTTTAAAATTAAATTTGATTTAATGATTATGATTATTGATTTTAAAATTAATTTTATTTAATGATTATTGTTATTGATTAAAAAAATATATATCATTTTATGATTATTGATTTTAAAATTAAATATGATTTAATGATTATTGATTTTAAAATTAAGTATCATTTAAAGGGATACCCGAGTGAAAAACACATTGGGGCTCAAAAGAATCTTCAACATGTTCTTTGTTCAGAAAATGTATTAAAATTTGATCAAAGGTTTTTAGTATTAAGAACGAGCACCTCAAAGTTGGCCCCACGAAGACATGGGCGCCGACATTGTTTGCATTTACGGAAGTGACGTCACTTCGTCCCACCAGCGTTCTACTCTCTCACTTATTAGGTGTTTTTAGGATGATAAACGCCTTAACTGTACCTCACATACATTGTAGTTCTTATACTTAGTCAGAAGTCACTCGAGTCTTTTAAGTCATGTTGTTTTGCTGTTATTAAATGGCAGTTACGAGACCTTGTTCTTCGTCTGATAATTTCTCGCCTTCCCAATGCTTTTCTTCCTCCTCCCAGTCTTCTGAACTTTTCTCATAATGTTGTCTTCATCATAATTCCGGTTTCTGAAAGAATTCCTCTGCAATCTCGATGAAAATATATCCACTTTAATTCCGAGCGTGTGAAAATCATACAAAGACAAGTAGCCGCGATACGCTGGTGGGACGAAGTGACGTCACTTCCGTAAATGCAAACAAAGATGGCGGCGCCCGTGTCTTCGCGGGGCCAACTTTGAGGTGCTCGTTCTTAATACTAAAAACGTTTGATCAAATTTTAATACATTTTCTGAACAAAGAACATGTTGAAGATTCTTTTGAGCCCCAATGTGTTTTTCACTCGGGTATCCCTTTAATGATTATTGATTTTAAAATTAAATATAATTTAATGATTATTGATTTTAAAATAAAATTTAGTTTGTGGTTATTGATTTTAAAATTAATGTCATTTTATGATTCATTATAACTAATGATTCCTAGTAATAATATTAAAACTACATGTATGCAGGAGCTTGAGGTTTCAGGGCTAATTAGCAACATGACAGACAAGAGAACGTTTAGGTGAGGAGGTGGGAGATCTGGGTGGTGTTAATTTCCATAGTTGGTTCCCCTGGGATTGTATCATTATTAATTCAATCTGGGTGCCAAAGTATGCTGACTCTACTCATCTATATATTTAAAATTTTAATATTCAGGTACCCTTCCTTTCTGTTGGTGGTGATATTGGAATTCGTGAAACAGTACATGAAGGTACCAGTGACTTCAGCGGGGACTATATCGTAGAGGATGTCATACTAGCAGAAGGTGACAAATTTAGAAGACTTGTGTTCCTTAGCAACAAGGATGTCATTCAATCAGAGGCCAGGATATTAACGAGGGGCAAGAAAAGTAAAGAGAGCCCCACTGGTGCTTCAACTTTACAGGTAGATCATTCCTTTCTGGGGTGTCAACACCACAAGGCAATGGTGGCAGGAATGGCTTTGATGAAAGGGCTTCTTGAAAATGGTAAGCAAATTAATAAATAATAAATAAAATATGATAAACACTATTTAACTGTAAAAAAATTATCAGCATTAAAGAGATGTTAGTTTTAACAAACTGTCCAGTCAATAAAAATGTAATGGAAAACTTACCAAGTTAAATGTATAAATAAAATAATTATAAATACATTATAAGTATGAATATATACTTTACATATAGGAATCTACTTTGATTAAAGGACTGGTGCAGAAAATGAAAGATTGATTATGAAGTACAGTAAGAAAAGAAATAGGAATAAATAGGCTAAAAAATAAGCAGTGGGGTGTGGCAAATAGAAGCTATATACCAAGTGATATTTATCAAATGAGTAGCCATGTTAAATCTGCATTTATAATATAGATACGATAGTACGCGCGCTCTGATTGGCTAAGAAACCATGTTTTATCAGAGTATATAACATGGTTAGCCGTGTTATATAGTTTTCAACTGGCGGTTTCCTTTCATCGCGCGCGTAAATCTATATTATAAAACAGATAAAGAAGCCTTAAATCCATGTTTTATACTATCATAAAACACTCTGGTCATTTGAGAACACTCTAGAAATGTTGAAAGCACGCGCCTTCGGCTTGTGCTTTAACATTTCTCTCATGTTCTCAAATGCCCATCGTGTTTTATGATAGTATAAAACATGGTTAAGGCTTCTTTATTTGTTAAATATTAAGATCTGAGCCGCAGGCAACGATCTTTAGATCCGATATAACACGGCACCAGTTTTATAAAATTATGATTTCGAAAAGTTTACAAGTAGTAGATACCTATTTTGGATGATAAAATTAAAGCAAATGTTAAAATGAAAATCAGGATGAATCTGTATCAGATCTACAGATCACTTAACACACAGTGCTTTCCTTTGTTTTACCTTAATGAATTATTAATGAGTTAATTGATAATTAATAATTTATAAGAAATTTGATGAAAATTACTTGTTTATAGCTACAATGTATGTCGTGCATCACATTTAGCAAAAAAAAAATTGTCCCTGCACATTGATGGTATGGTCGCATAGGAATAACAGTGATCTTTGGAGCCTTTAATGTGTTTGAACAATCCTGAGTCTTGCCTTATTGAGCTGCGCTGTTCTCCACAAAGGTCTTAATTTATACCGATTTTCACTTATGAGCGAGGGTCTTTATAAAGAATGAGGGTCTTTATGAGTGAGGGTCTTTATAAAGATTCATGGTGAAGCCGTTGGTTTTATAAATAAGGAGGGCCTTTAATAATTTTTATGTAGACTTCACGAGAGAGGGCCGGGTCAGGGCCAATATAAAGATTCACAGTTGAGGCCTTTTCTCTTTCTTCAACAAAGGAAGGCCTCTGAATTGTGAATCTTTATATAGAGTCTTTATAAAATTATGTGATTATCGTCATGATATTTTGCTTTGTTTTGAGCTACAATCTTTGGCTGCTCGATTTCTAAAGAAATTCTCAAGACCCGAAGATTTTAGCTCAAAACAAAAGCAAAAAATTCCTGATAGTTTGTGACGTAAAACCGGGAATTGACCCATCCTTCCAGTCAGTGCAGCCAACTTGAAAGGGTGTTGTGCATTTGTTAATTTTAAGGTGTGATTACAGGATGAATATGAGACCGAATCAAATAATTTTTTGGCCCATCTATATAATTATGGACTCAATTCAGAGATCTATTGCAATAATCAATAATAACCTTGTAGGGCTTATATTACACTTCAATAATTACTCTTACTAATTGCCTGGTTCTGCATTTTCTCTACTACATGTACATGTACTGTATGTCAGATCGAGATTTATAACAAATTGTGCCATACATGTATAACAATGCATCCATAGTCCAACCCTGGGAGTATGGTCTGTTTATAGATTCTTAATATTAATAGCTAGTATCTTCATTGCTAGAAATCCTGTACAAATGTAAGTCTATTTAAAAGTGCAGTCTCAGGGGAGAACTTAATTCTGTACACTGAAGAAGAAAAAGGCCTCAGTCAGTGGCTTTCTGATAAAATAGAGCAGATGCCAGGCTCTGGTGAAGAAGATGGGGGTGCTCCCATATATTTTCATGTAAGCTTAATTAATGCAGGTACAATTGTATGTGCCTCCCCAAAGAGACCAGTATGGTTTGTAAGCTGTTTTAGTCTGAAAAAGGGTTATAAATTTTTCCTGTTTAGTCTGGAATACATTGTAAGGTATATGGCAGACTCCATATGGCAGACTCCTCTAGTCAAATATGTTCCTTGTCGCTCTTACTGTTTTTATAACCATGATTGCAATTCCATTTTGGGATAATAAAAGGAACTTTTTCCAGTTTATATACTCTTCTTCAGCTCTGTGAGCCAAATTTTCAACCAAAATGACACATGATTTCTTGGATGAAATTCATGCATGCAATTACATGGGTTTTCTGCTGACCTGACGTGACATGCACAGAGTATGAGGAAAATGCAATAATTCATCCTGCATGGTACTGTATGTTATTCAACCAATCTGGTGTAGCAGCTAGCTCGACCTTAACGCTCGTTATGATAAGTATAATTATCTGTCTGATCAACAGGGGAAAAGAAACGTGGACTACTGGTTGGACTCGGAGGTGGAGGTCTTGCCATGTTTATTCACCAATTCTTTCCTCAGGTGAGTCATTCAGCAGTCTTCTTATGGTAATACCATGATCACCTCGGTTTTCTTTGTTTGTTCAGGGGCATTTTAATCTCTAAATTACCTCATCAGCATGCATACATTGTACTTGTTCTAATTTTCCCTCATTGACATGCAAGAGGGAAAATTAGAAGAGCATGCATGCTGACGAGGGAACATTGGACTGTCCCTAATTGGTACACTGGGTTATGGTGCAATGCCTGTTAAACCCTGTACCTTACCTATTATATGGATCAACAAAGTTATTCTCTTCTTTTCTCAAACCCGTTTTATACAAATTGTGGGATACTTAAAACCATAAGCAAGATGTAATTAAACTCCATGCATGCTCTTTCAATATTTAGCCAACCACATAATTACAATGATTATCATTGTATTGTGTGATTCTTCTCAAAAACAACATATTTTTGCTTATCCCCAGAAGAAGCGAGGGTCATTCAATCAATGGCGCTCAATCAAGCATGATAACAAAACGGTTTTAAATGCAACTAAATTGTGATGTCTTTTGTTAAGCAGAGAAAACTAAACGTCTCAGATATATTTGTTCCGTTCCTCAGTGATAATATATATAAGTATTACAAAGTGATAGCATGACATTTTGGGAAATTTTCATTTTAGTGATTATATTTCCCCTTGAGCCTTGGGAGGATTTGTAAAAGTCCCTCGACCGACTGTGGCATCTGTACTTCCACAAATCCTGACCATCAGCTCTTGGGAAATTTAATCACTAATTTCCCTCATGCCATGCTATTACTTATAATAATAATTTCTAACTATGGTTAAGGAAGGTTTTGAGCTTTTAGACAAGTACTCGCTCTTTGGAGAAATAAGTCCATTTCTGAACCTTGCGTATCGGTTTAAAAAAAGAAGCCATTTGACTCCAGTAGATTTTCTGTTACTTTGACTGTGCATGCTTCATTCTGATTGGACAAATTTAGCAAACGTATGCGAAACTCTTAAATTGCCAAACAAACACTGTGGTTTATGCACAGTAGAAGGGGGCAACCCTGGGATATTTGACCATCTACATTGTCCTCAGGGATGGGGAATTTGACAACATCCATCTTGGAAGTCTGCTATCTTAGAGAAGTTGATAGGGCCTAGTAACTTAATGGGGTGTTGACAAAACGTGGACCCTCCCCCCCCTTTTCTGGACCCCCATCTGGACTGCTTGAATAGTAAAAATTAATTGAAACACCTGTAAAAGGCAAAGTACACATCCAGTGGTGCATGCTTGTCAGAACTTTCCTGAAATAAAATTATTCATCGAATCGCAAAGACAGCCGCATCTGTTTTTCTGAGCCGACCACTGACCATCATGGCTTAAATATAATAATTATTGTCATTGACTGTGTAGCACAGTGGTTGTGATGTGGAGATCGGGGGTTCATTAGTTCCAGGAAAGCTTTCAAATATGTTTTGCCATTTTAGTGAGAACTTGTTTACCTGTGAACTCTACTCATGTTTTATTGTTCGGGTTAGGGTTTGTCTGAGTCATACATGTACATGAGTTAGCTGCTAGTGCGGTTTGACGAATAATTCAGGAAAGTTCTGATAAGCATGCACCATTACTGCTGCATGATTTGTGTACATATTCACCTTTTACAGGTATTTTCATTTGATTTTGATTTTTCTAGGAGTCCAGATGGGGGTCCAGAAGGGGGGACCACATTTTGTCAACACCCATAACTTAAAGTGGCATTGGATCAAAATAAAACTAGAATGAGCAAATACAGTACCGTATTATTACCTGTGTATAAGCCGCACCCCAAGTTTTGAAGCTTGAATTTAGGAAAAAAACTTTTTTTGAAAAATACAAAAAATAATTAGAAAATATTTTGTCCGAGTTCATAAACGCTTGTACTTGATGCCAAACTTCTTCAAAAAAAAGAATAATCTTTTGTTGGAGTTCATAAACACTCGTACTTGAAGCAAAACTTCATCAGATTGTCATAAATAAATAATCACAACTTTAATTCGATCGAATATGGTTCAACTTGCCTTGTCATTTCTTGTGTATATTTTAACCTGCAGTCTTTAAATCACTACAGAATTCTTTTGCATTTATTCCCCAATTAACTAACAACAATTCCAAGGAACCGCTTTCCTTTAATCGCTAGAGCAAGAAAGGTTTTCTGGCGAGACAATACTTGCACGAGTAGGTCAGGTCCGCCATCTTGGATTTTCATTAACTATAGTGCCAATCTCCCACGTGTAAAATTGCGAAGAATGCCTGGTTGTTTAGATGCCTGCTTTGACAACCGTTGCGAATCAGCATGTTTTGGAAGGTAAATAAGCTTAATCACGTTTAAATATTCACGAAATTCTAATATAATTATTAGGTCTAAGGTGGGTCTTAGAAGAGGTTTTGCTTTAACTCTTTGAAAGTGCGTGTTTTTTTTCCAATGATTATGCTTAAATTGCTATATTACACGATCGGATGCGATTTGAACCTGATTGTAATATATGCACTGTCGCATAATAAAAGCTTCATTCAGGTTCATGAACATGTATGTAAATATATGTTAATGTTGGGTCTCCTTTCTAGGTGTTCCCGTAGATAAGCCGCACCCCCAATTTTGAACGCAAATTTTGGGTGAAAAGGTGCGGCTTATACACGGGTAAATACGGTATATGAAAATCCTGCAAAAGGAACAAAAATGGATCGAAGATGGCAGAGGTAAAATGTGCATGTCTTTGTCATTTAAATGAGGTAATCCTGCCTTTAATTCCGTTTCTTTATTTCATATCATGGCCCAAGGGTGGTGATTTTGACAGCCTCAGATGACCCAGGGTGGGGAATTTGACAGCCTCAGATGACCCAGGGTGGGGATTTTGATCAGCTGTCTCTCAAAATGTCAGAATTTCCCAAATGATGGTTGTCTCCTCCCTGGAAGAGGGGGGGGGGGGGAGACATTGATATAAAGTGCTTTAGATAGTCTAGTAGAACCTGGAGCTGTCACTCACAAGTCTTTGTTTGTCCACCACACAACCACAAGCCAGCTCACTGTTTTTGTGCCAAATTCAAGCTCAACAAGGAATGCTACTTTCATTATTAGCAGATATTGGACAGCACTTTTTATGGTATGCATACATTTGTATGGGGGGAGGGATTGGAAGGATGGGGAACATGATGGGGGATGGGTGGGGAAGAATTGCAGGAGAGATTGAGGCAAAGGAAACACCATTTGGCCTTTTTTGTTTTACCAATATCTCTACACTAGATTATGGTTTGATGTTCATCCTGAATGCATTTTAAATTTCTGTAAATAGGATTCAAACCGGCTACCCACATGTATGAAAACATTTAGCAGCAGTCAAGGAAAACAGACACTTGGTTGTGTGTCCACAACATTTTTATTGTCTTACAAATCAACTGTACTTAACAGCACCACATGGGATTCCTTAGTTTAGAAATTTAGTTTACATATGGTGTTTTAGCACTATTACATTGGTTTAGTTCAATGTCAGTTGAGCTAGCATTCAAGCATACCAGGCATACACATCCACACATGCACGACCTCTGTTATCTCCCTCGGTGAACCCCTTCAGATCCTCCCCATACCAGACCCTCAGCTGCTGGTGGCGGCTGAGGAGGAATGGGTTGGCTATATTTGTGAACAATAGTCTTTTGGAATGGCTTGAGTGGCGTCCAGGGAGCTTGTACCACAAACCTGTAATAGAACAACAGAATCATATATGAACACAGCCTTCATACAGAACTTAATTTCAATGTGATACATTGTCAGAAATGTACAAGATGATGCACAATAATCATGTTTGCATATTTAAGGTTAGATATTATTTTTATGTTATTGTGTTTTATTGACAACTATAACAGGCACACACTGACTTTACAATGAATGAAAAAAATAAATTGCGTTCATCGTACAGTACTCAGCAAAGTACCTGTATTTTGCATGAGGTCAGCCAGGGCAATAACCAGCCTTGTTTTCATGTTTTTCCAAAGGTTTATTAAATACTAATAATTTGGGAAGAAAGTGCTATAAAATAAGAACATGTATACAATAAACAACTTCTTAGTGGTAGATAAAATATGAGCGGACAATCTTTATGGTAATTTACAATGGCGAGCTGCTTCGGCGAGCCATTGTAAATGATCTAACCCGAGTATCAGGCCCTTGGCAAAAACTGTCTGGAAGGCATGTTTCTCGAAAGAAACTTGATGTCCTGCGGAGTGTTGCCGGCGGGAATTTTATTCCGATCTTCTCACAGTTGTGGAAACCGAACAACAGGAGAAACAAATATCGTCACCATACGTCATTGTAGCCGTCAGTCAGGTCAGTCCACTGAAGCTGATAAAAACACAGCAAGTTGAAGAAGGTTCGGCTTGCAGCAAGGGAACTTTTTCACATTCAAAACAAAACAAAACAATTCCCACGGCAACGTAAACTTAACTCATAACCTTCGAGAGAATTATAGGCTTATTATCCTTGAAGGAACAACAGAACTCTGTGTTAGTCGTAGCACAAAACAGATGATTCAAATATAAATACCATATTAAAGTCCAAAATTTTCTTTACAGGGATCGAAAAATCCGGCCAACACTTCAAAACTCGTGATGACAGTTACATGTATGTTAATCTCCGAAAACCGGAAATAAATTTCATTGGTTAAAAAGTGATGGCTCGATGATGTATGCTTGGGAGGCGGAAGTCCTTTCTCAATGGGTCTGTGTCAGGCTCTCTTTCCTTTTCTCTATCCCGTCTTCTCTTCTTGAGAGCCTGATACTCAGGTTATAAATGATCATGAAGATTGGACATGAATATTTTATCGTGCTTGTGAAATAAAACAATAATTGGAATGCATATTATTGTTATATGATTCTGTGTTATTGTAATTATGGAACTTGAAATGACCATGTATGTCCCATACGATCGAGTTACAGATCTTGATCAAAAGTTATGCATACTTATTAGCTGAGTACGAAATCTTTATCAAAAGTTTATTTACTCATTAATACTTTTATTGGGATTTACAGTACTGTGCATGTGAACTGAATACTGAGCTGGGATTGGTTTGCATCCACATAAATTATTCATGAGTTTTACGACTGCTCTTTTAGTAGACTAATTTTTTTCTGTGAAAAAAACTTTTAATTCAGAATTTATGCTAATTAGGACACACTTTTTTGCACAGGGTCTATGAACTTATAGGTTTGTATTTACAACTGACCAATGGTGCAAAGGACTTGTATTACCCCTTTAGGAGTTGTTAATCCTGACATCCTCCACTTTAATGTCTAAACTACTGTTGCGTTTTGCTGTATTGTGTGTGTGTTATTTCAATCTGTGGTTTGTTCCTTTTTAGGCATTAAAGTAAAATTAAAAAAGATCTTTATTAAATAATGCATTTTACTAGCTTTGTTTCTATCATTTCTTTTTTCAGTAAGTTGTTTCTTTAGTTTACTTGTTCTGTTTTGTATTTGGTATTATATTAAGTCACCTGCATTGTGATGGATGTATTTCCTGTCAGGGTAGATGAGGTTGTTGTATTGGTCAGTAATCACAACATTCAACGCAACGCCTCTACATCCCCATCGGCTGTAGCGTCCGTAGTGACATGACACATGGCCTAAAGTCACAAAGAATACCAGTTTCAAGTTTAAAATCTTAATTATTTTCATAATGAGGCTATAGTAACTAAGACAACAATGACAACAGCAGCGAACTAACATTGCCTATTTACTATTAGATAGCTAACATTACAATACCTTTTATGTGGACGAGTATTATCCCATTCACAACTCTTGCTGGGCCTCTGTAGTAGAAAATCCCCGGGCGATTTCCAGCTGCACTGAAACACACATACCCACGTCGGTTGATTTTGTGGAATCTGATACCTGCAAACGAGTGAATACAGTGGGACTAAGTCACTTTAAACTTCCTTGTGTTTGGTCCAAATTACTTACAGGTTAGTCAGCTGTAAATAACTTATAACAAACTCACCTTTGCCTATGAAGGAATTTAAAATTACTTTTGAGATGTTATTGTATAGCCAACAGAGTGTTTGAAAACATTCTCGAAAAGAGAATTAAATCCTACAGAATGGAGATTATCAATATAATAGCCTGTGCAATTTTACATTCCGATTAATTTTCTGCAAAACTTTTTGCTGTTTATTTATTTAAAGTGCCTATGAACAATATATTTTTATTTTAGATATCAATTCTAAATCAAGTGAAAAGTAGAATGGTAAAATATATTTTGCTTTGAATGCTGTGCCACTGAGTTAAGGAGGTTTTAATATCCAAAATGCTAATTACATGACGTCAGGGGAGGCATCAGTTATTATACAATTTTTTTTGTACTTACAATGAAAACATTTTTTTCAAATTGTCAGTGTTATACCCATGGTTGAAATAAAATGATGTCAGAAATTTCTTTTCCTATATCAGTAGAAACGCCCATTGACAACCACTAAGAAGTGATTGCAGACACCTCCCCTGACGTCATCTAATTAGCATTTTGGATATTAAAACCTCCTTAACTCAGTGGCACAGCATTCAAAGCAAAATATATTTTACCATTCTATTATTCACTTGATTTAGAATTGATATCTAAAATAAAAAAATATTGTTCATAGGCACTTTAACTTTATGTACTATTTACAATATGTGTGGCAATGTTGTATCGCATATACAATGGTGAGCCGCTTTGGCAAGCCATTGTATATCCAATACAACATTGCCATGAATATTGTAATGTACTTACGATATGCACCACATAAAATTTTAAACTTTGATTTCTCCCACCTTGCTATCGATGTGGGATGAATCAGTTTCTCACAAAAACATGTCCCACATCGAAGAAACAGTGTGTATGCAATAAGAGAGCAGAGCGTAGCGTGCAGAAAAACAGGTCCCACATCGAAGAGATGGTGTGTACATAATAAGAGAGCAGATGTACTTTGTCATTTCACCCGGCCCAGGGGAGGGGAAGTCAGTGATTGGTCGTGAGACCTCCTCATACTAACGCCAGCATGTTAGTATCCTGTATCATTCCATACAGGATTCTAGTTGGCTTATAGTTAGCCCTATTACTATTCTGTATCATTTGATACGTAATACTAATAGGGCTTATTAGTATTCTGTATCATTTGATACAGAATACTAACTACATGTATAAGCCAACTAGAATTTTGTATGTGGTTTACAGTGTATCCACGTGACCCGAATGCTGGGTCTAGATTGGCTAGTACCTTATGAATTAGTAATGAATATTATAATTAACAATCAGAAGAACTGGTTTTCAGTCAAGCCATGTAACTAACTAATTAACAATTAGACCCGCAGCCCGAATGGGCTTACGAGTCAATAGCCCATGAGGCGCAGCCGAATGGGCTATTTAACTCGTAGCCCATGAGGGCGAGAGGTCTAATTGTTTTAGTATAACTAACTAGTCGGACAGTAGAAAATAATAGAAAGAAACAAATTGAAGTTGGATTTTTTTTTGTGAAAATGCGTGCAGTTTTTCTCTACCATGGGCTATCACAAATAGACCTATAGTAGGGTAGCCAATCAGAACGCAGGATTTGTAATAGTCCACTAGTTGGTTTATACTAATAACAAATATTCTCTAAGCAATAATAATTCAAGTACTAATTACAATATTCCAATAAACTAATTACAATATTCTAATTTAATATATAATTTATATAATACAAATAGTAAAAATAAATAAATAAATAAATAAAATAGTGACAATGAATAACTAACAGTAAATAAGAAGTGGCTAAAGATATCTAATTAATAATGTATAATTCCCCCAAAAAGCTAAGTTAACTCATTATATTTACTTTTAAAATAATTTAGAGTTTGAGCACGATGAATAGTATCAGGAAGGCTATTCCATGTTGTTGCATTGCTAAAAGAGAAGGCTCATTTTCCAGAATTTGATTTAGTTGAGTAGTATTTTTATCGTCTTTTAACACTAACTTTTTAGTAACAACAAAGTGAAAATCTGTTTTTCGTGCAAATTAAACAAAATAATTTGTCGCGAGTGGGTTTTTATTCTCTCTGAATTTCTAGCGAGACATGAATCAACCATGGGGCTGATCAAAGCCAGGACCTGATCAAAGCCAGGACCTGTCTAATCCACAGATCGAAGGTTTTTGCGGAGGGAGGAAAATCGGAGTACCCGGAGAAAAACCCTCGGAGCAAGGGCGAGATACCAACAAACTCAACTCACATATGGCGCCACGTCCGGGAATCGAACCTCGGCCACAGAGGTGAGAGGCGAAGCGCTTAACAACTGCGCCACCCCGACTCCCAATGGACAACATTCAACAATACTAGAAAACAGTCGTTGTAAAGTGGAAGTTAATTTGGACTGAATCGTTTGAGATTTATAATAACACAGACTATATGAAAGGATTGATATCGATTTTCAAGCAGTTCAAATTGATTGAATGAAAAAACAATACAAAAGGGTGAAGTTCTCAAAGTACAGAGAGTTGTACTTACTTTCCATTCCGTCAGGGAAGGCAGTAAACACGACCATCAAGAACAGAGCAAAGATCAACTTCGCCATCTCGTTGAAAATTAGTTAGGTGGATTCAAAGACAGTGGAATGACTTCTCGATTCTGGCTCAGTGCCGAGTAATTCTAGTGATTGACTTTTGGTTCTTTTATGCCCGAGCTATAGAAAGTAAGATGTATCGTTTCAGTCAACAAGAAAAAATTCTGGAAAAACCAGTGCTATTTTTGGTCAGAATAGCTTTGCTTATAACCTGCGTAATAAGTTTGAATTTTTTCATGTTACTTTGCTGTCAAAATCAGAGTTTCAATTTGGTATTTCATGACGGTAGATTTTTTTTCACTTCAATGTGCAATCCATCAGCTTTTGATTTCTAAGAACACGAGTACGTGCTATTCTATGAACGAAAGCCGATAACATCGGTTTATTAAAACAGAGTGAAGCTAAAACTACATCTCTGAATTTCTAACGAGACCCGAAACAACCATCTCATTCCTACGTGAAATAGAAATCGCCATGCATATACATGTACCAATGTTTATCTTGACTGCGGATAATTCAGCTGGACAATTCTCCGGCTAATTCAGCACTAAATTGGACTGCAATTGTGGACAAACGTTTACTTATTATGTTGTAGTATATATCCGCGAGTTAAACTTCTATTATTTTTTGTATTAAACGCGGTGCCCTCGTAATTGGGGTGTTTCGTAACAATCAAAAACGTTCAGCTGAACTAATTCCTAAACTGATGGAAAAGCGTGGAGACGAAATATTCAAGTTACGATGGGTAACTGGTTCCTGTAAAAACTAGTGTTGGTCTGCGTCGGCGGGGAAGATAAACACTGGTATGTAATCAACTAAAGTCGATTGAGGTATGCTAACCGCCGTGGAAAGCGAGTAGCAGCTGACGTTTTGAGCGCTAGCCTTTTCGTCAGAGCAAAAGAAGGAATTGTGGGTGGGGAAACGGTTTATATAGTGTTGAGTGGTGCATGATTAAATTAATTGTGCCAACAATAGAAATGATAATAGTTGTAACAGGAAGTGTTGATGAGTAAATTAAGGAAACATGCTGATCTAATGCTGCGGTCAGACTCGCGCTAGAGCTTGGAGTTCAGCATGCTTGCTTATGAGATACTTGAGCAAATGCTAAAATTCGAAGCAAGCATGTTGCGGTCAGATTAAAGATCAGCGCTTGCTAGTTTCAAGGTGTTAACAGAATCCTGTCAGAATGAGTATTCTGATTACTTCCACTCTCCAGACTGTCCTCTGCACTGGGAAATTCAGCGAGGTACTTGGCAATGAATTATTTGGGAATGGATGTTGAGAGTAACCGCGGAGAGTGTCGAAACTGTTCCTTAAAGGCAGACTGGAACAGTTGTCCAAAAGAAATGGAGCGGGATTTATTACAGACGAAAGCGGTTGGCCCTGAATATTGCAGACAGCCATCTCATTCATCATAGCAGCTGGAACGAAAGGACTTGGGCTTCGAGACATTTCAAGACAGTATAGAGAAGTGGTAATGAATTGTTACAACTGTCAGTGCTCGTATTGCTGTTAGAAACCAGAGAATACAGTATTTTGAGATCACCGCTTGTCAATTTTTAGCCGTCAATGCAGCAACGCATTTTATAGGTTGAACAACGAAATCCAATTACTTTTATTTGCCTAGCGCAGCCCTAGCGTGGTACAGACCAGGCTTGAGCTACGCTTCGGTATCTTTGTAGTTTTATTTACCTAGGCATCGGTTTTCCATTAAGCAGAAGCTGCCGTGCTTGGTCGGTCACATTCGCTAGCGTGCTAGGAATGTGCTAGGTAAACAGAAATGAGCCAAGCAAGCACGGTTCTAGCGCGAGTCTGACCGCAGCATTGGTGTGGGTGAATACGTGAATTCTGAAATTAAATGAACGAAAAGCGTTCTTTGGAACTATGGTTGTAATTTACTCGCAGTGAGCCCCCTAGATGAGCAGTTTGCTCTTGGGGCAAACTCCGCATGTTAAATATGTTTAAATAAAATATAAAACAAACAAAAAGAGTTCATTAATACCGTGAGGAGCCAAAGTGCCTAATTTGAAAATATAGTTCTGTTCTTTGCGTTTACGAGTGTTGGTAGTACCTTGATGCAAAGAAATGCCGCATACAGTGATGTGATTAATACAATGACCAGGAAGGCTAAAGTGACGAGCTACAGGTTTGGCGAGACCTTGCTGTTAATTCTAACATCCAGCAAGTGTTCGCGGAATCGATCTCCTAATCTTCGCCCTGTTCCTCCGATGTAGAGTTTGTTGCAAAGTGTGCAGGTGATACAATAAATAACATTACTGGAAGTACAATCACAATGATCAGTGACTTTAAGAGAGCCTTTGTAGGTCCTGAAATAAATGTCGTAGGTTTAGTGTAAGCACAGGTATTGCGTCGTGTCCTAGAACATTTAAAAGTGCCTGGTTGAAGATCAGGATGTAGTGATCCTTTGACTAGGGAATCACGGAGATTCTTGTCACGTTTGAAAGAAATGACAGGAGCCAGGCTGCGAGAAAATAGAGGCGGTCTCTGGATCACTCTGTAAAATGTTAAAATTCACCTCTGGATAATGTTCTTGATAGACATATTAGACCTTGGAGTTAGCCGAGAGTTTCAGCACCCAGTCACATTCTATCAACTAACTAGCTGTGGTAGGTATTGCCTTGGTTGCAGATAGGGAGTTGAGGTCATTCGTAGCGGCACTAAGTTTAAGCAACGCTTCTATAAAACAACAATATATCAATAAATATTGGTCACTTTTCACAAAATCATGGATGGGCAGATAGCTATTGCAATTCCGAGATAGTTAGAGTAATAGTACTTATAAATTTAGTTTCTTTACAAGAACTGTTAAGGAGTGGAACATGTTGCCTAATTATCTTCTAGAAAAGCCCACAGTTAGTGAATTCAAGTCCATACTTGTTCAACATCTCACCCTTGACCAATGACTGCTCAATTTATTATTTATTTTCATTTTTTGTTATTAGTGCATTATTAGTTTTTTGTATTTTATTTATTCGCAGTTGATGGTATACCTTTGCGAATTATCATATCTAAATAAATAAATATTAAAAATCCTACATGATAAGAGCCACCAGAATTTGGAACATTTTACGTAAGGAAACCCGACAGCCAGCACTGCTGTCACTGCCCTTCTACACGTCTTATCTTTTACAATATTATGTTCAGCCCTAAACGGATCTTTCTAACCCAGACAATCCACGCGCATGGAAGTCAGTTTGTGTAAAATGTAACTCTGTAGCCTACTCAGTCCTTTAACTTGTTGTTTTTATTCACTTTGTTATTGTGAAATCCTTATCATTGGTGCTTGCTTTGATATATATATATTTAATTTAGTTTCATGGGTCCGCAGTAGTAATTGGCCTTTGCTGCTGCGTTCACCTGCCTTCTATCGTTTTGTTTCTACATCATCGTAATTTTTGAATCACTACCGTTCGTGGTATCATTTCTGATATATGTACTATTTTCCTTAAGGCGAAGCTTAATAAAAGAAAATATCACGCCAAGTTTTGGTCACCGCCAGAGATTTGTTTGTGTCCTCAGTGGTTCTTTTACCTCGCATTTATGGACGGCCATTGTACGTGCTGGTCACAGAGCCACGAGGGATTCACATTCCCGTTGGAGCGTGTTCCATTTAACTTCTTTGAGAACGTCTTCAGATGATTTACCTTAGCAAAGCCATAAATAATTCTAGCTGCTATACAGTGTAATTTTTCTGTCTTTGCATACATTATTCTTTTCAAACATTCTTCTGTTCTTCCGCAACAAGAAACTTCTAGAAAATCATGTACTATTGTGGTCCAAACAATTCTATTTACTTGCGAAATCGGTTCGAAACTTTTCATGTTCCTTGAATATGAGCTCCAGTCGTTTGCGATTTCTTTTCAATTGGTTAATTTTTTTTTACTAAATCGGAATCTACTGGCACTGGCTTTCGACAGAGGTTATCACTGATTGAACAGGAGTTTGAGTATCTCATAAAGATGAAAAATGTGTTCTTACGCACTAAGAAGCTAAAGAACTATCGAGTCAAGTTCTATTAATTAAGTGACGCCCCCTGGTTGTATTGTTAACTCATGTCTCATCCAAGAAATACAACTTTTCCATAGCGAATGTTATATTTTCTGCTGCCCTCAAATGAATACTCAAGGATCTTTACACTCAGCACAAAACTAGGCTGTGAATTTAGAGCTTCAAGATTGAGTGTTGTATTGTTACTTCTTAGCCCCTCGTCGATTATGAGCCGAGAGAATCCTTGAGATCTTAGTCTAATTGTTGAATAGTCAAAACAAACATTTTACCAAAGCTTCAAGCATATATGTTAATGACGGAATTTGTTGTAGTATCTATAATATAGAACTCATTCATGCATTCCAATACATTGATCTTCGTTTGACTTCGAATTAATATAGCAATAATTAATTTAATATAACAGAGGTAAATACACGTCGATAGGAAACAATAAACTATACTGTACTGATCAGTAGACTAATCTCATTAAATTGCGATTAGAGATACAGACATGTATACTTAGTAAAAAATACCCATTGTTGTCTTTTGCTTGTAGTTTCGGTAAAGATTATAAATTAAAAATTATAATCCTTAGGCTAGAGTTGTATAAGTGTACAAGGAAATTGCAGTCAACACATATAAATGATGGCTTCTCCTCGATTATTACCATTGCTCAGGGAACAAGTGCTGTTCCGGAGCAAGATCCTGATGAAAACATCGAATCTCCTGAAGCACCGGCGTTTAAACGGTTGTTGAAACAAATCTTGAAACCAAATCTTGAAACCTTAAAACGAAGTCAAACTCTCTGAAGCATGCTTTCAATATCTTTCAGCCCCTTTCAACAATGATTTCAGGCCATTTAAAATGGTTTCAGGAATTTTGTTCTCGTATTGAACCGATGTTTGACAGGGGCTCTAATTAGACTGCGAGCTCGGAGTTTCTATTATACAGTGTGGACTATATATACTAACAACACAGATCACCGATTTCGTTGATTATGCAAATTCCTTCCACATAACTATCAAATTCACGCATGAAATGTTATCCAAAAGTGTATTTTTCCTTGAACCGAAGTTTTCAAAGGCTCCCGATTCTCTGAATCTAACACACTTGATGTTCGTACACATTTTAACCCAAGTGAGAAGGGCAAGTTTCTGTAAACTATCTTCTGCTCTTGCTGTTTTTCAGTTAAAAAGGGTTTTATCAAAGGAGAAACTCTACGCTTACTCAGAACTAATTCGGATCTAGCGTCTTTTCAGTCACACAAGCGCGATTTTAAATCCCGTCTTCTAGAACGAGGCTATCCTATAGACCTTGTCGAAAAGACCTTAGCCGAAGTTAAGTTCACTTCTAGAAAAGCAGCTTTACTCAACAAACCTCGAACATCACGGGCTGTTTTACCTTTTGTCACGACTTATAATTCTTAAAAAAGATTCTTACGAAACACTGGCATTTTATTGCTAACAATCAAAACTTTAACAGCATCTTTTTAGATCCACCGTTTGTGTCTTACAAGAATGATAAATCGCTTAAAGAGTTTTTAGTCAGAGCCAAACTTCCTTCTAATACAAGCACTCGAGACGAGTCGTAGAAGGCGAGGCAGTGACAATATTTACAAACATCGGCTGATAGTTGCCCCCGGAAATTTGATTTTCTTAAAACTAGCATATAACCCGAGAACGCTGGGTTTTAAGAACATCAAGTTTCCACGGGAAACTGTCAGCCTGATAGTTCTGAGAAAGACACTATTTGTCGTTATTGTTCATCACAAAATTGTCTTCCGCTCTCAGCGAGCTCTATTATATAAACAATAGTGTCTGTCGATTTATTGTTCAACACAACATTTTTATTGAAATAGCTCTATAAACCGCATCGTTCTACAAAGGACAAAGATTCGCGCCAATAAATAGATTATGTTTTGATTGAAATGAAATGAAAAGTTATGTTTTTTAAACTGTCATAAACTGGCAAGCGGGCTGGGCTTTGAAGATCAGAAGAGGGAAACTGTAGGGAAAAGCTTTTGAGAATGGTATATAAAGGAAAGGAAAAGCCACGGAATCCATTAAAGTGCAGCTCTTCAAGATTTCATTTCATTGGCCGAAAAAAATGTTGCTTGTTTGTGATTAGCTGCTCGCTTTTAGTGAATGTGACGTCAAATTTAGGCAGATCTGCCTCGTCTCCAGGCGTCAGTTTGCGGAGCGAATTGTGCGGAGCGAAGCGGAGCGAATTGTGCGGAGCGAAGCCTCTGTTTGTGCTGTCTGTCTGTCTCAGGCGCGTCGCTTCGCTCGGCACACAGACAGACCGCACACTTCACTCCGCACAAACAGACGTCTGGAGACGAGGCAGTAGGCAGGGAATAAGAAAATCGCCGCAGAAACACGTTGAAATCGAAGCAAAAAGGTCCAAAGTTGTGTTTTAGAGATGACAAAGAATGGAGTTAACTTAACAGCTAAGCCGACCACTCATCAATTTTTGCTCGCATAAACATTAAATGTGCAGTGGTAAAACTGCCCCGATGGCAAGTTCTGTGTTGCTGTCGCGTTGTGGCTGGACGACTGGCTGTAGACCTGCACTGCCTCTTCAGTCTTCCCTTCTCAAATTGGAGGTTGGGGGATTTGCCGAGATATGGCAGATCCTCACTGGTAGCCATAGCTATCTTTGGAGCTAGCAGCTGTACGGACATTTGAGTCTTGTGCATCTATGAGCACGCCCCTTTGAAAGAGGTAAAAATGAGAAGTAGATCGGACCCTTGGATAACTAACGAGTACATAGATACAAGACCGAAGAGGAGGTATACAAATTATTCAAAGCGCCAGTGGATAACAACTGCCAAGAACGGTGGCTGGTCAGAAGAATATATATAAGAAGATAAGAAACGAAGTTGTGTCGGACTTAAGACAATCTAAAGCCTTACATTTTTCAAAAATGTTTCACGAAGTCAAGACAACAAGCGCTCACTGGAATTTGATTAAGAAAGCCACCAGCCCAAAATGACTTAAGAGCATCGGTCCTATAAAGAGAGATGATGAACTACGAACTGGTGTTTCTTCACGAACTTTGAACCTGTCACTACTGAGTATGTAAAGAAACTAATAACTAGTTCGCCCAGTAAGTCATGTGCTAGTGATCCAGTGCCCACCCAGATCGTAAAGAACTGCCTAGACGAACTTCTTCCTACTATTTCTACAATGATCAACCTGTCTCTTGTGGATGGTTACTTTCCTGACTCCAAAAAAAGTCCAACAACGACCTGTTATTCAAGAATTATCGGCCAGTAAGCAACCTTCCCTTCCTATCGAAACTGACAGAGAAGGCTGTTGTTAATCAGTCAGTAGATCACATGACAACTCAGGGCCTATTCCCTGATTTACAGTCTGCATACCGTAAGGGCCATAGCACTGAGACATATTGATGAACATGAACAGCCAGTATGTAACTCTGCTTGTCTTTCTAGATCTTAGTGCTGCTTTCGATACTATCGATCATGCTGTGTTACTTCGCCGTCTGCAGTCCAGTTTTGGCTTCACTGGTAAAGCACTCTCCTGGTTTAGCTCATACCTCGGATCGGTTCCAGTATGTCGTAATTAACAACGAACGTTCAAATAGGTTCGACTTGGAATTTCGCGTCCCTCAGATTTTTGTTTGGGCCCACTCTTGTTCTCTATTTATAGTAGTCCACTGTTAGACATTGTTAGCCATCATTTACCAGAGGTTCATTCGTACGCTGGTGATACCCAGCTCTACTTGGCGTTTAAACCGGCTGATGATACATCTCAAGCCGCTGTCATGGAAGCTTGCATAGAAGATCTTAGAAGATGGATGATTAAGGAAAAGCTCATGATAAACAGTTCCTACTCATCGGAACAAGGCAGCAATTGGCAAAAGTGAAAATTAAAACTCTATCAGTTGGAAATTCTGAAGTCTCGCCCTCGGACCTTGTTCGTAATCTTGGCTCATGGTTTGATAGCAATTTATCTATGTCTGTTCATGTCTCTAAGATTTGCAAAGCAGCTTATTATGACTTATACAATATCTCCCGGATTCGAAAATATATCAGTCGTGATTCTATAGAAACTCTTATCCATTCTTTTGTCACAAATCGCTTAGATTATTGTAACGCATTACTTTATGGACTATACCGAACTCGCAATTGGGTAAACTACAACGAGTGCAAAATGCCGCTGCTAGATTAATCTATCGTGTGCCTAGGTTCTGTCATACTTCGCCGTTTCTACTAGAACTACATTGGTTACCTATTAAGTTTCGCATAATTTTTAAAATCATATTAATCACTTTTAAAGCCATCCACGGACTCGCTCCTAAGTATATTAATGAGCTCATTTCTGTTAAAGTAAAATCTAATTATAGTCTGAGATCGAACAATGGACTCTATTTGACACCTCCCTCTGTAAAGACTCTGGCTACTCTTGGTGACAGGGCCTTTGTTGTTGCTGCTCCGAACCTATGGAATACGCTGCCATTATCTCTTAGGTGTACTGTGTATTTTAATAAAATCGCAGCTAATCTTGTATCAAAAATGAAACCTCCTAAAAAATGTCATAAAGACTTTCTGCGATCTTGCATAAATGATAGCTTTTTCATTAACCCTGTGACTTCATTTGAAATTAAAACTTTAATTGATAATCTTGATCCTAACAAAAGTCCTGGGATTTACAATTTTCCTATTAAATTATTAAAACTTGCTAACAGTGAAATTGTAATGCCACTAGAGTTTATAATCAATGAATCCTTTTTAAATGGATGCTTCCCTGATAAACTAAAAATACAAAAAATCATACCTCTTCACAAAGGTGGCTCCAAACTATTTGTTAATAATTATAGACCGATATCTCTTTTACCAATATTCTCTAAGTTATTTGAACAAGTTATGTTATCAAGACTAAAACATTTTCTAGAAACAAAACAAATAATATTCGAACACCAATATGGTTTTCAAAAAAGGAAATCAACTGTTCTGGCAATACTGGACTTGCTCAATAATATCATTGATTCCTTTGAAAAAAATATGTTTTCCTCGGTAGTTTTCCTTGATTTTGCAAAAGCATTTGACACTGTAAACCATAATATATTATTAGATAAATTGGAACACTATGGCCTAAGGGGTATTGTCCTTGACTGGTTCAAATCTTATTTATCAAATCGATATCAACTAGTTTCCATAAATGGTACTTCATCAACTAAACTAAAAGTCAATTGTGGCGTACCTCAAGGCTCTGTGCTTGGTCCAATCCTTTTTCTTTTATATATTAATGACATCCAAAACTCTACATCAACCTCTTTAAAGTTCTTTTTGTTTGCGGATGACACAAGTCTGTTCTATTCAAATAGTAGTTTAGATGAACTTGAAGCAACCATAAACAAGGGTCTTTCTGAGGTTGATGAATGGTTATCTAGTAACAGGTTATCTCTAAATGTGGCAAAATCAAATTGTGTTTACTTTCGTATAAAAAACAAAACGATCACCAAGTTACAATTGACCAAAACCTAACCTGGAAAGAACACATATCTTCAATCAAAACTAAATTGGCTAAAACTCTAGGGATTATAAATAAAGCTAGACACTATGCTCCAACTTCCATTTTATTGCAATTATACTATTCATTATTTTTTCCTTATTTAAGCTATGCTAACTTGTTATGGGGAAATGCTCATTCTACAACCCTTGAACCCATTAGAGTTTTGCAAAAAAAAGCTATTCGTGCAGTTCTGAATAAAGAATGGAACTGTCACACTAAACCTTTGTTTCAAAAATTAACTTGCCTAACACTAGATGACATACATAAACTTCACACCAGTTTATTTATGTATGACATCTTCAACAAAAATATAAGTGAAACATTTATTAGTATGTTCACCCCTCTAACTGAAATTCACTCGTATGAAACCCGTCAAAAACAGAAACAAACATTTTTTATAAAACCTGTTAGAACTGACTACAGGAAAAGATTCATTAATCATAACGGCATTAAAATTTGGGAAATGATTCCTCAACATATCAAATCCCAAAACAGAAATTTATTTAAGAAAAGTATTTCTGCTATGTTAATTAATGAATACTCAAACGAACAGTAAAATTCACTAATATTTTACTTCAACTCTACCAAATCACTATCAGTGCTACTTAAACTCCTCTCGTAATCCATCTTACGATATATACTTCATTTGTCTTATTAGTTTATTGTTATTATTATTTTATTAATGTAATAACTAGTCCTTATATAGTTATTAGCTTCTTGTCCCATATCTCCTGCTTGTAAAGGTGTTCCTGACTCGATAACCCCTTGGTTTATTCAGGTCCTGCCTACTCAGTAATTATTGTTAAATTCCTTATTTGTTTTTGTTTTGAGTGAAATAAACGTATATTGTATTGTATTGTATTGTATTGTACTGACTCTATTGTAATTTTTAAGAAAGTCCTTAAGACTCCTCTTTTTAAAGAAGCTTTTCGATGATGCCGCATGTGTTTTAATAGTGTTAAGGTTAGTTAGTTATTTGATAACTTATTTATTGACGTGTATATCTTTGTTTGTAAGGCGCATTTGAAAACACATGTTGAATTTGCGCGGTATAAATTATTATTATTATGAAACCTTATCGTTTACAGACGTAGAGAAAGCAAGTCATATTTGTAGTTTGTAAAGCATATCAGGACATCTACATGGTATTTCTCTTCTATCTCAGGGTGTTATATTTGTAGTTTGTAAAGCATATCAGGACATCTACATGGTATTTCTCTTCTATCTCAGGGTGTTATATTTGTAGTTTGTAAAGCATATCAGGGCATCTACATGGTATTTCTCTTCTATCTCAGGGTGTTATATTTGTAGTTTGTAAAGCATATCACGACATCTACATGGTATTTCTCTTCTATCTCAGGGTGTTATATTAGTAGTTTGTAAAGCATATCAGGACATCTACATGGTATTTCTCTTCTATCTCAGGGTGTTATATTTGTAGTTTGTAAAGCATATCACGACATCTACATGGTATTTCTCTTCTATCTCAGGGTGTTATTGTTGTAGTTTGTAAAGCATATCAGGACATTCACATGGTATTTCTCTTCTATCTCAGGGTGTTATTTGTAGTTTTGTTTTAAAGACACTCGAAGGTTCAATTTTATTGACAGTGCCCCATTGGAATTTAAGTGTCTCCTTCTGCATGGTATTTATCTTCCATTAAAATGTTAACTTCTGGTACACGCTACATTTTCTGTTGGAATTATGGCCCGAGTACAGACTGCGTACAGCCACCGTGTATCAACATCGTGATATCGAGAAACTGCCAGCTAAAATTTCACAAGATCACCGCAATGTTGATAGATAGATAGATAGATAGATAGATTGCCTTTATTTAAACACGATTATGATTAAAGCACAAGGCTTATGGGGTCGTGTGTCTACTACTAAGAATGATATAACTGTACATCTATTTACAATATTACAAATTACTAAGAATACTTACAAATGTAATAACTGTAATAAGTAAATAAACTTCAAATTACTATTGAACTTACTAATAAAATAATGATGCTAAGAGTACTACAGAGCTTCTAAAATGTTTTTCTAAAATACAATACATTCATACTTGGCCTCAGTTAATGAGTGGACTCTTAAGTAAATGAAGTCATCACTCTTAAATTTAGTAGAAGAGGCAGATGTAGTGTTAAACTTGAACTGCTCAAACACCGCTAATTTATTTAAACGACACTCAAGATCCTTATGTCCTAAGGATTTACTATTTCACATGGTAATGATGTTTTCTGTACATGTGAGTAAGCTATTGAAACAGAAATATGCATGCATTAATAAGTCTCTTCCATTCCTTCCTTAGGTCTCTATGGACGTGATTGAGTTGGATGATTCTGTAGTAGACATCGCGAAAACGTATTTCGGTTGCGTTGAAGACAAGCGACTTAAGATTGTTGTGGAAGATGGTTTGAAATTCATAGAGGAAGCACATCTGAAAGGTGAAGAGAAATCTTACGTTAACCCTTTAAGCCCTGATGACATCACATCATTAGCATATTCGAAATATAAAACTTTATATCTCGTAGACGCAACACCCAAATCAAGAAATATTCTACCGTTGGACTATCCACTTCATGTACGATCGATATCGAAGATAACTGGCTAGGGCTTATATGCACTTTAAAATATTGCATTCCATCACCCATGTTTCCCATTATTTCCTCACTTCGGTAAACAATGCCTTCCAAACGACTCCTAGCAGCTGACGTCCACCAGTGATTCCAAATTCAATTTTATCTTACCTGTGATTGGTTTTTTTTTTTTTCATCAGAGCCCAAGTCCCTTTATCACGTGATCATGTTGGATGTGGATAGTAAGGACGTCACCTTGGGGATGAGTTGCCCTCCAAAGGCTTTCGTCGGCCCAGTCTTCCTTGGCCGCATCAATGACATCATTCATAGTCAAGGTCGGTGGTGGTGACATCTCCCAATAGTCCCGTTTCGTATTCGAAAATTACCGCTGAACGCAATGACTACAGACGCATGTACTCAGGCTTAGCCTCATTCTGAAGTTAAACATTCATAAATACCAGCGAGAAGGTGAGCTATTCACAACTCTCCGTATTGTTGTAGTTTCGCATTTTGCACCTTCTCGCTAGTATTTAAGAATGTTTAACTTCAGAATGAGGCTAAGCCTGAGTACATGCGTCTGTAGTCATTGCATTCAGCGGTAATTTTCGAATACGAAACTGGAGTATAGGCTTTTCGCAGGAAACAGTCACGTGGTGATCTATGACGTCAGTAACCAAACGAAAGGGCCTTTTGCAGTTAGGCATTCACGTGATTGTACAGGATTGTACTGGATGGCCAAAAAATCTTGTACGAGATCGGTATTGTTATTAGCAAAACCTGTTTGTAAATGCTATTTTTCACCTCCAATAGATTGTCGATCTTTCTAAAACAGCGTTTTTAAAGATGGCTTGTCATCCAGCATCCATGGCAACGCCTTTCGCTTGGGGATTACGACCTCAATTCATTCGTTAACGAAGTATTATACCAGCACGTGACTGTTAGCTGCAAAGGGCCTATTACGCTCGTGATCCCATGGGAAAGGCTTTACTGGATGGCATACAAACTTTAAACCTCTGTTTTACATGGTTCGTAGGTCCTTGAAAAGTCCTTACATTTTTACCAAAACTCCGTGAAGTTTGTTGAAAACCTGTAGAAAACAAGCCCTTGAAAAGTGTGGATTGTACTTGATAAGTCCTTGAAGAAAAAGTTCTGAATTTTGTATGAACCATGGTTTGAGAAATACCGACAATCGAGGTAAAAAAAAATTGCATTTTAAAATAGGTTTTACTAATAACACTACCGATCTCGTTCAAAGTAGAAATCGCGGGAACATGCAGCTCTAAATGGTTTCTGTAGGGCCAAGAGAACAGTCGGAAAAGTTAAGAGTTTTATTAGCTGAGACATCAAGCCAATTAAATTTGGGACTACTTCATGATAACTACTTCAAAATCGAACCTTGTACTTTTTTGTAAAAATGCTTTCACATTTCGAGTGAAATTTCAATCAAATGACCTGCGCAAACGTGATTTCCCGGGTGAAGTTCACGCATACGCAGGTGACTGCCCTGTAGATTTCTTTCTTGTACATTTAAGGCCGGGAGAAACGAGGAAATATTGCGCAACAATGTTTCCTCGTTTGTTCAGGGATTTATACACTGCCTACCATTAAACTAGAGCACATTTCGTATGAGTGGGACAAACTACGGCATGTCCGTAACCGTGCTGTAACTCTGTGATTTGATTGGATCAGCAGGACAAAAACAATGAGAAACCATTTCAACGTTACGGCATGCCGTACGGTCACCGTGCTATAGTCAGTGCTGTAGTTTGTGCCATTCATACATGTACGAAATCTGCTCTAACAAATGAGCCAACGCGGTTACCCTAAAATGTGTTTTCCCTCCCAGGTGTATTTATCCTGAATCTCGTCTGCCGAAACAAAGAGCTACGGGATACAGTCCTGGCTGATATACAAAGTACATTCCCACAAGTTTATAGAGTGGATATCGAGGATGAAGTCAATGAAATATTAATTGCTCTGCCAGAGAAAGAGGAAGGTGAAACGAACCCAGAGGCGAAGATTTCTTTCATTCAAGATTCAGTTAAAGAACTGCAAAAGTACGGAAAGCGCAAAGGCTCTTGGGATGTCGAGCTTGATTTATGTGAAATGGTCGAAGGGCTTCAGATTGTGTGACACAAGATTACGTGAAACGAAGTTGGGTGATAGAGCGAATTTCGATTTAGTGTCGAAAGCAATCCGTGATTGCTTTGGTTTTGCGTTTGCTCAGTTTTCCTATTGGCTGTGGAAAATGTTTTGTGATTATCAGCCAATCAAGTGCTAAACTAAAACCAAACGTGTTTTGGTCCATCACGCCATCCACGATTGCGTTTACTTTTCCTCGTGATTGGTTCAAGTAAAACCAATCGTGAATTACTTTCGTTCGTGATTGGCTCATTGTGTTTTACTTGCTCCTGTGATTGGCTATGTACTTACTTTGGTTTTGGTTTTACTACACTCAACTGAAAACCGCTCTATAATGTCCACGTCTTCACTACGTGACGTCATTGACCCCACAAAAGGACCTGTGTGTCGTAGCTGTTTAAAACAGCTCCGTTTTCAATTGCAAAAACCTTCGCTATCATCCTCTCTGCACTGAGCCACAGCATTCAAAGTAAAGGATTCGTACGAATATTGAATTCTGTTGACCGACCGTGGTGAGTATGATTTACGGTCATTGTTGCTGCCCATCTGGGGCCGATTGCATGAACGTTAACGCTGGCCCTAATCTCTAACACCTGACGTAAATTAGAGTTTGACGCCTGCGCACAGGCTCATAGGAGGAGAAAGAAGAGGAAGGAGAGCATGCGCGGACGCAATTTGAATATCTGCGTCTTAATTTTCGACGCGTATTCCTTTGGTCCAATCTAGAATAAACCCAGCGTAGTGATTGATCAATGTAGGGGCGTAATCAATGTAGGGGCGTAATTCACATTTGTATAGCGTCCGTGCAGGCGCTTCTTCCCCCTCCGTCCCCTATTCCCATGAGCCTCTTCGCGGGCTAGATTTAGAGATTGACAGGACTATGCAACCACCCCTGAACCAATGAAGTGGTCAAAGTATGGCCAGCCATGCTGTGCATGTAGTTATTTCTCGCTCCTGCGAAATGCCCTCACAAAAGTAACCATGCAATCATGGCCGGGATGAGGCAACATGTGATTTGCATGATGACGTCACATAACTACCAGAGTCCTTTGCGCGGGTTATTTTGGTTTCCTAATTTAGATAATTCTTTTTAGTATCTTCAGAAGACCTTTAAAGGAAACCCGGCTGAAAAACTGTTTGCTTTCAAATGTTCCTTATGGATGCCTAAATATATTGCTGTTTGTTTTCTGTAAATTGTACACTAGATGTCAGTTATGTACTGTTTAAAACACGAACAGCAGTGTTTTATCAAGTTTAAAAATTCGAGGGCGAAGCCCGTGAATTTTTAGACTTGATAAAACACGTGCTGTGAGTGTTTTAAACGGCTTCAAAATAATTTTGATGAATAGTCGCGTAATTCATAGAAATCAGGTTGATGACTTAGAGTTCCTGTGTGTTGAAATTAGGAAACCGAAGATAAAGCCTTTGCTGGTTAGTACCTGGTATAGGCCACCTAACACTTGAATTGATCTTTTTCTTAATTATGAGTTCACCGTTGTTGCCAACAAAATGACCACAATCTAAGGCCCCAGAAAAGGCACAAAAGATGGAGAACTTTCACTTAAATGATTATTGAGTAGCTTTAAAGTGCGCCTAACTGCCTGTTGTAAAATTTTAATACGAGTATTTTAATATTATTTGGCATATCCCAACGGTTAAAGTACACCTAACGCTTATTTTGTTATCAACAATATCGATTTTACATCTAGTTTTGAGTACTTCTGTGAAGAACGTTTTGGTTTACAGAGAATAATCTATGTTCTACGCTTGTTTGAAATCGTGGAAATGTGACCTTTCCTGACCCACAATCGCGTAAGTGAAAGCCTGGGTCGATCCCTGGGTAGACGTCATATAATTAATTCGACTTTGCAATAATTTGAATAAATACTTAACATGTTGACTAAAATGATTTTTTTCTTTACTAACAACTCGCAAATAGTGTATATTCTCTATAAATCAATGTTGTTGTGATAGAAAGACGCCATGGAGAATAATGCATTAATGAGATGGCGTCAACCCAGGGATCGATCCAGGCTTTTGTTTAGGCGGTCAAGGGTCAGGAAAGGTCACAAAAGGTCACATTTTCACGATTTCAGACAAACGTAGAACATAGAGTATTCTCTGTAAACCAAAACTTTCTTCACAGAAGTACTCAAAACTTGATGTAGAATCGATATTTATAATAACAAAATAAACGTTAGGTGTACTTTAACCGTTGGGATATACCAAATAAAATTAAAATAGTCGTATTAAAATTTTACAACCTTCCACAATAACAATCTTTTTTTTAGTATGATAATTATATTGAATGTTACCCAATAAACAGCCAGTAGCTATGTCACGGTAAGACTTTACATTCGTATTTTCCGAGCCGGAAAGAGTTATTTCCACCGATTTTGATATGAACTAACGAACCTCTCGGCCATGTGGGATGCTTAAAATGAAAGCAAATATGCAAAAATGACTAACAAACAGTGTATATAAACAGTCTCCAGGGAAAATATTGAAAATCCTTTCAATCAAGCATTGAGGGAGGGAAGTTTAACTGTTTGTATCCAATTAACGATTACTCGATACAAGCGCAGTACCATGACATAGCCCCTTTAATAATGATTTGAAAAGAATACAAAATATTATCTTGCCATATGAAGTGGTCACGGAGTGATCTGTTCTGTAATAAACAAATAACACGGATTTCCGGTCTTACACCGCCATCTTGAAAATACTAGGCGCGCAAATAGGATAATGTGTTATAGTTTCATCAATTTTATCGTTTTTACAGTGTAAGTATTTAATATTTAGAATAGGTTTTTAGTAATGATATAGGTATTGGGCTTTCTTAGCTATATTGTAACTTATATATCAGACACGGCTCTCTGGAAGAGCATGATTGTATGAAGAGACTCCGGTAAATAAAGAGATACATACATACAATCATAGGAGTCCTAAGGACTCCATGTTTAACGACGCCACGGAGCACTGAAAAAGGTCGATATTTTGGGCGCCATAACAAGCCTACTTCATACCTTTCGCTTATGGAATTATGCTTTAAACACGTCCATAAAACTTACCGTATTTACTTGATTAGACGCCGGTCTCGAATAAACGCCGGGTCGAAGAGGCCGTATTTTAAATAAAAGCCAGGTGCGTCTATTCGAAGTCAGTCGCTATACGTGATTATAACTAAGGGTTTAATTATTATAAATTCTCGTGAACCAAGAAACTCGTTTACGCCATTTACAATCGTTTTGTTTGTCGCTTTTTTTTTACCTTCAAATTCTGTAATTATGAGGAATCTATAGCAGTTCGAGTGTTAATGAATGTCAGAAATGGAAATAAATGAGATTGAAACTAACGAAAAATGTACCCTATTTAATAAACGCCGGGTCTCGAATTAACGCCGAGCCGACAAGGCTGAATTTTGAATAGAAGTCGAGGGCGTCTTATCGAGTAAATACGGAAGCTTATTTTTACTGTCCTATACTTAGCTTTTGTTAGCCCAAAGTTGTTGGAATACGTATAAAATAACTTTAGATCTCAGGGGCGTTAAGGCATGTGGGTCTCCAATATGGCCGCCGTAAATCAAGAGGGGGTGGTCTATATCTTTGTGCTTGTGAGATGGTCTTGACACTTAGAAAGATTTGACAAAGTCACAACCTTAACACATTTTTGTGACAGTTTCCATGGAAACATGTAATGTGACGTTTGAACTTTAATTTTAAGGAAAATTGGGAAAAGCCTCCTGGAGCTGAACGGTAAAAGTTGTTGCTATAGTAGGTGTTTTCATGCAAATGAATACTTCGGTGCTCCAATTTGGAAAGTTGGTTAATTAATGGCATATTTGTGAATTCGGTGGAAACTTGAGGTTATTAAAATTTCACTAGAGTTCCAAGAGAAGAGAGAAAGAGCCGGAAGAAGGAAGCTCGTTAATGATGATAGATGTAATATACATTGTATAAAAAACGAGAGCTAGTGTTTTACCAGGATATCCAAACACCGAAGCGGCCTCGTGCTTTTATTCTTTCGAGGTGTTTGGATTCACTGGTGAAACACGAAGCTGGAGTTTTTTTTATGACTTCTCAATCGAAAACAATACCTGCATTCATAAATCATTAGAAAGTATTGTTTGCCTGGAATTTTATTGCATCCAATTATAGACTACAAGGGTTGTGATTGTTATTTTGTCACGGTCATTTCAACAAACGGCCTGACAGCGTAGTGGACAAGACAGCGGGCTAAACCTGAGTACATGAGTCTGTAATCATCGCATTCAGCGGTAATTTTCGAACACGAAACTATTGGGCGATGTTCGGTTTCTAGTAAATAGCGTTGGTGAACGCCGTTTGGTTCTGGTGCCTAAACGTGTGAAATTAACATGAAGGAGTTCATTGTCCTGCTGTTGTAAATGTTCTTTCTCAAACTCATTAATAATTCATGACCTTTTTAGTCAATCAGAGGGCTGCATGCATGAATCTGGATACCCAATGAAACACTAGATGACCATCCCTAGTGATTTGGATATCCAAATCACTAGTGATTTTCATCTGTGTTCTCATTGGGTATCAAGATTCATGCATGTGTTGTACCTAATTAAGATACAAGGATTACAGCAAAAGTATGACTCTACATGGAGAAGTGAAGGAGAAGACGGAAATAAAAATCGGTGTCCAGTGTGACTCGAACCATCGTCCTCATGGCTCTTGACTACTAGCCTCATTCTGAAGTTAAACAATCATAACTACTATTGCACGTCAAATGACAAGAAAGAGAGACTTCGGAATTATTGTAAATTGAGCAGCTATACATAATAATAATAATGTATAAATTTATATAGCGCTTAAATTATGAAAGATATTCAAAAGCGGTTTAAATTAAGTTAAAGGAGAGTAAATATTTGTATGTACACACAAGCAGGCTAAAAAGGTAAAAGTTTAAAACGGATAAAATAATTGCTATTATAGTGCTACGAATTAAATTTGATAATGATTGATAATAGGATTTATATGTCAGTCGCAGCATATGTAGTACAACCAATTAAGGCGACCAAACAGAAGTACTACGACTGGCATACAAATCCATAATGTAAATCCGTATTGAAAGAAAAAGATATTTAAAAATATTGAAAATATTAAAAAGTTAAAAAATGACGATCAAGTGCTTTCTTGGATCTTAAAAGAGTCATGTTACTGCAGAGTCTAATAGTCAGGGGTAGAGAGTTAGGTACATCGATGCAATAGAGATATATGAGTGTTCCTGAAAATATTCGTGTTATTGGTGGTCCCCCTTCACGGCATCCATGTTTGAAGTAGACTTCGCCGGGTCAGGATAATATAGTTAGCGCGCAAGGGACGCTGGGAAGGGATTGTATAAGCCGCACAAACTTGAGTTGAGTTGGGACGGAGTGTTAACATGAAAACCCGTTTAAAATATTGCCGTATGGATATGACTGGTAGACTGTATGCTGTATTAAGCCAGACCGATGAGAACTTCGGATATGTGACCTGGAAACCGTGAAAAGACTGGAAGTGACCTGACAAAGGAAATGAAGCTGGAAAGTCTCCGAAAAATTAGAATAAATTACCAACTCTCATCGTTGTTATTGAAACTTTACTTGCCTTATAAATACTTGGTCACTGTAGTTCATATATAGGAACATATATTATTTAAGAAATAGAAAACATTTCCCGTGTTTCTACAGAGTTATAGAAACACGAGTGGGAGTTTGGGAGAACGAGAAATGGCAGTGGGACACGAGCCCGAAGGGCGAGTTCTTCCAAACTTCCACAAGTGATTCTATAACTCTGTAGAAACAAGGGGAAATGTTTTCTAGTTCCTTTATAAAATAACCCACAGACCCCGCCCTGGCCAATTATTGATTATTTTAAAGTTAAAAGTTTAAAATAGTATTTTCAAAGGAAACAAGAGCCCATCTGGGCTTTCACTCGGGCCACATGTGATGGAAGATGAAATACACTTTCATTTGAAATCCTTTTAGTAATAACCGAAGGGAAGAATTATTAGCTGAATTTAGCAGTCTTTATAGAGTGGCCGGTAGCGCGGTGACATTCTCTGCTCCCCTAGTATATATATGTAAGTTAATATTTTTGTTTTTCTCGTGTATATGTATGTAAATTAAAAAAGTTGACCTCTACTTATTCATGTACGCACGCTTACAGTTTAGTCTGCTGTTCTCCAGGTTCAGAGTACTAATAGATAAGTGTATCAAATGTATGTTTATATTTGTCCCATATTATAAGTTGTATCCGATCTTGTCCACCTATGATGGAGCTATCACTATATTTCTCTACTGTTCATTCTACCCTGCGGCTCTTTATCGCAGCTCGCGTCCATATTGGTATTTATTAACTGAAATGCCTGTTAGTTGGTTATCTACCCTCCTTCCCAAAACTGGTGTGCTCATTATATTACAGAACTATAAAGGGAACTGTTGGAAGCCTTTAATTTCTCGAACCAAAACCTCGGCCTTGAGAGGATTCTTGTTTAAGTTTACCTTGAGAGTTGAATATTGCTTCGTTCTTCATAAATTGTTCTGTGCGAGTGTTTATTTCTCCGGGGTATTTCTGACAGCCAAAAACACGCTCAAAATTATTATGACCGAGAGTAAAATGAAATGTGGCATAAAACCTATGAAACGTACCTCAAAGAAGAATACCGTCCGATGGCAAAATCTATCAGCGCCACGAGGTCAACAAATCGACAAAGAAATGCACATATAAACACGCAATGATTTCAACCTCACCGTACCTTAATTCATGACCTGACAAGACACTGTTCAGTTTCACTTTCCCTCTCAGCTTTGCTCTTGAGTTGAAGTTGAGTTCGGTTTTGTTAAAGACTTCTTATTCAGTTGTATGGTATTGTGCAGTATATTTGAGTATACCAATCCACACATATCTATAAACAACGAGTGTCGATATAGAGGTCTGTGACCTAGAAACCGCCATTTTGAATGTCTTGGCAGCTCTTCCAAATATAGAATATGGAGTTTTCCTAATATGGAAGAGGCCGCGAGAAGTTCAAAACGACAATTTTGCTCGCTATTTTACTGATATGGAGATTCAAATAAAGCCGTGGCGAAAGAGAAGCTTAACGAGAAATATTTTGTCCTCCTAGAAAAACACAACATCTTGCCATTTCTATCGAAGAAGCCTTGGTTTCAGCAGCAAAGCAACACGCTAAATTCCAATACGATATGTGTGGATTAGCTGGATCCTGGTTTTGAGTCCTTCAGGTCCGGCGTCGTGTCGTATATAAAATCATTGCCGGCCATCTGGGTAAAAAACGCGATCCTTCGGCTCCGACAAGAGCGCCAGTTCAAATATCCTGAACCTGTTGGAAGGCTTTCGAACGAGTGAAGTTTAAACTCCTTACATTTGAAAGATGGGACTCCAAATTATAGAGAAATTTCCTCGCGGGTCGACCATTTTAATTTACTGTATTAAATTATCTACAGAAATTAACCTGGCGAGCGTTACGTGACCAGCACAGTGCGATCTGATTGGTGCTGAACTTGAAATTTAATACAAAGTCACATTTTGTTGCACCCAACAACAAAAAATAAAAATAACCGCTTGCATTTTAAGACTCGTGCTGCCACAGGCAGCCCGAGTAAAAATATCCGATTCGAGTATTTCATTCTTTTTTTTAACGCTGAAAGTCGTGGATCCGATCACTTAGAAAACCTGGGAACTACTCTCGTGACGATCGATCTGGATGAACCAGAAAGGATATAGAACACAGACCTAGTTTTTCATCGCACATTTCAAAAATGCTATAAAGTTGTGTTCCATATCCCAAAAGCACAGGCATACGGTGATGCCAGGACTTCAACCTGGGTGAACCAGAAAGGATATAGAACACAGACCTAGTTTTTCATCGCACATTTCAAAAATACTATAAAGTTGTGTTCCATATCCCAGAAGCGCTCAGGCATACGGTGATGCCAGGACTTCAACCTGGGTGAACCAGAAAGGATATAGAACACAGACCTAGTTTTTCATCGCACATTTCAAAAATGCTATAAAGTTGTGTTCCATATCCCAGAAGCGCTCAGGCATACGGTGATACCAGGACTTCAACAGGGTGAACCAGAAAGGATATAGAACACAGTCCTAGTTTTTCATCGCACATTTCATCAAGTTTGTCAACAAATCAAGTTTTAGATTGACTTTTAGAGTTTGTCTATCAGGCTGATGCAGCTTGGTCTCCCTCGCTTCCCAAGCAACTGCAGCAGAAAGGCTGACTTGATAACCTTGAGGACCACTATCTGGCAAGGGCGCCTTGATGTCTATTGCCTTTCTCATTACAGCCAAAAAAACATTTTTCTAACAGCCTTAACTTGATTCTTATTGAGAAGAATTGAGGCTGCATGTCAGTATTCCTCTAAATAAATGAAGAAAAAACAATCATAATCAGTCGCATGAAATTCAAAAACACCTTCAGTCGTGTAAGTTAATTGTAAGTGTACACAACCTAGGTCAGTGGAGCAAACCAGAAAGAACACTGTAGTAACCTTTTATTGAGGTTTAACACGAGTTCCGTTACACAGAAATCAGAACTAGTCAGAACACACACTCGACCCCAGGCCACTTCATTCCTCCCCACTAAGTCGATAAACAGCATTGACAATATAACAATGTAAACTAAATGAACATAAACACAGTTCAAAGTTCATAGTCCTTAAATATGCAGGTGTCTCCCGCTTGCAGCCAGAGCATCTTCTTGTTAACTCTTCAGCTTGTTTCAGATGACCTGGCTGCTCCTCCAGTGTCGGTGCCATTGGTCCTTGTAGCATGGTATCCGGTATGTCAATATCCAGTTTACTTTGGCCTGAATCAGTACGGCGGCGTAGGCGGTCCTGATGACGTCGGATGACTGTACCATCTTCTAGCTGTACCTCAGCGGACACAGGGCCTGACTTCTTGATGATGGTTCCTGGTACCCATGCTTTCTTCTGTCTGAAATCTCTAGCATAGGCAGCTTCCTCCAATGGTAGTTCTCTCTCTCGGGCATAATAATCATGTCTTGTCTTTTGCTGAGACTGTTTGGTCCTGACCCTCTCTCTGATATCCGGTTGTAACAGATCGAGCAGAACACGTGGTTTCCTCTTCATGAGTAACTGTGCAGGTGGAACTCCCGTTATTGTGTGGGGTGTTGTACGGTAACTCAGAAGGAATCGGGACAACTTCGTTTGCACACTTCCAGATTTCATCTTCACAAATCCTTCTTTAAATAAGCGCACAGCACTTTCTGCTTGGCCATTAGAAGCAGGGTGGTAGGGGGCAACTCTAATGTGTTTGATGCCATTTCTCTTCATGAATTCAGCAAATTCAGCACTTGTAAAATTTGTACCGTTGTCACTCACTACCGTCTCTGGCAATCTGTGCGTAGCAAATATCTCTCTCAGCTTCTCGATGGTCGCAGTTGATGTGGTAGATTTCATTACGTGCACCTCCAGCCACTTAGAGTAGGAGTCCACTACAATAAGAAACATTTCTCTCATGTAGGGCCCCGCATAATCTATGTGGAGTCTGGACCACGGTTGTCCGGGCCACTCCCAGGGATGCAGGGGGGCCTCCGCTGGGGCTACCTGATGCCGTTGACATGCCTCACAGATCTTAACCTCCTGCTCGATTCCCTGGTCCATCCCTGGCCACCAAACGTAACTGCGTGCAAGAGCCTTCATGCGTGAGACTCCCGGGTGGGCCTCATGTAGTTCAGTTAGTACCTTGGACCTTCCCTGGGGTGGGCCAACTACTCTGGACCCCCATAACAAACACCCTTCTTCCACACTCAACTCTGTCTTCCTTTGGAAGTATGGCTTGAACTCATCAGAAGTACACTCTGTAGGCCAACCTGCCAAAGTGAACTGTACTGCTTGTGAGATGATTGGGTCCCTTGCGATCCAATCTCTAATCTGACTGCTACATACAGGTGTCTCTTCTAAGTGTTCCATTAATAAGATAGTCTCACCTGGCACAGCCTCTGGCATAGTGGGCAATGGGAGTCTGCTCAAGGCATCAGCATTTCCATTGGTTGAGCCTGCCTTGTATGCGATTTTGTACTCATATGCTGCTATGGCGAGGGCCCATCGTTGAATTCGTGGTGCTGCTTGACAGGGGATTCCTTTCTTTTCATTGAGCAACCCTTCTAATGGTTTGTGATCCGTCTTAATTATGAAGGTGTGTCCATAAAGGAATTGGTGAAATTTTTTAACACCGTATATGATTGCCAGTGTCTCCTATGGGGCTGATGCCACGATCTCCTGTCGAGTGTAGTGTTTGTGCTTCTGTTTGTGATAACCACATGGCATCAATCTATGGCATATCAGAATTCATGAGAATCGGGTGTTTATTTTATTTCTTCCTCAATTTCGGAAGAGGAGTCCAAAATCTGAGGTATTTAAGACCGCGTATCGATATTCTTACCCTGGGTCCCAGAGTTTCTATTGCCCTCTCTAAGCCAGGGTAAGATATTCCCAGCCATACACCGCTAAATTATAGTAGACTAGGGATGAACCCCAAAGATACGCTTGCAAAATTTCAAATGGAGTTTCTCAATGTCGGAAACCGCACTGAAAAACTTATTCTTGAACATATCAAGACTAGTTATCCTTCCTAAAACATATATTCCCCAGATCTCACACCCATATAGTAATATCGGAAATACAAGCGTTGAAAACAATTTCAACAGCACCTTGATCGGAACATTATCCAAGTTAGAAAAACTTCTAAATGTATACCGCTGTGATATGCACGCAACGCTTTGTTGTACAAAGCCTTTCGAGCAAGCTTAAAACCCCCACCATAATGCATGAAACGTTATTCCCAAATATGAATACTCATCAACGCATTCTAACAAATCTCTACCAAAATACCAGTTAGAGGTAATATACGAACGCCGTTGACACTAGGCACCAAAAATTAAAACCTTAGATTTTTTCAAGGTAACACTCAACCTCCACTTTTTAGCATAGCTCCCAAGCCTACGAAGACAACCTTGCAGTCCGGACTCAGACTGGGATAAAAGCACCAGATCGTCAGCGTAAAGCAAACAATTCAACTTAGTATCCCCCAGCAACACCGGATTACAAGATGGCGTGTTGAAAAGTCCAGGAATATCGTTTATAAAAACATTGAACAAAGTGGGACTAAGATTACACCCCTGTTTAACTCCAATATCTGATTGAAAGAAAGGAGTTACATGCACCTTTGCATAATTTAACTGCCGACCTGACAGACGAATACATACTTAGCAGAATGCGCACAAACTTTCTACTACAGCCATATTGAATCAACTCGAAAAACAAACCCTCTCTCCACACACTATCATAAGACTGGGATAAAAGCACCAGATCGTCAGCGTAAAGCAAACAATTCAACTTAGTATCCCCCAGCAACACCGGATTACAAGATGGCGTTTTGAAAAGTCCAGGAATATCGTTTATAAAAACATTGAACAAAGTGGAACTAAGATTACACCCCTGTTTAACTCCAATATCTGATTGAAAGAAAGGAGTTACATGCACCTTTGCATAATTTAACTGCCGACCTGACAGACGAATACATACTTAGCAGAATGCGCACAAACTTTCTACTACAGCCATATTGAATCAACTTGAAAAACAAACCCTCTCTCCACACACTATCATAAGACTGGGATAAAAGCACCAGATCGTCAGCGTAAAGCAAACAATTCAACTTAGTATCCCCCAGCAACACCGGATTACAAGATGGCGTTTTGAAAAGTCCAGGAATATCGTTTATAAAAAAATTTGAACAAAGTGGGACTAAGATTACACCCCTGTTTAACTCCAATATCTGATTGAAAGAAAGGAGTTACATGCACCTTTGCATAATTTAACTGCCAACCTGACAGACGAATACATACTTAGCAGAATGCGCACAAACTTTCTACTACAGCCATATTGAATCAACTTGAAAAACAAACCCTCTCTCCACACACTATCATAAGCCTTCCTAAAATCTATGAAACACGCAAACAATGGTTTCTTACGACTTTTATAAAAATCAATTAGGGTTTTCAAAACCAGCACATGATCGGACGTCTTGAACCCATGCCTAATTAACAAATTGAATTTGTTTATGTGTCTGTTCTAATATTGACAATGATTTTCGTCATAACATGGTCAAAATAGCTGTGGATCCACGAGGCGTCTTCGCTTTGTTTTTTACAACAACAACAAACTAAATAGTCAATTTTACAACAACAAAACACTTTTAGCTTCAAACGCGTGTGTACAAACTGCCTTTCGAGTCGAAAAGTCCAAAACGTAAACACGTCATTATGAGTAGTAGGAGAGGCACCGAATTATCCTGTTTTTTTGTGGCGCTATGCTAATTTTTGTGGCGCTATTCTATTTTTTGTGGCGCGCTCATTAATTCAATGACGTCACGCAGGAGCCCATTACCAGGAGCGTTCCTCTGTTATGGGTTGGGTCCCAAGCACAGGAGTAGATGAGGCTATTTTTAGATTCGAAATTCCCGCGAAAAGAGGTTGCCGCCATGTTGGTGCCCTTAAACAATAGATTCCTCGTTAGCTTCTTTTGTTGGGGCACCAACATTTGAATCTCTGGGGATTGAGTGAAAACCAGCAATTCGAATTCCCGCGTTGAAAGTGAGAAGAATGATAATGAATAATAATGAGAAGTGACGTTAGCTATCTGATTGGCTAAGAATAGCCTACCTTTGTTCTTTTTCGCGCGAAACGCAATGCTAAAAATAGCCTCATCTACCTCTGTGATGGGGTACAGACACAGTAGGGAAGATGGACGCTCCTAGTAATGGGCTCCTGCGTCACGGTTCTATTGTCTTGGACTCTTGAATAAAATGAAGTGGAAATTGAAGTGGAATCTCGTTAAATGAAGTGGATTACATTATCTATTCTCTTTTCTCATAGATTACGTCATCTATTGTCTTGCACTCATGAATAAAATAAAGTGGAAATTGAAGTGGAATCTCATTAAATGAAGTGGTTTCTCATTATCTATTGTCTTTCCGCATGAATAAAGTGTGGCGCTCATTAATAAAATGGGGGTGAATACATTATCTTTTGTCTGGGGCTCATGAATAAAGTGTGGTGGAATCTGATGACGGCATAGAAGGCGGAGGATTTCAATTTCAGCTGCACAGCAGAACCCCTACAGAACTCCTAAAATGTCTTTATTATTTTCCTTACAGCTATTACCTTCACTATCACTCGTAACGTAATTCTGAGATCAGAATATTTATAAACCTTTAGTGTAAATCCACTGTGACTCATAAGAGCAACTTTGCTATTGTCCTTAGGGATTAGCGATAACTGAAGGGCCATCACTACAGTTTGATAGAAACAATAGTACTATTGTTTTGAGGAAAACTCTTGATATGCAAATTCTTCTCTAAAACTGAACTATAATTACCATACGAATATCAACAAACCACCCGATAAATTAAATAAAGTTTATTCAATCTCAAAAACACTAATTTACAGTTCGTTTTCCTTATAGTCGCGGAGTTGATAACCGCTTTCTTATTTCTCAGTTCTTGGGTTGATATAATGTACCGTGTTACAAGATTACACTCGTCGTACCTTTTAGGGGTCAAAATCAGGAGTTTGGTACCACTTAGGGTATCCACGATCAAACACAGACATTTCTATGTAAAGCGGTACCTTTTAGGGGCCGGGTGTCAATAGCAATAAAAGACATCGAAAGTTTAACATGTTGGCATGTTTTTATCAGTACCTTTTAGGGGTCAAAATAAGCTTGAGCCACGCCCATTTTAGTACCTCTTAGGGGTCAAATCGAAAATGTCCGACGAGCATCCCTATCCCCTTTATATGGGAGTCCCCCCCCCCCCCCCCCCCACCCTTTCCCTGGCCTGTTGTCTCCAAAGAAAAATGTTTATCTGTGTTATTCAAATAGGCTTCAAAAGAGATGTCTACTTCTCCTATATCTTTGGCTAATTCCGGACCAATCTCTGCAAAATATTGATTAAACGTCTCGGCAACTTCAGTCGGGTCACTAAGTGTTGCCTCGCCGTGATCGATCGCATTTACAAAATAATGTATCACTGACTTGTTCTTTTTTCGAGACGTTATTTCGTTAATTGTACGCCGAGTTTCACGTAAATTATCAGAGTAATTTACAAAGGCGCTATTATAGAAAAACGTCTTTGCATTCTTGATCTCATTGTTAACATGATTTCTTAATTTCTTGTAGTTTTGCCAATCTTGCAGGTTATTGGATCTTATGGCTTTAATTTTCAAACGATCTCTTTTCAAACGTAGCTCATTGCGTAGCTCTGCTAGCCTGTCCTGCTGAACTTCCAAAGTCATCCGTTCAGTGTCCACGAGATGCCTAAACAAAGCATTTGTGTGCTGGGAGGACAGTCTTTGTCGCGAGATGACTCCAATCCAAGCTCGTCAAATAACTGCTGTAAACGTGCAAATGCCACCTCTGCGTAGATTGGTGATTCTGCCCCGTAAAAATCATCGAGATGTACATCGGCTGTGTAACCCTCCGAATTTAAGATGTAAATTACAGCTTTAGTAGTTCGTTGACAGATTAGCGCTGACGAGCGCAGACCAAATGGGCACCTAGTATTGAAATAAAATTTGCTTTACCACTGAAAACCTAAGAAACTGTAGTCCTTCGGATCAATGGGGATTTGTCTATAGGCGCGCCGTAGATCCTTCTTGTAGATAAGACAACCGGTTTGACCGTGTTGAATGATGAACTGACAAAGCCTGTTAATACCTGGCAAGCGTAACTGAAACAACGTGTCGAGATTTAGCCTCCTTTGCAGGCGTTCTTTGTGTCGGTCCTAAACAGATACTGATTGCGTGGAATCCAGCAATTAACTGAAGCTGACTTCGGGAAACTTAAATCCATGACAATACGTCTTTTGTCAGAACCCCGCTTGGGGACTGTCTGTAGAGGTGAAACAGTTAAATTGTGGTTCAAAGGGTTTGTAGTAAAAGGGCCTGCAAGTGCGTGAAAAGTGAGTCAGTCGACATCGAATGTGACGTGTTTGGAATGCTGAAGTTCTGATAGATGGTCATGGCATGGTTCTTACTCGACGAAACAGGACTATGGAAAATATCAGCAGGTGGCTGACGGTTAATAAACTGACCCTAAATATGACGAAAACTGAATTTATGCTAATCGGCTCCAGGCAGAAATTGAGCACGTTGGCTGAAGCTCCTGAGGTCACAATCAATGGCACTCCAGTAAAGCACGTAGCAACCGCCAAATCTCTTGGACTATTGATTGACGAAAATCTCACCTGGCGAAGCCATTTAGAAACGACATTATCGAAAAAGATTGCCTCTGGCATTGGAGCCATTAAACGGATGAGACCATATGTCCACCAGCAACATTGCATTCTATCCATAACGCTTTAGTACAGCCTCATTTCGATTATTGTAATGTTATTTGGGGGAAATGCGGCAAAACGTTAGCAAACAAACTACAAAAGCTACAGAATCGAGCTGCTCGAGTGTTAACTTTTTCAACCTTTGATGCCGATGCCGACAGACTAATGCAGGATCTGGTTTGGAAAAAGCCTACAAACGCAGCGTCAAATGCAAGAAGCAATTATGTTTTTTAAATCATTACATGGTCTCACCCCGGAATACCTTAACTCCAAGTTCATTAAACGCGATGGTCAGTTGCTTCGTACGCTTTGAGAGACTCCGCAAATAAACTTAAGATTCCCCGGCCGCGTACTGATTATCGCAAAAACAGCTTCAGCTATAGCGGTGCTGTTCTCTGGAACAGTTTACCAGGAAACTTAAGGCAAGCAGAATCTCTGAGCACCAGTTTCTCAGTAAAGTAAGAAACACGGCATTCATGGAAAGCAGGTTTTCTTTAATTCAACATATAATTGCTGCCGCAGCGAGCGAGCCTGAAGCGAGCGAGCAAGGCAGCAGTTCTAATCTGTAAGCGGGTCCAAATCTCGTTTTTTTTTTTTACCACAATGCATCACTTCTATTGTCTTTTTTTTACCACACTGCTTTGCACGGATCTGATCGTGACGTGACATTACACGAGGTGGAATCTGCATTGCTGGAGCTAACCACGTTCAACCGTTCTTTAATGACTTGCTGTGTATGCGATCCTTGTGTAATCATGAATTTGTTGAAGTGTAGGCGAACTCTCTTTCTAACTCTGTGTGAACTATCAGTTTCCAAAGAGCAAGATCTCTCCTGTTATCAAGATGGTGAGCAGCAATTTTTTTTTTTCTAACAATTAGCAATTACAATTACATTCTCAATTACAGTTGATTTCCGGTGTTTAAACTTCACCGGGGAGAACAGGAGTTTGACTAATGGTCGTGCGTCGTGGGTGTGGGTACAAGTCGTGGGTATCGGGGTTTTTGTCATTACTGCCAATTAATGCCAATATTAAATATTATTAATTTCTGTACTGAATAACTGCGGCCGGTTTTTACGGGGGTCAAAACTTAACATATAGCCTGCTTCTTGTATCCTATTCTGGAGCGTATCACCCATTTTCTGTAAGCCGTAAAGAAAAAATAAACACACATGAATGAAATACTCCTAAACTTTAGTTGGTTTGAAAGGATACTAATTTAAAGATAAAATAGTACCAGCAGGTTCAAGTGTCCCTAAATGTGATCTTTGAGGACTCGGTTTGTCGAGTGCCGGACCGGAGACGCGAGACTTCTGTAATATAGAATTACAGCTATAGAGATGCACAACTCAATCCTCATCAAACAATAAGTTTTCCCCTATATCCTGGATTAGTGTAATCAGGCTTCGAACAACCAGGCCCAGGTGAGTAAACCACAGTAAACCTATGGAAATTAAAAAGTATCGATGCCGGGCATCGATGTTAAACTGATAATTATACCCTACGGCCCGGTGGGGGGAGGGGGGGGGGGGGGTATGGTATTTATCTAGTGCCGTTATTTAGTCTAGTGCTTGATGAAGACTTATTTAGTTATGACACCATTATACAAGATCACAATAAACATTGACATCCAAGTATAGATAATTTGTTATTTGTCTTATAGAGGGAAAATTTTAACACTTTTTCTTGAACAGGGTATGGAAAGTTGAGTTTTTTTTGTCTTAAACAGGGTAAGGGTTTCAGAGCCCCAGCGGCACACCCCTACCCCACTTTTGGTAGAGTACCCCCCGGGTCCTCCGCGTTCGATTTAAATGCATGGATACTTCACAATATTGTTACTAGTAAACTAAGACATAAATGAACTTACCTTGACAAAGAACAAATGGATGAGCTGGAAGGAGCACTCAAAGTATCAGAAAACCTCGGGGAATATACTGGCACATGAAGTGACCTTTGTCTTGTTACTCTTGTTACAAGTTAAAAATTAAAACCCAAATAATTTATTTGGCCGGGATCACGTGACCGGGCCATTGGAAAATCCCAAAGTCACCCCTCGTGGGGGATGTACTAAACTCAGAATTAAGTATGGTCGAAATCCGGGCATGTTTTCCTTGCAACTACCTTTTTCGCGAAAACCGGCCGCATATATTCAGTACAGAATTTAATAAAATAAAAATAGCATTAAATATTGGCAGTAATTGGCAATAAAGACAAAAACGCTACCCACGACTTGTACCCACACCCACGACACACGACATGTACCCACGACACACGACCATTAGTCAAACGTTTGTTGTGCCGGGAAGTTAAGAAAATGTCGGGAATTGGTAGGCTCAGGGAATTTACCGGGAGATCGTTGATATGTTGTCGGGACAAAACGAAAATAAATCGCGACAACTTTTGAGTTACACACCACAGCTTCGTCAAACAGGATTCAGTCGCACGATAGCCCCGAAACTACAAAATATATTCATCTAACACCTTTGGATTTTTATCACCCAGTAATCTATTTTTCCTGCCAAAGTGCTACTGTAGGTTGTACTTCTCTTCTAATACACTTCCTTAACTGAGCGGAGCAGCATTCACTACCTGTTAGGTATACTAGTCGTAGTTTTAAATAGCTAAGTACATTACTATGGTGGCCCATTATTCTCATAGTAAAATAACAGTAACATTTGTAATCTAGTACAGAAAATTGAATGACATGAAAAGTTTGAAAACGTATAGCAAAAACAAAAGAAAAAAGAAAACATGAGAAAGAAATCGAAAACGTATAGCAAAAAAAAAACGAATGTAAAAAATAAAAAAAAGAAAGTAAAAAAAATATCAAAATGAAATTATAAAATAATAATAAAATAAATCGAACATTGAAAAAAATATGCCAACGTAAATACAAATACAAATATGAAAACAACATTGAAAATCAAATCACAACATTTGATTTTCAATTTTATTTTGATTTGCTATGAGAACAATGGGCCATCAAAATCAAAAACAAAATTTAAATGTTGTGACGGCCCAGCGGTCTTTTGTCAGCGGGCAACCTCTTGTTGCATTTTGCATTGATATGGAGTCGTGTTGCGTGTTGTTTACTAGTGTTGACAAACGCTTCGAAGCCTCGAGGTTGGGAAGGAAAAATGAGCAGAATTCGGAATCCGTAATGGAAGACTGATGAAGACTTAAAAGCTGATATCCCCCCGGCAGATCAGGGTCAGCATTTGAGTATAATTTGGGTGCAGTCAGGGTCGGGGTTCAGTAATTTTTAGGCAGTTAGGGTTCAGTTTTTTTTAGCTACTATGTCAAAAAAAGACATTCTGTTGCCGCATTTTGATCGCCTGCCCGCATGCAAGCACTGAGGTTCCCATACATCGTGACGCCGCTAATTCGTACTTCAGTACTTATCTATGTACTTCATCTGCTGATTTGTTTACCCAATGACACGTCCCGACTTGAAATGTTCCGTAATTTGCATGCAATCCCGGTACGCGGTATACCGTATAATTTAAAGAAGGGGCAATCAGCCGGTTTTTTCCCACAAAAAAAGGGGCAATCAGGGTTTTGGAGCTCGGATTGGGTCAAACAGGGTCAGGGTTTGAGCCTCTTGGCCTCACATACATACGCTGATATCCAGCGATACGTGCAGCAGAACCTCAGTCGCTGAGCTCCTAGACTTTGTGAAACGCGAATCTCTCTTGGAACGCTCAGTCGAAGAATGGGCTTGAATACGAAACTGATTTGCAAGCAGTCAAAAGGGCCGTGCGGGATGAGAATAATGGACCTGGCCAACTGCTTGGATATAGGTCCTTGTATGAGCAATTGCGGGAGCAACACCAGCTGGCAGTACCACGAGGTTTGGTCTATGTTATGACAACGCTAGTTGACCCCGAACGTCGGAGTAGGTCGGGAAAAAGAAGCGGTACATTTACGTCATTGGCAAGAGATGTATTTTATGAGGAAATCACAATGCTTGACGAGATCCACGATTCCTTGTTTTCGAAGGCTTCACAACTGATATTGTCCTGTCACATGTATACACCTATTTCAATAAATGTTGATTGCCTTGAAAAACAAACTCCCTGACAGAATGGACTCATGGGAGGGATTTCTTTTGCGATTTCCACTTCTTTTTCATAAAGCACGCCCTGGTGTGCATTCTCTCAACATTGCTCCACATGTTTAATGCAAAAGAAATGGCATTTAGTTTCTATTTAGTTACTTACTTTACTCCCTGGGCAAACCCAAATTGTCAAATGCCCCACCGTACGGAGAGATTTTATGATCAAATGCCCCACCGTACGGAGAGATTTTATGATCAAATACCCCATCGTCGGGGCTCAATGAGCGAGCCGCACTCGAGCAAAGTAGTAAAGTTCACCACCAAACAACGAAAAATCCGATGAAACTTCTTGCTGTTCGAATTCATGCCAAATTTCATTTAACTGATGCCGTACCGTTTGATCTGACAACTGGAATATGACAAGACAGCTGTAATCATAAAATACGAAAAGGAGAAACCCGATTTAGCTTTGTGAAGTACATGTAAACTAGTGCATTGGCTTTCACAACCCATGTGCTGGCAGGCAAATTAAAATGGGCCGCGTGCGCTTTCTTTAGATTCTCCAACGACAGTTCGTCGTATTAGAAATTGACAAATTCTCTCGGCTGTCATGTACATGTACCGGCCTGAATGTCTGTTTATTGTCTGGCTCGGATGCCAGCCACTGAGTATGATAATTTCGTGAGGGGCACTCGATCCCTTCTTGTGTTTACGAGCTGCCAATGCATCATTGCGAGTTCTCTTCCCGCTCATCTCCGCTTGTAGGTCGTGATACCCGGCCGACCGTGGAGACCACCACGAGAAAAAGGTGCCCGCTGACAAAAGACATCCCGGGCTATGAGAACGCTTGACCGTCACAACATTTAATTTTGATGGCCCATCGTTCTCAAAGCAAATCAAAATAAAATTGAAAATCAAATGTTGTGATTTGATTTTAAATGTTGTTTTCATATTTGATCATCATACTAGATCATCAACAACAGGAAAATTCTATTTGAAATATTCAAGAACTAAACATCAAAGTGAATCCTTCTCTCGGATTGGTGTAAAAATATGGAATGGGATTCCTGATCACTTGCGGAGAAAACAGTCTAAAACATTATTTAAGGCAAATATCCAAAGAACTCTTTTACAAGTTTTGAAACAGGAGGAGACCTATGTTGATGTCACGGTATTAATTGAAAAAGTTTCTAAAACGTCCTTAACTCTTTAGTGTCTTTGACCAAAATTGGAAAAAATGAGTTGTTTTGGATTTAATTTTGTTATGTAGCACATATTAACAAAAATATGGACAGCTATATGTCTTTATGAAGCCTGATAAATAGACTTTCAAAATTAGGCTTCACTTTTCGCATCTGGCACAATGTAATTAGCATAAATTAGCATTAATTAGCATAAATTGGTGACCAATAGCTACGACATCTAGAGAAAAACTGAACTGGAGTCCACATAGTGTGTAGTTTGGTAAATAGTTGAAAGCAAAAAGTTACCTTGATGTAGTGGTAAGCATGCCCATCAAATATGGCTGAAATAGAATGAAAGGAATGGACATAAGAATATTTACAGTCACACTACCCCAAAACGTCATAATAGAGGAAAATCATATAAAACATAATAAAAAATTAACAATATTCATAACAGTATGGAAAGATGCATGTCTTTATGAAGCCTGATAAATATACTTTCAAAATTGGGCTTCACTTTTCGCATCTGGCACAATGTAATTAACATAAATTAGTATAAATTAGCATAAATTGGTGACCAATAGCTACGACATCTAGAGAAAAACTGAACTGGAGTCCACATAATGTGTAGTTTGGTAAATAGTTGAAAGCAAAAAGTTACCTTGATGTAGTGGTAAGCATGCCCATCAAATATGGCTGAAATAGAATGAAAGGAATGGACATAAGAATATTTACAGTCACACTACCCCAAAACGTCATAATAGAGGAAAATTGGCCCGCTTTTTGATTTCGTTTTTCCTGCCCTGAAAAAACATTATATCCTCCAGATATGTTCTCAAGGATATATCCAGACATCTTCTTGAGACAATAAGAGAGGTTTCAAACAAATCTAACATGATTTCAATGCCTTTCGAGTCACCAAATCGAACATGTGATTTCCCAACATACGTGCTCAAAAATTTGATCACATTCTCACCTCGAATCTTCGCCTGAATTGCAAAGCTGGTGGTCTATTTCCGATTCCTCGCCACTTGACATTCCTTCACCGCTTTCTTTCTCATCTCCGCTACTTTCCTCGTCAAGACAAGCTAATACTTCATCGAGATTGTAGGTTTTTGAAGTCCTGGGAGCCTTCGCGTTCGACGCCATTTTCTTGAACTAACTCCACGAGGCCCGGAGAAATACAATGAAACAAAAAGTAACCAATCATGAGTTTCGTTAGATCGATTTCGATAAAACTCGCTGTCTGATTGGCTTAGGATACAGTCACGCCGTACAGCGAGTTTCAGGGCAATCGGAAGTAACACTTTTTACCCGACCTGGAAGTCGGATATTTAACTAGCCGGACACGAAAGAGTTAACGTCATTATCATTATAAAAACAAAAATAAAACAATAACAACAAAAAATCTTCCTATTTATTTATTTATATATATATTGTTACTTATTTATTCATAGTTATTGTAAATTTGTTTAATTATTGTAAAATTTGTATAGTTATCACAAAATATCTTCCACGTAAATAAGAACTATTATAGCACTACCCGCCTCGATTAGCTAAGCTATCTGCGGGTGTGTTAAGAAATATGTATTTATAGATACTTGTTAATAAACTTGAAACTTGAAACTTGAATTTGTATTTGTATTTACGTTGTCATATTTTTTTCAATGTTCGATTTACTTTATGATTTATTATTATTTCATTTTGATATTTCAATTTTATTTTTACGTTTTTGATTTCTTTTTTATATGCTTAGTTATTTTTATTTCGTTTTTTTGCCATACGTTTTCAAACTTTTTTTCATGTCATTCAATAGGAGATATTGTAGTTGAGTCTACGAATAGCAGTTTCAGCGGTATTGACCCAAACGCCTCACTTCAATGTAATGAAGCGCCATTGAAACCATCATTCTTCCATGACACCAACACCCTCCTAAACAAGCACGACTAATTTAGATACACAGTTTGAATAGCGCTTCAATTTATTACATTGAATAGCAATGTAATGAAGCGCTATTCAAACTGTATCTAAATTAGTCGTGCTTGTTTAGGAGGGTGTTGGTGTCATGGAAGAATGATGGTTTCAATGGCGCTTCATTACATTGAAGTGAGGCGTTTGGGTCAATACCGCTGAAACTGCTATTCGTAGACTCAACTACAATATCACCTATTTTCCGTACTAGATTACAAATGTTACTGTTATTTTACTATTAGAACGATGGGCCACCATACATTATTCTTATTACACATATTATTGTAAACATATATATGTAGTTATGATATGAAATCATGTTTGCCGCGTAGCACTAATAGGTGTAAATGTGTTGTAAAGTGGTATGCTGTAGTGCTATGTGTGCACGCCCTACGAGGGAAAGAGAAAAAATATCTGACCGAAGTGGGACTCGAACCCAACGACCTCCAGGTTGCATTTCTGGCGCTCTACCAACTGAGCTATCAAGTCAGATGAGAGCAATCGTGGGTATTGGTGCGTTTTATGGGGTCACGGCGATTATATATGTATATGTAATTATGATAATAATAATAATCTTTATTCCTTTCACACCAATAAATGGTACCTTAGAAATACAAACATAAAATACAATACTAATGCAGATAACACAAAATGTCAAATCACAAAATAGAAATACACATATTTCTCTTACACTAAAATAGACTTATGCCTCAAGAATTTCTAAAACTAAACATTTCTAGGAAACTATAACAATATTCTGCGACTAAACGTAGAATAGAAACATCACCCATATTCATAATATATATAAAAATATTATTTGAATTAAATAAACGGAAAGATTCGTTATAATCAAATAAACTTCTTAAAAATATGACCCTCCGTTCTTCAAATTCCTTACTAGAGCATTTCATCAAATAATGGTACTCATCGCCAATTACATTCAAATTGCAAAAAAATACACTTCCTTTCCTCGTATGGAGTATGACTGTATCGACCAGATTCAACAGGTAACTTGTGAGCTGACATACGCAGCCTTGAAACAGCCTGTCTATGCTTCACATTCTGAATTTCTGACAGATATCGTTCAATCCTAAAATTTGTCTTTATTTGACTAAACGTTCGAAGTTTGCTACAATTACGACCCTGTTGAACCTGGTCTTTCCAGAAGGAAGAGAACAATTCATATAATTTTGTTTTTACGAAGCTACCTAAACTTTTCAACTGTTTAAGCGGTATGTGAATATCAACTAGTGGTTTCAACTCACACCATTCTAACACATAATTCGTAAACGATACCGCCTGGTACTTATTTTGGATGCACGCTCTTGCAGCTTTGCCCACAAGAGTATCGTCATAAGAACTATCAGTTATTCGAACCCAATATTTTGCTACCAGGGAAGAAATTTGCACGATTAAAGGACTTCTACCCAGCTCACCATAAACTGCCAAATTTGTAGTTTTATTATGAACCCCCAAAATACGTTTGTAAAATTTAAGCTGTAACCTTTCTAAATCGCTGACTACTTTAAAGAATATTTGTTTAAACATTTCAAACGAAGAAGTTTTACCCAACAAAAACACTCCCCAAACCTCACACCCGTATAACAGAACCGGGACTACTAACGAAGAAAATAGTTTTAGCAATACCTTAACAGGCACATTCTCCACATTAGACATTTTTTTCAATAAACCATGATATGCTCGTAACGCCTTATTATATAATACTTTCAAAGCAATTTTAAATTCCCACCGAAATGTAAAGTTATCCCAAGATATGTGTATTCATCAACACAACCCAAATTATCGTCACCGAAAAACCACCTAGTCGACAGATATACTCGCCTTTGTGTCTGTGTTCCAAAAATCAAAATTTTGGATTTTTTCAGATTAACCCTTAATTTCCATTTCCGAGTGTACAACCCCAAGTTTCTTGAGACCATATTGCAATCCTACTTGTCAATGTGACTCAGACAAAAGCACTAAATCGTCCGCTTACAAAAGGCAACTTAACTTAGTATCCCCAAGTTTCACTGAGTCACAATCGGAAGAGAACAACTTGGGAATATCATTGATGAAAATATTAAATAATGTAGGACTAAGATTGCATCCTTGCTTCACCCCAATGAGCGACTGAAAAAAAGGTGTTAAACCCTGATCTAGTTTTAATGCCGACCTAACTGATGAATACATACTCAATAGAATACCCACAAACTTCCTGCTACAACCATACTTAATCAACTTAAAGAATAACCCTTCCCTCCATGATATGAAATCATGTTTGCCGCGTAGCACTAATAGGTGTAAATAATGTGTTGTAAAGTGGTTGTAAACAGCCTGATTTTTTTTTACCGTGTATAAATAAAGATCTATCTATCTATCGCATGAGGTGTAGTTGATAGGCCAGCCGTACTGTAAAAATTGAACGACCACGCGATCATCGTAATCAGTGAGATAAGCTGCCCAAGTTGCTATCGGCTTAACTGAGTATCAATGGGCACTTGTGCACCGAAGGCATTTGGTGTATGCGACTGGCTGGCGAGCATGTATGTTATCACAGAAGTAATTGAATGCGAATTATGTGCCGTGCTATCTTTGAGAATGTGCGTGTCCAAATCCGAATCCATTGCCATTCCAGAGGTCGTGTTAAATCGAAAATTGTCTTGGTTCTCATTTGTTAGTCATTGTTTCTCGCCAGGGATAAGCATTCGGCGTTTGGGACAATTGAGCATCGGATGCTCTGAAGACGTTCAAACCCTACACACGTGCAGGGTCTCGTAAGATGACTCTGAACTATTGCAAGAACAAGAGCCTTTATAGTTCCATTGTTGACATGCTTTTGTAGCCTCTGATTTTGTGGTGAGCTGGCTATTTGCTGTGCGGTTAGTGTAAGAATTACTTGACTTCTGCGCTTGCGATCGCAAATCTGAGTGCTTGAAAAAAGTGGTTATAGCCATAGACCCTATGCATAAGTCCTGGTAACTAGCATGTCAACGGGGCCGGTAGGTCCTCTGGAATGTTGAAGCGCCCGGGGAGATTGTGAAATGCACTGAACGAATGTTTAGTGAAACAATGCCGTTAATTTGCTATGCGCCTGGCTGGTTGTACTATAAAGAAAATTAAAGGATAAATGAGGACAGATTAGCAACATTTTTCAACTAAACAATCATGTTCAACACGTTTCACACCTCCTGATAGTATTTCAACTTCAACATTCCAGAGGACCTACCGGCCTCTTTTTCGTGTTGTGACCGCGCGAGTTATGCATAGTGTGTATATCACGGACAGTTTCCAGGTCCCCCTTAATGGTAATTATCAATCATCACTCTACGATAATCATTGACCCACATTTTCGTTATCCTAAACGACCGTACCGTAAAATAGAACATTTTTGGACTCTCGACCTAGGACCTAGAGTATCACCTCTCGACACAGGAGTCTCGACTCATGACCTGGGAGTCTCGACTCTCGACCAAAAGGCAGACTCATTTCTTTGTTCCCGGGGTAGAAAAATGTGCTGCATGATGCTCCTCATAAAATAATAAAAAGATACATTCCTCGAATTCTATAAGGAGCGCCTGAATCTCAGGTTACGAATTGTATGCCAATATGTTGAGAGATGTCACGTAATTGTAACCAACTACAATAGTTCTCAGCTTAGACTCTCGGCTTCTTCTTCTACTCTAAAAATCACCGCAATTTCTACCCAAGACAGACAAGAGAGATAACTTTATGCCACGGGACGAAGAGGGCGCACATAATGTCAATGGAAGACAGGCTGATTTTTCTTTGCACCATGTATCTCTGTTTAATGGTGGGACCTGTGAGAGCTCTGCCTGTTTCGCAGTTCTATCCGTTTGGTTCAGCCGCCGGCGATCAGCAGGTTCCTAAGGAGGATGATGGCAGTTCGGGAAGAATTCAAATTTCAATCCCGTTTCCGTTCTTCGATAGGAATCATGATTCCCTGTTTGTGAGTATCTAAATTAATCAATATTTAACAAGAGCCCATATGGGCTTTCACCCTTTGTCCCCTAGTATGTCCCACCTTTATGGAGGAAGGTGTACTCCCATAAAGAAATTGTTTTCAGTGTCCAAGGGAAGCACCATTGGAAATGTGGATGGGGAAGGTAGGACTTCCTCAAGATGCACATTTGTTTGGCCCCTTGGTTGTGCAAGGCAGGGTTTTTCTTTGAGATTTTGCGTTCCAGGATTTTAATTTTTAATTTTGGACTACCCTTCTTCAGATTTCTGATGGTGTGTTCCCAATGAGATTGAAGATGAAATACATTTTCATTTGAAATCCTCTTTATAGTAATAACCGAAGGGAAGAATTATTAGCTGAATTTAGCAGTCATTAGGAGTGGCCGGTAGCGCGGTCACTTTCATTCCATTCACGTTCCCCAAGCCATATACATGTAATTTAATAGTTTTGTTTTTCTCGTATGTAAATTAAAGAAGTTGACCCTTTCTGGCCCGCATCGTTCAGTTCGGATTCGACCGCAGGCTAACTTTACCTTCAAAACGAAAAAGATGGCAAATTTTTTTTTTCCCACAGAAATGTAGTTTTAGTAGTAGTATCTCATATACCAAAAACTCCGTAAAAAAAATTATATTGACGGAGAAGTACCAAAAGGAAGTTTTTAACTGGAAGTAAAAGGTTCTGTTTGATTGACAACAGATCAATAAACACATGACAAGTGCTCACTCGCCATATTAACGTTCCCATATTAAATTCATGTTTTTGTTTATTGAGAAAAGTTTTTGCACACACGATTCCATAATTCCATCGGTTGTTGGCCTTATGTCTTCCAAAAAGCAAGCAGGATGCCCTTAGCTTGGAAAACAAAGATAAAAGAAAAGCAAAACAAGGCCAAACAATGCATACGACTACGAGCCAAATAGATAAATAAATAGAAGTCCTCGCAACGACAAGGGTTCGTATTTTCACTTTCAGACAGAGTGCCGAGTGGTCCACATCTGAACATAAAGAAGAATTGATAGGAGCCAGCCGAGAGAATATTTGTTTCCAAGAAACCCGGGCCAAGAAAGCTTAGATGGAAAGTCTGATCACGGTGACTCAGAATCGCTTGAAATCTCGCTATTGCCGTGCTGTTTCCGATGCCTGCAAATCGGTGTCTCCTCAACTAACTATGCTGGCATTCGAGGCGTCTCTAGGTGTTCACTTTGGCTTTGTCCCTCCAGGTCTTTTTGTCTTTCCCATTTTTCAAGTTACACAAGAGAACTAGAACAACCGGCTATATCACAGGTACCCCAGGCTCATATTTATGCGTAAAACGGTTATTTCCCGGAAATTTGAAATTACAGTAAATGTATGGAGTTTTAGTTCGAATGGCCGTTTGCTCTAAAATAAAATTCAGTAAATCGTCAAACTAGTCTTACCTGTCTCTTGTGTGTTCCTTTCAGTTTCTGTGAAGTTTCAAGCCATTCCGTTCAATATTGAGTGAGTTACAGGAATTTTTCTTCCCTTAGTATAATTATTGGGACCCAATAATTATACTAAGGGAAGAAAAATTCCTGTAACTCACTCAATATTGAACGGAATGGCTTGAAACTTCACAGAAACTGAAAGGAACACACAAGAGACAGGTAAGACTAGTTTGACGATTTACTGAATTTTATTTTAGAGCAAACGGCCATTCGAACTAAAACTCCATACATTTACTGTAATTTCAAATTTCCGGGAAATAACCGTTTTACGCATAATGAGCCTGGGGTACCTGTGGCTATATAAGTATATTAGCATTTTCTCGATGCGGCGCGTAGCTTTGATCGGAAATCAACTTTGGCGGGAACTTGACAGATGTGATGAGAAATGATTGGCCAAGAGCTCTCTAATTGTCGGAGAGGCGGGGCTTCAGATTCACGCATGATTTTTTTGAAGTGCTATTTTCTACGCTTTCGATTTTCAACCAAAATAGAGTTTTAAGAAAGATCTCACTTAACAGGAATTATTCGATTTGTGTGAAATTTTCACAAAATGTCAAATGATATCGCAGCTGCAAAATAATGTCGGCGAATTTGGAAATTCTAAAAAGAGAGCTCTTGACGGCGTTTCTCGCATATCTACTCGGACTATGTTTTCGCTTTTTCACGAAGAGCATGACAACTTTTGAACTAAATCGCCGACACTCTTTTGTAATATGATTCCTCTGAAATGTGACAAAACAAACATTTTTTTTAAATAAATATTTTGGGAGCCGGAGCTTCTGAAAGCCATCTCACTCGATCGGAGAAACGGGATCGCGGAAAATTCGAAATTTTCAAAGAATTCAAAAAATTGTATTTATTCTTGTAGCTAATTTTATAAGCTTTAAAATGATACATGGATGATTTATCTACGATGTTTCCTCGATGCGCTACATAATTTAGACAGAAAACGCGGACTCAGAATTCGACTCGTTAACATTCTTGGCATACAGAAAAACATTTCGACAATTGTTGCTGAGATTTTTCCTTGACGAATACCTAGTATTTTCGTAGTAATTCAAACTAGTTTTATCTCCCTTTGAGGCAATAGATAGTGCAGACTGCAAAGAAAGAAAGGCTGCAAAGCTAAGAAATAAAGAACTTGAAAGCAAACTGCAACTGGCTTAAAGGAACAGTGCCATGCTCAGTGCCCATGCGCGAATGTTTGAATTTTGGTTGGGTTGTCCAGAAATCAAAAGATGGGGAGAGATTTGATACGCGAAAGAAATCCTCTTCCATCGGCTTCGCCTAAGTTTCATTTGACCTTATACCTATTTAGAACAGTAATTTAGTTTTGTATCCTAGGATTTATGATGTTATTTCGTTCGTGTCTATAATTTTTGCGAGTATTTTTGACTCTGAATTCAGTGCCCTTGGACGGTTCGTCGAGCGGAGGAATTAATGGTTACAGAAGAAAACTTCTGTCTCCTGGTAGTTTTATCCAAAGCATTGAGAGGGGGACAATGGATGGCCTAGGATACTTGGAGACAGTAAGAATGTAGGGGAGACATTTACTCTGCTTGTAAGACGCTGAATGTTCGCGTGTATTTATTGCAGTGTCAACACGGCCTTCGCTCGGTACAGTTCGAGCTTGCTATTTAGCAAAATCGAACTCTTTTCTTCCCCAATTTTGGAGTGGAAATGCTCTTATAATTGTACAACAACTATCCTAAAAATCTCAAAGCCCCAAAGCTATGAAGTCAGAACATTAGTTTCCCCGTAGTTTCGTAGCTTCGCGAAATGGAATATTATAATTCCCACAGAAGTTGTTGTTTGTTTATGTCAGTCGGCATTGTCGAATGGATTCCTAAACTATTATCCCGAATCCCATACATGCAGATCTTCGAAGCACTTATGTCTTGGTCCAGTGGGGAGTTCATACGATTCTAAATCCTGAACTTCTCAACTGATGCAAATCACAAAACTATAAACTCTAGATTTCGTGCTAGCGAAAAATTCCAAAGGTCGTTCCAGATCAGTTGAGTTTTGACGTGACGTGACATAACAGCGTGATTACGCGTGTTACACGTGCGCATTACCGTGGCACTGTTCCTTTAAATCGTGATGTCTGTCGCATACCAACAGAGATAATTACCGATAAGCTTTTTAGAGGTGACAGGATCAATTAGCAGATCAGGACAAGAAACCAGTGAGCCGTCAACTGTGTTGGCGGGAAAATAACCTCCAAGGCAACGGACAACTGGCTTGCTTTGATTTTTATAGTATTTGTATGAAATCATGTTACTGAATTTGACTGTATAGATCACGAATAGAAGTATATATAATAAACACAAAGTATTATGATGTCGTTTGAAAATAATCCACAGAAAATACCCACAGGACTTTGCGTTAGCCTGAGGAAATCAGACGCCTCAAAGTGGACGGGAGATTAGTCGTCTGATTTCCTCGGCTAACTTTACGTGCGTGTGATACGCCGATGACAGGTTTACTTATTTTAATAACCTCTTGTTGAGGAACACAAATACGGAATGCCCGTACAACTTGATACGGATAGCATTGACAAAAATCTAGCCGGTGAACGGTGGTTATTCTTGATACATGTCGCTTTGGCATTACTTTCTATTGTGTAAAATAGGTTTTTGTGGATTGCGGTGCATCGATTATGTATGGAGCCCGCGGGGTTAGTGTGCCACTGCACTACTGTTTTATTGGAAATCGTGTCCTGTAGTTTGTTAATTACGTATACTGATTGATCCGCAGTGACAATAATTAGTGTAGACGGCTGTTCCAAAAGACGCTTCAATTTTTACACATGCCGTTGGGGTAGGATCTTCATAAAAAGAAATAAAAGTTATTTTTTCTACTACATACCAAAGTTAAACATGTAAATATACAGGCATACGTTGAAGTGGGTGTAAAAGATAATACATAAAAATATGGCCAGAAAATACTGCTACTTTTCTCATGGTTTTCCATGTTTTCTTAGCCCTGTGATATCACGAACTGCGGTAACCTAGAAAATGGCGAAAAAAGTCATTCTGAATGTCGCATATCATTCCGCATAGTCATTCCTTCTATTGTATTCACTGATCCCGGACAATATGTTGTACAAAATAGATGTTATATATTTTGATCCGACGATGGGCTAAACGTTCGAAACATAAGCTGCTACTCGCTTGATCCTGTCACCTCTAAAAAGCTTATCGGTAATTATCTCTGTTGGTATGCGACAGACATCACGATTTAATTCAGTTGCAGTTTGCTTTCTTTCTTTACAGTCTGCACTATCTATTGCCTCAAAAAGGGAGATAAAGCTAGTTTGAATTACTACGAAAATACTAGGTATTCGTCAAGTAGGCCTAGACAGATTCTGCTCGGCAACTTTTGAGCAACTTTCACGATTTCGAGCAAGTTTTTTGCTTTGGAGCAACGTTACTTATAGTAAGCAACTTCCGAGCAACTTTTCTGAAAATTAGTATATTTTCAACATATTTTCACTGTTTTAAAGTCTTTTAATCAAATTCAAAAGTATTTTGAAGTGCATGTTGGGTATGCTGTGGTGTTAGGTTCCAAATATGGATGTGCAATCCAAATAGGGGTGGTTATCCTGTGGTAATATTAGATATTCCAAATATGGTACAGTTTCCTGTACCCAAACCAAAATGGCGGACGCCACGGTACTTTCTGACGATGAAGAGCAAACTCAAAGCGATCCAATCCAGGCTGCAATAGATAAAGGTGCAGAGCTTTCGGAGCCTGACAGGGCCTCCATCTCTCGAAAGCGAAAAGTAGCCGAAAACACGGGCAAATACAAGTCTAGTCGGACGCAAAATCCAATGAGCAAGCATTCGGTTTACGACCGAATAAAAGAATATCCTGGCCAGCATTTCGTCTTTGTTAAAGGCCAGTTCTGGTGCAATGCGTGCCACGAAATCGTTGCTGTAAAGAAAAGCACTGTCCATAAACATGTGGCGTCTAAAAAGCACCAAAGTGGGATCGAGAGTATCGAAAAAGGCAAGAAGGAGAGTCAAACCTTTCTCGAATGCTTGCAAAGACAAGACAACCGCAACAATGTAAGTGGTTCTACAGACATGCGACTCTTTCGCTTTGAAGTAGTTGAGACACTGTTGCTTGCCGGAATACCAATTTCCAAGATAGATGCTCTACGCCCACTTTTTGAGAAGTACGCTCACAGGCTTACCGCGAGCACTCACATGAAAGACCTGATCCCATCTGTACTGGAAAAAGAAAAAAGAGAAAATAAAGGATGAGCAAAAAAATTTGAAAGAAGTATCCATCATATTTGATGGGACTGCTCGACTTGGTGAGGCACTGGCAATCGTAGTACGTTTTGTCCAGGAAGACTTCAAGCCCACCCAACGCCTTGTATGCTTGGAGGTCCTGGCCAAGTCACTTAAGGGGCAGGAACTTGCTCAAAGGCTTATGTCTTGCATTACCGTGAATTACAATCAGCAATGTATATGTCGCACGGTGTACTTGTAGGGCATCAACCGCAAAACCCATCTCTCAACTCTTGCTGAAGGCTTTGACCAGGGACCATAGATGGTTTCCAGAACCTTACAGTCAATGACCAGTTCGAACGACTCTAGACCAGCCAAGTAAAGGTTAAATCTCTCGCATGCCCATACGACCGCAAGTGCTTCTTTCTCAGTCTGACTGTACCTACGTTCAACATCACTGAGGCTGCGACTTGCAAAACAGACTGCTCTCTTGATTCCCTCTTGTTTTTGAACAAGTATGGCCCCAAGTCCCACAGGACTGGCATCGGTTACGACCTCAGTTGTTGCATCTTTATCATAAAAAGCCATCATGGATGCATCTGCCAGCTGCCTTAAATGCTTTTTCTTGGTCTGTTTCCCAGTACCATTTGATGTCTTGGCGCATTAGCTTTCGCAGAGGCTCGGCAGTAGTCGCAAAATCTGGTATGAACCTTGAGGAAAAAATTATCAAACCAAGGAAACTACGCAACTCAGCCACATTTGAAGGAGCCACAGCTTCTCGAACTGCGTGCTCTCACTTTCTCTTGTGTTGGTCCCACTCCATGTTTACTTAGAATCAATCCCATGAACTCAATCTTTTTCATTTGCATCTTGCATTTGTCCTTGTTGAGAGTTAGATGCCTTTCCTCCAGCCGTTTCAGAAGTGTTACAAGGTTATTATCGTGCTCCTCCATGCTGCTGCCATGAACCACAATATCATCTGCTATATTAGTTGCTCCTGGGCAACCTGAAATTACATGCATAATAATATGTTGATACTGTTCAGGAGCACTAATACCAAAGCTTAACCTCTTGTAGCGGTAAAGGGAGTCACCTACTGCGAAAGTTGTGATATCTCTAGAGTTTTCATCCAGTTCAATTTGGTGGAATCCCATGTTCATGTCCAACTTCGAGAAAACAGTGCTACCATTCATCTCCTCAAGCACTTCGTCTACAGTTGGAATAGGCACTTTTTCTCTCATTATTGCTAAATTAGCACATCTCATCTCAACACAAATTATTATGTTATCCTTGTGTAGTTTGGGTACAAATACCTCTGGACTCACCCATGCAGTTGGGCCAACAACCTTCTCAACAATATCAAGGTCAAGCAGCTCATTGGCATTTTTCATTACTCTTATCTTTCAATGGATATGGAATTCGTCTGGGCTTCTGAGCTACTGGCGCTACTTCAGGATTGATATGCAATGACAGCTTGTAGTCAGAAAGTTTTCCAACACCCTTGAACACCTTTGGGAACATCCTTGTAATGGTGCTCATGTCACACGTTATGGAGCAAACACTAACCTCCCCCAAAGCTTCCTTTCCAACTTGAAGAATATGTAATCTCTTACTTGCTGGACTACTCAACAAACACCTGCCCTTTCCGTCTGTTACAAGAAACGTTTCCTCAATTTTCCGTTAAAAACACTCAATGCTTGCTTCAAATTTGCCAATTACTGGCAAATGTCCATCACCATAAACACGGAGCTTTCTGTTGTCCGGTTGAAGCTTTGCCTTTAGCCCCCTTTTCTGCAAATCCCTGAACTCTCTTTCTCCCATCACTGTTGACTGTGCCCCCGAGTCAACAAGCATCTTGACCTGAATACCATTGACTTTAACAAGTACAACATTATCCTCACTCTCTCCAGCAAGATTGACAATAAATCCAAATGAGTCATCACTCCCATATTCTACTTGGTGCACTTGTCGAACTTGTATTTCTTTCTTGGTGCCTTGTTGGGCTCGATTTACTTTTGTGTATCTGGCTAATTCCTCATTATGGCCATCGCTCTCACTCTTACAACATACTGCCCAATGATTCATTTTTCCACAGTTGGCACAAGTATGGCCCCGGGCTGGGCATGTTTTATCTCGAGCGAAGTGTCCCAGTTTGCCACATGGAAAACACTTCTGCTTAGCTTTCCAAGCTCCTCCGCGTTGTGCCATGTTTCCTTGATTTTGGACGAAATTCACACCATCATTTTGCTCTCCAACTCCTGCAATCTGGTTCGCCTGACGCCTTGCCGTCTCCCACGCTCGAGCCTATTATCCATCGCTTGTCGAAGTGGAATATTTGGTATCTCGAAATGTTTCATTCTCAGATCTTGAGAATAAATTTTCTCCAATAGTTGATCTCTTATCGCTGTATCAATCTCATTTGGCCCGTAGCCACAGTGTCGTGCTTGTTTACGAAGCCGCATGACGAAATAATCTACATCTTCTCCCTGTTCCTGCCTTAATTGCCTAAGAACATGCCTCTCGTAGGCCGCATTTTCCTCTACTCGGAAGTAATTATTTAATGTACGCACACACTCTAGATACTCGTTGTCGTTGTCCTCTTGGTCTGAGGGAGGTGGGACGACCGGTAGATTCTCGTAAATATCCTGTACACCTGAACCCGCTCGATATAACAGCTCGGTTTTCTTCCTACCATGGGCTTGCAAATTTGCTTTTCCTTCAGCGAAGAATGTAAAATTCCGAAGCCAAATTCTCCATCGTTCCGCGAGGTGTGATTTTGGGCCAGTTACATCCAATGAAGCAAATTTTTCCGCCATTTCTGTTATGAACCTTCGGTATTTATATCCTCGTCGCCAATGTAGCATTCGATGGACGAATATAACTCGAGATTCTCAAATATTACAATAACCAAAGGACCACGTTCTTTACGCCGCCATCTTGGATCACTCCTCGACCCATTATGCACTGCGGCCCATCTATATAGTACCCAGTCCACTACAGACATCAGCGTAAATGTACTGCGGGCGCGCTTCTAGCCGATTCAAAATGGCGGCTTATACTGAGTGAGACTGTAGGTTTTTTTATAGACCTTCCAACGCAACGAAAACCGAAACTTTCTGTGTTGAAATAAGAATAGAGAAGCGGAACGAGAGTTATATTAGCTTGATTAAAAAGCCATTTATTGGGGATTTGTCATCTCTCCAGCAGCTGGAACTTGGACAGACAGACGCCGGACACAATTATTTAGAAGAGAAAGGCCTGAAACCAAGTTTATATCCCAGCAAACATTGCAGGATTTAGGTTACGAAACAAGATGGCGGTTGTGTGGAAGTTTGAGAGTTCATGGCTGACTGAAACATCCCTTACTGATTTCTAGATAGACAATAATTTGAGCCTACTTTTGCTAGAAATTCGGCATGTCTAAAATAATGTTTAAATGTTGTTCTTTCGAACTGGCTATCGGGAAAGTGTGTACCATTTCTAGACATCGAACTTATCGGATTTATTGAAATCAGCGAACAATTACAGCAACAGACAGAGGTAAGAAGAGCAAGTTTTTAAGGACGGTGCCTACTAATGTCAGCGCGCACGCCGTTCTGCGCATCTTGCGTCTCGCGGGTCATCCCGCGAGACAGGCCATTTGCAGAACTATTTTGAAAAAGCTGTGTTAATTGTGTAATTTGACAGATAGAAAGATGAAGGATTTTAAAATACGGTCGAAAGATATGCTATAATCTTTAAATTCCACTACACAGCCACGAAAGACAATTTTCAGCTGAAATGGTATTAAAAAAGCCGACCATCTTAACTCTTAAGTGATGATTTATCGTGGGAAGATGGTCGAAGAATCGTAGATTTAGAAGATTTTCCCGACCAATTGAATGAAGGTTGTTTGGACTGCCATGAATCGCTGCTGTCTTTTCGCCCAGCGCCTTTGCTTTAGGCCTGTCGATGCCTTCGAGTTTCGTCAGTTTCTCCAAACATGGACTCGGCAGTATAAACAATGTGTGAATACGGTCAAATAAGCTTTGTGAAAATGGGTAAACCTCTTGGAAATCCAAAGAAGAATGAAGAAGGAAGGACTGTATGGGGTTTGAGCACAAAGGAAGCAGCAACAGGTTTGATTTCCAATGAAGAAAGTCGAAAGACGGGACTGACTCTTTCTCCGCCGCCATCTTGAAGATCTCCCAGAATACAATAAAAGAAACCAATTTTCAGACTTATAGGGAGGGATTGGTAAAAAATGTCAATTTTTGAAAATAGAAGTAGCGATAAAGAGGTCTACCATCCCCATAACTTTTTAAAACGCGTGGATACCCCCATTTTTTTCTTTTTGTAATATATAATATAGAAGCTAAACAACGTTTACATATATTTGTTGTCTTTATAATTTATATAAAATTGAAACGATGTCCATTTCAGCAAAAAAAAATGTCTGTTGATGGTCACTAATGAGGCTTACAAAGCAAAATTTGTACAAAAAAATATAGTTATTGTATGATAAATGGTTTGATTGGCATCCTTTGTGAAGAACGCTGTCCCTAACGTTTTTTGCCCTAATAGTTTGCCAGATAACCCAAAATATTAATCGAATTAAAAATTAGTTTCTCGGACAAAGAGAAATGCTGAGTCAGCACTTTTTTCGATTTTCATTCTTAATTATCACTCTTAAACGTATGGGTATCCCATATTTTTTTTCTGATTTCAAAAGCTCCTTAGGGGGTTCAAACAATCCATATAGATTTTTAGAAAACAAATTGGTTTGTAATTAGTAGGCACTGCCCTTAACTCGATTTTGGCATATTTTATCTTCAACATTTAAACGAAATATACATTGTTCGAAAGCACAAAACTACGATCTTTCGAAACTGGTATCGGGAGGTTGTATCACAAGCTTCGTTTTTGATATATTTCTGTTTCTTTATTTTATCGCCATACATTCTTACTATTTCTTGTTGAAATTTAAATGCCCAGAAAAGTTATGCATAATGAGCTTCGCGGCCACGTATGCCCCATATTTCTGGCAATGGCGACTATGTTTAATCTTGGTTCCCTGTACTTATATTCAAAATGAGAGCGCTTAGTGTACAACCTTTCCCCTCACAATATGCACATCACAAAGAGCTTGAGAAACTGATAATCAGCATATTCAATGATCTTCGTTCTGTTTGTTGTTGTTTTGCAAGTTTGATTTTGGATTATACATGTGTGCGATGAGGGTGAAATCAAAGGTTAATAGTATGGGATGTGAGTGAGACATTGCGGTAGAACTGCGCAAAAGTATTAGAAAATACAGAACATTGATTTTTAATTGGAAGACTGGGGTGGCGCAACCAGACAATGAGGTAAGTATCCTAAGGGTCGTACTGTTTAGTGTTACGCAACCCGAATTAATTATTCAGTAGATACCTTCTCACTTGCTCCCTCTCTTATCTTAGCACCATGTTTGAACGATAATATATCCTTTCAGGTAAACACCAATGGAGTGATTTCTTTCCTGGTGGAAGTATCGCAATTTACTCCCGACCCCTTTCCCCTTGGTCAAGACAAACGTCTCTTGACACCGTTCTGGGCAGATGTGGACATCAGAAATGGCGGAGACGTTTGGTACAGAGAAACCACCAATCAATAGCTTCTAGAACGCACTACCGATGAGGTCCGAAAGGCGTTCATCAAGCAAAAGCATTTTTCTGCCACCTGGATTTATATTGCTACATGGGAGAAGGTGGCATTCTTTGACGCTAACGAGCTTAATAAAAGCAGGGTAGGTTAACTGTTTCATCTATTTTATACAGTTTGAGAGTTGACAAGGATAATAATGACATATACTCAAAATGTTACCTTCCGTTTACCGCTCCTCCCCTTCCTTTCCATTCCCCTTCCTTTTACTCTTACCTTCATGTTCCATTCTCCTTTCTTTTCACTTCTATATTCACGTTCCCATTCCTCTACCCTTTCACCCTTTTCCTTGTTTCACCCTTTTCATTAGCGGAATACCTTCCAAGCTGTACTCATAACCAATGGACGTCACTCATTTGTTACATACAACTATGACACCGTAGTTTGGACAACGGGAACGTCAAGTGGAGGTGATAGTAGTGGACTGGGTGGAAAACCAGCACAGGTAATAACGGAGAGTAATATACTAAGAGTTTCTCAAACGTGAAAACATTTATGCTTCCTCGATATAATGATTTTGAACAAATTAATGAATGGTTTTAAAGTGCCTATTTTTAAGCCCACATTTTGTATACTTAATTTTGATTCTATATATCAATTAAATAGGTGAATAGTAAAATATTTCTTGATTTGAGTTATTGAGGTTTCTATTTCGAATATGCTAATTATGTGATGTCATAGGAGGCCTCATTTATTATACAAAAACGTGCTGGCAGAGATAAAAAAATAATTCTACACATTCATGTTATATTTGAGCGTTATATCAGTGATGTTATCAAATATTTTGTATAAATCAGAAATAGTTTAATTCACAAGGAGAAAGATATGACCTTTGTTGGCCTCCTGTGACATCACATCATTAGCATATTGGAAATATAAACCTCTATAACTCATAGACGCAACACACAAATCAAGAAATATTTTAAAAATTATATTGATTTACTTGATGTAAAATCGATTTTAGTGATTTTAAAAATTGGGCTTAAAGGCACTTTAAGAGAAATATCCGAAGACCTCTTGTCTTCCAGTGCGGTTTCAATGCTGGCGACGGCATAAGGTTTTTTACCATACCTGGGTCAAGAACAAACAAAGTTCTTCAACTCCCAACAACCTCTAATGTCGCCAAACCTGGAGTGTGGATGTTCAGGATTGATAATGCTAACATCGAGGTTGGAGGATGCAATACCAAAGGTACGTTCAACATTTATTCCTCCAAGACTCGCTTCCACCGCCGATATCTCTCCGTCCTTTCACTGACTATCTGTCCTTTCATTGACTATCCGACCTTTCACTGACTATCCGACCTTTCACTGATTAGCCGACCTTTCACTGACTAGCCAACCTTTCACTGATTAGCCGACCTTTCACTGACTATGCGACCTTTCACTGATTATCCGACATGAACTCGGACTTCGTGTGACAAAAGGGAGGAAGAGAAGGGATTGGGAGATTAAATTTTCTGCATGCCCAATCGCCGGCCCCTTCTTCAGGAAGCCCGAGTTCGAAACGGAGAGAAGCTACTTCAAAGCCTCAATTTATATTACTTTGTACACTGTCACTGAGAAGCTTACGTATATGTAGTAACTTATAGGTAACTTAGTTATAAAGGAAAGTAAAGGACCGTCATCTTCATCGTTGGTTATTATAGAGTAGATTCAATAGTACGTGCGCTGTCATTGGCTGTTACCCATGTTTGCATGAAGCTTTATCAGATATATTCAATAGTACGCGCGCTCTGATTGGCTGTTACCCGTGTTTGTATGAGGCTATGTAAAAAAACATGATTTCAAAGAAGCAAAATTTAGAGTTTCTTCAACTTCTGAATTCTATTTCGTAAAATAAATACAAAACTGTTTGTGTGGTCTCATAACATTATTTAAACACTCAACTAGAAGTGGAAACTGTTTCTTGTTAGCATAACGCTAGGTTATTAATAACACACAAATGTGTTTTTTCCCTTGAACAATGAATAAATAACAAAAGCTATATAATCAGCCTAACGAAACCTCGTGCTAAGTTCTTGTATTTTATTATATTTTAATTAAACGTTATTTCTATTTTGACAATAATTACATTACAATAACATATATGCTCTACTACAACCTATACAAAACAAATAGATACCGAATTATTGTATTTACAAGGGACTCAATAGAGCAGTTCGCGGTACATTCCGACATTTTGAAAGGGGTGCAAACCTGGCGCGAAATACAGTGTTTGTATGGGAATTGATGCGAATCCGATGCCAAATAAAATCCGTAAAATCGAATTTCTGAAATTTTCTTAAGATACAAACTTAAGATATCAGGTAAAAGATTAACATATCGAAATTTGAGGGATGTAGCTGTGCTGGGAAGCGTACAATCGTGTTTTCAGTTTTCCATACATTGTCTGTAAATTTTCACGCGGAATTCGATTCGTTTTTACAGACAATGTATGGAAAACTGAAAACACGATTGCACGCTTCCCAGCACAGTTACATCCCTCAAATTTCGATATGTTAATATTTTACCTGGTATCTTAAGTTAGTATCTGAAGAACATTTCAGAAATTCGATTTTACGGATTTTATTTGGCATCGGATTCCCATCAATTCCCATACAAACACTGTATTTCGCGCCATGTTTGCACCCTTTTCAAAATGTTGGAATTTACCACGAACTGGTCGATTTTATTTACATGTGTTAAAATCCTGAATCAAAGCTAAAAATACAAGAAAAAGTAGTTGAAGTAAATATAATAATAAAATGTTAATGTTGTATAAAAGAAAATAAGAATAATCGACTTCCATTCCATAAGGTTCTCTGACCATTTCCCCGAATTTCGCTTCCATGCTTGGCGGCGATAACGTATACGTGGCTGGTCCATGTTACAAGCCTACAGACATAATTACATGCGAGTTTGCAGGCAAGGCGAGGACCAACGGGACCTACATGGACGCTATAAGAGCTGTTTGCACTGTGCCACTAATGAACAATACTGGAAGGGTATCCATCAGGGTCTCGCAAGACAGCGGAAACACCTTTCCGTTCCACGGTATTTTCACGTATGGTGAGTCGTAGTTAGAAGTCTAGCTTTAAGGTTACCGGATACCTTGAAGGCATGTTTTTTGTAAAAAAAAAAAAGATTATTTTAACGTTTATGGATTGTTCTACAATTTAGAAAAAAACATTATTTCAAAAGATATAAAAAATATAAATCACCGAGGCGTTGTAATCCCTTTACGTGCCACGGGCACCCCGTGGACTTTTAGCGGGAGCTGTTATCCGAGTAAATTGCATACTGTTGTTGTAGCTTCCCTTCTTCGAAATCACAAACGTGCATTTAGAGTGTTTTATCAATCGTTTGTATGGGGAAATCCAAAAGAGAAAAGCAAAGTCCTTGGGTAAAACATAAAGCGACGCCTGGACGGATGTCTATAAAACTAAGACCTAAGACCTTTAAAACTAAGACCTTAGAAACACGATTTCAGTATTTTAGCTGCAGAAGTCAGAAAATAAGATTTCCATTGTGAATTTATTTAGGTGCATGGGAAAAGGAAGTTATTAATGGGCATTTCCAGCTTTATCAATAGAATAGATATGTAAGACTTTGTCATGAGGTTTTATTTGGTGAACTCGCATCATGTAGTGTCGTTCTATGAATGACTTTTGGTCAGGGTTAGGTTTTTAGAAGGTTTGTATGAAAAGTTGAGAAAATGAATTATTAATTATCCAAGTTGCGTGGTATTCTATAATTTAAGAAGTATTATATTTCTGTGTTGTTTAGTGATTAGCCCTGAAGAACCCTAAATTAGCGAGCACCCGTCGTTGATGGTTAGGTTTTTTTTAATGTAAGGTAAGGGTTTGGATTGATTTACAGAAACAGGAACATTTAAGAAGCATTATATTTCTGTGTTGTCATGTAGCCACGTAGCCATGTAGTGAAGCACGGATTCCGAAGCACGTAGCCATGTACCACGTAGCCACGTAGCCATGTGGACATGCATGTAGTCAAGTACTCAGCCACGTAGTCATTTAGCCATCTCTACACTACAATTGTATGTATGTAGCCAGTAGCTTGACGACGTTCACGGGCTAAGAACGTATACATATATACCTTATTTTGAAACTGTCCTACAAGTTAATCGGCTCTATGGTAAAGTGGTGTAGAGCGCACGCTTCCAATCCAACGCCTTGGAATCCCACACCGGCCAGTAAAGAAAGTATATTATTTTTCTCCTTTCTCAGTTTTATTTAATCTTTTCCTCTATTTTAAACAATTAGAGCCGCCTTCCACACTAAAATTATTGTTTTGTATAAGCTCCAACACGGTCATGACCTCGATTTTTATTTATATAATATAATATTAAGTGCAATGATGAGAAAGAATAACATTGACCTCGTAATTACATAAAATCCTGTGAAAGTATCGAACACTACAGTTTTAATAGATTAACGTACTTTACATGCGATCATTTTAATCAATCAAAACCCGTGAAAATTAACTGATACATTAATTTGCTTCATTATAAACTCAAACAATAAAAGGAAACAACGAGATACCCCAGCTTTCCTTTTCTACGCAGCAGCGTTCTTGTGATCTAACGTTGACAACATGTTCATTAAAGTAACCAGAAAAGTAACTTGACTGCATGTTCATGGGTAGTATTCTTCGTCATGATATAATTTCTTTCTAATCAAAAATCATTTGATGGCGGCTGCGTGCCTGAGCAAAGGTACGTCTGTCTTGAGTTTTATAGGTCTTAGTTTTATAGACACACTTTGCCCTACCAAAGTACAACTGAAAAGACGGACATCAATGAAGACAAAATTATCCATAAATCGACACTTTCTGTTCAAAATCTATATAACCTGGTTCGCTGGACATTGTAGTCTTAAAATATCTGAGTCTTGGCAAACCTAACATCACATGAACCTACTAAACTTGACAACATCTAACCACGAGTGTCATGCAGTCAGCAAGAAGGCTATAGCCGCCATCTTGGATTTCAAAACTACACAACCTTCCCAGCTTTTGGACTCAAATATTTATTTCTGGTACGATTTTCACCAAATAAAACCTCAGGACAAACTCTTACATACCGTGTAGGACGAAATTTTTGCGGGAGGAAAATTTTGCGGATTGCCGACTCAATTTGTTTTGCGGGAGGAAATTTTTGCGGATCGAGACAGCTAAAATTTCTGCTGGGAGGAAATTTTTGCGGATTTCTGGTCAAGTATAAATAAAATTCAAGGCAGTATCGGTATTAAATTGAAATTTTACTTCCTGACTTACAATTTCGACGGGAAGTTTCTATAGTTGTTGTTCTAGCGCCAACATGAACATAAACAACGACAAAACCTGAGGGAATTATTGTACGTTCTTGTAAAAACGTATTAGTCGATTATGATAACAGTCTCCGTTTCTTTTGAGGACGTGTCTGGAGTTGAATCGGGAATACAGATGCCTGTTGTGCCGGTCGCCTCGGAGTTATGAGAGCACGCTTTATTCGCTGCAGGAATTAAGTCTGTAGATTAATCCATTGCGTACATGTACTCTGGAATTGACTGTATGTTGTCAGTCTTTATTTACGACAACTGACGTTGAACGTGACACAGAAGCGGGAAAGTACGGTTTTCCGTGAGAAGCCGGCTATGTGAGAAGAAAAATGTATTTTATTAACTTTGGCTGGCGTTTCCTATTATGTTCAATGTTAAAAAGTTGCTGTTAACCCGATATAACCATTAAAACAAGATTTACATTTTTTTTCTCTGGGAGTATATTTTTGCGGCGGAAAATTTTGCGGGAGTTTTTTTTTGCGGATCGAAGGAAATCCGCAAAATCCGCAAAAATTAACTCCCGCAAAATTAAACTCCTACACGGTATCTAGCTAGCTATTGATAAAGCTGGAAATTCCAATGAATAACTTCCTTTTCCCACCTAAATAAATTGGCATTTTTTTTTTTGGCTTACCACGAACCAGCACTGAGTGATTTGAAGAGACTGGGACGCGAGCAGCGATGAGTTCACATCGGAGTCTGATTCAGATGGTGAGACCAACTACGAGTTTCACTCCTGGGCCGTTGTCAATCCTCAATTTCTCAATCGTGAGCTTGAGAGGACAATAACTTGCAGTTGTTGTGGAACTTTGGGAATGAAACTTATCGGCTCTCGAACTCAGCGAAACTGTTGAATTGTTGTGAGAGCGAAAGGTTTCTTATGAAATATGGTCTGTTTACCAATTTCCCGCGAATTTCGCTACTGCTTTGAAGCTTCAGGGGTCCTTGCGTAATCATTGGCTAGTTGGTTCGAAGTGTTGACATTTGCTTTGATGAGGTGTGAAATGTTCTCAAAACTTTAAACGCCAAATCTCCGACTAGGTTTTTTTTCGTATCCCCTCTCTTTGAATGAATTAATAGGGTATGTAGACTTGCCAGATTTTGATAAAACTCGGCCAAAAGACAGAAAAATTACTGACAATGAAAAAGGTGTGAGCATTTAGCAATATTCAAAGTATTTTTCATCGTAGAGTATCCCGCGTAATGTTTTATTCAATACTAAAACTTTAGGAATGAATTGCATCTGAATAAAGTAAAATATTAACAAATGCTGACACCATTTTTTGGGTTGTCATATGCTGATTGATATTGTGCAGTTGAATTGTCCTTATGCGTTAACCCGACGGCTGCTAATTCACTTTTATAAACCTTGTCAGTTTTGCGTTTATTGGCTTAGCATTGCTTTACAATTTAATATTGTTTCAACAAATCCATTCAGCGTATTCTGCACTTCATAAGCTTTACAGAGGTATATAGGTTTCTATAGTTTTCTTTAAAACAACGCTTACAAAACATTTTGCACGTTTACTAAAAGGCCTTCCCTACTTTCTTTCCGTTTCTCATCGTCCGACTGACCCGATTTTTTGCATTTTGCAAAATAAAAAGCAGAACGGAGGGATCGAGGTGACAGGGTGAAGACAGGAATGCAAACGTACAGACTCAGGAATACTGAGCTTCTGGAAGGTCATGCTCGACGGCAAGTCGCACATAACTCTTGGTACATTGGAAGTTATTCCATTTTTCATCCATACTCGGAAAACAACGTCGATATTTTTGTCGTCCATGTTGTTTTAACACGCCTGGTGAGTTCCAGACCTCCACGGCCATGATGCTGAGTGACCAGGCCTTACTAGTTCAAGACTCCCGACGCATGTTATAATTGCTTTTATACCCGGGAAATTTAAATGAAAGGCTGCTGCTATCACTGCTAGTTTCCGTAACATGCCCAATAATATTTTATCTCCTGTTGAACTTGCTTGTGGAACTACTCTGGGTGTCAGAGGTCCTTCTCGCTAAGTTTACTAACATAAAGAGCGGCAAAGGCACGAACAATAATGCAATACTTTATTTACCCACGTTACACCTAATAAGAGCTTGTCACAAACTCGTTCTAATGTGAATGAGAACGGAGCACTACGTTATCTGATGTAGCCTGGCCAATAAGAAGACCGTTAACATCTTTGCGTCAGTTGATTGGTGAAGGGGATTAGCTCTTTCTAACACCCTCACTCATTGGCTGGTCAACAAAAATAATCTGCATCATGGTGTGCAGGATGTGACGCTTGTCATATCATATCACACGACGGACACGAATGTAATTACATCCTTTCTTTATTGGCTTACATATTACGCTTAAAATCGAAGTCTATCCAGAGGAGTAGAACCTAGCGCTTCGTTCCAGAGGTTCTTATCGCGCCTCCAGCACTCGCTGATCAGTAGACTTAGTGAGATCCTCTGCCACCCAGGGTATTGTAGAACAAGATGGCGACCGTATTTTCCCGAGGGGACATTCCTCTGTTACAATTTGTCAGAATCTCATTTAATGGTAATATGAAGATGGAAAGAGGGTCGACATTAATCGACAGTGTGCGGATGGCTTTTTTCGCACGTGTCTTGGCCTGTTACACCGCCATTCATTCTTGTCACCGATCTTTCTGTAGCAATCCTTTCAAAGAGTGATGCCTTATGTAGGATGATTTTTTTTTGCAGTTACAATCAGCAGAATTATCCCGCGGGTATCCCGTTACAGTCCCGATACCTGGGTCGAAGGTCATAACACGACGATGAATTGGGAACAAAGTTATCTTGGAAACCAAACACAAGACGTTTCCGTGCAAGTCGCGAGATATGTGATGGACAATGACGTCGTGCTTCTCCACAGCTTCTATACTGTAGTACAGACTCAGAAGAACAGCGGAACAAGCTCATTCACTGTACCATCAAATGAAGGCGTAAGGTTAGTGGGGACGGGAAACAAAGACGGTTTATAGGCGATGCTACTATCATCTCCGGGGAAGGGGGAGGAGGGGGAATACTAGGACTGATATTCTTATGACGGGAGGTAAGAAAAAGGCATGAGAAACCAGAAAATCTGCCAAAAGCAAGACATGTTTTTATTTGAAAGCGTCTGAACATAATGTTACATCAGCTGGACAATAAGTTACAAAGCCTATCTGATTTGAAAGCTGTGATAAATACTTTGCTACGACTGCTTTATCCGCCTTTGTTAGGGCAATTAATTCTGAAGGGAAACCGTGGCTGTTGGAACAAATTTCCATTAAATTATTCGCAATATGTCTAAATTGAAACTTTGTTGAAAAATGTGTCAAATATATTTTAGTTTTAATTGGATACATTTTGGGCTTTGAATTTCGCAGCCGCCGCCATCTTGGATCTGATGGAGGCGACCTATACCGCTCGAAACGAGCCACAGCATTGGCTTACCCAACAATATAAAATACCCTAACCTTTAGAACGTGCGGTACAAAACAAATAGAGTTACAGTATTATGGTGCAATCAGGGTACAGGTTTCGAGCTGTACTGTATTAGTACTCTTCCGATGATGTTTTACGGCGGTCCCTATTGTCAGAAAACAATAGCTTTGTCATATTACAATAGAGCCAGCCAAAACACGTCATCAGAGCCAAGATGGCGGCGACCTAAGTAGAGGAATCGCTCACTTAATTAATTCATGAAATGACAATATAAACTAACTAAAACCCTACCCTGAAACATAAAAAATCCTAACCGGTCAGTAAACAAGATCTTACCCACCTAGAGCTAGGGTTCTCAAGAAAAACTTAACAAGAAATGGTGAGGTAAAATTTCAAAATAATTTCAAAACCACTGCTAATCTGTGTTTTTAGCCAATCAGAATGAGTGAGCGATTCCTCTCATTAGGAACTCTCATGAAATTTAAAGCCCAAAATTGCTTATACGGTCTATCCAAATATTTTTTTTAAACTAAAATATATTTCCCTTTTTTTCAACACATTTTCAATTTAGACCATATAGCCAACAATTTAACGGCAATTTGTTCCAACAGCCAGGGTTTCCTTGATAAAAAGATATTTTGTTGCCTAATTGTTTGCCCAGAAAATTCTCTCGACTTTCTGTGCACAAACTTCTAACAAAATATTTTTAGTCTTCTACGGAGAAATGACAATTGCATGGGATATTATTAGTTACGAGCAAACGTAGTTCTCCTCCCTCCTGAAATTTCTTTATTAATTGTAAGTAATAGCATGACACGAAGGAAATTAGCGATTAAATTTCCCCGAGAGCCGAGGGAGGATCTGTGGAAGCGTCGGAGGGACTTTTACAGATGCTTCCGAGGCTCGAGGGGAAATTTAATCGCTAATTTCCCGAAATGTCATGCTATTATATTGTAATACTATGATCTCCGAGGAAGAGAACTAATCTGCGAGAAGTTTGGTTCTCTCTGCCAGAAGTAAACACGTTGCAGTTGAGTGGCTTTCGAAAACGTTTTGTTATTATCACGGCTTGATTGAGCGCAATAGATTGAATGAGCCTGGCTTCCTCTGGCGACGAGTGTGTTGTTTTGAGAAGAATAGCAGTAAAACACATGTAATTATGTGCTTGACTAAAGATTCAAAGGCCATACGTATATAGTTTTAAGCATCCCACATGGAAGACGGCGGTGCAAGGAATCAAGAGGGGTGTATCGCGCACTCATAAATTAACGGAGGGCGCAGGGTTACACGACACAGTACTCACTCTAACCCGATGCGGTCAGAGGGACTTTGGTGTCTCATCGTCAGTGCGCATGCTCTCCTACGTTTTCCTCTTGGTGAATGAGGGAGATTTCGTGAAAATATGGGTGCTGATGAGGGATATTCGAGATTAAATGTGCCTGAACAAACAAAGGAAAGCGAAGGGATCATGGTATTACTATAGGCCTTTTGCAGCAAACAGTTACGTGCTGATATAATACTTCGCCAACGAATGAATTGAGCTCGTGATCCCATGGGAAAGGCGTTGCCATGGATGCTGGGTGGCAAGCTATCTTCAAAAACGCTGTTTTAGAAAGATCGACAATCGATTGGAGATGGAAAATAGCATTTACAAACAAGTTTTGCCGATCTCGTATAAGTGCCTTTAAATATATGAATTAAGATTATTTTGCAACCCAGTACAACCACGTGACTGCATTCCTGCAAATTGCCCATTGAAATAACAAACAGCATTTGACATGCCCTAACATCGTTTATTTTTCCTACGGTCGGACATTAAGATTTACAGTAACTAATAAGTGACGTAGAAAAGTTGTAAGTGAATTTCGAATCCCAGCCCCCACCCACCCCCCCCCCCCCATCCCCAAAGCCCCAAAAATACATTCAAAAATCCTCAATTTTTTGTCCGCCACAAAAGATCCTGTTCTCCAAGTATTGTTCCCCAGAAGAATCCCTTTCGTATTCTTTCAGAAGTACGAATCAATTTTTACAAGGAAACTCTTACCAAGATCGTACATATTCTGTTTTATAGAAAAGGGGCTAACAGATTTATAACCATTATGCGTGTTATAAAGCGACCTCTCTACGCAAGCCAGTCCCAGTCTTCTTACGAGTGGATATGGAGTGATGTGTTCACGTGGCTTGGTTCTCATCCAGTATCGTCACTCTGCAAAAAATGGTATAACAATGAGTCGGACCCTAAAGTTTTCACAGGTTAGTGAGGAATATTGCATGTTCTGGTTCTCAGGCGCATCAAGGCATGGGTCTCCAATATGGCCGCCGCAAATCAAGAGGGGGTGGTCTATCTCTTTGTGCTTGTGAGATATAGTCTTGACACTTAGACAGATTTGATAAAGTCACAGCCTTAACACATTTTTGTTACAGTTTCCATGGAAACGTGTAATGTGACGTTTGAACTTTAATTTTAAGGAAAATTGGGAAAAGCCTCCTGGAGAACGGTAAAAGTTGTTGATATTATTATAGTAGGTGTTTTCATGCAAATGTATCCAGGTCAGTGCACACTTCGGTGCTCCAATTTGAAAAGTTGGTTATTATTGGAATGTTTGTTAATTCGGTGGGAACTTGAGGATATCAAATTTCACACTTGCCTTAAATTGCCTTTCCCTTAAAATAACCTCCAACGATTTTAATGGTGTTAAAGTTAGGGAAAACATCCCTTTTGGGCTCCCTGTTGCCATTTGGAAGTAAGTGCGAGTCTTGGTGAGGGCCTGGAGTTGTGACATCAATCGGGCGTCACTTTACTACAACTACCAGAATCCTTTGCACGGTTTCTTTTGTTCCTTTAATTTAGACCATTGTCTTGCTATTATCAAAGGAGTTGGAAAATCTGAATAAGAAAAAGAATTCAAAAAGGAAAAAAAATCTATTATAATCTAATCAGTATGAAATAAACTCCATCACAAGAAAGAGCACATCGAAATTAGTAAATTTACCAAGTTTGGTGACATTTCATTGGAGATTTACCATGTGGTGAGCTTTCAAGAGTTGCAGAAATAAGAGATGTTGGTATGGAATGGGTAGTATCGTCGTGTACCGTGCAACTGCGTCGTAGAATTCCCTTTGTTACCCAACGTTCGCTATGAATAATTCGAGAATTTTATACGAACATCCGAGTCGACACTTAGAAATTTTAGAAGGATTTACGTTATCCTTAGTAAAAAAAATACTGCCTGAACCGGGATTCGAACTCGGGCCGGTACGTTTAGAATCAATGCAATGGCTTACACCCCACTAACCCTAACCATTAGACCACGAGAGAATTCGCTGATTGCAGTCATTTTTTTTACCAGATTTATATCAACTACTTAGCACTACACTTCAAGAAAATCAATCAATATAGGTATTAAAGATGTCAAACATGAGGCTCATCTTCAAGCTTCAGACAGCCATAAATTCTAACTCCGATTTCTTTTGTGGTTCACGTACATACTGCAAGGGCACCCAACGAGTACTTTCTGAAATTCGTTTGAAACCAGTTGTCTACAGCTTATCTAGCCATTTTAAGGCGCCTACTATGTCTTTTGACGTATTCTAGAAAGCTATTAGCTGTTCGGATTTTCTAGGTGGAAATCGCGTCAACCGAAAATACTATGGCAAAATATTCCCGGCCTACGAATTTGTTAGTAGTCTAGATCGAACATAACAAGAATTTTCTAGCCCAAGTAACTTCATGTTGCAAAGTTTTGTGGAGGTACGAATTTTTTAGGGATTCTTTTTTTCCTGTTCTGACTCTATTGATCAGACGAATTGGGACGTACGAATATTTTAGGGGCAACCTTTTAGTCTCCCTTTTCTTCTATAATATTCTAGGGATTTAAAACAAATTTTCTAGCCAGTATTTCAGAAAAAAAATTTCTAGGGACATTTTTCCCAATCCGAAAGTTTTAGGCTAACTTACTCTCCCGAACAGCTTTTTAACCGAAAACTTCGTTGGGTGCCCTTGATACTGCATTTATATTCACGTGCAGCCTCTTTCAAACTCTGGTGTCGTCTGGATATTAGTCTATATTTTTGTTACTTTTATTACCTTTATTGATTTATTACTATAAACATTGAGTATATCTTGAAAATCTATTTAAAATTTACTGAGGATTTCTTAAACATTTACCATAAATTTATCGAAGAATTATTATCGAAGGTTTAATTCTTGAACTTCCAATTTTTGAACTTGCAGAGGACACTACATTTATCGCGTGTCCAAGAACATTACAACAAGCCATGGCAGACCGCGGTCGTTATACGGCTGACGAGGAATGTAATCTGAAGAACGAGGATGGCTGCGTTCGCTATCACCAAGGAGCGAAAGCCTGTTACAGAACTATTATGCCGAGGTACGAACATGTATTGATGGATTAGTAAGCTATGAACGACAAAGTATCGACTTATATCGTTGAACTATGACTTTAATCTCCCAATTAACAAATGAAGGATATTACATGGCCGCGCGGAGATACGGAATTCATCGTAGAGTGTTTATCTTCAGTTGATAACTCACGATTGAGCACAGCGAAACAAGTTAAACATGTAAAGATAAATTATGTATCTCCAAGCAGCCATATAATTGGTAAGCATTTTTAGATAAGCAAAATCACCCAAATATATTTAAAAGCCTGTCAAACTAAGTCAAAATCAAACAAATTTGCTCAAAATGGTTGTGTCTATTTTTGAAACTAATGTTTCTTGCACATTTTAGAAACATTAGGAGGTAAAAAAGAGGAAATAATTGTTGGTCTGTAAAGTGGTATCCACATGTGTTGATAACAATGATATCCACACTGGAGGCAGTGTAATACATTCTTACGATTTTGCTATCAGCTGGTGTAGCAGCGATTTCGCCCCCCCCCCCCCCCCGTGAATTCACCCCGCGAAATCCCTATTGAATTCCCCCCTTCCTCGATCCCCTCTAGCGATTTCGCCCCTCCAACCTTTTAAAAGGTTATGAATATATATAGTTTCCTTCCTATTAATTATTACTGTAATGTATTGGATTTGGAGAATAGTGATGCAAAAAGCTATGTGCAATTCAATTTTATTTTTAAATTCACGTTTCACTTTCCTTCGACAAAATTCGTGTTGGTAGCTTCGGTAAATGCTGCAATTTTCATTCGCGCGAGCAGTGCATCAAGAAACTCAACAAGGGATACAGTCCTCCTACAATCTTCGTCAATCTTCGAATGATTAGCTGTTAGTATTTCTTTCCTGAAGCCAACATGTAGATGATGTAATTATTGTGGATACATAAAGGTTTTGATAACCCGTAAATCCGCCTACTTTGAAAATACTTTGCCGAATAAAGGAAGTGTTACCGACTCGCGTGCTTTGTCCAATTTTCACTTGATACTTTTAAAATAAAACTTCCTGAATAAACAAGCTAACAATTCATAACTTATTGGAAGCTTAAAAAGAATGTGTAAGCGACTGGCGTGCTTTTAGTTGTTTATTCAGTAATCGGATCAACATTCTAACTAAGAAAACTGTTCTGAATAAACAACTTATTTATAGCTAATGCGAAGTTAAAATGGCGGTAAGTTTATATTTAAGCAATATAACACGCTTTCCATGTCTCTGTTCTCTTATAATCACGAGCCGTTAGGTGAGTGATTTTCAAGTTTTTCTACGTTCTCCCAAAATATCCCGAGTGTTTTTTTTGGGTGGGGGGAGGGGGGGGGGGGGGGGAGAGGGGGGGGGCGGGGTGCGAAGTAATTGAGGGGGCGAATTCACTAGCGATCTCGCCCCGGGGAGGGCGAAGTCACTAGCGGGTTTACCATGCCTAAACATGGTTCAACATGGTTCAACATTATTCAAGATGGCTAAGCATGGTTCAACATGGTTCAAGATGGTTAAATTAAGCGTGGCATATCAACAACAACAACAACAACAACAAGTCTTTATTCATACTCTGTATTTACATGGAGTGTAATTAATAAATGTGATTGCCATAGTTAGAGTATTGGGATACCAGAAGTAGCTTAGAAGAAAACTAATCGAGTCTGGTATCCCGAAATATATTTTTATAGACAGTATAATATGGGTCGAACTAGATAACGAAAAAAAAAAAAAAAGGAAACATGAAGAAATATATATATATAACATACGACACAATTGTATATTATCACACTTGACATCAATAACACTAAGCACTAAATGACGATGAAACTACACACGGGTATCTTGGGGAGGGAGATGGGGAGATGCAAATACAAGATTTAGAAGAGAAGATGGATATAAGGGAAAATAAATAAATAATGAAATTAGTAATTCTCTATGAGCTGTTTTTGGAGTCTAGATTTGAAGAGTTTCCTTGACTGAATTGTCCTATTTTCTTCGGAAAGTGAGTTCCAGATTACAGCACCTTTATATCTTAAACTGAATTTACCGTAGTTTGTTCGAACAGTTGGTATAAAATATGTTGATTTTGAAGCTAATCTAGTATTATGCTCATGGATTCTATTGACTAGAGTGAAGAATTCCGAGAAAGAAGTTGGGATATTATTATTATGATAATCAAACATAAACGTAACTGAAAGCAAGAATATCAGATCTGCTAGCTTTAAAATGTTTAATTTCTTGAAAAGGGGGCTTGTATGTGTATCAAACTTTGAAAATGTAATAATACGAATGGATTTCTTTTGAATAATAGATAGCTTTTGTAGTGATGTTGGGTAAGTGTTTCCCCATGCAAGTAGACCATATGTAAGGAAGGGATATACTATCGTATAATAAAGTTTGATCAGGACACTCAAATTCACATAGTGTCTTATCTTGGAGAGGATTCCTATACCTCTAGAGACTTTTTTTAGTATTTCCTGAGTTTGATATTTCCAGGATAGATTAGAATCTATTAGCACACCTAAGTATCTAACACTTGGTTTTTCTTTTAGGCATTTTTGATTAATAGACAACTCAATGGGAAAAGCTTTCTTTTGTACGGGATGGAATATCACAAAATTTGATTTATCTATATTCAGAGATAATCTATTTGTATTAAGCCACTCGCTCACTTTATTAAGAGTGTCATTGGCTGTATTTTTTAGAGAATTAAGATCTTTATTGGAAAAAAATATGTTTGAATCATCTGCAAACAAGTGGAAATCACCAGATTTAGAACAATTTATGAAATCATTGATATATATAAGAAATCATATTGGACCGAGAACTGATCCTTGAGAGACCCCACAACTAATTGCTTTGTACCCTGAAATAGAATTACCAACTGATACAAATTGTTTTCTATTTGATAAATATGATGAGAACCAAGCATTTGGAAGTCCTCTAATTCCATAACATTCAAGTTTTTTAAGAAGAATTTGGTGATCGACAGTATTAAAGGCTTTACTAAAATCTAGAAAAATTCCACAAGAATAAAAGTTGTTTTCGATTGCATTGTTTATTTTATCAAGTATTAGTAAAATGGCATGAATTGTTGAGTGTTTAGGACGAAAACCAAACTGAGAATCACATAACAAATGGTATTTATCAAGAAAAGCAAGTAGACGTTTGTATACCAGTTTTTCCATAATTATATTAAATATAGGAAGTAATGATATAGGCCGATAGTTCGATCTTAGCGTTTTAGAGCCTGCTTTATAAACTGGAATTACACGTGCAACTTTAAATTTTGCAGGGACCATACCTGATGATAAAGAGGCATTGTAAATTATTTCTAATGGTTTTGATATTACTGACTTTAAAGTTTTAACAATTGAGACAGGTATACTGAAAGGACCAGTAGCTTTAGATTTAGAGAGATTTTGAATTTCACTTTGAATTTCATCAGAAGTACAGGGAGACAGAAAAAAACTGTTAGATATGGAACTTTTAATATAATCAAGTGGTGATCTATTTGTTTGTGGAATAACATTAGCAAGATTGATTCCTACATTAGCAAAATAATCATTAAAAGAATTAGCTATAGCTAAAGGGTCGGTTAATTCCTTTTGATTCTGGAGTATAATTTTAGATGGAAAGTGCAATGTTTTTGACCTGGTTGAGACAATTTGTTTTATACCTTTCCAGATATTTTTGATATCCTTGGAATGTTTACTGAAATAATTATTATAATATGTTTTCTTGCTAAGAGCAATTAAGGATTTTAGGTGATTTCTATATATTTTAAATTTTGTAAAGTAATAGGTTTGTTTAGAAGCTATGTACTTTTTGTAATAATTATTTTTCTTTTTTATTGATACTAATAAGGCAGGAGTTATCCAAGGTTTTGAACAGAGTTTAGAGGCTCTGCGAGATTGTTGCTTTAATGGAATATGCTTATCTACGATTACTGATACTTTTGAGTAAAATGACTCATAAAGATCATCAATACTGCTGTCAACAGGAAGTTGGTCAACCCAGTTTACTTTTTTAAATTCCTCAATAAAAGCTGATTCATTATAATTTGAATAGTCACGTTTGTAAATTCTATTTTGGCTGGAAAAGAAACTTATTTTATCAAATATAGCAAAGTTAGGAAGATGATCAGAGAGGTCATATATTATATTACCACTTACAGTATAGTGCTCAAGAAAATTGAAAAAAATGTTATCGATTAATGTGGCTGAATGATGAGTTATTCTTGTTGGGTGAGTGATCAAGGGCTGGAATGACTGATCATGGTTCAGCATGGCGGGGTTTAGAGCAGTAAGTACATGTTGAACGACGTTACGCCATGTTTATCCATCTTGAATCATGTTACCCATCTTGAACCATGTTTAAACATGCTGAACCATGTTGAGCCATGCTTATATAGACATTAGAGGAATAGTATGGATTTGCTAGCAGTCTAGCTAATCGTATGCGACAGTTGTAAGCATTAGTTGTACCGTATAAATCGGACTTAATACAACCGCATTTCTCATAGTTACGAAATCTTCTCTAATTTCTACCCAGCGATAAAGGAGCCGGTCAGCAGTGTTGCTATAACAGACAAGGCAATTTGATGGTTGGGCCACCAGGAGCAGGAAGCCTGGACCGAGTTCATACGGACACAGGGATCCCATTCATCAGTCACTATTTCCATGATATTGTACCGTGTCTCGACTGCTGTCAGCAGGCCACAGGGTGTCGTGCCTATTACGACAAACGTCCTTCGGACAACGGAAAATACTACGAGCCACCACGACCCGGTATGTAAGGAAGGTCTGAAAATGTTCGCTAGCGGTACTGCGCATGTCGGTCAGTGGAGTTTTACATGTCGGTCAGCGGTATCGCGGTGCCGCTCAGCGGCACACGGCGGTCAAACGTCTGCGCGTGTGTATTACAGTCAGTCTGGTGGGCGGCCGCGCGAATTTCCCGCGCAAATTTACCTTAAAACCTATTACAATGAACTTCTACCCCAAAAAGTTAAGAAAAATACATGAAAGTTAAGCTTTTTATTTTCACAGTCGACGGGAAATTGAACAAACTTCAAACTGTGAATTTACCAAATTGTTTCGTAATTTACCAAAAAAGTTCTCAAGGTTTGAAAACTGTTGTGTGAACAGGAACGGCCGCCGGCTCGCTTTGAATTTGTTTTGGAATATGTTGTTGTTGCAAGACTTTTGACGCATGCGCAGATGTTTGACCGCTGTGTGGCTCAGCGGTATTGTGGATGCCGGCCAGCGGTATTGCGCATGTTGGTCTGTGGCACACAGCGATCAAACGGCTGCACGTGCATATTACGGTCAGTCTGGTGGGCGGCCGCGCAATTTCCCGCGCGAAATTTACCTTAAAACATATTACAGTGAAACTTCTACCCCCAACAGTTAAGAAAAATACGTGAAAGTTAAGCTTTTTATTTTCACCGTCGACGGGAAATTGAACAATCTTCAAACTGTGAGTTTACCAATTTTTTTTCGTAATTTACCAAAAAAGTTCTCAAGGTTTGAAAACGGGTGTGTGAACAGTGACGGCCGCCGGCTCGCTTTGAATTTGTTTTGGAATATGTTGTTGTTGCATGACTTTTGACGCATGCGCAGACGTTTGACCGCTGTGTGGGTCTGTAGAACTGATCACTCAAAGGAATAGCTTTCCTTGATAGCTGATAATACAGTGACGTCTACGAATAGCAGTTTCAGCGGTATTGACCCGATAGCCTCGCTTAAATGTAATGAGCGCAATTCAAACTGTGTATCTAAATTAGTCGCGCTTGTTTAAGAGGCGGTATACAAGAATGATGATTTCAATGGCGATTCAATGGCGATTCATTACATTTGAGCGAGGCTATCGGGTCAATACCGCTGAAACTGCTATTCGTAGACGTCACTGTAATACCAGCTATTGTTTTCAATGCTTTCTTCAGCCATGGGATCCTTTCCCAATTTCTAACTTATTTTGCTCCAGCGTTCATGCACACTATCAAACCTTCATCATTATCACGGAGTCTAAATGGGTTGTACCCGTCTAATCTAAATATAGACTGCCGGGTCCAACCCGGCTAAGAAGATCTTCCCTACCTTCTAATCGTGTGCCCTCAACTAATAGGACGTATAAAAACTCCCACAAATCACAATTCACTCGTATCGAATGTGAGAAGGTTGGCTAAGCGATGGTGATTATGATTCGAAGTGACCCAACTTTTGTACAATCTTTTAATTTGGGAATAATATGTAATGTTTTATTTATTTCTCATACAATCACTGTAAAGTGAGGCCTTAATGAGAATGCGCGGACGCCATTTTGTCTCGTATTGTTGGTAACGGCACTGTAGGCGACAGAGCGGAAAAACGGAGCGCATGCGCACAAGGCACTTTATTAAAAGTGAATGAAGATGGCCGCCGAGCGGGAGGGAATTGTAGCTCTTTTCCAGGGACCTCTCACAGCTCAAGAAATACCACGATTACTTTATTACTTCACACCATGGACTTATATTCTTCAGTGACTTCTCAGAGCCCAAATAACACATAATCCAGTTCACAGAAAGAACGCTACAATTGCTCGTTCAACTCTGTCTTCAAGCAAAACGAACCATTTCGAAATGTTCATATGCGACTGGAAAAACGCCAAAAATAAGAAAACTTGTGAATATATAAGGTTTATACTTCGGTAGAGAACTAAGGAGGTAATGTTTTTCAACATATAAAATACCATATTCGAGATTTTCATACCATTTTTCAAACGAAGCATTTGAAGTTGCAGTACTGTGACTAGACTGTCCACAGCAGAAGAACTAGAAATCCCGGAACGACGATCCGCATTACCAAGGCCTGTAAGTAAATCTACAGAGCTATTATCAGGAAATTGTACAATTTTTCACTTGATTTGCTCATTATGGTATCACATCTGCATTTTGATACCCTGGTTCCAGAGGTTTTCTCTATGTTTTTTCTGCGAGTGACGTTTATGCGCGAGCTGCGAAGCAGCGAGAAGGGAGAGAAAACCTCTGGTTAAAGTGGTCACGGATCTCACTTCCATGCGGTTGACAGCTGTCAAACATGTTACTTCAGTAATTACACTGTTGACCAATCACCGAGGAGTTATCACGAGGTGGTCACGCTCTATAGTTTTTGTTGGGAGGGGGACAGGACGTATTGTTGCTTTGACGCGTGGCGGAGTTTTCGGCATACGTGTTCATGGATGAAAGAAAAACACCGATTAAATATTTACTTTTCAATCCGTGCGAATATTGAAGGTTTTGTGGGATAAATGTGAAAGTCAGTGGCAGGTCTAAAACGAATGTGTTTGGACCAAACAGCAGAACCGAAGATCTAACAAGACGGCTATCTGTTGTCGTTGGTACTGTCATATCGGAAGTCGAGGGAGTCTCCAGTCAAAAGTGTCTTCGGACCTTTTGGAAGCTCGAAAAGCAAGAGAACGACCTGCAGTCATTCAGTAAGGGACACGAAGATACTCTTGCGTCCCAGCTTGAAACAAATAACTCAAAGGCAGACAAAGGACGACATAAGCGATGTAGTAAAGATTCTCCATCGGCACCGCCACCGGGACGTGTGAACAGCGCTAGTCCCCTTGCATTGAGATTGTGAATAACTCCACTGAGCGCTCTCCTCTGCTCGTTCGACAGACTCTATCTCAGGAAAGCGATTACCAAGAATGGATAGCAAGACTTTGTCAACTATACCTTCGAGTTCGATTGCCGAGGCCATATTGGTTACAACAATAAAGTGTGATTCTCACGCAGAGCGCGTGACATCAAAATGTCCTTACTACCTCCCGATCAGTAGTTTTGTATTGTAAACAACAATCCCGTCTCCTCCCTGTTTAAAATGTGTAAGGAACCAATCAGGTTTCTTGTTTATCCAATTAAAAATTCCTCCAACCAGGAACGAGGGTCAGATTCTGACCCTAGTTCAAATCTATTGGCGCGGCTCGATCAGTCAACTGACCACTTTAACCAGAGGTTTTCTCTCCCTTCTCGCTGCTTCGCAGCTAGCGCACGCTGGCGCCGCTTCGCGGCTTAAAAGTCACTCGCAGAAAAAACATAGAGAAAACCTCTGGAACCAGGGTAGTATTTTGACGAAATAGTTGATCGTTTTAGCAATGTGAAGAATACGATTTTTAATTTGTTTGTAAATGAAGTGTTACATGTTTATATAAACAAGATGTTATAATTGTTCTGTTTTCAGAAATAACATAGTTGTAATAGAATGCTTTTTGGCAGAGTAGTTTTGTGTTCATTTAAGTTTGTTCATGTTAGAAGAGGAGCGACACTAATTATATCGTGTGGGACTTTCGTGTGATTCTGTAAGAGGTGGCTGGTGCCTGCATGTGGAGCTTTGCCACCCAAGCTTAGTGTTTGCTAGCTTTAAACGAAACAGTACTTCTTGCTGTTTTCCCAGAAAAAAGGACGCTTGCAATGGTATCCATTTCCCTTCCCAGTTCCCTCAGTGTTTACTTGATGTTTTTGAATATCTAGACTAAAACAGCAAAGGGGCATGTCTACTGAGAAATGGAGACTCTTCAAGCACCATAACTTCTCTTGATCTTCATTTTATTATCATGCAAGCACAAGCAAAGTGAGACAAATATACATGTGTAGGATAATTGAACGATATAAATAGCCTCCTTAGGAAACTACATGTACCCAGTGTACTGATGAGAACAAAGATACATTTTTTTCATGTATACATTATTTGAGACAATAAACTGTTAAAATTGTAAACCTGTTTTTAATTGTTACACGGTACAACATTGAAGGACTAAAAAGATTTAAAAAAAGTATTTGCTTTAATGTTTTTTTTTAAAGCAGAATCCTCTATCTTGCCGAGTTTATATCCAACCAATAGGTGACATAACAGTCAGGGTGCAATATAATTTCCCACAAAAGTGAAATCTATATTCTAACAGTTGAAACTGTTTACATGTATCTCTCTTTTTTCATTTGCCTAATGGTTACAAATCTACATAATTTGTACAGGAATCCATAAGCATAATTACATATAATAAAATTAATTGTTAATTTGTTTGAAAAATCTGGGGGCTTCCTTTTTTCATGAGCCTCTTCTTGGAGTTAGACAGAAACTACATTATTAGCATAATTCAGAGGTTTCATTAATTTTCAGTGTACCAGTGGCTTGGACTTTTAAAGTAGATGTGGATTTGCCTTTAGTAATAAATGTATTTTAAAATACAAATATTATGGCATGCTAGCTATACATCTATACAGCTATTTCAGGCTAAGTGCAATGTAGATGCATGCTAGTGCTGGAGCTCTGGACTTGTAGCCAGGTTATTTTGAAACCCCTGATAGTTAGTGGTCATTTTCTGTATGGCCCCATTTTCTGTGCATCTGTAGTATACTTATTTTATGACTTGTGTCAATAATTTTTAAGTGAAGATTATTTTCTAGAATTATGTAAAGGGCTAATCTAAGAAACATATCAACATGGTTTCTCAACTTGATTTTTTAAATGAAATTTGTATGAATTATGGGAAATAATTTTAAAGGTACTGTGAATTGTGTGTATGTCGTGCTTGTGTTTTATCTATTATTTTATGTGAACTTATTTCAGAAGTGAATCGTGTATTTGTTTGAATTGCTAATGCCCTTAATGGCATCATTTCAAGGCACTCACTCACTGGAAGAGGGTCAGCTTTTTATTGGATAATTTTGAGGGAGGGGAAAGGGTTAGGTGCCCAGTGAATGAATGTGATAGTTAGTCCAGTCTATATTAAAGCATAATATTAATTAATTTGGGAAAAGAAAGCAACGAGGGGGAAGTATGTTGGAATGAAGCACGTTTCCAAAGGCTTCCATTTTATAATAATATTAACAATCAGACTGTGTAAGTAAAGAAATAATTAATTAATAATTATAGTAATGATATCAGTGCTAAGAATCTCTGCTTATAATGCTCATGCATGTTCATTAATTTAAAATTAAGGTAAAAAAAAAAGTTATTGAAAGTGTGCATTCTGTATTACAAACAGACCCCTTTTTAAATGGCTAAGAAGTCAGCTGCTATTACCTCAAACTCAGGGAACGATGCTCTGAGATGGTAAACTTTTTTCTGAATTTAATGTTCAGATGCAAATATGTAATTGATTATAATCATATTTAGTATTATTGAAAGTTATTATTATTTTATCAGTCTAAAATTTAACCCTTATGATTTGAATTAACATGAACATGCAATGTAAGTGTGAGCAGAGATTCTTAGTATTGATCATGATATCATTATTATATTAGAACTGTTTTTAATATTAATATTTTTATAATTAAAATTATATCATTAGTCAATTAGTTATGTTGTCATGTCTTGCATTTAAAAAAATATGTTCACCAACAAATGTGTATCTGATTGTTAATGTTAGTATTATGAATGAAACCTCATTGGAATTAATCTCCCTAGCCATCACAAGTTTCCCTTCCCAAATGCATTATCAAACCCATATAAACTGAATCAAATATTAGATTCTTTCAATCAACACCTACATGTTACCCTTCTAAACTCAAAATGTGAGTTACAACATCAACACATACATGATTAATTACCTCTTAATTAAATTTTATAGAATATATTTGCATATATTAAGAAAATTATGTAAACTTATTTTTAATATTCACATGTTTCATAGATTTAAAGTACATACTACATACGTCTTCTTGTTTTTGGTAGAGAATAAAGATCAAGATAAGTGATGGTGCTTAAGAGTATACATTTTTCAAGTCTTCCATATATTATACTCATTTGTGTATGGGTCCAAATAATTATTTCATTCTTTTCTACAGTAAAAATAAACATTTTAAAAACACTTATAGTCTCAAATAATGTATCAGTGAACTCAAACACTAAAATCTCGTTCAAAACGTTCTCCAATGTCTTCAAACTAATACAGGCTACAGAATAACAAATAAGCTACACATTTAGCGGGTTTGTTTTACAGCTAGATAACTTTATTGTCCATTTTCGGATGAGAAAGTACAATTTTGGATCAAATAGCGAAAATCAGCGAACAGGTATCGGTGAACTGAAACGCTTAAATCTCGCTCAAAACATTATCCGGTGTCTTAAAACTAATGCAAACTACAGAATAATAAATAAGCTACACATTTAGCTGGTTCATTTCACAGCCAGATAACTTTATTGTCCGAATTTTTGGCTGCGAATGAACAATTTTGGGATAAAAACAAACAGACTACGTTAAATTCACAACCACTCTCGCGCGGCAAATAAACCACAGGCAACCCACACGCATCAAAACTAACGTTTCGATCCAATCTTCCAATATTCTACTATCGGTTAGGGACTCCCTGTGATAACATGTAACACTTCATTTTCAAACAAATTAAAAATCGTTTTCTTTACATTGGTAAAACAATAAACTATTTCGTTAAAATACCGATGTGATACCATAATAACCAAATCAAGTGAAATGATAAACATGTTCCAGAGAATAGCTCTGTACATTTACTTACAGTCTTTGGTAATGCGGATTGTTGTTCCAGGACTGTAGTGTAGACAGTCTAGACACTACTGTAACTTCAAATGCGTCGTTTGAAAAATGGTATGAAAATCTCGAATATGGTATTTATATGTTGAAAACCATTACCTTCTTAGTTCTCTACCGAAGTATAAACCTTATATATTCACAAGTTTTCTTATTTTTGGCGTTTTTCCAGTCGCATATGAACATTTCGAAATGGTTCGTTTTGCTTGAAGACAGACTGTCACTCAATCAGTTGAACGAGCAATTGTAGCGTTCTTTCTGTGAACTGGATTATGTGTTATTTGGGCTCTGAGAAGTCACTGAAGAATATAAGTCCATGCATGGTGTGAAGTAATAAAGTAATCGTGGTATTTTTTGAGCTGTGAGAGGTCCCTGGAAAAGAGCTACAATTCCCTCCCGCTCGGCGGCCATCTTCATTCACTTTTAATAAAGTGCCTAGTGCGCATGCGTTCCGTTTTTCCGCTCTGTCACTGTGGGCAGTTTAGCTCAGATGACAAACTCTGGACTACTGGTCAGAAGGTGAGTGCTTTAAATCCCAGTCTGGACACAAAAAGGAAAAATGTAAGTCATAAGTATGCGAGTCTGTAGATGGTAGGCAGATTAGAATAAACAACTGTAAACAAGTAGTCATAGCAATGAAACTTTTTAGAATCATTGATTGAGGACACACGATTAGAAGGTATAGGGAAGATCTTCTTAGCCGAGTTGGACAGACAGACAGTATTTTGTTGGGAGCTTTGTACGAACGTGTACATCAACTTGAATCCCAATATTTTATACAGTATAGACCCATTCGAAAAATGGCGTCCAATTTAAAAAGCTATTGTCCTGGTAACGTGAACACGAGGCTAGTCAGTCCACACAAAAGCTTTTGACCGTGTAAGCGAGGCTAGTCAGTACTAAACAATAGTTAATTAAATTGGACGCCATTTTTCGAATGGGTCTATAACTAAGATTGTTTTTCCTTATCTCTAAGAGAAAAACAGTTAAATATGTATTTCGCTACTATGTTTTGGAGTTTAGGTGGAGGATCTATCATTCAAAGTGACAGGAACAAAGCTATGGAATAGCATCCCACCTGCAATTAGAAAAAAAGACTCCCTAAATTCTTTTAAGTATGCTTTGCGAAAGTACTTTTTAGATAAATAGATATATAGTCGCTTATTTTTAAAATTCATATTTTACACATATTGCCTGGTTATTTTTAAATTAGTCTCACATAGTAGTAATTATTCGCTAGTAGCTTTTATAGATACATATAATTATATATATATATATATATACATTTATTTATTTCGTATTCTTTTTTGAGGGCCACGAGTTTATCAGTTTTAACTGTCAAGTGTTTATACCTCGGTAAATAAAGTTGTTATTATTATTATTATTATTATTATTATTATTGTTATTATTATTATTATTATTATTATTATTATTATTATTATTATTATTATTATTATTAGAGGAACAACTGATCGTCTAATATTCTTCTTCGATTGATATAAGGGAGCTAAATTGAGCTAATAATTCGTTTCTCAAGTTGTTACATAAATGGCATTTAACAAGAAAGTGCCTTTCATCTTCAGTCTCATTGGGGCACTGAAAACAAGTTCTTTCTTCAGGTTTTTTATAACCACCTGAGTATCTGCCCTTTTCTATTTCTAGCGAATGATTGCTTATTCGTAATCTAGTGAGGGCGTTTCTATACTTAATGTTCTTAACCTCTGATAAATAGCCTTCAAAAGAAAATGTGACTTTATAAAGGCGCGATATGTTCTCAATTTATTCTTGTGGTTAGGGTCGCTCCTATTGTCGTTATGTAGATCCCCCAGCCAGTATCATTAATCCTTTGCTTATTTTTTAGTAGGTTCGAGGTTAGGTGGACATCATTTAACTCTTGGTCCAACCAGATATTTCCAAAACCAATTTGGGTTAGCATGTCTTTAGCAAGTGCGAAAAGTCCTTCGTGAGGGGGACTAAGAAGGACTTTGAGAACGTCTATTATACCCCATAAGCACGGTTTATATGACAAGCATTTTGGGCACGACACTCACAACGTGCCAAAATATTTCGGCACGGTACCTACCATTTTTTGTGTAAATGGCAATGTTTCGGATACGCGTGCCCGAAAATCTATTGGTGTTGAGACTGTGAAAGGTAGTATCTCGCTCCTCTTGTTAGGAATGTCGTGTCCAAGTTAGGAGTACCGTGTTCAAGTTAGGAGTGCAGTGTCCACGTTAGGAGTACCGTGTCCAAGTTAGGAGTGCTGTGCCCAAATTAGGAGTGCCGTGTCCCAAATGTTCGTTGTGAAAACCGCGCTCAATTAATGGGTCTGACGAACTAGCTAGGCCAAACTGGTTACTGAGAAAAAGGTAGAAACTTACTTTCAACTGGATTTTTGACACCCTATTGATAAACTCGTGTTTGTATTACAGCTGTCGGTCTGGGTGACCCTCACATGATAACATTAGATGGCGTTGAATATACCTTTAATGGCTATGGTGAGTACACGATGCTCAACGTCCTGCCCAGCGGATTTACTCTTCAAGGTAGAATGCAGCCACTTGTAAAAGACGATGGTACCCAGATAAACGCGACAGTTTTTACCGCGTTTGCTATGAAGGAGAATGGATCCGATACTGTGCAAGTAAGGCTAGCGATTTACCATTTGTTTATTGCTAATGATTAAACTTGTGTAGAAGCTTCTCTCGAGAGATTCGAGTAGCTTTTTCCATGTGATGGTGTTAGTTTCCCAATCGAAGACTGAAAGATTAATGGACGTATACGTATCGTTCATTACCTGGATTGGTGGAGGAAGCAGAGTGGGTGGTCATTTCTTTAGATTATTGGCATCTTTTTCCCACCATTTGTTGATAAAGGTATTGTTACTACCTGTAGGCCCCTGAACACTAGCTATTCAAAACGTATACCTCCTTTTCATATCAAAGTCATTGCGTACAAAAGCCTACATATCGAATCCGGTGACTCACTTTCGGTATCGGCCCAGTCATCTCACTCAAAAATACATGGTTTTGGGAGCTATTTTGCCTTCTAAAAGAAATAAAATGATCAAAGTTAAGTAACATCTAATCTGCAACTGGTAACTGTTTGAAGTGATTATGTATATTTCGACTGAACAAATTTGAATTTGCTTTCGTGAGTGAAGTGAATTTTTTACAAGGCGTTATTCGGTTATGGACGACCAAGCAGAGGAAAACTAGGTTTAGCTTGAATACGCATGTCTGACTTTCCACCGCTGAATTCAGATAGGAGAATGTAAAAGATATCAGGCTATCTGACAGTTGTTTCCAAATATGAGTTCCACTCGCTACAAGTTAAGGTAAGTTTTAAAACTTCCCGCCATTTTAGATCTTAATTAGTTAATTAGCTTGTTTATTCGGGAAGTTTTCTTTTAAAAGTTATCAATAGACGGCCCTTTTAGCCCACCTGACTTTTCCCTTGAGTAATGCGTTTTTGTTTTCCTGTATCCCAAGAGGAAATGTAACAATTTCTATAATTGGAAAACAAAGCAGTGAATCCTCTGGAGAACTATCACGTGGTCTGAAATGGGGCAACGAACAGGCAAGCTGAAAGGGTCTATTGAAAAAAGAGCAAAGCACGCGAGTCGATAACAGTTCCTTTATTCGGCAACGTATTTTCAAAGTAAGCGGATTTACGGGTTATGAAAACCTTTTATATGTATCCAGAATAATTACATCATCTACATGTTGGCTTCAGACAAGAAATACTAACAACTAATCATTCGAAGATTGACGAAGATTGTGGGTGGATAGGATTGGATTCGTTTATGGACGACCAAGCATAGGAAAACTAGGTTTAGCTTGAATACGCATGTCTGAACTGACTTCCTACCGCTGAATTCAGATAGGAGAACAAATTTCCAGTGTTTTGAGGTTTCTCGAGTTTAGAGTGCTACAAATCGCTGTTAAAGTTCCATTTCGTGCTATTTTATTTTCTTGTGTGATCTTTGTAATGGCGGGAGCTGCAGTAGGAGAGATTTTGGAGCGGTCATAATGAAAGCAGATAATTCTCCTTCGTATAGTTCTGGTATCAACAGGTAAGCCACATTATAAACTTGTAATGCGACTGAAGTTGTTATATCTCTCAAATAAAATCGCATTTTGAAAGCGATGACCAATACCAAATGTTCTCTTCTGTGTGCAATGATTTTGATATGATTAATGTCCCATTACTACCATCCCTTTAGAAATGCCTTCAAACCCCTTCCCCCCCCCCCCCCTCCTTTCCCTACGAAATGACCAGCCCACAATCCAGGTAAAAAAAGTCCTAGAAGAATTGCTTAAAAGTACATATTGGTCATGAGCCGATCGTTAGGATAAGATTGGAGTATGATGGTGAAGTACTTGACTTATATGTATTTGGGCCGAGCCGAAGACGAGGCCCTTATTAGTGTGAATAATAATAATAATTTATTGAGTTATATTGTGCTATTTAAATTTTCTGATCAAAAGCGCATTACATCTTATAATAAACCTACTTAAAAATGCTTATGTAAAAATTATTTACAACATGGCTTGATAAATAAATAAATAAATAAATAAATGAATGAATTATATTCATTTGATAAAACGTTAAAAACGGGATAAAACTACCTAATTGTATAAAATTACATATCAATATTATACTAAAAGCAAGTCTGAAAGGATAGGTCTTAATACTGCGTTTAAAAGCGCCAAGTGATTCGATGTCACGTATGTGCGCGGGCAAGCTATTCCACAATGTTGGTGCTGCCACCGAAAAGGATCTTGCCCCAAGAGTAGGTAGCACTTTCCCTTTTGGGCAATCCAGAAGTAGACTGTCATGCGATCTCAGGGCGTGGTGACACTTTTGTCTAACCGTGCAATCAGAGCTAATCAGATTGCTTGGGCAGGGACGTTTATAAGCCGTTGGCCTTGTCTCCTTCTACTTCTAATCAGTATTTGAAGGGGACGTGAAAGAACCCGTTGTACTACTCGAAAAAGAGCAGGGGATTGTCACCCGGTACAGCAGCCTGGCCATTGCACTAACCACACACTCAACATTGTAAACTGCGTGGCTGCCATTGGCGCCGAAATAGCAGTCCGAAAAATTCACTGACGGGATATATCAGTAAAATGTAAAGCGCCATGAGACTGTGGTGATATGGCGCTATAGAAATATGGCCTGTTATTATTATTATTATTATTATTATTGTTATTATTATTGTTATTATTATTATTATTATTATAAAGCCTTAAATGTTAATATAGTAGGATCTTAAAATTAATAGGCGATTGTACCGAGTAACCATTCCAGATCTTGTAGCAATCGGTCTTGCTGCTGCATTCTGTACCCTTTGTAATTTAGAAATGTGTGATTTTGGCAAATTATACAATAAACTATTGCAATAATCAAGACGACTTGTAATAAAAGCATGTACTAATATGAATAGACTGTCACGAGATAAATACTTTTTTATATGCCAGATATTGTGTAAGTAAATGAAGGCAGCGCTACAGGTCTTATTACTATGGGTTGTCATACAAAGCTTGGAATCAAACCAAGCTCCAAGATTTCGAGCGTTTGTGACGGGAGTTATTTCAATAAATAAAGAAAGAAAGAACGAAGAGAGAGCAATACCAAAATATATCCTATCGCGATGAAACAATTTGGGTCGAAATTCCCATAATTTTAAATGACAATGTTAATTGGTCATGCTGATTGATCGAACAAGAGAAGTTAACGAGGAATCTTTTGTTCCCTCAACCAAGATGCCGGCTATGTCGTCACACGAAAGCAAATAATTATCTCTAATCATTTCTATTTTCACTTTCCTTCACTTTACGTTCCTTTTTATTTTTACCCTTACCATGAGCGCGATTTCGTTATTTATATTTCAATTACAGATCCAGCTGAACGGACGAGGATTGGTTGAAATACACCTTAACGGAGAAATAGTAGAATTGGACGAGCAAGGAATCATGGATTACCGGAACGTTGTTATCATGAAGTATGTGAACGCATCAAAATACTCGTTCATGTTTCATTCCGGTATTTCAGCCACCTTCGAGAGCCAATCACGTCTACTGCAGTTTATAGTATTGCTCCCACAAACTTACAAAGGTAAGTACATGCTTACACCATCTTTTTGTGAGGAAATAATCACAAGTATGAACAGAAGTATACAAGTAGGTATGAAGCAAGCAGCCTTGTTGTTGAAAAACGATGAGCGGTATACCGCTTTCTTATTTTGTAGCTAAGAAATTTCGCGAGCTGTGATTGGTCAATTTGGGGACCATAACTTCCGGTACGGACCTTCCGCCAACTTCCGGTATCAAAGCTATGTAATAAACATCGTATTAACCTTGTTTGCTCGGTCCGTACTGTGAGTTATGGATCCTCGTTTTCCCCCCTTTTTATTCGCCATATAAAAACGGGGAACATACTCGGCCCATAACGGTATACACCTGTTTCAAATGAGGTTGTCACGTAAAAACGACAAGCGACATTTCCAGACCGAAATGGATTGTGGTTGTAGCCGAAAGTCTGGTGAATTCATTTGTTCTTGGGTCAAAACTTTAAAGTGCCACTACGACGAAAATTTAGCATTTAGATTTCCCGCTTAATCGGTGTCAATCGGTGTCAATCGGTGTCAATCAGTCAATATCCAAATTATAAAAAAATTGTCCCAAATAAGTATCTTAAACCACAACATTTTAGTGAAGTTTTCCAGTAAAATTCTCAGTGTCCGCCATTACTGGAGGCCGTTCTCAGTATTCAGCGGAAGTGATGTCATACACTCAACACGTCAACCACGTCGCGCGGAATAGTGTGCATAAGAACGCAGCCAACCTTGCAAAGATAAATATAACTTTCTTCTTATGTACGTGAAGACGTTTTTAGTAGAAATATGCCTCCAGGCGTTGTGTTCTGCAGGCGAGCGTTAAGTGTATGACATCACTTCCGGTGAATAAACCTTTGTTTAAAGCTGAACAAAGGGAACGGCCTCCAGTAATGGTGGACGTTTAGATTCAATATTCGGAGCTCAAAAAGGAAGACTTCCTGTCGTTGTATCGAAAAACAATTTGAACTGGTAATAATATATCAACTCTACTTTATGAATATGCAAAAACATTGATATGTCAAAATTTGATCGTAACTGCGATTTGATTTTCCGAAATACACCGTAGTTTACCACAATCCATTTCGGTCTGTGAATGGGGCTTGGCGTTTGATCTGGACAACCTTTTTGAAATAGCTGTATACAGTGGAGCCTGTGATAACGAAGTAAAAGGGACCGGAAAAATAGGTACGTTATATCGAGAGTACGTTATACACGACTCCGGTTATGACGCTTTACCAGCAAAAGTACCAAAATGTTCGTTATATCGGGGTTTTCTACTAGCAATTAAACAAGGTTTTAAGAAAGATTTACTATTAGGATGAAATAAACAAATAACATGTATTCGGCTTTGTGCAGTGGTTTATATTTGTCAAGCATATGTGTATTTTTGCCGTGCTGAAAAAAACATGTTCGTTTATAGCGGGGTTCCATTGTAGTATTTGTTCTAAAAGGAAGTCACAAATATGAAGTGAGCAGTCTTGTACGTTGTTGAAAAACGATGAGCGGTATACGCTTTCTTATTATATAGCTAGGTAATTTCGTGAGCTATGATACGTTAATGTGCGGTCCATAACTTCCCGTATGGACCTTCCGCCAACTCCCGGTCTCTAATGAAATGAAGACGCTATATAATAAACATCAATAGACCCTTTCAGCTTGCCTGTTCGTTGCCCCATTTCAAACCACGTGACTTTTCCCTTGAGTAATGCGTTTTTGTTTTCCTGTATCCCAAGAGGAAATGTACCAATATCTATAATTGGAAAACAAAGCACTGAATCCTCTGGAGAACTATCACGTGGTCTGAAATGGGACAACAAACAGGCAAGCTGACTAGGTCTATTGCTCGATCCACACCCTTTCGCGAGACGGATCTCGCACTCGATTAATAAGAGGTATATATTAACAACTTCAGTGTTGCAATGGATTCACAATGGGCGTTTGTTGTTATGTTTTTGCAAACTGAGATATATTGAATTACCTTATACTAACAGGCAACACCAGTGGTTTGCTGGGTTATTGGGATGACAGCAAGGACAGAGAATTTCTACTTCCTAACGGTTCGTTCATTGACACAGAATCGAACGCAACCACAATTCACTACGAATTTGGCTTAAAATGTAAGTTGAAATATGTATAGTCCTCTTATCATTCCCAAATAACACAACATTGTTAAATATATTAACAATAATGTGTCCGAAGACTACTGCAGTGCTGATCAAGCAACGTTTGCCGAGGTTGAAGAAGGCTGGTATTTATGGCGCGTATTTCTTGTCAAAATTCAATTTCACATGCGTTATCAAAGTTCAACATTCGTCATTATAGTTTAGTCACCGATCGTTCTTAAAGTTCGACATTCGTTGTTAGAGTTCGACATTCGTTGTTAGAGTTCGACATTCGTTATTGAAGTTCGACATTCGTTATTTAAGTCGATATTAGAGTTCGACATTCGTTGTTAGAGTTCGACATTCGTTATTAAAGTTCGACATTCGTTATTAGAGTTAATTGTTTTGTTTTGTATCACATCTTCAGACCACCGATATCATACGGCCGCTCATTCTGTAAATAGTACATATAAAGCGATAATAATTTATGATGGCATCGGCTCAAGGCGAGCAATATATTTTGGCTTTCGCAAATGAGCGTCGCTTTCGCGCCAATGTCAACACTCGCCCCAGGCTAGCCGAGAATACCAATATGAGCTACTGCAATTAATGACTTCAGTCAAAGATATTACAACGCTTTTGATTCGCGTAAACCCAGTGGCAGCAGAGGGCGGAAAAGGGGAAAAAGGAGAAGAGGAGAAGAAAAAGGCAAGAAATGGAGACAATACCCTTCCCCTCTTTCTCATGTCGCCCGCTGCCCTTGTTATGCAAGGTAACTGTTTCTTTGATATTGTTTTAATTTAGGGGCAACCAAAGAAACTGAAGCCATTTTTAGTTACGAACAAGGTAAATACCACAGCTCGTACTCCCATCCAACGTTTGAACCAATCTTCATTGATGAAGGAAGTCTGGAGTTCGATAATGCTACTCTTGAGCAAGAAGCGCGGGCTGCCTGTGGTGGCAGCATTCAGTGTTTGTTTGACGTCAAAACAACGGGGCGAGTCAGTATAGGAGTGTCTTCCCGTCAGGCTTTGCAGGAATATATGGCCATTATTAACGCAACCGAGTCGATAGGTATGGAAAAATGAAACATTCTTTTAGCTAAACAAATTATACACCAATCATGCATCAGTCAACAAACAGGGGCACCCAACGAACTGTTCTGCAAAATATCTGTTCTGCAACGCACATTAGCTGGCAATTTCTGCAAAATCAGATTATTCAGCTGGGGAATTCTTCGTTACTGAATTTTAAAAACGACTGGAAAATTCTTCAACTTGTTTTAAGCTGAGAAATTCTTCGTATCGCTCTCGGCTGGGAAATTCTTCATATAACTTTTACCTGAAAAAAACAACAAGAGTTTACCAGCTCAGCTAGGAAACATTATCTGTTCTGCAAAAGTTTACTTTGATGGCTGATGTTTGATGTTGAACAGATGTCTCTCTGCCAGCAAAGACAAAACGTGATTTATAGTGAGTGAAAATAAGTAAAATAACCAAAATATGAGAGGATTCATCATTTTACACATTTTTCTCGTTGGGTGCCCCTGAACAAATAGCATTATCTAAATTGTGCTCCTAAAATGTGACAATTATACTCGCCGGGTTCACTGCTAAAAGGTTGCCGAGTTCAATATAGCAATTTAGAAAGGTCTACCAACCACCCTCCCCTCCCCCATGCACCACTACCCCCCCCCCCCCCCCCCCCCCCCGAAATCCCAACCCCGCATGTCTTTTTGTCACGCGTCAGTCCTCGACTGCGTCTCGTAGCCTCTACTTCTTTGTTATCGTCACCCTCTAATGTCATCTATTTTTACATAAGTATTTATTAAAAAAAACAGAGGAAACTCGCCCACTGATTGACTGAAAGCCGTGTTTATATTCCCCTGCGAGCAGAGCCTTCTTCAACTCCAAGCGAGAAGAAAAGAAGGCTCTGCAGCATTCGTGTTGTTTTCGCCAAAGATTCTGGGCTTGTCAAGCCTGTTAAAACCGGTTTATCACTGCGCGGCTAAATTATTGGCTTAAACTGATGATCAAATCTGAGTCCATTGCAACAATGGTAGACACAGGTGACACGACTGAGTGACCGAGTGAGTCTGGTACGAGACAAAAGCGTTGGTGCACGCTCGATACGAAAACAACACAAATGCTGCAGCCTTCTTTTCTTCTCGCTTTGCGTGGACTTGAAGCTAGAGAAGGCTCTGCTCGCAAGTACTACTCGGAAACGTGTATTTGAACTCCAGAGCCTTCGTTCTTCCGGTCAGCGGAGCGTAACGTTTTACCGCGGTGCAATGGGAATGTTGTAAGGATATATTTTCAATAAAAAGCCACACACTGACACAGAGAAATGCCTTCGTTTCTCTCAGTTGTGCCTTGGCCTTGGGGGATTTCCCGCGCTGTGAAACTCACCGTCGGTCGATTTAAGGAGAATTGATCTTCTGATCGAGCGTGCGTAAGATTGATTTCTCGTATTTTCCTGTTCGTTATTATATAAAAGCAATGCTTTCCATGTCTTTGTTCTCTTATATAAACACTCGGGATATTGGGAGAACGCGGAAAACTTGAAAATCACTCGCCTGGCGGCTCATGATTTTAAAGTTTTTCTTTAGTCTCCCAACATATCCCGCGTGTTTATATAAGTAAACAAAGACATGGAAAGCGTGTTAGAGGAAGATACTAAAAGTAGATTGTGCAAAATATGCCGTCATATTTTGGACCAATCAGAGCGCGGAGTTCGTACTATCGTATAAATCATACTACAATGAATTTCAGGCTGCGTTCCCTTGGATGTCAAATTTCTTGGCGGAACAATCCTAAGAAATGACTCAGATGATGGCTTGATCACGTACAGATTTCAGTGCAGCGATGGTTACTTCATGAATGGTTCGTCGATTATCACGTGCAAGGCAGGGAAGTGGAATGGCACCGAACCTAGCTGTAATGAAATAGGCAAGCATTTAATTATTCAGCTTATAAGTTACGTTGCAGAAGGGTGAGAGGAGTTAGGAGGAGGAGGGGTGTACAAGGAATTTGGTAGATATATAAAGAGGATATTACACGGTGTTGTGAAAATATGAGGTTTATCCTCGAGAGCCAAAATATTTCACGAGTAAGCACAGTCTCACCCCCCTCCCCCGCAATAATCCATTATGACTTTCATGTACGTCTGAAGATCAATGACCAGTCGAAAACGAATAAGTTTACTTTTGCACAAATGTGTTTGAGTATGAGGCAGCACCCTATATAGAGGTATTTGTTCAACGTAACTCTTTAATTATCTTCAGCCGAATGTCCTGTGATCATAACCAATGCTACTACTACACATAACGGGACAACGTACCAGGCCAAAGTATCATTCAGTTGTGAAGTGGGATATCAACTGGTTGGTGTCAAAGAAGTGACATGTACGGCAGAGGGAGTGTGGAGTGATGATCCTGCGACATGTAAAGTCATCGGTAGGTAAACATTCATGATTGGACTAATATCCTATCGATATATCTTTTTATTGCTGCCAATAAAAGTATAGGAGAGAGAAAAAGAAAATGAGAAAATATGAAGAACGTCTTAAGTGCTACTGCGATCTAATTACAATTTTCCTGTTCCCTTCAGCTTCGGAAAGTAAACGTACTAAATACTTACCATATCAAGTCTTAAGTTAAAATGATTTTAGCCATAAGTTCCAGCTCAGACTGGCCGCCGTTACTCGGGATTTCAAACGAGTCACCTTTATTTAGCGGTCTTTTCGTCACGTCATCTAAGCAACAGCTGCGCGACATGTACGCGACATATACATACATACATACATACTTGTATTATCCACTCCCCGTGGGGCTTTTCAGAGATAATTACAATTACATATCTAATTAACTAATGTTATATATCTATATAAACTATATACAATGATTATGTACGCATAATAAAGGACTAATCTATATGGAAAATATTAATCAGTAAAATTCTGTAGTAATTTATGTCTTAGAGAACGCTTTAAAATACTGATAGTTCGGCAAAGTTTCAAGGACGGATCTAATGAGTTCCAGATATACTGACAGTTCTGTAGTAGAAGGTTCGCTGACCGCTAGCAGTTTTAAATAGAGGAATATTCAGCTTTTGGGAACCCCTGCTTCAAACTTTGCCGGAGTACAAACTCTTTTATTCTCTTATCCCACTGAAACGAGCATAAAACACTTTATAGCTAAACTGCATTAAACACAAACAACAGATAAGGGGCGGGCATCTCGTTTATCGATACTTGTCGGACACGTATAATTACAGCAGTATATGATGTTGGCCAATCAAGTCTACCTAGACCTGTTACATCTAAGTACCTGAAGAAGGCTGGTTTTACCAGCCGAAATATTGTAACATTCAATATAAAATTCTACGTTGTGTCAGCTTTGCCGTAATCCTCAGCTTGGACTTCGTATACATAGTGCAGTCAGTACATTTCTTCTATTCTTAACATATGTCCTAAAAAAAATAGGTATCAAAGTAGATTGATTCTTACATATTAATCAGTCCTCTTTATACACCCTCAACGGTATCCCAACGAGATTACATAACAACATTCTGCACCCACGCTATAAAGTATATTAGACGTTCCTATTTAAATATGACCCATTTCTTCTGCATACTAAAGTAGGCACGTCTATTTTGTTGTGTTGTTTAGATGACGTCATCCAATTCTCAAGCATGTAAAGGACTGGGTTATGGTTAACATAGCTAGAATAACCAAATTCGGTAGTAGGGTATAGCTTGATGCCTGAAACGATTTTAAATGTTTGGTTGCCATGGTATCCAAACTTAAGGGGACACTGTAAGAATTTTATTTCCCCCGAAACAATACAGGCCGGGTCATAGAACCTTTTAAAATACATAAAGTACACCAGTAGTGTAGTTGTACGCGGTCGCTGCACGCGTTCCTGATCCTCCATCTTGGAATTGTAAACACGAGTCTCTCCCGCTCGAGTTCCCGTTGTAATTAAAAGGCCATATTAATTAATTAATTATAGGTTTTTATGGCGCATTTAAAAATCTCAATGCGCTTACATGGAGTATGAGAATACTATATTAAAAAGTAAAAAATATAGTAAAAATAACTATAACTATAGTAAAAATAACTATAACTATATTGTAAAAAGTTAAAATATATTAATATAAGAAATAATGTAAAATATATATACATAAACACAGACTGATATACACATACATACACATATGTATACTTGTAGAAATATATATAACAGAAAACTTATATACATAAAACATAATATAAATTCTTCTCTACTGTCACTGCGTCACTGCGTCATATTGAGCTCTGGTGTGTAATTACTGGGGTGGTGTCAGCTACAAGGATCCGTTCTGCACACTCTCCAACAAAGGAAACTACTTGTATAACTTTACACACCGTCACGACAAGCTCAGCAGTCACAAAGCCGACTGAAAACCAGGTAAACCACTGGCTCACACAACTCGTGTACCGAAACAGTGGTGCTTGACCAATAACGAAACTCTGAACACATTTGAAAACTGGAAACAAAATCTCGTGTGTACTCTATCCCCAGACCAGCATTTCGCCTCTTTCTTAATGGAGGGAGTAACTTGGCAAAAGAAAACAAAAGAAAACCCTTTACGAGGATTCACCAACGACAATGAAGATATCCCTGAAGCACAGAGGCGCACGGCTCAGCAAAGGGTCGGCATGCTAGAGCTCATGCTAGGGCAAATAGCTAACTATTGTCCTGTTATATCGAGAAGCACTATCATAAAGGCGTCCTCGTCTATCGAATTAATCTGGCAAGTGATTAGGCTACACTTTGGTTTCCAGGTTACAGGAGCACACTTTATTGATTTCAACCCATCAGATTAGAGCCCGAAGAGCGTCCAGAAGACCTCTATCAGCGTCTCATGGCGTTCATAGAGGACAGCTTACTAAAATCTAATGTTCTGTTCCACCACGGGGAAGCGATAGCTGAGAACGAAGAACTGTCTCCAACACTAGAGAACATTATAGTATTAACATGGTTACGTTTAATCCACCCCGACCTTCCCAAACTAATTAAGCAACGCTACGGAACAGAGCTTCGATCTCGCACATTGGCTTCCATAAAACCGGAAATATCCCAGTCACTAAACTCCCTGTTAGACGAAATTCGCGCCGCCAATGATGCTAAAATCATGCGCACCGCTGCTACATTCGCCTCAAACAGACCACTACCCCGCCAGACGCCTAGGGCCGCCGCTAAACCCAACTCTCGCAACAGAGAATGCCCCTTGTGCAAACAAGCCGGCCGCGTTAGCAACAACCATTATCTAAGCGAATGCAAATTTCTTCCTGAGCAAGATCGCAAATTTATGTTAAAGGCGAGACCAATTGTCTCTGTTCTCGATGACGAAGTCGACGAAATTACGTATGAACCCCCCTATGACGACACACCAACCCATGTCGAGCCTGATGATCCACCTCCAAGTCACGCGACGCGAAGGCAGTATATAGATACTTTCTATCGATACCACCGCGCACGCGTAATCATAGACAGCCGTGCCACTTGTAACATGATCCGCTTAGTAGTAAAAAATCTCGATGTTGACGTCCTGGCCGGAACACCCTTCATGCAGGACAAACGATATAACTGTTCGCCCCGCCAAGCGACAGGCCATCCTAGGAGATGGCACCACGTACACATACGGCTCTACCAAAAAGTGTCAGACCGAGAATGCCGTCCGCCGTGCATCTGTGCTACGTGCCCCCCTTCCCCAACAACCATTTGGCCTGGAGATTTCTTAGAGATCGACCTCCTTGACAACGCCCCAACTGACTCTGAGTATGCACTCGAGCCGCGTATCGACTCCCCCAGTGTTCGCACGTGCAAACCTTCACAAATGTGGCCAGAACCCGAAGTTGTATTCAGTGTTGGAGGAAAGTTGCGCATCCCAAACCTGTCAGAAGGTCCACGGTATCTCAAACGTAATGAACATTTTTGCCAAATAAACCGGGTCTTCACACCAGACATGGCTGAACAGCCTCTAACACCAGACCACTCTCTCTCTTTTCTCAAGATACGCGCAGCCTCCACGCAAAACACTAAGCACTCTGATAACGTAAAACTCGACCCTGACAACCTACTTCCCCCGGAGACCCAGATGAAGTTTCGTAAACTCCTAGACCAATATGATGGTGTCTTCGACCCCAACATCACAGGATACAATGGGGCCGTAGGTTCCTTCGAAGCCAAGGTGAATATGGGTCCAGTAGAACCACCGCAGCGTAAAGGTCGCCTACCTCTGTACTCTCGCGATAAACTCGTCGAGCTTCAATAAAAGTTCGACGAGTTAGAAAAACTTGGGAGTCTTCAAACGTCCTGAGGACATCGACGTGTCTGTAGAGTACCTTAACCCATCATTCTTGGTCAAGAAAGCAAACGGTGACTTTCGCCTCGTTACCGCCTTCACCGACGTAGGCCGGTATTCCAAACCTCAGCCCACCTTCATGCCCGACGTAGAAAGCACACACCGCCAGATTGCCCAATGGAAGCAAATTATTGCTACCGATCTAACGAGCGCATTTTACCAGATACCTCTAGCCCGCGAGGATATGAAGTACCACCAGATTAGCTTCAAAGTTCAAGATTGATAAACCGTTCAGTAAAACGTCTACTCTTTTAGATAAATTAAGTGATGACCAGGCGTTACCGGCATTCTGCATAACAGAAGTAAGCATTGTCGCACATAGAACAGCAAAACGAGGGCAAATCATAAAAAAATGCGTAACATCCTCCTTGGGCGTACCGCCAGCACAAGGTGACTGTATACAATTCATCGAATAAAGATAATAATTCAATCCATAATTCTTCAGTTTCATAAAATAGATAAATATCGATCCCCTGAATAAAAACGTTTATTAACAGGATCGAGATACGCAAATATATTACGCAGCAAGTCGTTTTTAAAAGAAGCAACAGAAATACAATCGCGGGATGATTTCAACAGAATATTCCACTGTTTGGTAGTCGAATAAAGAAGATAATTCTTCATTTTTTTCAGTACGTATATATAGAAGGTAAGCACAAGTTATTCCTGGTTCGAAGTGCATAAGAACTCCTCTGGCTAACATAAGGAGGGAAAAGTGATGAGATATAATCTGGTGCAAGACTATTAATCATTTTATACAACAAAATCAATTTATGTATTTTACTCATATCACTAACTAAAGTAGTGCAATCCACTTTCAACTAATAAACTTTCCCTATGCGTGCCCTTCATAGCACCAGTAATGAACTTTGCGGCATCAAATTGAACACTTTCAAGCAAGTCGGATTTGCCCAAAGAACACCCGTCCCAAACAACATCAGCATATTCTAAATTAGAGCGAACGAGTGAATTGTACAAAATCTCGAGGATTGATCGTGAAAGTTTGAATTTAAGACCGTTGAGTAAATTTAACTTTTTAATGCCTTTTGATGTATTTTAAGAATGTGAGCCCTCCAAGACGTATAACTAGAAAGCGGGACGCCTAAATGCTCGTGACTACTAACTTCATCAATTGCTCTGTCACGCAATTTCAAAAGAGGAGAATAGGGGGTTATGGCTTATCTCTTTTAAGAGAAAACACCATATGTTTAGTCTTTCAAGCGTTCATTGTAACCAACCAAACATCGGACCACGAAGTAATTACATTCAAATCATCATTTCAACTTCGAGCAGTGGACTCAGGTGTACATACATACATACATACAGCTTTATTTAGGCACGCTGGCCCCAACAACAGAACGTACTCTGCTGGTTTCCACGAGGGGCGTGAAATATTTACGATATGTTAAAACTATTACAACTAATTAGAACTATACTAAGTTATATTCAGACTTAAAAAATGTATTTACAAAGAGAGGTAAAAAGTAATATTTATAGGCTTTTCAGTTGGTAGTATTAAATTACTTTTACATATCAAACAACGAGTGTCGATTTAGAGGCCTGGGACCTAGAAACCGCCATTTTGAATTTTCTGGCAGCTCTTCCAAATATGGAATATGGAATTTTCCTAATATGGAAGAGACCGCGGGAAGTTCAAAACGACACTTTTGCCTGCTATTTTATTGATATGATGTTTTCCCTCTGAGCTATATCATACAGAACTTAAGTTGATTGATTTACTCGTCTAAGGACAACTTATATTATTTTAGTACTGCATTGACTGGGCTAGTTTACTGGGCATCGACTATAAACAAAGCACACACACCAAATATTTGGAGTAAAATGGCTGAGGGCAAAAACCCAAAGCCGCTTTTAATAAATAACCAAATTATCATTCGATAGATATTTACAATCTGGTAAATGATGTTGGCCCAGTAAAGGTGAGGGCCACAAAAACGCCAAAGCATCATAAATATAATTATGATGCCGCCCCACCCAAAGGAAATGCAGCACTAACATCCGAGCAAAACTTTGTAAAGTATGAATATCAAGAAACAAATAGCAAAATTAGACTGCTGACAACTATTGTCATTCACTAAATGCAAATGGGAAACTGTTATCCTTGCTATACATTACAAAGAGCAACCCTGAAGCAGTTGCTAAATCACAAAATAAGGGAACATGGGAACTGCTGCCCTTGCTAATCAGTCCCATAAATCCCACAATTTATTGGTAAATAAAAATTAGGGAAACGGGAACTGCTGCCCTTGCTAATCAGTTCTATAAATCCCGCAATTTATTGGTAAATAAAAAAATATATAGGGAAATGGAAACTGCTGCCCTTGCTAATCAGTCCCATACATCCCACAATCTATATGTTAATCAAAATAAAAGATAATGGAAATGGGAACTGCTGCCCTTGCTAATCAGTCCCTCATCTTCGATGAAATGAAATGCACCTAGGCGAAATGGGGGCCGTTACCCTTGCTAATCAGCCCCATTTCTCCCAGATGTGCCAAACCAACTTCCCCCGCAAGTTGTAAATTGGTAAAAATTACAGTTAAGTTTATAAGTACAGTTAAGGAAGCGATACAAATATATTTGTGAAATGCATTAGATTTCGGACATTCCCCAATCTGCAGCATGAGAGGGAAAATTATGACCCTTATAACAGCTGGCAGGATCAAGATCACAATGCTTAATTGCTAAGGAAAACCTATCAGTGAAATAAGTCCTAGAAACAGGACTATCATCTAGTGAAATGAGGACCTGGTCAGTTTCCTCTGAGTGCTAAATAATCCAGCAACAATTGTACTAGACCTGGCGGTTTATAATCATAGTAAAAGAATACTGATTGTAGCTGTGTTTGAAGTTTAAAAATGTAATTTTCAAGGCTACAATTTCTTGTGTATTATTAACAGTTGATGAATTTGTAAGGGAGAACAAAACCTTTTTTGGTGGTTGAAGTTATCTCGCCAACTCTTAAGCATAAAAAGAAATAGAGCAAATAGCTTGAAATTGGCAAATTTCGTATTTAGAAAATAGCAAAATTGAGACAGAGTCAATCAACCTATGTAGAATTGGAAGAGTAATTGGCAATCGACTATCCAAAGGAATAGAGAATAATAGCCTAATGCTGAAACATATGTATTAACTGTTAACAAAGCATAATGGTGATCATACAATGTACATGTAGGCAATAAAAAGTGCCAATGTAGGAGGCGAAATAGGAAGAGTTGCAGAAATGTCAATAAAAGTAGAATGTAAGAACTGGTGAAATAACTTCCAAGCTCGTTTATAAGTTAGAATGCTCGAGTTTAGTGGCTACTATAGTTCCCAAGTCTGAGGCTGCAGATACTGGGGGATCCCTGTGGGGAATACGTCCATGTGAGCTGGTGCCAATTGTCTGAAAGTCTGAACCTGTAATCGAGACAAAACATCTGCTAAATCATTATGAATCCCTCTTATGTGCTTGGTTTGAAAACAATACCATGCTGTAAACAAACTAAAACTAGCTTCCGCACAAAGAACATCGAGTCCTTGTCCTTGCACGATTGCTTATTGATAACATGAACAAGAGCTTCATAGTTGGTGAAAAATAAGATACATTGGTTGGTCATTGCCTGACGTACAGGTGTACCCCACAGGTGCAGACTTAAGACAATTGGGTAAAACTCCAGAATGGCAATATTGTGGTGAACCCAATCATCAGATCATTTCCATAGCACCAGCCAAATTAAGTCTTAGATCCTCCATCCTAGGTAATGATATCCCTAGAGTCTAGGTAAAATTTTCCGACCAGGTTTAACGACTGAACATGTAAAATTCAAGACTGTGCCTTATTCAATGTTACCTTCTTACGATGCAAAAAGTCGGAGATTATTGATACACATTTTGTGATCTTATCAAGAGGTAAACAAGCTTCTAAAGAATAGAATCCCAGCGATAAAGTGGTGCAGCATGTGGCTGGGCCACAAGTTTTCTCTGGTGCCATGGGAATACCTAGATAGGAACACAAACTCAAAAATAAGTCTAATTGGTCCCGACAGAGCTTGTCAGAAGGAGCAACTATAAAAAAAAAATCTAAGAGAACCACAACTTTAGGATTTTGTAAAGCTGATATGAAATTGGTAGCCATTGAGGATTCCCAAGAACCTTCAAATAAATAGGAAAACCCTCCGTAAAACCAGATGAAATAAATTCTGCAGTTAAATGGTGATAACCCATGAGAAGAAAAGTTAATTTAATTCTTACTGGAGTTGGCTGGGATTTGGCAAGCTGAGGGTGTTTACTGGAGGCTTTGCTTTTCCTTAGTTATTGGGGGGGGGGGGGGGGGGGGGGTGGTCCCCACACTTAAAACAAGTATGTTTAAATGCACACTCACCACATTCACGGCCCTTGTGAAATTTAAAACAGAAACCCCTAGGAACATGTGTAGATTCCATTTTTTCCCTGGCCTGCACAGCAGAGGGCTGGGGCTTTCTGCTCAAATTAGCTTGGGATCGAAGCCACAATTCCTCATGAATGTTACCCCAGGGAAGAGAGGAAGCTTGAGCCTGTCGCAAAAACCTAAAATTTTCATCATAATACCTCAAGTTGTGTCCCTGAGCTGCCAAATCCTGAACAATCTCTCCGTGTTTCACGAGGGCGGGGGCCTCAGTTGGGTACTTACTGGACAGGTGTAAACACCAACAAAAACATGAAAACTACTAACCCAGGATTCTATAAAGAAAATTGTTATTGTTTTAGTCACTGGTTCTAAACAAAGGGAGGGAACCGGTCCACTCTGTGCATGCTGAATAATTATTTGTTATCAAACATTAGGTTTGTCAAAAGAGTCCAAAGTCGATGAACTCCTGATTCCATATTATTTTTTTGCTCGTAACTTATCGGACACCCGAGCATCGATTGGCAAACCCAATGACTGAAACAACTGACCTGGAACAGGGAAATTTGGCAGCACGCCTGACAGCACCTGATGAGCAGCATCTATCGACCCTTGTACAATAGATGCTGCAACCCCTGTGGCACTTGCAGAGGACTGCTGTATGGTCTGCAATGGGATCTCTGTTAGCATAGACTGGTTGGCCAACTCTGTACTGGAGAAACTGGCCACTGGTCCTTGGCTTGACTGATCCAGATTTGGAGCCGGATATAAACCGCTTGGTTACCTTGCGACCAGAGAATTGAGCAAACCAGGCAGGAAGGTGGACTCCTGCATTGCTGTTTGGGGTTGATGGTCTGTACATGTAGATGCTTGCAGCAAAGAAATGCTAGCTGCCACCTCTTGTGGCTGGGAACCAGGTGGTGTAGCCTGGTTTCCTCTTGCTTCCAACTGTTTCGACTTCTTTGCCATAGATTGTTCAGCAACCTTGGCTGAAGGGTGCTTTAATCTTTGGGAACGTTAAGGAGGCATTATGTTCTGAAATGAAAAGAAAAACCTGGCAGATAACCTGAGTATCAGTCCCTCTCTCCCTTCCTTTGTCCCTTTGGTTAGGCCGAAGGGAGCTCCGCTACTAATATATAGATAATAATACATGGGCGCGCGGAGATATGGAATTTATCTTCGAGTGTTCAACTCGATATTGTATTGTATTGTATTCTAGTTCTAGTTAATATATATATAGAATAATACATGGGCGCGCGGAGATATGGAATTTATCTTCGAGTGTTAAAATTCAACTCGATATCGAGTTGAACATGAGAAGATAAATTCTGTATCTCCAAGCGTCCATGTATTATGTTATTTATTTTATAAACAAAACTTGGACCTGGAGCAAGGGTAAGCGCGTGACGTGGACATCGCTGATTGGCTGAAAGGCGATATCCACACACGTAAAATTATCGTATTTTTACGTGTGTTCAGATACGATTTTTCTCAGTGCTGGAAATCCTTGTAAAACACTGTATTTTATAGAATAAATATAATTAGGCAAGCGGAGCTCTCAGTTATCTGAATTGAAGTATCCACTCGAAAAAAACATAAATTATATGGGGAAAAAACAAAGATAAAGACACAAAACTAACTTGTAGAATAAAGGGAAATCAGCGCAAACGGTTCAGAAGAAAAATATGATAAAAATGAACAAAACATTGAAACTTTGAGTGCGCGCTCTCGTAGTTCGAAATTACGTGCTCACATTGCGTCACCAAAGCGCGAAAACTAAAATTGAAAACGTTTCACCCAAATCACAGATAATGGTCTGCATTTTCAGTCTCATTTTTCTAAGGCTTTCATTATAACATACTAGCCAGAAATGTACAGGGAGATCAAAGGCAGCGTAAATTTACGTCAAAATCCCTGGAAAGCTTTGGTTTATGAGATACTTTCAGAAAATGTTTGAGCTGCCGAGGTCCGATCTCAAAGAATCCGGCTGACGCAGAATATTCTGGTCAAGTGACAGTTTGGCAAGGCCTTCCAATCCACCTTACCCTGGGTTCCAGAGGTTCTACCTCTCGCCGAATTTATTAAGGCGCGAAGCGCCGCCATCGAGGAGCGAAGCGACGAGCGAGGGAAAGAACCTCTGGTGGCGCGAGCTGCAAGTCTCATTTCCATGTTGAATCAATTAAAACAATTTGCCAAACCGGTTTGATATGCAAATGACTCACCGATCTGTCACTTTGCCGAAGTGCAATGTTGACTAGTTCCGCAAGGTCGATTTCGATACACAAAAATACGATAAATAAGCCAAAAACACCGATAAAATCGGCATATAACTGTAATCATTTTTGTAGAATTTGCAACACAAACACGCTTATTCTTGCGTTAGGGAAATACAACATTTTCGTTGGCCGTAAATCTCAGGAAAACCGCATAGCAGAACGCCTCGCCACCGTTCTTGGTCGGGAGCTGCAGAAGGACGAAAGTTATTCCTCTGTCATCTGTCTAAAATGTGTAAGACTGTTGGAGAAGTTAGAGAAATTCAAAGAAACTTTAAATAAGGAACTGGATCCTTGGATCAAGGTTTCAATCCCGGCAGCCTGGTTTTAGCAGTTCACGCGCAGGCGCAGCACATTTTCAGGCACGTCGCGCGAGAAACAGGAGTCGTCCACTTTTTGCTCTCATCCCAGAGGAGGATTCCATAGTATCCCAGCATGCATTGCGTTTTGCCTTATATTATCGATTTTTGAGTGACGTCATCACGTGCTTTCACTGAGCAGCTTCTTCACATCGCGTATCGATCCGTCAGGCTTCATGGAGGGATGCTTCAGGACGAGAAAACGGCAAAGATATACTGTTTTTCAGGAGTGTGACCTGATTTATATAACCTGTATTTCGTCAGAGAAAGTTTCTTTATGTCTGCCTAACTTGATTATTGAATAGTTTAAAGACCCTGTGTCCGAGCCGAAGGTGCTTTGCGCGCGCAAATCATTTTCGTAGGCTACGAAAATCAGAAAGATTGTTGTTGTTGTTATGTGACTCTCGAATCTTTCGAAATCCATCCCTAGTTTGGGCCATCGTGTAATTATTCATAGCTGACTTTCTTTTATCTTAACTTTTGTATATATACTTTTTAAAATGAAACTTTAGTTCGAATATTTTTTTGAATCCCGGTCTAGAGTGGCGAGTAGAGGAATGGCGGAGAAAGGACCGAGACAGCGAGGTGAAGCGACTCGACAAATAATCCTTCAGGAGTCCACATTTTACTTTCTCTAGGTCTACAAGAGTACACTTGTGGTTCAAAAGGACTACTACATGAGTTTCCCGGGGATTTGCTGCACTAAGGGACCGGTGGGCTTCGTTGGAAATACGAAGCACAAAGCAACCACTTCTAGCATCAAGAACATTCATAATTATAATTTTGCACGGCTAAGCTCCACTGAGGTGTTACGACTTATCTGTATCTGTCTTGCATTTTTATTAGCAGAGAAAGCAATGTCCCTAACCTTTTTTTTCATCCTCCAGTACGTCCAGAAAGTCTTGCTACCAAAACTACGATCGCGGGTCAAACTCCAATCTGCCGAGTTCAGCTGTTACTTCGCTGTGAGTTTCACTCGAGTGCGAGTACGACATTTCATTTTGCACTCAAAATATATCATTCGCAAGGAAAGTAGAGATCTTCAAATACAGATAAGCAATACTGGAGACATGAAAACAAGGTAACAAGAGTATGCGTTTGCTTGTAGAGTTGTGAAAGGTCGCACTCGTAAACCTAATTAGAATCTAAAGACAGAACACTGGCTTTCTGCCGAGTACTGTTAAAATCATATTCGAAGCATGCGGGGAAAATTCGTGGGCTCGATTGGGTTTTTAATCCGGTAGAAATTATGAAATTCGTTATCCAAAGTGTATGTGTACTTCTTTTATGAAACTTATAAACAATCGAGAGCATTTTAGTTCGCCTAAAAGCTGGCCTTTAATTTATGCGGCCGTTGATAAACCAACTAATCATAACATTGGCGCAAAGCACCATGGGCTCGGACACAGGGACGTCTTTAAACTGTCAGGATATGCCAAAAAAAAAAAAAAACCCGTACAAACATTTTACAACAGGCAGTATTGTTGAAGGGGTCACAAGCCAACAATGAATACGAGACGAACCATGACATTGTATTAGTTTGTTTTAGGCGTGACGTCATCTGTGCATCTGTACTCTTATAACACATAGCTGTCTACAGGAGCCCATTACCTGGAGCGTCGATCGCCCATACTATATCTTTGAGTTGGCTTATTTACACGTTGGGCTATTTATAGAACCAGGTTTCATTGTTTTACAGACAATGTACCTTCTTGCGAACACTGAACGCATGAATGAACGATACAGGCTAGAGCAGATTTCGTATGAGTGTGACAAACTACGGCATGTCCGAAACCGTGCTGTAGCCGTGCTGTGCCGTAGTTCTGTGATTTGATTGGATCAGCAGGACAAAAACAATGGGAAACCATTTCAACGTCACGGCATGCCGTACGGTAACCGTGCTGTAGTCAGTGCTGTAGTTTGTCCCACTCATACGAAATCTGCTCTATATATTATCTTCGCCGTTACTGTTTTTCTTTCGAACAAAGAAAAACATTTATTCATGAAAAAACATTAAAGAAACACTGTTATTCGTGGGAAAAATCTAGAAATAGCCCAAGCTGTAAATACGCCAACTCACATATATAGTACATATGGATGCTCCGGGTAATGAGCTCCTGCTATCGACCAATCAAGAGTGCGTTGCGCATTTTCGTATTGTATAAATGGTGATCAATGATGTGTTGTCTTTGAACCTATCTTTTAGAACCATTGGAAACGGAAGCATTCCCTGTGTACGGGTTTATCATCATCGGCGCCGTCAGTGTTGTGTTACTTGTGGTCATCGTGGTCATCGTCTATTGCTACAGGCTGAAACGTAGAATAAATGGCAAAGATACCAATTCCCAGGCGCACGAAATGACAACAAAGTCAAAGCATTTCGACAGCCGAGGCCACGATGAGAAAGAAGTATCCATAGTTCCAACTCATGCATAATAAGCCACGCCCTCATTAGTTACTGTTGCTATGTCTCACAAACAGTACACATTTTTTCAAGGAAACGTATGGACGCGTGTGCTAGTTGCGGTAAGTTTGACTTTTTATACCTTTTCTATTCAATATATCGCAAATAATCTTTCTGTGCCGATAGGAATACCAACGTTTAAGGGATTCCAGTGACTATTATAGCGTTTAGATATTTTGTGTGTGGTATTTGTCTGTAAATTCAATATATCACATGTCGCTAATACTTGTCTTACAGATAACTAGAATTACTTCTCAGAGAGCCCTTTAGGGAGGAATACAAGCTAATCGACATTTTCTGGAGATTGCCATTCGCAACAGTGATTCAATCTTGTCCCGCCAGACTTTAGTGAATCAGCACAAAAAACATTAGGCCGCGCATTAAAACAAACTTGAATCCCATAAAAGTTCGTACCATTTTTCTATCGGCACAGAACGTTTGGTCGCGATATATTGAATATCAAATGAAACTTATCGCGACTGGAAAAGTCGCCCATACGTTTTCGTGGGACAAGATTGCGTCCGCACTTTTCCGGGAAACATTACTGCGTTCTAATTGGGGTGATTTGTTTTTAATTGATAGGTGTGAACTATGAATTGTCATTTAGTGACCTTTAGCTCAGGGGGAGGGGTGAGGCGGGGCGAGGCGGGGCGGAACGAGTGGATACAAGAAAATGCGACGGCAACGTCAAGGACAACGGCATAAAACAATAACCTTAATTACAAAATACAATAGCTGCACGTGAAAATGCACGCAGTCGCCTACATTTGTACCGCCGTCTTTAAAGGGGCTGTGTCACGGTAATAGCCGACTTTACATTCGCGTTCAGGGCCGGAAACAGCTATTTTCACCGATTTGGATATGAACTAACGAACCGCTCGGCCATGTGGGATGCTTAAAATCAAAGCAAATATGCAAAAATGACTAACAAATAGTGTATATACACAGACTCCAGGGAAAGTATTGAAAATCATTTCAATCAAGCATTGAGGGAGGAAGTTTAACTGTTTGTATCCAATTAACAGCCACTAAACGAGCGATTACTCGATACATGCGCAGTACCATGACATATCCCCTTTAAAAACACGATGTGAAATCACTCCGTCTTTCGTTCGCCATAATCTCATCCTCTCTTGGCGTATTATATTTTTCGAATATTTGGATGTGAAAAGTAAATAAAGTTGAATAAAGAAAATAGCAAACTCCAAGTTTCGGGAGAAAACACTTTTCTACGTTCCGTCGTTACTGCCATGATCGCTGTCCTGGTTTCTTAAAGTCCCGCGCGGCTAGCGCATTGAAGAAATTAACCAGGCTCAGTAGTTTCCTATGCATTTTGCAATGTGATCATGGCCTAGACAATGTTACAAACTTCTTCGAGTGCAACACCTTTTCAATTTCCAAACATACATTGTATCGTACGGTCTCTGATTATTCGCGTGTAAATGCCTTAAGCTCCGTCCAATCGAGCGCATATTTTCTTTTGTGTTGAACATTCGTCCAACAACAATGTTGCGTTCGTTTGTACGGTTCTTTAGCCAATCAAAATACGGGATGTGTCTACTATTATGTTACCAGGCTACTTTGCTACCTCCCGCTAGTCGTTTTCGTGAACTATATTTCTGCACCTAAACTGCTCTTTTCACTCTGGCAGATTTGTAATCTGTATTAGTTCTGTAGTTAGTTCTGACCCTCATATTGCAACTATACCACATTTTGGTGACTAAGCTTAGTTTAAACACTGGTATAATCAACTAAAAGTAGATTAAGGATTGCTAACCGACGTGGGAAGCAAGTAGCGGCTGTCATTCCTTCGTCAGAGCAAAAAAGGGCTGCTCGAAACGTCAGCTGCTACTTGCTTCCCAAGGCGGTTAACATACCTTAATCAAGTTTTAGTTGATCATACCAGTGTTTAACTTCCCCGCCGACGCAGATCAACACTAGGTTTACAGTCATCCATTGTTAGCTTAGTTTAGCTTTTTAGTTAATATTCTGAGCATCCATGTACCTCACCGTACTATACCGCAATAATATTCCCGTGAAGGTTTGGAACCGGTATTATAACAGACTTCTATTCGGCATATGCGTAGGGACATACGGTTATTTAGTATCATTTCTTGCATTACGGCCAGTGCAGCAGTTAACCACATTCCAAATGCCTCGATTGTAACTCGGTTAGGTCAGTATATAGCCAGTGCCGTTTATTACCTTCCTTTGATAATTCGGTATAAATAACCGTACCATACCGCAATAATATTCCCTTGCAAGTTCAGAACATATTATAATACAGACTAATCTAATCCTTCTTTGCGTAAGTGCATACGTTGCATCATTTCTTTCACTTCAGATAGTGCAGTTAATTAACCACCTTCCAATTGCCTCGATTGTAACTTAGTTTTCTCAGTTATAGGTATATACAGCCAATGCTGTTTATTGCCTTCTGGCCCTTGATGATTCGTTATAATTAACCGTACCATACCGCGGTAATAGTCCCGTGAAAGTATAGAACGCATTATAATACAGGTTTCTATTCGTAATGTAATGACATATTGGAACCTTTCCTTTTTTACAGCAAGTGCAGTTTATATGCTTCTTATAAACTCACTTCATCGTAGAGCCGTATTGGTGAAATTCAGATCTAGAATAAATCTCATAACTTCTTACCAACAGTTTGTACAAGAACCAACGATCACCGGTATAAGTCTGAACGGCAGTTGCAGTCAAGCTTGAATTTTAGATAATACACCCTGATTCGACATTGTCGCTAAGGAGATCAGTCTAGATATAGCTAAAAACTCAAATTCCAATCTGATTGCATTCCGAATGACTTAATTGTTGCCTCAATAATTGCTCTCATATAATATTTAACAATTATTCACCGAAGTGGAGGTGAATAGTGGTGGATATCTACCGAGCCGCTTCGGCGAGGTACATATCCACCACTATTCACCAACACTGAGGTGAATAATTGTTTTAGTATATACCACACTCCAGTTAAATAGCCAGCACCAAATAGTTGTTTTATTTACTGTCAAATGGACAAAAACTCGCGCGATCGAGATGATGGCTGCTTTGCTCGGAGGTGAATATGAAATCATATTCACTGTTTGAGTAGCCAATCAGGGCGCGCGAAAAGTGATATTCACTGGTGTGGTATATACTAATAATCAATATCTGAAATAATTAAACATTCCAATTCATCCTCATAACTTAAACCACTTACGGATGTGGCTGCCTGTTCCAAGTTCAACTTTTCTGCCGACCTATTCTGCTACCAGTACTCATGCGGGATTTTCCTAGACCTTTCAAAAGCATTTGACACAGTTAATCATAGCATTTTGATCTCTAAATTAAGCCACTATGGAATTCGTGGCATAGCAAAAGACTGGTTTGTTTTCTATCTAGAAAACAGAAGGCAACATGTTTCAATAGGTACTTCTAAATCTGATGATCTTACTGTAACTCATGGTGTCCCACAGGTCAGTGAATGGGCCCACTTCTATTTCTCCTGTATATTAATGACTTTAGCAACTGCTGCTCTTTATTTGATTTCCACATATTTGCAGACGATACTAATCTGTTCTGTTCTGATAGTAGTCTGCTTGTACTAGAATCTCTTATTAATGTAAATTTAAGGCATGTCTCAAACTGGCTCATTGCAAATAAGCTCTCCCTAAATCTTGATAAAACTAATTTTATTACTTTTCATCCTCGCCAAAAATCTGTAAACTATGCACTTAGACTCCAAATCAATGATAAACAGATAAAACAAGAAAAATGCATCAAATATCTTGGGGTTTTTATAGAGGTTTTGCACCACCACGTGATGGCAGCCATGTTGGTGGCCAGAACAATAGAATGTTATTCCTTTGAGATTTAATTTTTCACATGATTGAACAAATCTCATTGTTCTGGCCACCAACATGGCTGCCATCACGTGGTGGTGCAAAACCTCTATTGATTCTTATCTTAGCTGGAAATACCATGTTCAGTACATCGTCTGGGTCTACTCAAATTTATTGATATAATTTACGTAAATAACGCTCTATTTATACATGATTTCCAGGCAAATGCCTTACCATCTGTTTGTCATGACTTCTTTACATGCTTAAATAGGGTACACCAACATAATACTAGACTAGCCTGCAAAAAATCATATTACATTTTAAAAATAAGAACCAATTATGGCAAATTCCCCAACTGATCGAATACACACGTAAACACACACTTCGTTGTTTGGCACAGGAGAGAAGTTTATTAAGAATTAGAAAAGGAATACAACACTGAGCTAAAACAATAAACCTCTCTGCCACCCATTTTATTAAACTAACCCAGGGTGGGCGGGTGGGAAAATCGAAAATAACGTTTGAGACTACTGTTAATCCACATGCGACTCCGATCACATCCAGCAAAGGAACTAACTGAAATCAGATCTACCAGCATCCGTCAGTTATGCAATTAATCCCTTTGAGCACGTGCCCAAAGGAAGCAAATTCCCCAACTGATCGAATACACACGTAAACACACACTTCGTTGTTTGGCACAGGAGAGAAGTTTATTAAGAATTAGAAAAGGAATACAACACTGAGCTAAAACAATAAACCTCTCTGCCACCAAGCAACGGCCAAAAACGAAAAGTGTGTTTACGGAACTAATGAAAGCCTGACTGAATAGCTGCCCTGAACTGATGGGCAAGGCCAAGCTTGGCCTCTACACTAAATTCCAAATAGAGCTTATACATGTATGCATCACTAGACCAGTCGCCGTACAACTGTATGAGTTCACCTGGTACCCCGTGATTGAAGGCCCACGAGGCAAATGACCTCGAAAGCATGAAGCATTACTGAAACCGGCAGAAGTCAAACCATGACGAAATTCCGAAATAAAGCGGCTTTTAGTCAAAACTGTGAGACCGTGCGACACAGGCAACAGGAACAAGGCGCGACAAGAGCTAGCGGGTACCAATTGAACTATACGCTTGTAAGCGGCAACGTGACACAGCGGAGAACCTGGAATTTGTAGCAACTGTGAATATGCAATTTGCGCTCCCCAAACTGAATTGTTTTTGTGTGCTTTATAAACGTAACGATGAAACCATACGCATTGACCGTAACGTCCCCCCGAGTAAGATTTCGCACGGGATCAAAACTCCTAGCGGACTTAGGGACGGTATTAGCCAAACGCGCCATGAGAAAGAATGTAAACAAATATGCACAATACAATGTGCAAGAAATAGGATCCGATATGAAATCCAAATGCTTAGAAAGCTGTAACAAATGCGCGGGATTTATTGGTGGTGCCCGACTGGGCGTAAAGAAAGCATTCCGACGAATACCGCGTAATGCTAAGGCGAGAATAAAGTCCTTATTATAACGGTAATCAACCATTGAGAATAAATGCAAAAGTCTAACCCCACTGAAGTATTTCCGTATAGAAGAAGGACTGAGCGTCCGACTCAAGAATTGTACATACAGACAAAGTGTGTCTAAATTGGCCGGTAAGGGGTTCAAACGAAAATATTTACAAAACAAAAGAAAGGCCTTGAACTGTGTCCTCAAATTACTATACGTCCCGGTGCTGTAGGCTGAGCGAAGAGTGTTCTTGAGGTCCTGGCGAAGGGCTGACAAGGCCGAGTTTCTATAAACAAACAGATGTGCACGGCACGCTTGATAAAGCCCTCCTTCGCCAGAGAACTTGTTGCCCATCTCGATAGCAAGTCGGTCTGGCAGATGAAGTGATCATAGCTCAAACTCGTACTTTGCAGAGAGAAAACATATTTCCCGCAAACAAGAACTGAGGAAGGCATCCCTGCAGCGGTCTGAATTCAGACCTCATTATCGCACCGAACTGTCAACCGCAGGCCCGACAATAGATGACCCCAGAGCTTTAGGGCAACCGCAAGGAGTTAATGTCAAGGGATCTTGTCAATAAAATCCGGAAACACGGCGTGAAAATAACGTCCGGCACAAACGCCGCCACATCCAGTGAACATGATACAAGCATCGGTAGCGAACACTGTTCCAGGAGCTGACCAGGCACTAGTGTTGATCATGGAGACGCCGTTATACTCGCGCAAGAAACGGCACCACCATTGAATGTCCTTGTGAAACTCGGCATTCAAATTAATATGGTGATGATTAAACATGACAGTGCGTAGAAGACGCACACACCATGACATAAAAACCAACTTGCCAAGTAACAATTGTAAGGCGGACTTGGTGCCGAATACTTTTGGTGTAACCAACATTGTAATAAAGTCTCGAGTTCAAGTAGCCGGTCCCTACTAACAGAAAACGCGAAAGCTACTGTGTCCAAGTCGATTCCTAAGCAGGTCATAACCGAAGATGAAGGACAAGACTTGGAAACCGATTCCTCTAAACCGAGCGCCGACATCAAAATTCTATGCTTCTCAAAGTCAGAAAGAGACTCAGACTCCCCTGAAATTCAGATAAAAATTGTCTAGATAAGGAAACAACTCTGTGCCCCTTTGCGCCTGAATCCAAGCAGCCGCCGAAGTAGACCGTTGGCAGGCCAAAGCAACAGAACGCAGACCCAATACAAGAACGGTATCGAAATAATAATGACCGTCCCAAATGTATCCCAGAAGGATCAACCAGGAACTGTCTGTATACGCTTTGCGTAAGTCTCGTTTATACAGCAGACACCCCGGACCTTTACCCGGCGCTCAACCGAATCTCGCTTCTCTACCGAATTTAGCGGTGAGACAACGAAGCAATCAGTAAACGGTGAGCTAACGAATGGCCCAGCGACCCGACCAAGATCAACCTCTGTCCAAATACTGCTGAACGATGAGCATCGACATGAACAGATTGGAATGACACATTACAAAAAGCAGACACACCCCTATTGAGGGTGTCAACTGAAAGTCTCGAACAGACACGCGACTCAATGACTCGATTGCATGCTGTGAATGACCGTAAAGTCTCGATTGTCTAGAATAAACTCAATGTCTCGAATGTCATGAATAGGCGCAATGTCTAGATTTATACGATGAGTATCGACATGCATGAAGATCTGTAACAGATTGGAATGACACATTACAAAAAGCAGACACACCCCCATTGAGCATGAGGGAGTCAACTGAAAGTCTCGAACAGACACGCGACTCAATGTCTCGATTGCTGTGAATGAACGCAAAGTCTCGATTGTCTAGAATAAACTCAATGTCTCGAATGTCATGAATAGGCGCAATGTCTACATTATCTGTACGTGATGCACAAATGTTAGGTTGAACAAACGGAGAGTCTCGACCGGAAACAACAACACTGTGAGCACCTAAAGACATGTTACTTGAACCCTCACAAACATTCCCAGCTACGGGAAACGAAACGTCCCATTCGGAGTTCCTCAAATGGCGGCGTCAGGATAAACCGCACTGGAGGAGCCAGTAAATTGAGATACTTTTTTCCTGGATGAGATGATCATACAGAGTCCTGCTCTCTAATTGCAAGAATATGAACGCAATGTCTCGATTGTCACGAATAAACTCAAATTATGTCTCGAATATCATTAATAGGCGCAATGTCTAGATTATCTGTAGTTGATGCACAAACGTTATCTTTGCTGTGAATGAATGCAATATCTAGATTATCATGCGTAAACGCAAAGATGTCTCGATTGTCATGAATAGGCGCAATATCTGGAATATCTGTACGTTAGTGATCCAGTGATCGTGAGCACCTAAAGACATGTTACTTGAACCCTCGCATACAATTCCCAGCAACGGGAAACGAAACGCCCACAAATGGCGGCGTCAGAATAAACTATCAGTTTTTTGAGACCGAGGCCGTGGTCGTACCTCCACTCTCCTTCGACGGAAAATCACCTGAAGTATCCCGGTGTAACTTCTCCTTTCTAGTCTGGATCCAACAGGCGGCACAAAATGTTCCTCAACCACTTCCTCTCTCAATGAATATCGAATGTAACCATAATGATCGTTGTCATGTATACACTTCTCCTTCCGATAATCGCAGCAAATTAGCACCGCATTTGAGGAGCCAGTAAATCGAGAGACTTTGTCCTGGATGAGATGACCATACAGAGTCCTACTCTCTAAATGCATAAATCGAAAATAACGTTTGAGACTACTGTTAATCCACATGCGACTCCGATCACATCCAGCAAAGGAACTAACTGAAATCAGATCTACCAGCATCCGTCAGTTATGCAATTAATCCCTTTGAGCACGTGCCCAAAGGAAGCAAATTTAACATTCGTTTTCTAGGCGCTAAAATATGGAACTCAATTCAAGAAGATCAAAGAGACGTAATCAATTGAAGAAACTCCTAATAGATTCTATCCTGAATAGCTATTTAGATATCTGATGCACTTTTCTTTTTTTATGCCCTTTTTGTATTTTGTATTATTGTATTTTTTGTCCTTTGTATTGTATTATATTGCATTTTCTTTTTTTTCAATTACTATATTAAACATGATTAAATGCTGCATGGCCTAGCTACTTAGCTCGACTAGCTTTTAGCTATTTCTAAGTAGCTGTGCTCCTCATTTCTAGAGTAACATTCTTAGCATGTAAATCTAAGAGGTCACGAATAAATTGTTGTTGTTGTTGTTACCTGTGCTAGAACTTCCGGAAAGAATAGCTCTTACCATTTGATTTCTATATGGCGGACGCGAACTCGATGATAGCGCTAATGAAGTTTAGTGAAGATTTTGAGATGGAGAACGTCCTTTGCGACGACGAATAATTTATCACAGTCAGTTTTTCTGTTTCTAGTACATTAATGAGGAGAAACTTAAATGGCAACGAAGGCAAATGTTGTTGTTAAATAAGAAGTTCTATGAAAAATATAACAAGTTTAAACAATTACATTTGAGTTGGCGGGTAGCTTGAAATTCACGATGTTTTTATTTAGTGTTTACCTCCGATTTGCCTTCGGTTGATTCAGACTTCATCTAAAAAAAGTTGAAAGTAGATTAACAAACACATAATTCAACTTACCAGAGGTACATTGGCAACCATGCTCGAGTAGTTCCTGTAATTGTAAGGTTGTAAAGTGGCACAAACTGCACTGGAATACCTGTGGTTCCGCCATGTTGGAATTCAACAGTTGAGAAATGCGCGCGAAAACGTTTAGCGCGAGACTGCATGGAATCGAAAGAAATGTTTAAATGGTAAGGTATATTTCGGTTGGTTCATACCAACCGGGACGAAAGGACTACCTCGGAACGTAGTCCACAATTTCCAACCGAAATTTCCGAAAATTAACTGTACCATTTGCTTTCCAACCGAAATTACCGGGATTTTTGGTTAAATGGTAAAGCACCCTAAAATTCTCGATTTCTCTTGCCTGTGAGACACAGGGAGTCCAACGGATACCAGATGAGGATGGCGGCGTTCTCCTTCGTCGAACGCAACTATGACACTGTATAGGGCGGGTTGGAGGGCTCTGTACACTAGTATAAACTGCTAGGAACCACGAGCGTGAGAGAGAAGTGTGCATGTACACATTCTTACTTATACCGCCTGACAACAATAACGCCCCTGATCAGATCTTGTGAACGAGCACAATACACACTCAGTATCACGATTCACTGATCATTTTGTTTACTTTTGAGACGCCAATATAACATGGTATTGGCGTCTCAGAATACCAGCCTCTGATTGGCTCTTGCGCGAGCCCTTGCAGTTACATTGGTTCCAGGTCAAGTTCAAAAGTCGTTTGTTCAACAGCAAGATTTCTACAATTTCCCCTTCAAAACACTGTAAATTACAAGATACGAATTATTCAATCCTAAAGGTAAGGTTGGCATTGTAGTTTCCGTCAGAAATGTAACACTCTTATCCGCTAAAAGTACAATTTTCACAATTTTTGAAGAGATTTCAAAACACGTCGCGAAAGTTTTCGCCACTCATAGATATACTAAGGCGCTTTTGAGAATTGAAATTACGATCAGCATAAGTTTGGTGCTTCATTCTCTTCTTTCTTTTAACAATTCACGACTTAATTGTTGAATCGTGATACAAAACTAATTGCGATTTTGAGACGCCGATACCGAATTATATTGCTGCGCGACTCCGCCCAATACGGAATATATTTTCTCCCAACTGGCCGGCAATATAATTCGGTATCGGCGTCTCAAAATCTCAATTAGTTTATATTACTGTTCATACCAGCAGAAAACACATTTACATTCTAATTCACTGCGCTCAAACGAATGTAAAACATTTTCTGCTTAAATTCCTCGTAATATCAACAAGATACAACTGGTTTTAAAAGATGATTGGATTCACGGTTTGCGGATCCAAACCGTGAGATATCACAAAGTACATTGTTGCTATTCAGCGTTTAAACACACAGAAATATTTTTTTACTCTTACCACGTCAAAAGTGGCATCCATATGGTCTTCAACAACAACAACAACTTTATTCACACTTATGCTACTTTAAATTACATTATTTTGTCTATAAATAATTAGAAGACATACATTGTTACTAAAGTGAAAGAATTATAAGTGCCTAGAAGCCAAATAAACCGTTAGGCTTTCTTGTTGGCTCCTAGCTACTATTTATATTAATTGTTTTTAAACATACAACTATGTGTCTAAACAGGGAGAGGGGAGAAAAACGAGCCTGGAAGATAAATGACTAATTAATTGCTTTGGTATTGATCAGCTAATAAGTATTCTTTATTTTTTTTTCCGAGAAGGAATATATATTAAGGGATTTAAGAGGTTGAGGGAGTTTTTGCCAACTACTGCTCGTTACAAAAGAGACAGTCTGTTTACCAATGTTTGTTCTAGCCTTCGGTTTGTATAAATTCTGTTTGGATGCATATCTGGTGTTGTAACAATGCACGTCACTGGCATAACGAAACCAACTCTCAAATTGTTTTGGTAGTTGCTTTCTGTGCCATAGATGAGCAAATTTTAGGATATGCATGTTGAAAACATTATTTACGGTGAGAATGTCCAATAACTTTAGTACTTTCTTCTCGCCATCTTTTGCTGTTTAGCCGGTTGTTGTCTTAATTTAGTGCTTGAAGTTTTCTAGACTTTCTTGATTTGTTTCTCATTCTTTGACTTCGACGCCAACTTAATCTTGTCAGACTGATCGATCGTAGCTTTCCGCGCTCGACATTCGTCCTTATCCTTTAGTTATATCTGCCAACGTTAACAGCTCCTGACTTTCACAAATGAGCTCTTTGATGTTTTTGCCAACTTCTTGAGAGGTTTTGACTGCTTGAAGATATTCATTTCATCGGGTCGAATTAAGCTAATAAGCCTGAATTGCTTCTAGAAGGCTACATCTCTGTGGAAGGCTTGGAATAGGAGGTTGTTCACAGATATTGACCTCCTGTGATATACCCAGCACTAACGTCTAAAGTACCATCTCCTCTCTACACTAATATAAACTGCTAGGAACCACGAGCGTGAGAGGGAAGTGTGCATGTACACATTCTTACAGGGGCGGATTTAGGGGGTGGATTGGGTCGGTAGCCACCTCCCTTTGGGCTGGTTGGACTGGCAAAATTGCAGCATTTTACAGAGGCAATGCATGTTTCTGAACAAAAAATATATGCCAGCCACCCCCTCGTCCCCCCTGCATGTTCCCAAACAAAACATATATGCCAGCCACCCCCCCCCCCCCCCCCCCCCCCCCTTCAAAAATCCTGGATCCGCCCCTGCGGTCGTACTTATACCGCTTGACAACAATCAGATCTTGTGAACCAGCACAATACACACTCATTACTGTTCATACCAGCAGAAAATACATTTCAAGCGTGTTTGCCATTTACTGATTATTGGTAATTCTAGAGCGAGGATGCGTTGTATTTTGACTGTATATCCGGGGGAGGGAGACTCCACTGTGGGTCCTGTGGGGTTGTGCTGCACGGGTTTTACAGTACGACTACTGTAACCGGGGTCACTTAGACAACGAGAACTAAGCACATTGCAAAACGAAAACAAAGCATTCCAAACCATCTACGCGATTCTGATTCATTTAAAAGACTTCAGAGCTAGTTCACGAAATTTGCTTTTATCGGATCGAAGCTCAAGCACTAAGTTGAAATGCTATTGTCTTCTACTCGACAATGAACATGATGTGTGTGATCTCGTATGTATTACTATGTAAAATCATGCCCTATTCCATGGATGAATCAGCCGTTAGGTGCGTCTGTTCGAGATATTTTGAAACCTAAATGACAGTTTTCCCTACCCTTTTCTATTCTTCAACTCGTGAAATCCCTACCCTTTTATATAGCTATAGCCTAAAAAGGTACCCCTTTCGGGCGGAGCCTCCCCGTATAGTCCATTAAAGGGAGTACCCCCCCCCCCCCCCCCCCACAAGCATATTTACAAAATATAGTAACGTTTTAAAGTGAACGCCAACGTAAGAAAGATAATCAATCCGTTTTTCGTTCGGTGTGAACGGAACTCTAGTATGCTCATCATATTTTTCGAAAATCTGGTTGTGAGAAACAAAAAAAAGAGTAAACACCAAATTTTGGCAGAAAACATTTCTCTACATCCCGTCGTCACTGCTGTCGCCGTCCTGGTTGCTTAAATTCCCTAACATGGGAGTATCTCGCGTAGAATGTTGAGCTAATATTGCTTGTAACTAACTAACTACTATATGTGGCTACTACACAAGTTTTCCAGGAATATTTACATTCTATTCTGTTGCTTTCTCAATTTGAAAACAGACCTGAAAGAGTCATTTCTATATATGTCGGTTTTAGAGCCACGTACAACTGTTCAAATCCAGTGAATTACTAGACTGAGAGCAGTCCCTCCTTTTCCCTCCATTGATAGTGAGTCTCATCACAGGCAGCCCAGACTCGACATATATTTCCCGCCTTTTGGGTTACCTGTGGTATGTTTCATAAGCGATCTCGGAAGAGTTTACATAATTGCTCCTTGTGAATTCTCTTTTCCGATTCCTACGAAATAAATCTTCAATAATAAAAGATTGATACTTAATGAAGTTTTGTGAGTGGTTTTGGGGTAATTCGGGGACTTCTAAAGCAGTTTATTAGGCCTCGAGGTTTTGACCGTTGGCCACGTGTCTATACCTCATAGCTATGAGTAGACACGCCAAAATATTGGACAAATATAATTATTCCCAAACCGTACAAATCAGCCTTGCATCCGGTTCTATTATTATTCATCCTTGCAAGCAGTTGTTTTTACTGGAGGAAGAAGTCGGAAGCATCCCCATTATAGGGGATATACTTTAGGCTTTAAAAAGACCTCGCCTCTAAAAACACGTATTAGTACAGCATGGTTAGAAGAAGGAAAAGCTGTCGTAAAACAAAAGGGAGCCTCGCCAACGCTCTAGTGCTTTATTTTCTAATCACGGACCTCCACGCTATGATGGTTTAAAAGACGTGTTCCCCCACCATGTACCTTCTAAAACAAGGTGGAAAGGAAGAAGAAGAAAAAGAGACATTGGAAAAAACGATGGATCGGAAAAAACGTATAGGTCAAAACTCGTTATTGTGTTGAAGACTCAAGACGAACATTGTCAACGATTCATGTCAGACGTTAACCACTTCAGAAGCTGGAATATTGTCGTAAACTTGTAACAACAATTACAAAGGTTGATCCTCGGAAATTCTTGACTCCAGAAATATCAAAATAAAGCCATAAAAGTTGACAATCTTTGTTTGATTCTTCTGTTTTATTTCGCATAAAAATGGAATCCATGCTGTTATTTCAAACTATCGCCCAATTTCATTACTTTCAATTTTCAATAGAATCCTTGAAAAGTTAATGTATAAAAGATTACACTCGTTCTCAATAACACGTGCAGGTTCGAAATTGAATTTCCAACGGAAAACGTCAATTTGGTGGATGTCACTCAACTATATTTCTATGGCAACACTGGTCTGCATGCTAAATAAAACGTCGCCATACAACTCCCAGATGTGGAGGAAACATAAATAGTGTAGGAGGTCAACGAAATCGTAAGTAATTTTAGGCGACATAGGTAGAGATATGGCGGATACTAAGCCGAAAAACGATTGTTATTTGCTTGAATTCCTCACCGAAATGTCAGTCGAGAGTGGAGAGCATTGCCGATAATCCATGTCCTGAGAGTTTCAAAACAAACATTTGCCGAATGTTGTACTGTCCATCCATGACTGGAGCTCGTCGAGGTAGAGCTCGAGGGTATTGCTCGATAAAACCTCTTATAAGGAGCATATCTGCAACTGGATGAATAAAAATAACTATAATTCTTTTTCCAAGACCTTTGAAGCTATATAAACAATCAGATTTCTTATACACAAACCGCTCGCTCACACAAAGTTTATGCGATTTCCCTATTTTGATCTTATACAACCGCTCGCTCATGATCACACATAAAGTTTATGCGATTTCCCTATTTTGATCTTATACACAAACTGCTCGCTCACACATAAAGTTTATGCGATTTCGCTATTTTGATCTTATACACAAACCGCTCGCTCACACATAAAGTTTATGTGATTTCCCTATTTTGATCTTATACACAAACCGCTCGCTCACACATAAAGTTTATGTGATTTCCCTATTTTGCAAACCCTTGGCTCTAAGCATGATTACTCTCCATCTAAGCGACTTTGGGAAAGACTTTGCCATGTTTATAAAATGCTAGTTTCCCGAATTTACTCACACAACGGTTCACTTCAAACTCCATGGAAACCGTTTGATTGACATCCACCAGAAACGACTTCGAAGTCAGGAGTTTCGTTTCGAACCTGCACGTGTTATTGAGAACGAGTGTAATAAATTAATTAGGGAAATATGAAATTTTGTATGAAAACCAGTTTGGTTTTCGGTGCAATCACTCTACAACCCATGCTATTCTAATGATAGCAGACAAAATTCAAAGAGCAATAGAGAATAAATTGTTTTCTTGTGGTCTGTTTTTAGACCTAAGCAAAGCCTTTGACACTCTTGATCATAGAATACTTATTAAAAAGTTGGAATATTACGGAATACGTGGAATAGCTAAGGAATGGTTCTGCTCTTATTTATGCAATAGAATGCAATATGTCTCTTTAAGTGAAATATCTTCTGAGCAGCATTTAATAACCTGTGGTGTTCCACAGATCCTGTCCTTGGTCCCTTACTGTTTCTTCTCTACATCAGACTTTAATAAATCTTCTACAGCTTTTGATTTTCACCTCTTTGCTGATGACTCAAACCTATTCTTCTCTCATACAAATCTACAAACACTCGAGACAACAGTCAATAATGAATTATGTAAGATCAATGACTGGCTTTGTGCAAACAAGCTGTCTTTAAATATAGGCAAAACTAACTTTGTTTTATTTCATCCTCCACAAAAGAAAGTTACTGCCCCCATAAATATAATCATTAACAATAAAGTTATGAAAGAGTCTAAAAGTATAAAATACCTAGGAGTCTTAATGGATTGTCACTTGAACTGGAAAGACCACGTTTTTCATGTCTCCAAAAAACTATCAAGGAGTATAGGCATCCTATGCAAACTTAGACATTTTGTTGATACTAATACTTTACTCCTGCTGTATTATGCCATCATTTATCCATTCCTCACTTATAGCTGCCTGGTATGGGGGAGTACCTACAAATCCAATATCAAACCTTTAGAAATAATACAAAAGAAAGCAATTCGCATAATTACTTTTTCAAAATTTGATGCCCATACCAGTCCGCTTTTTAGTCAGCTTAAACTTCTAAAACTTCATGATATAATTATTTGTTATACTGTATCCTTTATGCACCAGTATTCTATGGGCAATCTTCCTAACGTTTTTGACACTTTCTTTCAAGCCACTAGCAGTAAGCATAAGTACAGGACTCGCCTTGCATCTAAATCCACCTTCTCATTTCCAAAGATTCGTACAAATTATGGAAAATTTAATAGAAGATATCTTGGCCCCAAAGTTTGGAACAATGTTGATAAATCTATAAAATCTTTGAGCTTTCGCTGCTTCAAGCGAAAGTTTAAAGACAAACTTCTAAATCTTTATTAATAATCTAAATAACTGTTTTGACCCACATCCTGCTCACTAATAGTAACTGTGTTTGTCTGTGTGTATATTGGGTGTTGCGTGTGTATTTATTATCACCTTAATTAGTTATTCAACGTATTTAATGTTAGGTGCTTGCTGATTTTTCGCCTTTTTTCTGACTTGCAAAATTAACTATATCATTTAATGGGCACCCGACTAGATTAGCTCCTTATAGTTATTTCGAGTGCCCGGTTACTTTATAACTTGTTTACTTTCATCCGACCCATGTAATCTGCTACTGTAAGTACAAATAAAAAAAATTGTTGTTGCGTAACAAAACTGAAAAAGGCGGGGAAATGCACGTTCGTGCCTAACGGTTCGGTCTGTACAGAAAATACCTCGGTCTGATATTTCTCCGTACAGACCTCGCGCTCGGTTAATAAGCAGTTATTATGCTACTACTGGCTCATACAACAAGCTAAAAAAGGGTAATTGCAGTTAATGTTTGAACATTACATGTAACCTCTAAATAAGGGTGTTGAGATTCTTGGTGATGTAACTGAGATCACCTTGATTTACGATGGGTTATCTCATTATTTTATCTAATGCTTCTTTCAATGTTGGCATTAACCTTCAGGAGTTGTGTATTTAGATTTGAGGGGGAACTTCCAATTTAACTGATTTATGGATTTCTGCAAGGAAGTAAAAACAAAACATGGTTCTTTCTGCTAACTAGCAGTCCACAATCAGTACAAAGAGAAGCAAACCTTAAATGCAGGGATGAATCTAATTGGTACTATTCTACATGAGCATGTTGTGAAAGACAATCTGAAAATCAATTTATCTTACTCTTCAAAGCCTTAAGATAGACCAGTATACATTTCATATATATGTACATTGTATCTGTTGTGTATTACGGTATGAATGGAAAGCAAAGCCAAGATAAAATACTAAACCAGCTTTATTTCGGCCATTTTCAAGCGCGAGGTCTCAAGGCTCTCAAAAGGTCCGGGATGCAGCCAGCCTCGATATCAGGACTTAAAGTGCTTCCGGTGGATATCATTTCCGGTGCATGAAATATAACAATTCCTCTCTTCCTAGAAAAATGGAAAATAAATACAACTCTGTACTAAGCAAAAACTAAATTATTATGTCAATGAATTGTTATGGAAAACAAGAATAAAACTCTTTAGCAGTAGAACAGTTCAGTAGTCTAACAGTTCACTCTCTGAAACGCACTCCGTTCCGTGTTGGGTTGCGTCGCAACCCGGGCTGCACCTTCTCAGCAAACAGTTCTACCGTGGGTGGAGGCAACACATTTCCTCTGTCCACAGGCTCAGCAGGTGCAGACATTTGTTGGGGTGCTGCTGACTGATTTGACTCGGCTGCAGTTTCCGAGGGGTTGGTATCCACTGTAGGACAGCTTGTAAGAGAACTGGAGTTGGGAGGAGTTATTGGGTTGTCCACAGTAGGTAGTCCTTCCAGTAGACCTGGGTTAGCAACAGCTTCTCCAGGTTTCAACTTGGTAGACCGAGGGCGCAGTTGATCCTCGTGTCTTTTCTATACCTGTTGAATAACCTGCACATACATGTACGGTGATTCATTCATTCTGGTTAGACATTCAGTTAGGTGTATCTCCATTCGTTACGGTAATGCGCATCATTCAATTTGGTAGTATTAATTATGACATCACCCACCCGCCATAGTTTCGCTACTGACAACTACATATATTAACAAACTAAAACATTCTTTGAGCCAGCGATATTATAGGTAAATTCATTGCCTGACGAGGTAATTCCATGTTAAATTTCACGCGAAAAACCGATATCGCACGAATCGCGAAGCGATTCGTGCGATATCGGTTTTCCAAGTGAAATTTAACGTGGAATTCCCGAGTCGGGCAATGAATTTTCTTTGAATCCCATTGCATCTAGTAATTTACGAAAATAAATAAAGAATAGTTGCTGAAATTCCCGCCACGCGCCAGGAACCCATTGCGCGGTAAACTAACGAGCGAATAGGAATCAAGCTAAAATTAGACTGAAACTCACACGATGTTCAACTAAAAGTGCAGTCGTTGCTCACAAAATTTAGTTTTCCGACATCAAAATTGGATTTTTATGCACGAAAACACCTGTATTTTATTTAGGTACACTTATTTTCGATCTAATCTTTACCAAGAAAGCGAAAGTGCATTAACTGGAGACAAAATTGTGAATGTTTGTGAAAGATTTAGAAAACCGGCGGCCTGTTGAAACCAGTTGTCGATAAGTTACTGACAAACCGAAGAGCTGCTGCACAAGTATACGCATAAACTTGTAAGTATTAAGCCAGTGTTCCTTACTTTATAAGCTCAATTTCTGTCTCACAATAAATAAGCCTGTTTTTAAACTGTTGAATGTTTAATACTTGTGTTCAGTCCACTCGTTTCCAAAATTTTCCTTGTACCACGATTTTAGTACCGTTCTGTAGCCGTGCTTTTCCGTTTTCGTCCTGTTTTTACTGTTTTCAGTCATTTAGCTTCTCTGTGTGAATATTACATGAATTAAATCAGCAAATCCAAGCCCCTGTCCAGCTTTTCCGTTCAAAATCGCACCTTTTTGCTACAGTTGGTTTTGGATTCCTCGGATTAGCTACTAGAGTCACTCTTGTTCAGTCGAGGGCCAAAACATATCATTTCTCGTGAAAAACGAAATAAAAGATATATAATTTAGTAGTATATAAACTGCCGGTTCTGGCGCAGCTTGAACGTTATATTGTTGCAATCCTTGCTCGATAACCCCAGAACCACAGCGAATTGTTCTACTTCAGCATTCGAACAATTCGCTGTGGTTCTGGAGTTATCGAGCAAGGATTGCAACAATATAACGTTCAAGCTTCGCCAGAACCCGGCAGTTTATATACTACTATAGACCATAGTCCACCTCAACGCACTTGAAGCTCTATTAGAGGAAGGATAATATAATATACCATGGCTAATCATATACTAACGTTCATCCAAGGACCTGGTCTTAAGGGCTATTTACGAGGATGGAAGATGGACATTCCAGATAGCAATCCTCTAGGAGCAGACCCAGCTGCTTTCCTATCTGGCGTGCGAAAGCAGACTACCGAAAAGATCGATGAAGAGCTACAAGACTTAAATAGTATTAAGGTTCAGTTAGCTTTGAATATAACTCTCCGTCTCGATAAACCCGAGGGCCCGGTATACGATACAATCACATTTCGCAGTTCACAAAAAGTTCTGACCAACAGTTCCGATACCCGCGGAGTAATAGTAGAAGAACATGCTCAGATTAATATTTATAACTACATCGAGAAGTGGATCAGTAGAGGATCGAACTGGGTCATAGATAAAGTCAACATTCTATGGGTGAACATTGCTCGATATCAACCACTACGCGGAGGTTCGTATTTACCACTACCTAAAGAAATCGCGAATAAGAAAGCCGTAATCAATGTGAAAAACTCCGACAACCGCTGTTTTCGTTGGACGATGCGCGCCGCTAAGTTTCCAGCTGCAAAAGATCCACAGAGGACATCGAAATACCCAGAAGACGATGGTTTTGGATTTGATGGGGTGGAAGAATCATCAACACCAATCTCACAAATACCGCGCTTCGAGAAGCAGAACGAAATCTCTATCAACGTATATGGTTGGGACCCTAAAGAAAAGTGCTTGATCGTGCATCACATCTCGAAGGAGACTTTCTCCAAGCGCGTTAACCTCTTGCTTATAGAATGCCCAGAGAGCGGTATACAACATTATTGCTTGATTAAGAACTTCAACCGCCTTCTATTCGATCAGACAAAGCATGACCACAGGCAGCACTTCTGCGAACGATGCCTACATGGATATTCCAACGAAGCTCTCCTTGCGAAGCACATCCCAGAATGTAACGGAATTAACGATCGAGCCATTCGAATCGAAATGCCCACCGATGAGAATAATAAAGTCTCATTTCAGAACGTTCACAAACAGCTCAAAGTTCCCTACGTTATCTACGCAGATCTTGAGGCCTTAACAACTACTACACAACGACTATCCACTAGCTCCCGAGAGAATACAAGTAAATAAAGGTTGGCTATCAAATTATCAAATCGATTTATTTGAGAAACTATACAAAGGCAACGGATCTTTGAAAGTGGAAAAGCTCGTACCTAACCTATACGATAAAGAACGATATGTGCTCCACTACCGCAATCTACAACTGTATCTATCTCTCGGAATGCGTTTAACGAAGATTCACAGAGCACTACGATTCAACCAATCGCCATGGATGGAGCCATACATAAGAATGAATACAGAACTACGAAAACAAGCGAATAGCCCTTTCGAGCAGGATCTCTACAAACTAATGAACAATAGCGTATTTGGTAAGACAATGGAAAATCTACGAAAACGTGTAGATGTCAAACTAGTGCGATCTTCAGAAGGAATCAAACTACAACGTCTCTTGAATAAGCCTAGTTATGCCCGATCCACGATCTTCGATAACGATCTAGCCGCTGTACACAATTACAAAAGTAAGTTACTACTGAACCGTCCAGTATATGTCGGAATGTCGATTCTAGATCTCTCGAAACATCTGATGTACGACTTCTACTACAACGATCTCAAGCGGCAGTATGGGCAATGTTGTAATCTACTATATACTGACACTGATAGTCTATTACTTCACATTGAAACAGAAGACATCTATACAGACATTACCACCAATAAGCATCTATACGATACTAGCAACTACAGCAAGGATCACCCTCTGTATGACATATCCAACAAGAAAGTACTTGGTAAAATGAAAGATGAATGTGGAGGTATTCCCATTGCTGAATACGTTGGACTACGATCGAAGCTATACTCGATCTTGAAAGTAGGTGGTGACGAGATTAGGAAAGCCAAAGGTACCAAGAAGGCAGTTGTTAAACATCGTATTCGTCACGAACAATACAAAGATTGCTTACAAGATAAGAAAGTATTTCACCACGAAATGCATATGCTTCGAAGTGAAGGTCACAGGATGTATGGTATTCATATGAATAAGATCTCTCTATCACCATTCGACTCTAAGCGTTGGATCTATAGTAATGGAATCGATACATTAGCCTATGGCCACAAAGACTTAGATATGGATGAGTTTATTTACGAGTTGCTATCTTAGACCGGTTGGGTACGAACAGAATTCCCTTGGGGGGTAGTTCAGTATTTGGTGGAACGACTTGTAGCTCTTCGCGCACGAATCCTCGCTTTGGTGCGCCTTCCCCTTCTTGCAAAGTAAGGTAGTACAGCACAGGCTGTCCAGAAGATATCACACTACGCGAAATAACGTACGTCTGTAAACTCCACACAGGATCAGTTGCTCGTTTAGCTCCACCTTCCAATTCTCCAGGCGCATAGAGATATCGAACTAAAACGTCGAATGGTAGTCGCTTTTCACTCAATCCAACAGTTCGAGAATACGTAGGAGTTTTGATGTTGACTTGATGCGCCTCTACAGAATTCGAAGGCTCTTTACCAGTAAGTCGAGTCACCTCGCTATTCATGGCTTTGATAACCTCAGGAAGCCGCAATACCCATTACCAGCCTCACCCCGTTGAACTTTCGTACCATGTAGTTCTAGCGTTTCAGACATACGTCCCATGAATTCTCTACCAGGATCCACTTGCAACGTCTTTGGCCATTCGAGTGGACTACGTTTATAGATTCGTTCGAATGCCGCAGAAACTTCACCACTATCTTTCGAAGCTAAGGGTTCGGCTTCTTTGTATCGAGAAGCTACGTCGATTACCACTAATGCATACTTATATAGTTTCCTTCTACGTCCAGGACGATCGTGTGGTAAGAATATCAAATCAGCTTGGTGGACTTCATTTGGTTTCGATACAGTCCAATGCGGACGTGGAATGTGTTTTGGTGGTGGTAGATATATTTGCCACATAGATTGCTTTTCCAACCAACTCCTAGCTACGTCTTCTGATGTTTTCGCTGCTACCGATAGCTTACCAATTGCAGCATAACCTTTCCAATAGCCCATAGGACCATAGAAGATATTCGCAAGTTTAGCATCCATTATATATCTATGTATTCTAACCTTCAACAAGAAGAAAAGAAAAAAAAGAATAAGAACTTATCTAACCAACTAGTTCTTATTCTTTTTTTTTCTCATCGATCGTAAAAATTCTCGTTTTTTAAAAGGCATATCGACTAATAGCGTATCCAGCGACTAGCATTCCACCACCAACATAGATCAACTCACCAGTTTTCTGTGCGTTAGATGGTCGATAGTCGTCAGATAAACGAGGTTCTTTCATTGCTTTGAGTCGTTTCAGTGTCTGACGTAACTTATCGGATTGTATGAAAGCTAGGTTACTATAGAGTTGATTATTATGAGAATTGCGTTCAGCAACTTCCTGTTTATGCGCCCAATCAGACAATGTTTGACGTTTTTTGATATATGCCTCCCTAACACGATCGAATTTTTCCATTGCCCTATCATGTCTCTCTCGTTCTATATTAGCGGTTTCATCTTTTTCACCAAACATCCTAGCAAGCACTCCACCACCAGTAAATGCCGTTGCATTCAAAATTGCTCCGAAAATAGACATTCCAATAGCTGCTAACGTCGCCATTATGGTACGATCTTTTGTTTCTCGAGATATTGTTTTGCATATATGCTACCAGCTATTACTGCAGTCCACTTCACGTAATTTATGATAGAAATAGAAGGATCACTAAGCATAGATTCCTTAGTAGCCTTTTTTACGATCCAACCAATACCAGTAGCTATTCCAGTTATCATAGCAGCATCGGTCGCTCTTTTCATCAAGTCCTTTTCCATCCTAATATATATCGTATATCTCTAGTCTTTAATTGTTACTCCATATCTGGTACCGTAGTCTTTATCGGACTCGCGGGTCGTATCGTACTAACGTTCTTAGAAGTGTCATCTCTATATCTTCTGTATTGATAGTATACACCAACTAATGCAGCACCCGTACCAATAACTGCGATAGTAGTATTGATAGGCACATTTTTCATCCAACTTTCATCTACGTCTATTTCTTTAGATAATTCACTTTCACGTGTAATCTCTCTCTTTTGAGCCGCTCTAGCAAGTTTATTACTTAGTGCTAATGCTTTCCCAGCAGCAACCCTCTTTGGATCTTTTACTTTAGTTGGTGTTGTTTTCGGTGGATTCGCAGTTATCTGATCCGTCTGTTCCTCCATCTTGATTCGATATAGTAGTTACTTGCGAAGGTTCAATAGGTGTACTAGGAACGACTATGTGATCAGCTACATTGAACAAGACACTATCTAGAGCTACAAATAGAACTGCTTTCAGTGCTAATCGACCAGCCGCAGTATATATCTCATTGCGGACTAGTTGTTCATCTAGTGGAACTACGTATGCAACTGTGTGAGTAGCTAGACGTAGTGCACCATCTACTAAGCATCCTGCTATTTGATAGCATGCGCCAAACAATACAGCGCCTATACCAATAGTTGCTATAGTAGATACGTTCGTAGTCCAACTTTCATCTACATTGATTTCTTTAGGTAATTCACTTTCACATGTGATCTCTCTCTTTTGAGTCTCCGCAGTTATCTGATCCGTCTGTTCCTCCATCTTGATTCGATATAGTAGTTACTTGCGAATGTCTAATAGGAGTACTAGGAACGACTATGTGATCAGCTACATTGAACAAGACACTAGCTAGAGCTACAAATCGACTGTGTTTAAGTGCTAATCGACCAGCCGCCATAGATATCTGATGACGGGCTAATTGGTTTTCTTGTAGATCCTTAAACAGTGCTTGTTGGTTGTCTAGTGTAGCTACGTATGAGACTGCGCGAGTAACTTGACGTAGTACACCATCTACTAAGTGTACTGTTATTTGATTTGCTACTACGGCCTGGTATCTACTATGTAAACGTTTTACGTCCTTCTCAGATAGTTTAGTTATATCCGTTAAGGAGAAATTCTGTCCTAGACATTCTTTCGTTTTACCTAATACGGCTAAGGTCTTAAGTTCTTCCCGCCATTCTTCGATATCCTCCAATTCGGTTGAAAATTCCAATTTGGGTGGTGGACCTGTTAAATCCTCACCTTCCAGTTCTTTGGTGTATTCATCCATGATAATATGTTATAGGTGCGGGTATCTCTAACACTACTGCAAAAGGATGTCGCAAACAGAAACATATGCGAGCAAACTTATGAGATCGAAGTATCATTCGTAATTCATTACATTCTTGTGAGCCTCCGTAATCGTCAAATATCCTCTTTCCATCTATAACCGATGCAGTATGAAATGCTACTACGATAGCTACGTTCTCACGAAATGGTTTACATATACTCGTTAATTGTTGGGATAGTACCCAAATAGATAGTCCTATATGTCGGGCAGAGAATGCTAAATCTACTAGTTTGTCAGTTCTTCGTTTTACATCTTTTGATGCGGCACAATCATCTAGAATCAATAATGTATTGGTACCTGACCAAAAGGTTGCACAAATATTTAATGTGGTATCGATAGCATCCTGAGATGGTGATATGACATAAAAATGCGTATCTCGATTAGCAAATCCATGATATGTCTTGTTGTGGGCATACGTAGGACAAATCAGTACTATGTAATCGAACTTACCACGAAATGGTCCACGAAGTTGTTCTATGAGAAATGCAGTCTTTCCGCAATTCGTTGGACCTACTATGAGTGAGTTGAATGGGATGTGTTCTACCAAGGAATCCATCAGTACGTTATACTATACAGAGATCTGTTCAATATCATGAGCTGAGCATCTGCGAGAACGTAGATGTGCATGTTAACGTTTCCAATTCCTTTTGCAGTTCTATGTATGCGAATGTCTATATCTTTTCCACCACCAGTTTGTGCCAAGCCATCACCATGAACGGTGGAATCTTTTGCTGTACGACAATCGACTAGGATGGCAAATCTGTTATTGTAAAATTTGGTAGGAGTCATAGAGGTATCGGATGTACCAAACCATCCTTTTGTTGACTCCCAAAAATCTGGTGTTAACATACCTCCTGGAAAGAATCTATTTGGAACTCCATTTACGTCTATCTCTACCTTTGAAATATCAGGATTTACGAATGCTTCACTATCTCGTGAACCGGCGGTGTGAGGATCTACGAATAGAAGAAGTAATCCAGCAAATGATCGTCGTGGAACATTGACGTTCTGAGATATCAAAGTTTCTACTGCCTTGGCGATAGTTACCGTCTTAAAGTGAACTGCGTGATCGTATAGGAATGCAGTACCATTTTCATATGCGTGAAATGCTTTCCTAGCTAGCGTTTCATTCTTGATTGCTTCGTATTCTAACTGGATGTTGGTAAGCTTGTACGTACCTATCTTTGTCGAATCTGATCCAACGATTATATTGATAGAGTGGGCTAGAGTTAATTCGAATGAAATAGTGTCTTCTAATGCATGTGGATATAGAACTCCATGTTGTGTAAGAAAATCAACGTCTAACGGAATTCTATATTTTGAACCATATGCAGCTAACAATGCATTCTCACCAACCTCTGAAGTACCCGCATCACCAGCCTTAGATCGTAGCTTATTTGTGTTATCTGATTGGATACCTTGTTGTACTCTCGATTCTCTCTCTTGTGTAGATAGATAGATATCGGAATATGTTTGTAATAGATCCGATCGAGCAATGTCTTCTACTATTTCAGCTCCTATCTTACAAACTCGATGCATAACTAAGCAACGTCCAACATTTGTAACGACTCGATTATTAACATGTCCACCAGACAATACGATATCACCCAATAATGCCAAACTACCAGGTACTAATACGATATCTTCTCCCATCGTTGGAACTTCCACATAGAGCGTCTCACCAGGATTAGCAGATGATGGAGTGAAAGTTTTTCTATATAATGTTCGTTGAGCTTTGAGTGCGAGTTGCGCTCTTAGTGCTTCCTTAGGAATTAACTTCGACGATATCATGTTGAATATACCACGATATATAGTTATGTTCAATATGGAAGATAGGTTCGACGTTGATGTGAGACCTGAGGATAATACCAACAGATACGAAGAACGAGATGAAGGACGACAACGACAACTAGATGAAGAAGACCCCCAACGAGAACGAGAAGAAAATGAAAGATACGTGGCTTACTTATTGGGTGATAATCAAGATGAAGCTGGGGGTAGTGAGACAATTACCATGGATAATTTGCATGACTACGCTATAGAAGGTGACCCACTTCGAGGATTCACATTCGAACAAACAATTCCAGATTCGGCAAAAGAAATGCTGGTTGGCATAGTAAAAGGGCAATATCCGGATGCTGGTGTTCGGCATAATATAGAAATATCCTTAGTAGATGGAAACATTACCGTTCGCGAACTTGGAAGCAAAGAACCCTTTAAACGTCTATTCGTCGGTAATGATGATGATAAGAAATTACGCGTGAAGATGAGGAAAGCTCTCAAAGATGCTTTAGGTCCAAATAATGAAGAGGCTGCTAATGAAGTAATATTTGCAGAACGACAACTCGCTGATCGGGAAGCAAATAACGAATCTATTCTTGAAGACTCCGAATCGACTGACGCTCAGAAAGAAATAGCTAAGATAGAATTAACATTTATCCATAAGGCAAGAGAATTACTTGAACGTCAAGAAGAAGCCATACTAGAACGTATATCGCTACGTGAAAGGGTTAAATACATTTTCAGAAAGTATGGAATGACTGTTCTTGCGGTGACAACTGCTATTGGTGTTATCGTTAGCGTAATAGTTTCCCAGTTATCGAAAAACGTACCGAAACCAGTAAAAGATGGTATCGACAAAGTGGCAGATACAGTAAAGAAGGGATTAAAAACGGTAGGTGATTTGTTAAAGGAAATGGGAAAGAAACTTGGACAGATACTACCTGGAATGATTGGATCAATTGCGAATTTCATATTTACTATGGCCGGTAAAGCTCTAGGAGTATTAGCAGAGAACGTTTGGTTATTCATAGTAGCTATAGTGGTGATCGCAATAGAGCAATACAAACGACGTTAACGAAATAACACCCACGCAATTCCAGCTCCTGCAATAGATACTATCGCTAGATTGATCCCATGTCGTGGAGTAGGATTCTGTAAGATACTATGTGAAACTTGTTGTGGAGCTTGTTGTGGTAATTGTTGTGGAACTTGATGTGGTAATTGTTTCTTTTGTTTCTTCCCTTTCATATCTGGTGGGGGCTTGGTTTCGAGAACATCTGTATTAATATCGTTTTTCCCTAACACCATACCTTCTGTGGCGTTCGGGATTGGATTTTTATAACCATCCTTCTTGCTGAGGTAGTACTCAAGATTGCTTGGTAGTAATCGTACCCCTATGGCTATTGCTAGGTCTAATCTCTTATGTGTGTGTAGTATAGCTGTAAGATAGTTTTTATAGCTTACCACTAAACTGTTTTCGAGAATAGCGTCTTCGACTAATCTCTTAAATTTTTCTTTGACATTGAAACTATCTATGATGGATTGGTTAAGATCATTCTGAGCAGCTAGAACGCAATATCCAAAAGCTTCGACGGATCGATTCAATCTACCTAATCCAGCATTAGTTAAACCCTTTCCGATTGGTGGTGTAAACCAATTATATTGTTTTCCTTCATGTTCATCGTTCCGAATGAATGCCACAAGATCACCCTGATCCTTCTTACCTCCTTGGTCTGCAAATAAATTATTGTGATTTGGCCAATTATCTGCTTCTTTATCGTAACCTCTGACTACGTGGACGTTTTCGAAATCATCATACAAAAGGAATACATCTCCTAATCCGTCTTTCCTACCTCCGTGCCATCGGAAATCTGGTGTTCGAGATATACCAAATTCGATGCATAATTTCTCAAGAGCTGATTCGCTATGGGGGTTATCCATTTGCTTGAAAGCAGAGTCACCAGGTAGAGGAACCCCATGAGCAGCACCAAGTTCATGTAGAATTCTTCGTATTGTGAAATAAACGTGAAATCGTAGTAGTCCTTGAACAATAGGAGGATACGTTTTGAAAATAGGATCGAATAACGACACTCCACATCCAGAAGTTGCACACCACGTTGCGAAATTCAATTGTTGGGGCCAATATTTAAAATCTGGACCCGATAACCAATGGTGGGACTCCTTTGCTGTCATATGCTTTACGACAGTCTCTTTGAATATGTTCGGAACGCCTGCTTTGAACTTTTTCTTAGGTGTGACATATATCCATAGATTAGTTAAATCTATATCTTGTGCTTTTTCAGTAGGTGGGACCGCCGTAATAGGATATTTCACACTTTTATCTAGTGTTAACGTATGTGGAAAACCCTTATGCACATCCCACAATGCGTTATCGATGTGTTTTTGAATGGTGGTAGGTAGCTTAGAGACATCGTCACCATAAACCACATAACCATTATTCCCATCTCGAAACCAAATACTAGTCGAATATTTGCCAGGGCCGTCTATATCCGTTGATACATAGAACTGGTGAAAATCTGCATGTGGGTATCTTTTCTTGAACTTCGCTAATAGATCGGCATTCAATGATGCGACCTTCTTATCTTCCTCAGCTATTCTCTCTCTATCTCTACTAGCTATTCTCTCAGCCTTTGACCGTAAATTAGCATTCCGTGTTGGGGTCTCATCATCTCTCTCGTCGTCTCCACCCTCATAATGATAGCTGAAATTACCTCCGTGCCTCCTCATGTTAAAGCTAATTATGTATGTAGTTCATACCTTTAACACATAATGGTTATATTAAATGTCACCACCACATCGTCTGACCATACGGTCTACTTCGATAACCCTATTCTTATCAATAATATTTCGCTAGTTGAGGTTACTATTAGTCATAATTGGTGGAACCTAGCTGAGAAAGGGGGCTTTAAGTGGATTACCCCCAATAGTTTGACGTTTCCATACGAAATTAAGGCGGGACATTATAAGATAGAAAATTTGATAACCTACTTAGATCCCGCAGTTGAGGCTGGTTACTTGGAATTCATAGACTATCCATTTAGGAAATATTGGATTATGAAGGTCAAGAAACCAATCAAATTCACTAAGAATGTCTGCGATTTGTTTGGTATCGAAGTAAATGAAGATGTGACAGATTATGCGACTATCGATAAAGGAAAATACGTCCTGGTGCCAAAAGATATTAATCACATATCTATCTACTGTGATGTGGTGGATTCAGATTTCTCACTTCTTGATGGGAAGCCATCTAAAATCCTACATACTTTAAAAACGACATCACACGTTTTTGGTGAAACAACTTACTTTCCACCAACCCTCATACCCATTCGAGCCCTAGGAACGATACGGAACTACATTCGCCTCACAGTTTGCAATGAGAAAGGCAATCTCATAGACTTCAACAAGCAGCCTATACGTTTCGTATTGAAGCTTGAGTAAATCATATGTATATACAATGGATGGTGATTCGATTCAACCGTTTCCAACAGCACCAGATATCTATCCATCGGGAGCTATAAAGGAACTTAGCGATATAAATGGATCGAGTTTTAGACTGCAAAAAGTCTGTGATACACTTGCTGAGCTAGAACAACAAGCAAAGCACTACGAAGTTGTTCGCAAAAAATATGCTCGAGCGCGTGGTATCGTTCATGGGATTGCTGTGGCCACAGGTAGCCTGAGTGGCGTTTTATCAGCTTCTGCGTTAGGTTCGTCATTTACGGGGATTGGGATACCTGTGGGTATTTCATTAGGATCAGCGGGGTTCCTGTGTGCAGCCATATCGGCTTCGATGGCTGTTGTTAGTAAGAGACTTGGCGTTCACATCTCGAAGCATGAAAAGACTGTTATGTTAGCAAAAGCTAAGGCGAATTCCGTGGAAGTTAAAGTCTCAAAAGCTCTAGCCGATTGTAACATTTCAGAAGCCGAGTTCGGAAGCGTTATTGATGAGAAAAGGAAATATGAGACGCTTAAACTAGAAATACGGCAAAAAAACAGGCAAGAAGGTGGATTAAAAAACGTAGAAGAACTTCGATCCGAAATCCGAAAGGAGATGAGAGCAAAACTTGGCGGTCTAATGGGGTAAGAATAAATATCTCCTTCGAAAGAAACCGGCATGGATTTCATTTTAACTTTGATAAAAACAACTGCTCTTATTTTGTATAAATTACCGTGTTGTTTTGGTTCGTATGCTAATTTCGAGACAACGCGTGGGTGACGCTAATTAACATACGTCAACTGCTTAAAACATAAGTACGATATTTTATCACTGAATACTTTGTCTAGCACACATAGCCCAACGGGTTTGTCGCTGGGACTTGTGATCGAGATGGGAGCCGTTCACGAGTTCTGGTGTTCAAACCTTGGCGGACTATGTGTGGTAGATCGGCTTGTGTTGGGTAAGAAGCTCCCAGCCCAACACAAGTCGTAGCGCGTCTGCCGATGTGGTAGAAGTTAAAGTAATACAGTAGAAATCGGCGGCCAGAGTACAAGATACCTGTGTGAGAACCAAATGTGGTCAGAAGCTGAACTACAGTAGAACGAATACAGTGAAAAGCCGGGCCCGGCAAGAATAAAAACCTCTCTAGGAACAAAAATGAGAAAGAAGGAAAAAGGTGAAAGTGGGTTCCTAGAGAGGTTCTGGTGACACCAGTTTTGGTACTTTGGTTTTTTTCATTATTAAATGTTTTTCTTCTTACTGTCTTAGACTAAATTCTTGAATGAGTACATATCGGCGGATGTCGTTCTCACGAATTAGCCGTTTTGGTTAAATAGGAAATGAGTTGTTAAACTTTTGGTTAAGTAATCGCACATATGTTATTCGAGGTAATTAAACTTTATCACTATTTAGACCGTGTCTCGCATAGATGGGCTCAAAGTGGGAATTGTAAGCAATCAACTCATTGATAAAACGCACGACCGAACCCTAATATATACCACACCGTTTAACAATGTCAATAAGAGACATACGAGATCCCGAACGATGTAGTACCTCGTAACTCGCCCCAACGACTTTAGTTCTAAGTATGGAGCTGGTACCTATATTGTTTTCTATTGCCTTATGAACAATCTCATAGACTATTTGTTGGGCATTCTTAGGTACTCCTTGGGGGTCGAGTTTAGCAAAAGTCGTTGTAACGTGAGGAGCTATTCGATCGGTATTCAAATCTATATCGATCTTACCGTCATCGTGTAGAGAACGTATAAAGACATTTCCACGACATATGCTTTTATCGTTTAGTTGCATAAAACGAGCGACCTCTCCTTTAGATCTAATGAACCCACATTGTATACACGCTTGATAAAGTATAGCAGCTAAAATAGTTCGTTTCGTATAGCTACGTTTGGTACAAAACTTCTGTACTTGAATGAATGCATCGGCTACGATTACTAATACATTTGTGGGGAACGAGAGGTCGTAATTTTGTTTATAAATAGTGTTGTATGCCTGTAGTTCTCGCATAATCGTTCGTAGTTGTAATTCTTTGTTATCGCTTTGCTTTGGGATTGTGCGGTCTAGATCATTTTGATACTGAAAGCTATCCGGCCCTACTATGCGTAACCTAGTAGTAAGATTGGTAGTTGTTTCTTCACATGATTCGACCTCGGAAACAAGACCACAAGTGGGACATATGAATTCCATTCCTTGCATTTCCATCGGGCATAGACATTCGGAACATGTTTCACCGGTGTTAATATGTAACAATGGTTTGATATGCGACAATGGTTTGATGCGTAGGCTTGCACAAATTTCTGGACTAAGTAATCTGATAATGTCATCCATACTAGTTGTATACTATATGCCTGTCAATTGTTCAATTGTTCGTTTGTTTAAAAAAAAAAAGAAAAAAATGAAGAGAGGTCGCATAACGATTTCTCTTCATTTGTTTTCCTTTTTTTTTGTTTTGCGATTTCTACTTATCCTCCGATCCTACCACATTTAGATCTTTCTCACCGATGGAGAGGTCATCCAATGCATTATCGAGATCGTGAATGTCTACCACATTTTGATCTTTTTCCGATTCCACTACATTTAGATCTTTCTCCGATTCTACTACATTTTAACATGCGATATTCGCCGACTCGTTAGCTCGTTTCTTATCAAGGTTCTTCTTATTGCGAATGGTACGGCGTTGAGGTGCACCACATTTTGCACAAAGTTCGTGATTAGTACGACAGCCTAGACCACACGTCAAACATGGAACGAATATAGCACATCCTCTTCCTATCTGGAAGTTATGTTGAGAGCAATACTCTGACGCCTTCGAACACTTCCTTATACATTTCGTGGTCTTTCCTCGCATCAACCAATCACAAGTTCTCGTCTCAATCATCGTGCAATATACCTATATATGTTATATGTCTAATTGGTATCTTAGTTATGACGTCTACGTTGAGGTTCTTCAATCACGCGCGGTTGTCTAATCTGTGTGGTATTAATACGTACTAGGATAACAACATACGTTAATATCGTGAAGTAGAGAATGTACGTTAGTACCATGGATGGATATACTGTAAACTAATCATTCCTTTAATAGGTGTTAAAATGTAAAAATACAATGAAAAAATAGCACAACAAAACTGCTCCAATCCGGAAAGCGGTAGAAACTGGAGCTGTGCTCAAGTTTGGATCTTTAGGTGTAAGAATGCCTAGGGGCAATTTGGACGTTGCGAGAGATCCTATGTGGCAGCATAAGCATTTATGTAGTAATCTAGTAGAGCGTTTTCGTCCTCTATGGTGAGCTGGGAGCGCTTAATGAGCCATTTAGCGGTATTAAGATGACCATTGCTACAGGCGTATAGTAGAGCATGATGAACGTATTTATACTCTATAGTTATCTGAAAGCGTTGAATGAGCCACTTAACGGTATTGAGATGGCCATTCCTACAGGCATCTAGTATAGCAAACCCGACGGCTTTATCCTCTTTGGTGAACTGGAAGTGCTTAGTGAGCCACTTAACGATATCAAGACGGCCATCCTTACAGGCAGCGCATAGAACGTAATCGGTGTGTCCATCCATTTTATCGAACCATAAGTGCTTAATGAGCCACTTAATAACGTTAAGATTACCATATTCACTGGCGTAGACAAGAGGAAAGCTATCATCGATGTAGTTTGCGGAAATACCGAAAGTCCTAGCCAAATTGTCTCGATCGTTGTCATTACGAGTAGACCTAAGACCGAAAGTGAGTACTCGTTTACGGAACTCTTGGTCTACGTTTTTGTAGCACACGAGAGATGCGGCACCGTTTAGGCGTTTCGATGTCCTTGCGATGCTTGCGAATGATTCTGGGCCTGCATGCTCTACTATCTTGACTAAGATTTCTATGGGAAGGCACGATATGCTATCCATAGTGGAAGAGATCGATATACTACATAGTAATCACTTATCTAATAGGGTGTTAAAATGTAAGAAATACAACGAAAAAAAAAGTACAACGAGGCTGCTTTAATCCGGTGGGTCTGCTCCTAGAGGATTGCTATCTGGAATGTCCATCTTCCATCCTCGTAAATAGCCCTTAAGACCAGGTCCTTGGATGAACGTTAGTATATGATTAGCCATGGTATATTATATTATCCTTCCTCTAATAGAGCTTCAAGTGCGTTGAGGTGGACTATGGTCTATAGTAGTATATAAACTGCCGGGTTCTGGCGAAGCTTGAACGTTATATTGTTGCAATCCTTGCTCGATAACTCCAGAACCACAGCGAATTGTTCGAATGCTGAAGTAGAACAATTCGCTGTGGTTCTGGGGTTATCGAGCAAGGATTGCAACAATATAACGTTCAAGCTGCGCCAGAACCGGCAGTTTATATACTACTAATTTTCACGTTCTTTGACTACTGTTAACTTTGTGAATATTCTGGTTTGTAATTTTAACATGATTTGTGTCTCTGTTCGCGATAATAAAAATAAACAAAATATTTACGCGCGGGCTTCCTGTACATCGTTGAATACAGCTTTTCAACTGAACCGTTGAATTCCACAAAATATTAAACGCTTCGCTAGCCAATCAGCGCGCGATTTTGAGTCGTGCTATGGGATTCTATAGTTAATCATCAAGCATAGGTTAGACTCACTGATCATGCGTACTTCTGAAATCGATTTGACCGCGATCGTTCCTTCGAAAGACATGTACTACACTCGTGATGTTTTGAAGCATTCTTGCACTCTTAACCGTTCGATGGAGGAGTTATGAGGTAAACCGGAATAAGCACCTTTGATTCGACGTATTGGGAGCATTTTGGTGCATTGTTCGAGTAGAACAGCAGATATTTAATCCCTGAGAGGTACACGATTGAAACTGGATTGTACTGCAACGGCAGCGTTTTTACATTACATGGTGTGCTTACAAACATTACACACGAAAATCGGCTCGCAGAACAAACATGTGCTTTGTTGGAGAAATAACAGTTGAGTCATTGTCTGTTTTCATCAAGCCAGTGGATAGGATATTATGGACATCATTTGTTCCTGTACAAACAATAAGTGTCCTGAGTCTACAAGTATTTCAGGCAGAGCATGGAGCTTTATTTGTATATTGTTTAGCTGTGAAAATATTTACTTGACAATACCATATCAAGAAACTGTGATTGTATTTTAGTCTTTAAATTCTAACTTCTTATTAACCGAGAGGGAGGTCTTTACGGTACTGAATATCAGACCGAGGTCTTGACTTACGGACCGAGCGATCGTACATATAAGACCGAGGTTTGGTATTTCCCGTAAAGACCGAGAGGACGAGGTTAATAAGATGTTTATTATATGGCACTTTTTTAGTTGGAAAACAAAAACAAAAATATACAGGAGGAAGTTTATATTTTACATCCGGCGGTTGGCGCGCGCGCGTCTTGGTTGTAGTTTTCGCGCCCTTTTGAGTTTTGTTTCACGACTCAAATCACAAAATGAACACATGCAGCCTCGTGGAAGGTTCTAATCAGGTTCTAAACTATAAAGGCTCAAATCATCGTTATTTTGAAGAATTCGTCCGTATAATTATAACTAAATTTAATTTCTGAAGGCAACACTGTTTTTTGTTAATGAATTGAGACGGAATAAGTTTTTCTAAAGAAAACATACGGGCGAAAGTACGAAAACGACTGTCAAACTGAAGTCAGTCTTCATCGATAATTTCTCGATCAACACTCGTCACCTGGTTTGCGAACCTTGAACAATTTGTATCTGGCTATCACTGGAAATCTGTAAGTGGCATCCTGAGACACTGCCAATGTTTGCAGCCAGCAAATCTCGCTTGGCTGTTTTCCTCAGAAGTACCGGGAAAGAGACTGCCGTGGACAACGAGGGACGAGTTAGAGCTTTGGTAGTTTGTGTACAAGATATTTTCGCTTTGCAGCCAAAAATGGACGTGACTTTTCGAAGCCCTTATTCCAAAGGCTTTTAACTAGCCTTGGAGAATTTTTATCAGAGAGGGATCTTTGGATAGTATTTGAAAACACGAATGCCGGTGTTCCAGGGCCAGACTCATAAAGTCGCATACTCCGCCGCTAACTTTGTGAATGTCCGATGAAGAACTTGGATAACAGGTTGGTCAAAGTCAATGTCACTAGATATTTTCTTCACGGAACTTTTCTGTTTATTTACGCGATTTACGAACCTCTCGATTTCTTGCTGGCTGTTCGGAGCCTCCACCGGCCTTTGCCGTTGATCATGTTGTTTTTGTTCACTATAACGTTGCTTTCTATTTCAGTAGGGTAATAAATTTCCCTTTCGGAATATTCTTCCTTGCTTATTTTGCACTTTCTCTCCGTTTTTCTCTAAAATTATGACAGTTCAGCTGTTTTTAGGGCTATCAAAGTTTGCCGGGCATTAACATATCTCATAATGCCCGTGGGCATTATGGGGAAATCTCGACCGCTAAACAGCCAAACAGAACGCGCGCTTGCCATATAATAAAGATCCTTATTCCTCTTAATCCCAAAAATTCAAATTACCTTGCTCTACATTTGTATATGGCTTATATTTATTTTAGCCTACATTTAATATTTTCCCGAAGAACACACAGGGGGACAGAATCGACATGAACAATAGAATTTTGAACTAAATCTGCTTTGCTGAGGAAAATTTAACTTCGAATTGTCTGGTTTCCAGATATCAGCTGTATCAATGTTTATGCCACAATATTTACCGTATTTGGTGGCTGTTACCGCTATTCTACGTTCTACAAAATGCATTTGATAGCGATTTCCTTTGTGTTGTTGCTGTTTTGTCCCCCTCCCACGACCGTGATCCTTAGCGTTTAAACAATAGATTGTTTTGATTTGACGTCATAATGATATAGGGCAATTAAACGTAATAAAATATTAATAACGTTCAGTTATGCTTTAATCTACAAAGCAGAAACCCTTCATCTAAAATTTTTCTTTTCCAACGTAGTTTTAAACTTATTTTTATAGCTGATTCTATTAGCTCGTAAGCGGCCAGTCACCCTTGATGAGAATGTAAGGTTGTTGGTTACGAGAGAGTTCAAAATAGCTTCAGAGATTCGGTCGCTTACGACGGTTGGCCGCTCAGAGAGGTTCAGCTATATTATTATTTTAGTTTTAAACAACATTTTGTGAGAGCTATTCATTTTCTTCAATATCAATAAAAATATCTCACACATTTAAATTGGTGTAATGTTTTTTTAACTTCTTTCCTTAAAATAAACTAAATGAATATAAATTTGGCTTGATACACTTTTCTCTTTAGTTTTTCTGGAAAGGTAAATCCCAACACAGTACATTGTGCAAATAACCTTGTCCTTCAATATTCCATTATTATTTTTAGCATTTAGGTAAATTATATTTTTCGTTTTAATAATTTCTTAGGCCAATAATGTTAAGCTTTCTGTGCTCCTTGAATCAACGATTTTTTTATCTTAAACCAAGAAATTCCTTAAAGAACTATAGCGTCAGTATACGGCTTTCCCAACCTAAATAACATCGAACACCAGTCCATACCTCTTTAAGGTAATGAGCTTCATTTTGTTGTAGAGTATTTATTTGGAAGTTTGAATTTCAATAAGAATTCGAACGGATTGAAATTATTTTCATGGGCTGAAGATAACCTTGGATATTTAATGAAATTCAATGAAACTTAAAGACCCTGTGTCCGAGCCCATGGTGCTTTGCGCGCGCAAATCATTTCCGTAGGCTACGGAAATCAGAAAGATCGTTGTTGTTGTTATGTGACTCTCGAATCTTTCGAAATCCATCCCTAGTTTGGGCCATCGTGTAATTATTCATAGGTATATATGCTTAACTGACTTTCTTTTATCTTACCTTTCGAATATATTCTTTTTTAAATGAAACTTTAGTTCGAATATTTCTTCGAATCCCGGACTAGAGTGGCGAGTAGAGGAATTCCGGAGAAAGGACCGAGACAGCGAGGCGAAGCGACTCGACTGAATAATCCTTCAGCAGTCCACATTTTACTTTCTCTAGATCTGCAAGAGAACACTTGTGGTTCAAAAGGACTACTACGTGAGTTTCCCGGCGATTTGCTGCACTAATGGACCGGCGGGAACCACTTCTGGCATCAAGATCATTCGTAATTATAATTTCGCATGGCTAAGCTCCACTGAGGTGTTACGACGTATCTGTATATGTTTTGCATTTTTATTAGCAGAGAAAACAATGTCCTTAACCTTTTTTTTCATCCTCCAGTAGGTCCAGAAAGTCTTGCTACCAAAACTACGATCGCGGGTCAAACTCCAATCTGCCGAGTTCAGCTGTTACTTCGCTGTGAGTTTGACTCGAATACGAGTCGGCAATTCATTTTACACTCAAAATATATCATTCGCAAGGAAAGTAGAGATCTTCAAATACAGCTAAGCAATACTGGAAACATGAAAACAAGGAAGCAAGAGTATGTGTTTGCTTGTAGAGTTGTGAAACGTCGCACTCGTAAACCTAATTAGAATCTAAAGACAGAACAACTGGCTTCCTGTCGAGTACTGTTAAAATCATATTCGAAGCATCCGGAGAAAATTCGTGGGCTCGATTGGGTTTCTAATCCGGTAGAAATTATGAAATACGTTATCCAAAGTATATGGGTACTTCTTTTATGAAACTTATAAACAATCGAAAGCATTTTAGTTCGCCTAAAAGCTGGCCTTTAATTTATGCGGCCGTTGATAAACAAACTAATCATAACATTGGCGCAAAGCACCATGGGCTCGGACACAGGGTCTTTAAGAAACGTTTGAATTAACATTGACGACTGTGAATTTATTTTCTTATAGGGTGGAAAAATGCTTTTTTTCCTATCGCTGGAAATAGAGAACGTCTGTTAAATTCTAAAATTTTAAAACAGTCTATCCTGTGAACAATAAAATTATAGTTTTCCCGCGCAGTGTTAATATAAATGGTTTCTTTGAATTACTTACGTTCAAGTTCTTGTTATCTTTTCTGGTATCGATGAAAACCGAGAATGTTTATTGAAAGATAACTTGGTTTTAACGATGCAAATACAAATCACATCATGGACGCTAGATGTGATTTGTATTAGTAGTAGTACACTTTGTCACGCTTACCCAAAAGAGTCTTTCTTCAAAGTGGTTAATCTTATACATTGTTCATCAAAAAACAATTTCATTAACATTTTTCTGAAAGTTTGGCTGCTTACTGTACATTAGAAATAACAATTTTAATATCGACCGGAAGAGAATTGAATAGACTAACTACAGTAAAACAAAACCTTTTGTGTCCACTATTAGTACGTGCTCTTGGAAGGACAAAATTTACCTTTGAAGATCTTGTATTTCGAACATTAGTTCAAACAAAACAACGTTTTAATTTTTTAGATGCTTGTTAGTTGATGACTTTATAAATCAATATTAATTTTTGTATGTTGATCAAATAATAAAGAGAAGCCAGTTTAATTTATTGTATAGCGAAAATGACGGTGTCACTATTGGTGCATCATTATCGATCTGGCAGCCGGCTTCTTCTGTGGTTTAAGAAGAATAGAACAATTTACGCTAGAACAGTTTCCCCAAAGAGTATTACAGTAAACTAAATAAGGATAAATCAGGGCATTATAAAACATCAAACGTACATTGGGAACCACGTAATATTACATATTTATATTTCGCCTAGCTTACACATGCATCATCATCATCATTTTTTTTTTATTCGCCATATGTTTTTTTATATGAGTAACAAAGTAACAATAGTAATACTGACTACAATACAAAGCGGCCTAGCGGTGTGATTTGTACAGGAATATTATTGACAGGAGAAAGTAATAATTAAGGTATTTGAATAGTTACAATAGATTTCTTATACAGAGAAATTAACTAACTAATGTTAACAATTGATTTGACTAAGAATATTGTGCTAAATACAACGAACAGTTACTATTAGTTACAAGTTAAATAAGTGGAAGCTAAGGCAGTTATGGCGAGGAGACCTCTGGAAACCACAGGGCTTATAGAGTAGAGACCTCCTCATAAGATTCATATAATAAAATGAGTTAGCAATTGCGAACAACAATGTAATTAAAGATAATTAGAGATGTGAAGGTGTAAAGAATGAAGTTTCATTTGTTAGTAGCAATGTGGTGGAAAAAGTTTTTTTTAAATTTCGGTAGTGTTAAAGACTTAGTTATGTAGAGGGGCAGAGAGTTCCATATTTTTGGTCCTTGATGAAGAATAGTAAATTGTTTGATATTAGTACGACAAGAGTGTGATCGATAATTAGTTGCAATTCTGGTACTATAACTGTGTATCTGATCATTTCTAGGAAATAAGTTTGAGAATAGAGGGGGAAGTAGTTGATTATGATAGGAGAACATAAATTTAGCATTGTTGAAACTGTTCAAGGTAAAAATGTCTAGTATTTTTAAGCTGTCAAAAATTGGTGCAGTATGGGCACGATAATCGGCAGAGGCTAGAATTCGTACAGCACGCTTTTGAAGAAGAAATACTCTGTTTAAGTTTGAGGGATATGTGTTTGACCAGACAATATTACAGTAGGAGAGGTATGGGTAAACTAATGTATAGTAAAGAGATACTTTAGATTTAGAAGACAGATAAAATCGAGATCTGTAAATAATACCTATAGATTTGGACATTTTCTTACAAACATGGCTTATTTGAGTTTTCCAGGTGAAGTTTTCATCAATAAATACTCCTAGGAATTTAGTAACTTGCTTTTGTTCTAACTGGTGGTAATTAAATAGGAGGGAAACATTGCACGAAATGTGCTTTTAATTTGTCTAGGTTTGAAAAGGATATAATTGGTTTTCTTTATATTGACAGTAAGTTTATTTGTTTTTAACCAGTCATCTATCTGTTTTAGTTCTCTATTTAAAAAGGATATCAATAGATTAGGATCTTTGTGGGAATAAAAAATACTTGTGTCATCCGCAAAGAGTAGAGAGTCAATTAACTTGGAGGCGTTAGGAAGATCGTTAATATAAATGATAAAAAATAATGGTCCCAGTATGGATCCTTGTGGTACACCACATGTGATGTTATGCTCAGAAGACATAGTATCATTGACTTGAACAAATTGCTTTCGATTATTAAAGTAACTTTTGATCCATTTTAATGCCTGTCCACGTATACCATAATGTTCGAGTTTGTTGAATAAAATTTCATGGTCAAGCGTATCAAACGCTTTAGAAAGATCTAAAAAGACACCAACAGTTAATTTTCCTTGGTCGGCTGAGGTAGCAAGTTTGTTAAGGAGGTGAATAAGGGCTAGAGATGTAGAGTGATTCTTACGGAATCCAAATTGATTGCGGTGAAGGATTTCAAATTTATCTACAAAAGCAGAAACACGGTTATGCATAATCTTTTCAAAGAATTTCGAAAAGTTTGGGAGAAGAGAGATCGGTCTGTAGTTACTAAATAAATTGGGGTCTTCGCTCTTGAAGACTGCGATAACTTTGGCAAGTTTTAGCTTTTCAGGAAAGACTCCTTGGGCCAAGGAGAGGTTAATAATGGTCATCAATGGTTCAGAAATTAAATCAAACGATGCTTTGATTATCTTCATTGAAACATTATCATAGCCAGGCGCTTTGTCGGGTTTAAAAGAATTGGAGATGGTCTCCAGTTCCTGTCTAGTGGTGGGTTGAATAATAATAGGTTCTTCTTGGTAGGACGACAAGAAGTTATGAAAAGGAGTGTTAGTAGCCGGTATTTTGTTGGCAAGGTTTGGCCCTATGCTAGAAAAGTATTTACAAAATCTATTTGCAATTTCATTTGGATCTGAAATAATCGTATCATCACATTTGAAGAAAGAGGGAAGGAGAGTTTTTCCCTTTTTGTTATTGATAAGTTCGCTAATTAATTTCCAAGTAGTTTTAAGATTGTTTTTTGCATTCTCAAATACACATCGTAATAGGCTTTTTTAGCTATTCTAATTAGGTGATTAAGTTTATTCTTGTATGATTTATATTTAGCTTCAAGTGCTGTGTTAGGGTGCGATATTAGTTTTTTGTAAAGCATATTTTTCTTCCTAACTGATTTCAAAAGCCCTGCAGTCATCCAAGGAGTTCTTAGTGTTTTTAAGGCATTGCCTTGGATTACTTTGAAGGGAAAACAAGAGTCATAAAGACTGGTATATTTAGTAAGGAATGAATTATAGGCAAGGTTTGGATCCGATAAGATGACTGTGTTAGACCAATTTATTTGTGATAGGGATGCTCTAAATTTGTTTATGTTGGTTTCACTAAAATCGTGGATAGACATGCACTCTTTCTTTGGACGTGGAAAAAAAACATCGTAGACTAAAGTGAAGATGGGTAAATGATCAGAAATGTCATTTACGATTAGTCCATTGGTAATATTTAGTGTATTATGATTAGTGAAAATGTTGTCAATTAGAGTGGCGGAATGAGAGGTTAAAGTGCCCCTACGATCAAATTTTGACATATCAATGTTTTTGCATATTCATAAAGTAGAGTTCATATATTATTACCAGCGTTCAAATTGTTTTTCGATACAACGACAGGAAGTCTTATTTTTTTAGCTCCGAATATTGAATCTAAACGTCCGCCATTACTGGAAGCCGTGCCCTTTGTTCAGCTTTAAACAAAGGTTTATTCACCGGAAATGATGTCATACACTTAACGCTCGCCTGCAGAACACAACGCCTGGAGGCATATTTCTACTAAAAACGTCTTCACGTACATAAGAAGAAAGTTATATTTATCTTTGCGAGGTTGGCTACTTTTTTATGCACGCTATTTCGCGCCACGAGGTTGTCGTGTTAAGTGTATGACATCACTTCCGGTGAATAAACCTTTGTTTAAAGCTGAACAAAGGGCACGGCTTCCAGCAATGGCGGACAGGATATTACCGGTAAACTCTCCTAAAATTTGTGGTTTAAGATGCCCATTTGGGAATATTTTTTCTATTTCGGATATTTCTAATACTGATTGACCTATAGACACTGAAAAAGTGGCAAATCGAAATGGTAAATTTTCGTCGTAGTGGCACTTTAAGCGTGTCGGTCTTTTAATGAGAGGGTCAAGCATGTGCGAGAATAAACAATCTAGAAATTCCTGAGTGGGAGCATGATTATCGTAGTGAAGTAAGGCAAGGTTAAAATCACCCATTATGTAACAGTGTTTGTTGTCTTTAGTTGCGTTAGAGACTGGTATTGAAGGATTCAAGGAATTCTAGAATGTGTTGGTTTGGTGGACGATAAACAGTCCCAACTACTACATTCTTCCCATGGGGAATGCAAATTTCAACAAAAAGTGACTCAATTAAGTCAGGGTTCAAAATAGTACAGTCGGAACGTAATTTATATTCTAAGTGTTTTTGTAAATAAAGTCCTGTGCCTCCTCCAGTTTTAGTTGTTCGATGATTTGAAATAAAATTATACCCAGGAATGTTGACTAGATCAGAGGTTTGATCGTTCAGCCAAGTTTCTGAAATTCCTATTACTGCAAATTGATGTTTTAAATTAGCTAACATATGTCTGAATTTATCAAAGTTTCCGTATAAACTACGAGCATTTAAGTGCATTAATGAAAAAAAAAATTGTTGGATCATCTAAGGTTAGAGAGTTAACTTCATCTTCAACAAAGTAGTTGCTGGGAGAGGCACAGAAAGATAATTTTTGGTCTGGGTCAAGATCATTCATAAATGATAAGGATTGTGTTTCGGTAATTGGGTTAAATAATAAAGAATCTAAACGATCAATGTTGTAGTTTACGGGTCCATGGGCTAGTTCGGTAAACAGCTACATCAAAAGCATTATCGTCTAAGTGGCAAAAGGGTAGTACGCTTTCAAATAGAGACATCAGAAGTATTAGGTACAGTTACTCACGAGTAGCACCATTAGAAATGGTTCAATGGTTCAATGGTTCGTTTATTTCACACAAAAACACACAATAGGAAATATACATACATAAAGAAAAGTTTGTGAAGGATACAAGAGATACAACCCAGAGGGGTTAATTATAAACTCCTGCACCCTATTTATTATTTATGATTAATCTAAGATGGCTGGATAGGCACACAATTACTGTATTTATAATTAGATAATGTTATAGTTGAAATACGATACTGAGTTCATTCATTCTACAAGAGAATTAGCTTTGTACACAAATATGAATCACGGTGTGGAAATTAGATGTTTTTTGAAGTGTTTCTTAAAATGTTTATTTGAAGAACTGTTTTTAATCTCTATTGTAATGTCGATCCAAATTTTGACGGCTGCATATTTAACGCCGAATTTGTCATAGTTTAGATTTTGTCGTGGCAAAAAAAGGTTCTTATTTGATTTAGAGCGAGTGTTATAATTATGAATAAGGGACACGTCGTTGAAGTAACTCGAAAATATATCTGGAAGTTGATTGATAGAATGCCTATGCACTAAATCACCGAGTTGGAAGTCCACTATTTGAAATATATTTAAAATATTAAGCTTGTTGAATAAAGGTTTGCTTGGGGTTTTGAAATCGGAAAAAGTAATGACTCGAAGCGCTCGCTTTTGTAAAATGTGGATATGTTTAAGCTTGGATTTATAATTACTGCCCCATATTAATGTACCATATGATATATATGAATATATAAGGTTGTAGTAAATATTTTTAAGAATATCCAAGCTAAGATAATGCCTGACTCTACATAAGACTCCAATTGTTTTTGCAATTTTTCGTGATATAGAGTCTATTTGGGAATTCCAGGTAATATGTTCATCCAGGATTAAACCTAGAAATTTAGTTTGTACTACTCTGTTAATAGGCTGACCTGCTAATCTAAATATTAGGTCCGACTCGTTAACCACGGTATTATTAAGTTTTTGTTTGGAACCAAATAAAATAAACTTAGTCATTGATAAATTGACGGTGAGCTTATTGGCAACGAGCCATTCTTGGAGAGAATTTAGATCCTTATTTAAGACTGATGCAAGAGTTCTTAAACATTTATGATTAAAAAATAAATTCATGTCGTCGGCATATAATACTAAATGAATGAATTTCGTACAAAACTGAACATCATTGATGAAAATAAGAAACAAAATTGGTCCAAGGATAGATCCTTGGGGGACGCCACAAGTTATTGGAAGAAGATCAGATTTAACTCCATCAATACAAACATATTGTTTTCTGTTTTCCAAGTAGCTTCGAAACCATCTGTTTGTCTCATTGTTAATGCCATAATAGGAAAGTTTATCTAATAAAATATCGTGGTTAACACAGTCAAAAGCCTTTGATAAATCTAAAAAGATACCTATTGAAAGATTCCCATTATCAATCGAGTCTATAATTCCATTTACGAAATCGAGGATTGCCAAGTGTGTATTTCTTTGTTTTCTAAATCCAAACTGTTAATCGAACAACAGATGGTTCTGTTCTAGGTGGTGTATTAACATTTCACAAATAATTTTTTCAAGTATTTTTGACAGCGTTGGAAGGAGTGATATGGGTCTGAAATTTGACACCAAAAACTTATCACCACCTTTAAACAAAGGAATAACTTTGGCAATCTTCATGAGGTCTGGAAAAGTACTAGTCTGAATAGATGTATTAAATATAAAGCTAAGTGGTTGAAAGATAGACTCAGCAATTTTCTTTAAATACGTTACTGAGATGTCATTATGACCTATTGCCTTAGTACAATCGAGACCATATAAATGATCTAAAACTTTGTAGGGTGAAATAGGCTGAAAAATTAGCTCATTAGGGGAGAAGATTTTCATCCATTCTTTAAAACATTTTTTACTTGATGGAAGTTTTTTGCTAATGTTGGTCCTATGCTGGTAAAAACTTATTAAAAATGTTTACTATATCTATCTTTTTATCATAGCTCTGACCATTGTTAAGAATACTTGAAATATTTTGGGGCTGTGTCTTTTTTCTATTCAAAATCTCGCTGATAATTCTCCAAATAGCTCTCAAGTTTCCACGAGCTCTATTTAACATTGTCCTATAATAATCTTTTTTAGTAAATCTAATTAAATGATTCAACTTATTACGATATTCACGAAATTTATTCGTGTTTTTACATGTCGGGTTCTTAAGTTTCACCCAATAAAGTTTGTTTTTTCTTATGATAGATCTAAGGATACCGGGAGTCATCCATGGGTTTTCCTTAGTTCTAGAATGAATTCTCACATGTTTAATAGGAAAGTGTTTGTCATACAATTCGGTAATTGTATTAATTAGATACGTATATTGTGCATTTGAGTCGTTACTGCTATAAACGTGTGACCAGTCAATAATGGATATGTCACGTCTAAACTTTTCTTCACCTTCTATGGAAAATACCCGCTTAGCAATGTTGATTTTATTGTGGTTCTTGTTTTTAGTACCGTATTGTATGATAAACACTGGGAGGTGGTCCGAAATGTCTGTATATAATATGCCAGGATGAATATTGTCAGCTAAATCAAAGGCATTTGTATAAATATTGTCAATTAGTGTTGCTGACTCATAAGTTATTCTTGTTGGTTTTACTATGGTCGGAAAGAGAGAATAGGACAATGTTCTATTAAAAAAAGAGTTAGTTTCACTGTGATTTTCACTCTTTAGGAGACTCAAGCATATTAAGGCCTGACTCGCCTGTTAATTTGACATATTTTTATTTAAAGGGAGGCTTCCATCCAATCTTTGTGAAACTCGGTAGGCTGTTTGTTATCGGTATTTGTAACAATATGAACTACTTGTATCTTTCAAAGTGGTGTCACGTGACTTGAAAACGACCGTTAACGGTTGAAACCTTGGTACAAAAACGGGGTACGTAAAGTGAACTTAAATGAATCTTTTTTCTTCATTCTTCTATGACTCATAATAAGGGCTTGAACGATGCGCCTTTTAATCATGTCCAGATCATAACGGAAGTAACTGATTAAAGGAAACAGGTCACGTGACATAGTAAAAAGTAATATATCTTATAATATAAGTGACCGATACCACCTTAAAAGGCGCAAATGCAATGCAATTGTCATTTTAAGCAATGTGATAGCAAAACAAAGCCAACTTTTCCTGTGTAAACTTCCCCCATTTCAAAGAACTCGTTTTATGACGTCACCAACTGGGGAATGTTACGTGACACAAAAGGAGACTTCCATCTGATTAAGAAAGTCAAATATTAGGTATTTTCATATTTTGGACAACTTACATATAAATATATCGACAGAGAATTGAAGATCTTTAAAATCTCTGCTGGGGGTCTGTTAAGGACGAAAATCCAGGCCTTAAGTTACTTGAGGATCAATGTTAAAATCTCCAGCTAGGTAACAATGTTTACTAGTTTTATCTATTTTGTCAAAACGTTCTGAGAAAAGTTTTGAGTAGTCTTCGATATTCGTTTTGGGGGGTTTATATGAAACGCCTACTAAACTACTAATATTTGTTTTTTGAATTTCTACGAAGAGAAATTGAGTCTGTTTCTCTGAAATTAGGTCGAAATTAGGCCGAAATTGAGTGCTGTTTCTCTGAAATTAGGTCGTCTTATTCCCTCATCCGGAGATCTGGTGGAGTTTGGTCTTTCATGGATAATGAGTTTATCGAAACGCAGAAATGCAACTTTGCCGTCCTTTCTGGCGTCATACATTCGCGGGAGAAGATCTCGCCTTCTATCCAAAACTCTCTCCGAGAAGTCTTCTCTTACATAGATTTCAGTTCCTTTTAGCTTTTTCTTGTTGGCCAAGATAGCTTCGCGGGTTTTATAGTTTAGAAACTTTGCGACGACTACTCGAGGTTTGACCAAGGAATTTGCAATCGGTCGGCGAGCACGGCCAACACGGTGGGCCCTCTCTATCGTGAAATCCTCTAACTGAAGTTTGTCAGGTAATATATTCCTGACTTTTTGTTCTGTATCATTCCATGATTCGGTAGTATCGTCGTGCACCGTTGAGAATATTTTATGAACATGCTAATGAAGTTGATATAAATATGGTAAAAGAAACGACTCCAATCAGCGAATTCTCTCGTGGTCTAATGGTTAGGGTTTGCGTTGGTGGTGGGTAAGCCATTGCATTGATTCTTAACCGGCCCGGCTTCGAATCCCGGTTCAGGCGGTAATTTTTTTTATAGTGAGGATAACATAATTATAATCGTTCTAAAATTTCTAAGTGTCGATTCCGATGTTCGTATAAAATTTCTGAGTCTCAAATTATTCATAGCGAACGTGGTAACAAAGGGAATTTTATGACGCAGTTGGTTAAACGGTACACGACGATACTACCCATGATTCAGATGGTTCTTCCGGAATCCCATCAAATCATATATTATTTCTGCGAGATCTGTTTTCTAGATCGTCGACTTTTATGAGGATATCGTCTGTATTGCTTCGTAGTTCTGAAACCACGGAAGCCACATCCTTTGTTTCACAGGCGTTGTGATTATTTTCTTTGACGAAGTCATCAAATTGTGCCTGTTTAAACTGAAGGCTGTTCTTGACGTCTTGGAGGTCTCGAATCAGTTGATCGACTCTCTTGTTGGTGGAATCCATGAATGCAGTAATAAAAGTCTTCATGGTTGATTCTTGTGACTTTAGCAACTCTTTCACCATACTAAGTGGAATAGAATCAACTTCTGGGTTCAAAGAACTTTGGTTTTTGTCCGAGCTGGATTTCGAGCGTGTGGACTCCATTGCTAATTATGCTTAGCATGCATGCATGTGTCGTGATACAATATTAACTCCTGGTGAATTTTTTTTTGCACCAGTGCATTTGTCAGTTTTGCACCATTTTTTCTGGTTTGGGATTTTTCAGGGTTAGGGTTTTGTTTGGGTTTGCATTTATTTAGCATAAAAACTTCTGTCAGTACTTGCCAAAATCGTATTTCTTTCTCTCATATCTAAAGTGATATTACCTGAATGATTCAACTCTCGCTGAAGTCTAACTTATAAGACTTCAGAAAACATTATATTTTTGTTAATGTTTATTGTACTTGAATCCTGTTGAAAACTAAATGCCTGGTACAGTTCACTCATGTTCTTGTTCATGTATACGCCACTTTAATTCATAATTGCGTATTCCCGTCTCGATAGTTTAACCACGCACATATACACAAAATATGATCATTATCATGTGAAAGAGCATGGTGATATCAGCGATCTTGAGTAATTGTAGCCTAAAAATCAGTGAAGTTACATCCATTTTCACTTAGAGATATTTGTATGTGAAAAACAACGGAGGACTTCTAGCTTCGCTTTCATGGAAATGCCTATAACTCAAGATCAATTATCTACATTGCTCTAGAACTGAACAAATGTACTAGTTTTATTTTATTCATGTGGAGGCATTAGTTTCCCTCCACAGGTTAATCTTCCATATTATGCCAAGTAGGAGGCTGCCATTATGAAAGTGGTGTATAACTCACAGACAATTGCGAAAATCTGTGAGATCCACTTTTATCAATGTTAGGAATAATTGTACTTGTGAACTCTGTACTGGTTTTACTCTGCTTGTAATAGTTGAGAACGGCATTTGCACAGTGCAACACTGACAGTTGATAACTTTTGGAGTCTGAGAGGCTGAGAATGGTTATTCACAGCCCTCTCTGCGCTATATAATTTTCTAGATCTGATCAGATTGCAGGAGACCATTTTGAAAAGTAAGAATGGTGCGTAATATTTATAAATGAATTACAAGTTAGGTTGGCTGGGGACCTGGGCAAGGGAAAGTTGCACCAGTGCCAAAAAACTGCACCGGTCCAAATATACTGTAAATCTGTAACACGCAACACATGCCTTTGGAAAAGTCAACAAAGAGAGCAACTAATACTATGACCTAAAAGACCTGCACAACATTTGCCAGATCGACAAGTTTTAAGAGAATCGCTTGTATTCTCACAGAGTTACGTTTGGGGGAAAAGGTTTACCCTCCACCGGAAAATTCAGTACATTAATTTGCAAATTCGTATGTACTTGATTTGAACTTTTCTTTGAAACGTTGTAATCGCAGAAATGCGTATAACGAGTAAAACTAGCCGCCTTGGATGGTGAGCTGTAAATGTCAATACGTATAATAACATTTGTATCGGATGTTTTAAGCCTTCAATTTTCAACGTTAATCTTGAATAATAATCGACAAAATTTACAGGATTTCTTCTTGTATTCATTAGCTATCAGTATGGGCCAATTTTCAGCGAATTTCAATCAACTCTTTCCTCACCACTTACTCTACACGGAGATAGGATCAGGTATTCCACGCCGATGTCAAAACTGAGACTATTAATTGACGTTTCGTAAAGACACAAAACTGTTAAACACTAATTTGTAATTGATCAGTAGTTTTCTACTGATTCTTTTTGGAACAATTCAGTAGCAAGGTCATTGAAGCTAGTACGTACTCAGGTTTCCTCGTGTGTGGTAAGTTATGTCGTCATAGATGAAAAGTTTGAATGCTAAAAGTAAATGTAGTTTGGATATTAATTCTTAAGAGTGGCTCTCGACCAATATCGAAAATTCTGTAAAACATACAGTTGAAAAGCTGACATATTTTATCTGATGTGCAGAAAAAAGGTCGCGTAAATTGTCTGGACAACAGAGAACTGGTACATACTGAATAGATTCCATCTTACAACGGAACATCTTACTCATAACTGCAGATGAAGTGTTACCTGTTTTTCAACACATACTGATGCAAAGTCAAGCGGTAAATTCAGCACACTTGTATTGTTATATTTCTGAGGAATCTAACATTTCGCTAAACAAAGTTAACTGTGTTCTAAAAACAATCAGCTTTACCCTTTCATTTGAAATAATCCATCTTATGTTTCATTTTCGCGCTAATCAGAACATGGAAATTAAACAAGGCACACGTGTACAAAAGCATTTTAAAACTGATTATACTATCTGTAATAGTCAGGTTGAGTTCTGCTTGACACTAAAACTAAGAAAAGAGAGTTTAAGCGATGTGCAAGACTGTTTTGATCTCTATTGTTTTACTAAAAATATCAGCGTGTCAGATCATTAATGAATCAAAGGTAGTCTTCTAGTTTGACACTTGAAGAAAGATAAGAGATTTTAAGCAATTTCTAAAACGTAATGTGAGAATTCTCCGTGTGAAATCAATAATGAATCCAAAGGTTTTCTTCTAATTTTCATGTAATGTGTCGATAGAAGCGGTTACGGTTACTGTGGTTACACCTGTTATAACACCGATGTTACATGATATACCTGGAGAGGGATATGACAAGGTGACTAGATACACGTGGATATATATGTGGGCCGGTATTTCCTTTTCGATCAGAGTCTTGCTCTTACCTTGCCATTGCAGCATTGGTTCTTCAACTCTGTACTAAACCAATATTGGTTGTTAGTACAAAGCGAACTACCTACGACTCAGTTAAACATGAAGGCAGTCCTGTTAGTTGTGTTCATTGGAGTGTTTTCAGAAATTACTACCATTGCCGCCCAAGGTAAAGCAATTTTCTTATTTAAAGGGTCTGTGTCACGGTAATACTTTACATTCGTTCTTCCGGGCCGGTAAGAGCTATTCTACAGATTTTGATATGAACTAACGAACCGCCTCCCGGTTTGCGCAGTGGTTAAGCTCCTGTCTGGGAGGTCGTGGGTTCAAACCCCGGCCAGGCCAACACTCAGGGTTTTAAAATAACTGAGTAGAAGGTGCTGCCTTTACACAGTCAAGTCAAGTCAAGTCAAACTTTATTTAGACACGGTGATCTATCAGGTTAACTATACAAAAATACTAAAAGATATAAAATACCACAATTATTATTTTTTATTCTAGCGCTAATTATAATGCTTAAAACTATTGATATGTACATGTATGAAATATACAATATAATAAAACGAAAAATCCCTGTTTTACAAAGATGCCGTGTTTGTTGTGAAATTGAAACCTCGTATTTTAGCCTTGAAATTTATCAGCGATGGCGCTTGTCGTATTTGCACAGGTAAGTTATTCCACAAAGCTGCTCCGCTGTAACTAAAGCTTTTTTTGCCATAGTTAGTATGAGGCAGTGGAAGTATCAGCTTATGTTCCGAATTCCTTAGGTTATACTTTGAGTTGTTATTCCAATGGAATTTTGTTGTAAGGTAATCCGGAGTTTCATTGTGCAAAGTTTTATAAACCATAACTGATTTAGCAATTTCCCGCTGATGGCTTAACCTTTCCCAATTGAGGGTTTGGAAAAGTTCGTCCGCGCGGCTAAGGTTATGATACGCGCAGCGCGATTTTGGAGTTTTTGAAGTTTTTCTGAAAGGCCTTTACTGCAATTTCCCCAGACAACATTGTAATAATCGAAGTGAGGTTGGATCAGGCCTTGAAATACAGTGAGTAGCGTTTCACGTGGGACGAAACTGCGAAAGCGCTTAATTGCACTAATACCCGAAGCAATTTTCTGAGAAATCATTTTAATGTGACTTTCTCAGTTCAGATTCTGATCTATGACAACCCCAAGAGACTTGGTAGATGACACCTGATTAATAGGGACACCATCAATGTCAAAACTGGGATCTTCATTCAAATGCACTAACCGCTGTCGAGAGCCAATAAGGAGAAATTCAGTTTTTGTCATGTTCAATGTCAACTTATTGGCTGCTAACCAGACGTTGATTCTATTTAGATCCTCATTAATGTGTTCGTTGATGATGTTCATGTCACTACCGGCAAAAGTTAAACTGGTGTCATCTGCGTACATCCTTGGTTCAGAATATAATAAACAGTTGGGTAGGTCGTTTATATAGAGCAAAAACAATAACGGTCCCAGTATGGTCCACTGTGGAACGCCACTCCTTACAACTGTTTGAGATGACTTATGGCCATTGATTTGGCACGTTTGAGTGCGATCGAATAGATAAGAGCTAAACCACTGCAATGTTGAGCCGTGAATACCGTAGTGACCTAGCTTGGATAAGAGGATGTTTAGGTCTACGGTATCGAAAGCTTTTTTTAAATCTAGGCGATCAATATTCAAAGACCAAGTATCCGTGGCTTCCAATAGGGCAGTGACAGTTGAGTGCAAGTGACAGTAAACGGTTAGACCTTCACGTCTTCTCAGATAAGGACGTAAAATGGTAGGACCAGTGTCCCCAATTAGCTGCAAAGCTAAATACATTGACACTTAAGGTTACCGTATACCTTCGCGGCATGTTTTCTTTAAAAAAAATTTTTTGGAATCCTTTTGAAATTGATGGATTGATCTTCATCTTTCCGAAAAAAACATTTTTTAAACATGCAAAAGTTTGCGAGATATTAGAAAAAAACGTAATTTGAAGGAAAGTAAATAAATCCCTTAGGCGTGATAAATCCCTCTGATCCCATTACGTGCCACAGGCACCCCGCTGAATTTTTGCGGGAAACTACATCCGGAGCTTCAGACTCACAGTGATCCGTGACTCGTGAGTTCAGTGATTTTATAGCGTTTAATTTACCGGTATATCGATCGTGGATATGTCCAGAAGAGAAAAGAATAATCCTTGGATAAAAGGTAAAAAAAGAAGACAGGCCCCAAGAAGATTCAAGAGAATGAGCTCGAGAAGGAGCAAAGTTTCAATACGGAGAAGAAAGTGATGCTCGCGGAAAGCGACAAAGGCTCGTGGTTCGAACAGCCTTCATGTTCGACGACTCCCACTTCGAGTTCTATTAGTACTGCTACAACTCCGACGGAAAGCTGCTCAGCTAGTAGGCTTAAACTTTTGCCAGGTACAAGAAAAGAGACGGAAGATTCAGAGAGTAGCAGCGAGTCCGCATCCGACTCCGATTCTAACTGATGTCTTGGGTGACTCGCAGTTTCCAACCTGGGCCGTGGTCAATCCAGGAGTTCTAAATCGTGAACTTGAGCGAAGTTCAGCCGGTCGATTTTGCGGAACTGAAGGAACCATCGCAGTTAACATAGCAGGTTTAGGATCAACATCAACGTTCGGAGCACGAGGTTGCCTGCCATTCGCTTTTCCCTTCGCTCTTGTTTGCGGAGTTGCCTTTCGACGCGATTTAGTTTTCGATATCCGGCCCTCTCCCTTCTTGGTACAACCCGTTGATTTACCTTTCTTTTTCCCATTTTGCGCATTATATCTCTAGTTTTGGCCATAACACAACGTTCTTTTGAATATTTGTGACACGACACTAGTATGTATGTTTCTTATGCAATTTGAGCCACGTACTAATTTCCCGCGAATTTCTGGACTTGATTTATAAGCTCCGGGGATCCTTACATATAATTGGCTGGTTGGTTTAAGTGTTGACGTTTGCTTTGATGAAGTGTGATGTGTTTCCTAACCTTCAGAAGCCAAAAACGCCGATAGATTTTTATGCGTATTAACTGTCTTTGGGTGAATTTATAGGGTATGAAGACTTGTCAGATCTTGATGAAACTTGGCCTAGTGTTAGAAGAGCTACATATGAACCAAAGTGTATGAGCGTTTAGCGATATTTTAATTATTTTTCTTATAAGAGTACTTGCCGTGATGAAACACAGAAACTATTTCGATTGAAACTTTGAAGATGAATTGCATTTGAACAAAGTAAAATATTAAAAAACGCTCACACAGTTTGACAGGTCATCATGTGCTGATTGACATTATTCAGCGGAATCGTCCGTAGGCGCGAACGCGGAGGGACATAAATTCACTTCTGTGAGACTCGTCTTTTTTGCGTTTGTTGCCTTAGCATTTACTGAAAATGTAATATTTGTGCAAAAAAAAAACATTCTACATTATATAACCTTTCCAGTGATATATAGGTTTCTATACTTTCCTATAAAATGATGCGCGTGCGATTTTATTTGCGAGAGACACCCCCGAAGGTATACGGTAACCTTAATTATATAAATAAAGTCACTTTTACTTACTTAAACTCTCGGCCATGTGGGATGCTTAAAATGACTAACAAATAGTGTATATAAACAGTCTCCAGGGAATATATTGAAAATTCTTTCAATCAAGCATTGAGGGAGGGAAGTTTACCTATTTGTATCCAATTAACAGCCACGAAACGAGCGATTACTCGATACATGCGCAGTACCATGACACAGCCCCTTTAACTTCACCGGCATCGCGCACAATGATCCGGGTCTTTTATCCTCTAACTGCGGCAGATTTGAAAGGAAATCGGTCGAGCATTTCAGACCTCCATTAGCTAAATATACGCGCATTTACAAAAGATTTCTACTGATATATGCTGGTTGAATGCAATACTGTCCACTTTTGGAGTTCTTTAAAACCCTGTACAAAAAAATTACATGTTGGATTTTAAAGATGAAATAACTATCTCTCGGTTGAACATATTTCATAAAGGATACTCTGAAGATAAGTAGTTTCTTTTTGCCACCGAAAACAACATATTTTGACAAGTTTCATAAGTCATTTCAATATTCAGTCTTAATTTTTCACGCAAAAGTAATCTATCTTAAAAACTTACATGGTGTAAATGTTAGGGGGAGTTTTAATAAACAAATTCCCCCCTTTTCGAACATATTTCACCGCGTTTTTGTTGTCTCTTTCCGAGGTTGAATTTCTGGGGTTCGTTTTCTGCGCATTATCCTCATTAGAATTCAAAAACACAATGGCTTCAAGCACGAGTAATCATCTGCGTGAATCGCTAATTACCACCTTGCACCGCCTCCTTACCTCCCGCCCGTATCCCCAAGAACTTGTGTGTACAATTTCGAATCGTAAAGCGCGGCAAATTTCAATAGCACGTCTCAAGCCTGCCCTCAATCGCCCGATTGCTCCAAAATGTGTTCAAGCGATCGGAACGTAGATATGGAGACCAGGGGCGATCGCAATCGCTTGAATAGAACTCAGCCGGATCGTTTACGATCGTCCCGCTAGGGTTTCAATATATTTCCATGCTGTTCTGTTAGTTTGGAAGTTTTGGAAGTTCACTTTTCAAACCGGCGTTGCTTGGAATTCAAGACAGTGAGCGTTAGTCCTTCACAATTAGTCATTCCTGAGTTAAGATTACAATATGACAAGTCAACTCTTGTCGTTATTTGCTAGTTTAATTCACTTCTATAGCACACAACAACTTGAGAAACGTCTCATTTTAAAGCTGAGGATTTCAAATATCCATGTTTACATTAGCTTATGATGCGCTAATGTTTTCTATGTTGTTCTGTTAGTTTGAAAGTTCACTTTTGAAACCGGCGTTGCTTTGAATTCACAACAGTGAGTTCTCATTCCAGTCCGTGGAATCACAAGTCAACTCCTAGCTTTGAATTTAAAACAGTGAACGCGAGCTCGAGTCCAGATGATAAGTCAACTCCTTTCGTTCTTTGCTAGTTTCACTTCTAAAGCACATAGCAACTTGAGAAACGTCTCATTTTAAAGCTAAGGATTCAAATACCGTTTTTACAATCGTGTTCCTATACGCTTTCTACGTCGTTATATCAGTTTTTTTATGTTTCCAATTCAAACCTGCTTTGCTTTGAATACAAAATAGCGAGCGCTTCACGTTTTGAGTGCAGATAAAAAGCCGTGAACTCGTTGCGTTCTTTGGTAGTTTTACTTCCTAAGCAAACAGAAGCATATAAAACGTCTCATTTTAAATCTGAGGATATCAAAAATCCATTTTTATGTTTCTCTATGATAGCTCATTCGAAATTAGCCTGCGTACAGCATCCCCTACTTGAGGGAGAACGGCGATTTCATCGTTTCCGTTTCTCCCTACATGGGGAGAAACGGAAACGAACCGATGAAATCGCCGTTCTCCCTCAAGTAGGGGATGCTGTACGCAGGCTAATTCGAAATGTGAAAGCCTGGAGAATGTGTTTTCATACTAAGTTAGCCTATAGGAATTAATTTTATTATATTTATTTAGCAAACTCAATGAAGCTAGAATGTGTACTCAAGTTTCCACGTGTGTGGTAAATTATGTGGTTCTAGATGAAACGTTTGAATGCTAAAAGTAAATGTAGTTTGGATATGAATTCTTAAGAGTGGCTCTCGACCAATAGGTCGAGAGAGAGAGAGTAGTGCAGCGGTTAAGCGCTTCGCCTCTCACCTCTGTGGCCCAGGTTCGATTCCCGGATACGGCGCCACATGTGACTTGAGTCTGCTGGTATCTCGCCCTTGCTCCGAGGGTTTTTCCAATTTGATTTGTGGATTTGCCGGGACCTGGCTTTGATCAGCCCCCATTGTTGTTTCAGGTCTCGTTAGAAATTCAGAGTATTTTTAATATCGAACATACAGTTGAAAAGCAGACAACTTTTATCTGATGTGCAGAAAAAAAGGCCACGTAACTGGGGATTTAATTGTCTGGACAACAGAGAACTGCTACATACTGAATAAATGCCATCTTACAACGGAATATCTTACTCATAACTGTAGATGAAGTAACTGTGTTCTAGAAACATTCATTTGAAATAATCCATCTTATGTTTCATTTTCGCGCTAATCAGAACATTGAAATTAAACAAGGTACACGTGTAGAAAAGCATTTTTAAACTGATTATACTATCTGTAATAGTCAGGTTGAGTTCTGCTTGACACTAAAACTAAGATAAGAGACAAGACTGTTTTGATCTCTATTGTTTTACTAAAAATATCACCGCGACAGATCATTAATGAATCAAAGGGTTTTCTTCTAGTTTGACACTTGAAGAAATATAAAAGATTTTAAGCAATTTCTAAAACGTAATGTGAGAATTCTCCGTGTGAGATCAATAATGAATTCAAAGGTTTTCTTCTAATCTTAATAATAATAACGGATTAATCAGTGGCATTTCCACGAGGTGGCTCTTCACCACTGATGGGCCTACGATTTAACGTCCTTATCCGAGAAGACGTGAAGGTCTAACCATTTGCCCCCATTGTTGTTTCAGGTCTCGTTAGAAATTCAGCATCGGGCAGAATGACGCGAGACATCCGGGACTTATTATACCATCTTAATTAGCTGCCAGCGGCAAATTCGAAAGCGAGTTAGTCAATCGTAACAAAGAAAACGGCCCCAAAAGCTGAAGTAGTGTCAGTGAATCCTCAAATTTCGTCAAATTCACTGGCTTTATACGTATGCTACACACCGCATTTTGAAGACGACATTATAATAAACAATTTGCGCGCAATAATTTAACTTGGCGGGAAAAGCAAATCATATCGATTCGACAACGAAAGTCCGTGTTTTCAAGATTTATTTGTATGAGAAAAAGCTATTCCTTTGACTTCAGCTTGATTTTCTCGTCGAAATCTGGCTCGATTTTTATGCTACAAACGGCAAAAGTTTCTTTAATGTCTCAGTAAACCATGTCTATATTTTGGCAGAGTTCTGTTGATAATGTTTCATATCGTAGTGAAGTTTTCTAGAAGCCATGTTATTGACTGAACTGCGCTCGCCATATTTGGGTTCCAAGCGATTCGCGGCCGCTCGTTTGAACTGCTGTAACTCCGCCTCCTCTCTACTGGGCACAATGCCGCTAATTACCTATTGAATTTTCCATGTGGCGCGGGCACTGTTAACAAAATTTAAATGCAACTGAACGGTGTCTAAAATAAATCCACTTTCGACTCTGTTCACAACATACTGGTCCATACTCGTGCCGTGTAAACACTGATCTTACGAATCATTTCAACTCGATAGCGACTGCAAGGGAGGCAAAGCAAGCAAACAGTGCGCGGTGGCGTGTAGCTTCTCTCTAGAGTTCAAAATCTTTTGCTCGCGGCGCTGATGCAGCTAGTTGCACGAGTTTAAAAAACTTTTACTAGCTTGTATGGAGTTTGAAATCTTTCGCTCGCATTTCTCGTGCGAACAATGCTGAGGTTCACTTTTATTTAACTAGTTTCACAACTTGGCACTAAAATAAAGCTTGTTCAATTTCACTTAGGCTTTTCGAATAAGCTCTAAATGCAGACATGATACTCCATTTTAATTTTCACATAAGTCAAACGTCGAACGCAAACAAAATAGGTTTGCAAACTTCGCGCGGCAAAACTTAATATAACCTACAAAGTCCGTCCAAGTAGTAGCCTCACCCGCAGCTCTTCTTAGGGATTGATTTTGCGGTGATCTTTTCCTTTTACCGATTTAGCTATTTACCCAAGGTCTATTGAAATCTCTCAACGTGCTTTGGGATTTCAGTTAGTCCCATGACGAGATAGATGACAGTAATTGACAGGTCCAAGAGCCAGCATGGGAATGATGTAACATCAAGTAATCGTGCTATCTTTGGCTTGGGTGATTTGTTTCACAGCCATAACATTGTCTTTCTCTCTCGACATAGATTGGTTCTTCGCAGAGTGCAGCATACACCAAATATATAATACTTGATATCCTGTGAAATGCTCTGTTTCTTTCGACGTGTTCTACTTCATCCACGGTGATCGTTTTCCTTGAACGCCTTCCATGTCAGAGTTGAATAAAAATACGCGAACTAATAAAGATGCACTGAACGGAGTCTGAGGATTGTGACGTCATCCGAATTAACGAGAGCGCACTAAAAATTAGTATTCCTAATTAATGCATACGCCCTAAAATATGGGGCGTACGGCCTAAAAAAAAAATTCCTTAATTAATTCAATGGACAATAGGTTTGTGACGTCATCCTAATTAATACATACGCCCTAAAAATAAGCATAGCGCACCAAAATTAAAAGAGCGCACCAAAAAGGGGGGTAATTCCATCCCTCTCCCACTACTGTCCTGTTAGTTGTGTTCATTGGAGTCTTTTTAGAAATTACTACCATTGCCGCCCAAAGTAAAGAAATAGTTTTTCATCTCTTTTCGCTTCTTATTTAACCTGTATGTTATTGGACAACTTAACTTCACTGGCATCGCGCAGAATATCCTCTAACCTCTACCTCTATCCTACTCTTTTATCCTCTAATACACGAAAGAGATCGTCTTAAACGAATTGCATGTATTAAAAACTCAGGAAATGATTGGAATCTATATAAGAAAGCCAAAAATGCTGTTAATACAGCAATAAAACGTGCGCTAAAGCTGAATATTTTAATGCATCTATTAAAAACTATGCTGGAAATATAAAGGAAACCTGGAAGACTATCAATCAAGTGCTTTCGCGTAAGTCTAAAACTACCACCATCAATCAACTAGACCTTAATGGAACAACATATACAGATAAAAATGATTTTGCACATCACATGAATAGTCATTTTTGTACTCTGAGCACACAGCTTGCTGATAAAATACCGGACTCCACAATAAAGCCTGAAGACTATATGCATTATACCGATACAGAATTCAAATTTCCATACACTAGAGAGCAGTATGTAAAAGCAATTATACTGAAGCTCTCTGCAGGAAAAGCTTGTGGGATTGATAATATATCGAGTAAATTACTCAAAATAGCATGTCCTGTTATAACATCGTCACTGACTAAATTATTTAATCAATCCTTTCGTTCTTTGCTAGTTTCACTTCTGAAGCACATAGCAAGTTGAGAAACGTCTCATTTTAAAGCTGGGGATTTCAAATACCATTTTTATAATCGTATCACTAATATACGCTTTCTACGTCTTTCTATCAGTTTTTATATGTTTCCTTTTCAAACCTGCTTTGCTTTGAATACAAAATAGCGAGCGCTTCACGTTTTGAATGCAGATAAAAAATCGTCAACTCGTTGCGGTCTTTGGTAGTTGTACTCAGTTCCGAAGTAAACAGAAACTTATAAAACGTCTCATTTTAAATCTGAGGATATCAAAAAATCCATTTTTATATGGTAGCTCATTCGAAAGGTGAAAGCCTGGAGAATGTGTTTTCATATTAAGTTAGCCTAGGAATTAATTTAGCAAACTCATTGAAGCTTGAATGTGTACTCAAGTTTCTTCGTGTGTGGTAAATTATGTGTTTATAGATAAACGTTTGAATGCTAAAAGATATGTAGTTTGGATATGAATTCTTAAGAGTGGTTCTCGACCAATAGGTCGAGAGAGAGAGAGAGTGGTGCAGTGGTTAAGCGGTTCGCCTCTCACCTCTGTGGCCCTGGTTCGATTCCCGGATGCGGCGCCACATGTGACTTGAGTTTGCTGGTATCTCGCCCTTGCTCCGAGGGTTTTTCCAATTTGATCTGTGGATTTGCCGGAACCTGGCTTTGATCAGCCCCCATTGTTGTTTCAGGTCTCGTTAGAAATTCAGAGTATTTTTTATATCGAACATTCGCTTAAAATACAGTTGAAAAGCAGACATCTTTTATGTGATGTGCCGAAAAAAGGACGCGTAAATGGGGATTTAATTGTCTGGACAACAGAGAACTGGTACATACTGAATAAATTCCATCTTACAACGGAATATCTTACTCATAACTACTGATGCAAAGTCAAGCGCTAAATTCAGCACACTTGTATTGTTACATTTCTGAAGAATCTAACATTTCGCTTAACAAATTAAAGTTAACTGTGTTCTAAAAAACATTCAGCTTTACGCTTTCATTTGAAATAATCCATCATATGTTCTATTTTCGCGCTAATCAGAACATTGAAATTAAACAAGGCATACGTGTAGAAAAGCATTTTTAAACTGATTATACTATCTGTAATAGTCAGGTTGAGTTCTGCTTGACACTAAAACTAAGATAAGAGAGTTTAGGCGATGTGCAAGACTGTTTTGATCTCTATTGTTTTACTAAAAACATCAGCGCGTCAGATCATTAATGAATCAAAGGATTTTCTTCTAGTTTCACACTTGAAGAAAGATAAGAGATTTTAAGCAATTTCTAAAACGTAATGTGAGAATTCTCCGTATGAGACCAATAATGATTCGAAAGGTTTTCTTCTAATTTTAATAATAATAATAATTACGGATTAATCAGTGGCATTTCCACGAGGTGGCTCTTCATCCACTGATGGGCCTACGATTCACGTCCTTATCCGAGAAGACGTGAAGGTCTAACCATTTGCAGCTCGTGAACGAAATTGTTTCACAAAGGCAGCATCTTCTACTCAGTTATTTTAAGACCATGAGTTTTGGTCCGGCCGGAGTTTGAGCCCCCGACCTCCCGCACAACACTGACCGGCGCTTAGCCACTTAGCTAACCGGAAGGTTAGTTTAATGTTTTGACTAGATACACGTGGATATATATGCGGGCCGGTATTTGCTTTTCGATCAGAGTCTTGCTCTTGTCTTGCCATTGCAGCATTGGTTCTTCAACTCTGTACTAAACCATGCAGTATTCGTTGTTAGTACAAAGCGAACTACCTACGACTCATTTAAACATGAAGGCAGTCCTGTTAGTTGTGTTCATTGGAGTCTTTTCAGAAATTACTACCATTGCCGCCCAAGGTAAAGAAATAGTTTTTCATCTCTTTTCGCTTCTTATTTAACCTGTTACTGGACAACTTAATTTCATTGGCATCGCGCAGAATGATCCTCCTCTTTTATCCTCTAACCTCTACCTCTATCCTCCTCTTTTATCCTCTAATACACTAAAGAGATCGTCTTAAACGAATTGCATGTATTAAAAACTCAGGAAATGATTGGAATCTATATAAGAAAGCCAAAAATGCTGTTAATACTGCAATAAAACGTGCGCTAAAGCTGAATATTTTAATACATATATTAAAAACTATGCTGGACTGATATAAAGGAAATCTGGAAGACTATCAATCAAGTGCTTTCGCGTAAGTCCAAAACTACCAATCAATCAACTAGACCTTAATGGAACAACATATACAGATAAAAGTTATATTGCACATCACATGAATAGTCATATTTGTACTCTGGGCACACGGCTTGCTGATAAAATACCTGACTCCACGATAAAGCCTGAAGACTATATGCATTATACCGATACAGAATTCAAATTTCCATACACTAGAGAGCCGTAAGTAAAAGAAATTATACTGAAGCTCTCTGCAGGAAGAGCTTGTGGGATTGATAATATATCGAGTAAATTACTCAAAATATAGCATGTCCTGTTATAACATCGTCACTGACTAAATTATTTAATCAATCCTTTCGTTCTTTGCTGGTTTCACTTCTAAAGCACATAGGAACTTGAGAAACGTCTCATTTTAAAGCTGGGGATTTCAAATACCGTTTTTTATAATGGTGTTCCTACACTTTCTACGTCGTTTTATCAGTGTTTATATGTTTCCTTTTCAAACCTGCTTTGCTTTGAATACAAAATAGCGAGCGCTTCACGTTTTGAGTGCAGATAAAAAATCGTCAACTCGTTGCGGTCTTTGGTAGTTGTACTCAGTTCCGAAGTAAACAGAAACTTATAAAACGTCTCATTTTAAATCTGAGGATATCAAAAATCCATTTTTATATGGTAGCTCATTCGAAAGGTGAAAGCCTGGAGAATGTGTTTTCATATTAAGTTAGCCTAGGAATTAATTTTATTATATTTATTTAGCAAACTCATTGAAGCTTGAATGTGTACTCAAGTTTCTTCGTGTGTGGTAAATTATGTGTTTATAGATAAACGTTTGAATGCTAAAAGATATGTAGTTTGGATATGAATTCTTAAGAGTGGTTCTCGACCAATAGGTCGAGAGAGAGAGAGAGTGGTGCAGTGGTTAAGCGGTTCGCCTCTCACCTCTGTGGCCCAGGTTCGATTCCCGGATGCGGCGCCACATGTGACTTGAGTTTGCTGGTATATCGCCCTTGCTCCGAGGGTTTTTCCAATTTGATCTGTGGATTTGCCGGGACCTGGCTTTGATCAGCCCCCATTGTTGTTTCAGGTCTCGTTAGAAATTCAGAGTATTTTTTATATCGAACATTCGCTTAAAATACAGTTGAAAAGCAGACATCTTTTATGTGATGTGCCGAAAAAAGGACGCGTAAATGGGGATTTAATTGTCTGGACAACAGAGAACTGGTACATACTGAATAAATTCCATCTTACAACGGAATATCTTACTCATAACTACTGATGCAAAGTCAAGCGCTAAATTCAGCACACTTGTATTGTTACATTTCTGAAGAATCTAACATTTCGCTTAACAAATTAAAGTTAACTGTGTTCTAAAAACATTCAGCTTTACGCTTTCATTTGAAATAATCCATCATATGTTCTATTTTCGCGCTAATCAGAACATTGAAATTAAACAAGGCATACGTGTAGAAAAGCATTTTTAAACTGATTATACTATCTGTAATAGTCAGGTTGAGTTCTGCTTGACACTAAAACTAAGATAAGAGAGTTTAGGCGATGTGCAAGACTGTTTTGATCTCTATTGTTTTACTAAAAATATCACCGTGTCAGATCATTAATGAATCAAAGGATTTTCTTCTAGTTTCACACTTGAAGAAAGATAAGAGATTTTAAGCAATTTCTAAAACGTAATGTGAGAATTCTCCGTATGAGACCAATAATGATTCGAAAGGTTTTCTTCTAATTTTAATAATAATAATAATTACGGATTAATCAGTGGCATTTCCACGAGGTGGCTCTTCATCCACTGATGGGCCTACGATTCACGTCCTTATCCGAGAAGACGTGAAGGTCTAACCATTTGCAGCTCGTGAACGAAATTGTTTCACAAAGGCAGCATCTTCTACTCAGTTATTTTAAGACCATGAGTTTTGGTCCGGCCGGAGTTTGAGCCCCCGACCTCCCGCACAACACTGACCGGCGCTTAGCCACTTAGCTAACCGGAAGGTTAGTTTAATGTTTTGACTAGATACACGTGGATATATATGCGGGCCGGTATTTGCTTTTCGATCAGAGTCTTGCTCTTGTCTTGCCATTGCAGCATTGGTTCTTCAACTCTGTACTAAACCATGCAGTATTCGTTGTTAGTACAAAGCGAACTACCTACGACTCATTTAAACATGAAGGCAGTCCTGTTAGTTGTGTTCATTGGAGTCTTTTCAGAAATTACTACCATTGACGCCCAAGGTAAAGAAATAGTTTTTCATCTCTTTTCGCTTCTTATTTAACCTGTTACTGGACAACTTAATTTCATTGGCATCGCGCAGAATGATCCTCCTCTTTTATCCTCTAACCTCTACCTCTATCCTCCTCTTTTATCCTCTAATACACTAAAGAGATCGTCTTAAACGAATTGCATGTATTAAAAACTCAGGAAATGATTGGAATCTATATAAGAAAGCCAAAAATGCTGTTAATACTGCAATAAAACGTGCGCTAAAGCTGAATATTTTAATACATATATTAAAAACTATGCTGGACTGATATAAAGGAAATCTGGAAGACTATCAATCAAGTGCTTTCGCGTAAGTCCAAAACTACCAATCAATCAACTAGACCTTAATGGAACAACATATACAGATAAAAGTTATATTGCACATCACATGAATAGTCATATTTGTACTCTGGGCACACGGCTTGCTGATAAAATACCTGACTCCACGATAAAGCCTGAAGACTATATGCATTATACCGATACAGAATTCAAATTTCCATACACTAGAGAGCCGTAAGTAAAAGAAATTATACTGAAGCTCTCTGCAGGAAGAGCTTGTGGGATTGATAATATATCGAGTAAATTACTCAAAATATAGCATGTCCTGTTATAACATCGTCACTGACTAAATTATTTAATCAATCCTTTCGTTCTTTGCTGGTTTCACTTCTAAAGCACATAGGAACTTGAGAAACGTCTCATTTTAAAGCTGGGGATTTCAAATACCGTTTTTTATAATGGTGTTCCTACACTTTCTACGTCGTTTTATCAGTGTTTATATGTTTCCTTTTCAAACCTGCTTTGCTTTGAATACAAAATAGCGAGCGCTTCACGTTTTGAGTGCAGATAAAAAATCGTCAACTCGTTGCGGTCTTTGGTAGTTGTACTCAGTTCCGAAGTAAACAGAAACTTATAAAACGTCTCATTTTAAATCTGAGGATATCAAAAATCCATTTTTATATGGTAGCTCATTCGAAAGGTGAAAGCCTGGAGAATGTGTTTTCATATTAAGTTAGCCTAGGAATTAATTTTATTATATTTATTTAGCAAACTCATTGAAGCTTGAATGTGTACTCAAGTTTCTTCGTGTGTGGTAAATTATGTGTTTATAGATAAACGTTTGAATGCTAAAAGATATGTAGTTTGGATATGAATTCTTAAGAGTGGTTCTCGACCAATAGGTCGAGAGAGAGAGAGAGAGAGTGGTGCAGTGGTTAAGCGGTTCGCCTCTCACCTCTGTGGCCCTGGTTCGATTCCCGGATGCGGCGCCACATGTGACTTGAGTTTGCTGGTATCTCGCCCTTGCTCCGAGGGTTTTTCCAATTTGATCTGTGGATTTGCCGGAACCTGGCTTTGATCAGCCCCCATTGTTGTTTCAGGTCTCGTTAGAAATTCAGAGTATTTTTTATATCGAACATTCGCTTAAAATACAGTTGAAAAGCAGACATCTTTTATGTGATGTGCCGAAAAAAGGACGCGTTAATGGGGATTTAATTGTCTGGACAACAGAGAACTGGTACATACTGAATAAATTCCATCTTACAACGGAATATCTTACTCATAACTACTGATGCAAAGTCAAGCGCTAAATTCAGCACACTTGTATTGTTACATTTCTGAAGAATCTAACATTTCGCTTAACAAATTAAAGTTAACTGTGTTCTAAAAACATTCAGCTTTACGCTTTCATTTGAAATAATCCATCCTATGTTCTATTTTCGCGCTAATCAGAACATTGAAATTAAACAAGGCATACGTGTAGAAAAGCATTTTTAAACTGATTATACTATCTGTAATAGTCAGGTTGAGTTCTGCTTGACACTAAAACTAAGATAAGAGAGTTTAAGCGATGTGCAAGACTGTTTTGATCTCTATTGTTTTACTAAAAACATCAGCGCGTCAGATCATTAATGAATCAAAGGATTTTCTTCTAGTTTCACACTTGAAGAAAGATAAGAGATTTTAAGCAATTTCTAAAACGTAATGTGAGAATTCTCCGTATGAGACCAATAATGATTCGAAAGGTTTTCTTCTAATTTTAATAATAATAATAATTACGGATTAATCAGTGGCATTTCCACGAGGTGGCTCTTCATCCACTGATGGGCCTACGATTCACGTCCTTATCCGAGAAGACGTGAAGGTCTAACCATTTGCAGCTCGTGAACGAAATTGTTTCACAAAGGCAGCATCTTCTACTCAGTTATTTTAAGACCATGAGTTTTGGTCCGGCCGGAGTTTGAGCCCCCGACCTCCCGCACAACACTGACCGGCGCTTAACCACTTAGCTAACCGGGAGGTTAGTCTAATGTTTTGACTAGATACACGTGGATATATATGTGGGCCGGTATTTGCTTTTCGATCAGAGTCTTGCTCTTGTCTTGCCATTGCAGCATTGGTTCTTCAACTCTGTACTAAACCAGTATTCGTTGTTAGTACAAAGCGAACTACCTACGACTCAGTTAAACATGAAGGCAGTCCTGTTAGCTGTGTTCATTGGAGTCTTTTCAGAAATTACTACCATTGCCGCCCAAGGTAAAGAAATAGTTTTTCATGTCTTTTCGCTTCTTATTTAACCTGTTATTGGACAACTTAACTTCATCGGCATCGCGCAGAATGATCCGAGTCTTTTATCCTCTAACCTCTACCTCTATCCTCCTCTTTTATCCTCTAACCTCTACCTCTATCCTCCTCTTTTATCCTCTAATACACGAAAGAGATCGTCTTAAACGAATTGCATGTATTAAAAACTCAGGAAATGATTGGAATCTATATAAGAAAGCCAAAAATGCTGTTAATACAGCAATAAAACGTGCGCTAAAGTTGAATATTTTAATACATATATTAAAAACTATGCTGGACTGATATAAAGGAAATCTGGAAGACTATCAATCAAGTGCTTTCGCGTAAGTCCAAAACTACCAATCAATCAACTAGACCTTAATGGAACATCATATACAGATAAAAGTTATATTGCACATCACATGAATAGTCATATTTGTACTCTGGGCACACGGCTTGCTGATAAAATACCTGACTCCACGATAAAGCCTGAAGACTATATGCATTATACCGATACAGAATTCAAATTTCCATACACTAGAGAGCCGTAAGTAAAAGAAATTATACTGAAGCTCTCTGCAGGAAGAGCTTGTGGGATTGATAATATATCGAGTAAATTACTCAAAATAGCATGTCCTGTTATAACATCGTCACTGACTAAATTATTTAATCAATCCTTTCGTTCTTTGCTGGTTTCACTTCTAAAGCACATAGGAACTTGAGAAACGTCTCATTTTAAAGCTGGGGATTTCAAATACCGTTTTTTATAATCGTGTTCCTACACTTTCTACGTCGTTCTATCAGTGTTTATATGTTTCCTTTTCAAACCTGCTTTGCTTTGAATACAAAATAGCGAGCGCTTCACGTTTTGAGTGCAGATAAAAAGTCGTCAACTCGTTGCGTTCTTTGGAAGTTTTACTCAGTTCCGAAGCAAACAGAAACATATAAAACGTCTCATTTTAAATGTGAGGATATCAAAAATCCATTTTTATATGATAGCTCATTCGAAAGGTGAAAGCCTGGAGAATGTGTTTTCATACTAACTTAGCCTAGGAATTAATTTTATTATATTTATTTAGCAAACTCATTGAAGCTAGAATGTGTACTCAAGTTTCCACGTGTGTGGTAAATTATGTGGTTCTAGATGAAACGTTTGAATGCTAAAAGTAAATGTAGTTTGGATATGAATTCTTAAGAGTGGCTCTCGACCAATAGGGCGAGAGAGAGAGTGGTGCAGTTGTTAAGCGCTTCGCCTCTCACCTCTGTGGCCCAGGTTCGAATCCCGGATGCGGCGTCACATGTGACTTGAGTTTGCTGATATTCTCGCCCTTGCTCCGAGGGTTTTTCCAATTTGATCTGTGGATTTGCCGGGACCTGGCTTTGATCAGCCCCCATTGTTGTTTCAGGTCTCGTTAGAAATTCAGAGTATTTTTTATATCGAACATTCGCTTAAAATACAGTTGAAAAGCAGACATCTTTTATGTGATGTGCCGAAAAAAGGACGCGTTAATGGGGATTTAATTGTCTGGACAACAGAGAACTGGTACATACTGAATAAATTCCATCTTACAACGGAATATCTTACTCATAACTACTGATGCAAAGTCAAGCGCTAAATTCAGCACACTTGTATTGTTACATTTCTGAAGAATCTAACATTTCGCTTAACAAATTAAAGTTAACTGTGTTCTAAAAACATTCAGCTTTACGCTTTCATTTGAAATAATCCATCATATGTTCTATTTTCGCGCTAATCAGAACATTGAAATTAAACAAGGCATACGTGTAGAAAAGCATTTTTAAACTGATTATACTATCTGTAATAGTCAGGTTGAGTTCTGCTTGACACTAAAACTAAGATAAGAGACAAGACTGTTTTGATCTCTATTGTTTTACTAAAAATATCAGCGCGTCAGATCATTAATGAATCAAAGGATTTTCTTCTAGTTTCACACTTGAAGAAAGATAAGAGATTTTAAGCAATTTCTAAAACGTAATGTGAGAATTCTCCGTATGAGACCAATAATGATTCGAAAGGTTTTCTTCTAATTTTAATAATAATAATAATTACGGATTAATCAGTGGCATTTCCACGAGGTGGCTCTTCATCCACTGATGGGCCTACGATTCACGTCCTTATCCGAGAAGACGTGAAGGTCTAACCATTTGCAGCTCGTGAACGAAATTGTTTCACAAAGGCAGCATCTTCTACTCAGTTATTTTAAGACCATGAGTTTTGGTCCGGCCGGAGTTTGAGCCCCCGACCTCCCGCACAACACTGACCGGCGCTTAACCACTTAGCTAACCGGGAGGTTAGTCTAATGTTTTGACTAGATACACGTGGATATATATGTGGGCCGGTATTTGCTTTTCGATCAGAGTCTTGCTCTTGTCTTGCCATTGCAGCATTGGTTCTTCAACTCTGTACTAAACCAGTATTCGTTGTTAGTACAAAGCGAACTACCTACGACTCAGTTAAACATGAAGGCAGTCCTGTTAGTTGTGTTCATTGGAGTCTTTTCAGAAATTACTACCATTGCCGCCCAAGGTAAAGCAATAGTTTTTCATGTCTTTTCGCTTCTTATTTAACCTGTTACTGGACAACTTAACTTCATTGGCATCGCGCAGAATGATCCGAGTCTTTTATCCTCTAATACACGAAAGAGATCGTCTTAACCGAATTGCATGTATTAAAAACTCAGGAAATGATTGAATCTATATAAGAAAGCCAAAAATGCTGTTAATACAGCAATAAAACGTGCGCTAAAGTTGAATATTTTAATACATATATTAAAAACTATGCTGGACTGATATAAAGGAAACCTGGAAGACTATCAATCAAGTGCTTTCGCGTAAGTCCAAAACTACCAATCAATCAACTAGACCTTAATGGAACATCATATACAGATAAAAGTTATATTGCACATCACATGAATAGTCATATTTGTACTCTGGGCACACGGCTTTCTGATAAAATACCTGACTCCACGATAAAGCCTGAAGACTATATGCATTATACCGATACAGAATTCAAATTTCCATACACTAGAGAGCCGTAAGTAAAAGAAATTATACTGAAGCTCTCTGCAGGAAGAGCTTGTGGGATTGATAATATATCGAGTAAATTACTCAAAATAGCATGTCCTGTTATAACATCGTCACTGACTAAATTATTTAATCAATCCTTTCGTTCTTTGCTATAGTTTCACTTTTGAAGCACATAGCAAGTTGAGAAACGTCTCATTTTAAAGCTGGGGATTTCAAATACCATTTTTATAATCGTATCACTAATATACGCTTTCTACGTCTTTCTATCAGTTTTTATATGTTTCCTTTTCAAACCTGCTTTGCTTTGAATACAAAATAGCGAGCGCTTCACGTTTTGAGTTCAGATAAAAAGTCGTCAACTCGTTGCGTTCTTTGGAAGTTTTACTCAGTTCCGAAGCAAACAGAAACATATAAAACGTCTCATTTTAAATGTGAGGATATCAAAAATCCATTTTTATATGATAGCTCATTCGAAAGGTGAAAGCCTGGAGAATGTGTTTTCATACTAAGTTAGCCTAGGAATTAATTTTATTATATTTATTTAGCAAACTCATTGAAGCTAGAATGTGTACTCAAGTTTCCACGTGTGTGGTAAATTATGTGGTTCTAGATGAAACGTTTGAATGCTAAAAGTAAATGTAGTTTGGATATGAATTCTTAAGAGTGGCTCTCGACCAATAGGTCTCGAGAGAGAGAGAGTGGTGCAGTGATTAAGCGGTTCGCCTCTCACCTCTGTGGCCCAGGTTCGATTCCCGGATGCGGCGTCACATGTGACTTGAGTTTGCTGATATTCTCGCCCTTGCTCCGAGGATTTTTCCAATTTGATCTGTGGATTGGCCGGGACCTGGCTTTGATTAACCCCCATTGTTGTTTCAGGTCTCGTTAGAAAGTCAGAGTATTTTTAATATCGAACATTCGGTTAAAATACAGTTGAAAAGTAGACATCTTTTATCTGATGTGCAGAAAAAAGGCCGCGTAAATGGGGATTTAATTGTCTGGACAACAGAGAACTGGTACATACTGAATAAATTCCAACTTACAACGGAATATCTTACTCAGAGCTACTGATGCAAAGTCAAGCGCTAAATTCAGCACACTTGTATTCTTACATTTCTGAAGAATCTAACATTTCGCTAAACAAATTAAAGTTAACCGAGTGTGTTCTAAAAACATTCAGCTTTACGCTTTCATTTGAAATAATCCATCTGATGTTTTATTTTCGCGCTAATCAGAACATGGAAATTAAACAAGGCACACGTGTAAGAAAAATCATTTTTAAACTGATTATACCATCTGTAATAGTCAGGTTGAGTTCTACTTGACACTAAAACTAAGAAAAGAGAGTTTAAGCGATGTGCAAGACTGTTTTGATCTCTATTGTTTTACTAACAATATCAGCGCGTTAGATCATTAATGAATCAAAGGATTTTCTTCTAGTTTCACACTTGAAGAAAGATAAGAGATTTTAAGCAATTTCTAAAACCTAATTTGAGAATTCTCCGTATGAGACCAATAATGAATGCAAAGGTTTTCTTCTAATTTTAATAATAATAATAATAATAATTACGGATTAATCAGTGGCATTTCCACGAGGTGGCTCTTCATCCACTGATGGGCGTACGATTTAACGTCCTTTTCCGAGAAGACGTGAAGGTCTAACCATTTGCAGCTCGTGAACGAAATTGTTTCACAAAGGCAGCATCTTCTACTCAGTTATTTTAAGACCATGAGTTTTGGTCCGGCCGGAGTTTGTGCCCCCGACCTCCCGCACAACACTGACCGGCGCTTAACCACTTAGCTAACCCGAAGGTTAGTCTAATGTTTTGACTAGATACACGTGGATATATATGTGGGCCGGTATTTGCTTTTCGATCAGAGTCTTGCTCTTGTCTTGCCATTGCAGCATTGGTTCTTCAACTCTGTACTAAACCATGCAGTATTCGTTGTTAGTACAAAGCGAACTACCTATACGACTCATTTAAACATGAAGGCAGTCCTGTTAGTTGTGTTCATTGGAGTCTTTTCAGAAATTACTACCATTGCCGCCCAAGTTAAAGAAATAGTTTTTCATCTCTTTTCGCTTCTTATTTAACCTGTTATTGGACAACTTAACTTCATTGGCATCGCGCAGAATGATCCTCCTCTTTTATCCTCTAACCTCTACCTCTATCCTCCTCTTTTATCCTCTAATACACGAGAGAGATCGTCTTAAACGAATTGCATGTATTAAAAACTAAGGAAATGATTGGAATCTATATAAGAAAGCCAAAAATGCTGTTAATACTGCAATAAAACGTGCGCTAAAGCTGAATATTTTAATACATATATTAAAAACTATGCTGGACTGATATAAAGGAAACCTGGAAGACTATCAATCAAGTGCTTTCGCGAAAGTCCAAAACTACCAATCAATCAACTAGACCTTAATGGAACAACATATACAGATAAAAGTTATATTGCACATCACATGAATAGTCATATTTGTACTCTGGGCACACGGCTTGCTGATAAAATACCTGACTCCACGATAAAGCCTGAAGACTATATGCATTATACCGATACAGAATTCAAATTTCCATACACTAGAGAGCCGTAAGTAAAAGAAATTATACTGAAGCTCTCTACAGGAAGAGCTTGTGGGATTGATAATATATCGAGTAAATTACTCAAAATATAGCATGTCCTGTTATAACATCATCACTGACTAAATTATTTAATCAATCCTTTCGTTCTTTGCTGGTTTCACTTCTAAAGCACATAGGAACTTGAGAAACGTCTCATTTTAAAGCTGGGGATTTCAAATACCGTTTTTTATAATCGTGTCCCTACGCTTTCTACGTCGTTCTATCAGTGTTTATATGTTTCCTTTTCAAACCTGCTTTGCTTTGAATACAAAATATCGAGCGCTTCACGTTTTGAGTGCAGATAAAAAGTCGTCAACTCGTTGCGTTCTTTGGAAGTTTTACTCAGTTCCGAAGCAAACAGAAACATATAAAACGTCTCATTTTAAATGTGAGGATATCAAAAATCCATTTTTATATGATAGCTCATTCGAAAGGTGAAAGCCTGGAGAATATGTTTACATACTAAGTTAGCCTAGGAATTAATTTTATTATATTTATTTAGCAAACTCATTGAAGCTAGAATGTGTACTCAAGTTTCCACGTGTGTGGTAAATTATGTGGTTCTAGATGAAACGTTTGAATGCTAAAAGTAAATGTAGTTTGGATATGAATTCTTAAGAGTGGCTCTCGACCAATAGGTCTCGATCGAGAGAGAGTGGTGCAGTGGTTAAGCGGTTCGCCTCTCACCTCTGTGGCCCAGGTTCGATTCCCGGATGCGGCGTCACATGTGACTTGAGTTTGCTGATATTCTCGCCCTTGCTCCGAGGGTTTTTCCAATTTGATCTGTGGATTGGCCGGGACCTGGCTTTGATCAACCCCCATTGTTGTTTCAGGTCTCGTTAGAAAGTCAGAGTATTTTTAATAACGAAGATTCGGTTAAAATACAGTTGAAATGTAGACATCTTTTATCTGATGTGCAGAAAAAAGGCCGCGTAAATGGGGATTTAATTGTCTGGACAACAGAGAACTGGTACATACTGAATAAATTCCATCTTACAACGGAATATCTTACTCAGAGCTACTGATGCAAAGTCAAGCGCTAAATTCAGCACACTTGTATTCTTACATTTCTGATTAATCTAACATTTCGCTAAACAAATTAAAGTTAACCGAGTGTGTTTTAAAAACATTCAGCTTTACGCTTTCATTTGAAATAATCCATCTGATGTTTTATTTTCGCGCTAATCAGAACATGGAAATTAAACAAGGCACACGTGTAGAAAAATCATTTTTAAAGTGATTATACTATCTGTAATAGTCAGGTTGAGTTCTACTTGACACTAAAACTAAGAAAAGAGAGTTTAAGCGATGTGCAAGACTGTTTTGATCTCTATTGTTTTACTAACAATATCAGCGCGTCAGATCATTAATGAATCAAAGGATTTTCTTCTAGTTTCACACTTGAAGAAAGATAAGAGATTTTAAGCAATTTCTAAAACCTAATTTGAGAATTCTCCGTATGAGACCAATAATGAATGCAAAGGTTTTCTTCTAATTTTAATAATAATAATAATAATAATAATTACGGATTAATCAGTGGCATTTCCACGAGGTGTCTCTTCATCCACTGATGGACCTACGATTTAACGTCCTTATCCGAGAAGACGTGAAGGTCTAACCAGTTGCAGCTGGTGAACGAAATTGTTTCACAAAGGCAGCATCTTCTACTCAGTTATTTTAAGACCATGAGTTTTGGTCCGGCCGGAGTTTGAGCCCCCGACCTCCCGCACAACACTGACCGGCGCTTAACCACTTAGCTAACCCGAAGGTTAGTCTAATGTTTTGACTAGATACACGTGGATATATATGTGGGCCGGTATTTGCTTTTCGATCAGAGTCTTGCTCTTGTCTTGCCATTGCAGCATTGGTCCTTCAACTCTGTACTAAACCATGCAGTATTCGTTGTTAGTACAAAGCGAACTACCTACGACTCATTTAAACATGAAGGCAGTCCTGTTAGTTGTGTTCATTGGAGTCTTTTCAGAAATTACTACCATTGCCGCCCAATGTAAAGAAATAATTTTTCATCACTTTTGGCTTCTTATTTAACCTGTTATTGGACAACTTAACTTCATCGGCATCGCGCAGAATGGTCCGGATCTTTATCCTCTAACTGCGGCAATTTTGAAAAGAAATCGGTTGACTATTTCAGACTCATTAGCTAAATATACGCGCATTTACAAAAGATTTCTACTGATATATGCTGGTTGAGTGCAATACTGTCCACTTTTGGAGTTCTTTTAGACTCGTTACCAAAAAGTTACATGTTGGATTTTAAGTACTGTTTAATAAACGAGCAGCAGTATTTTATCAGGTTTAAAACTCAAGGGCGCAGCCCAAGAGTTTTAGACCTGATAAAACACGTGTTGCGGGTTTATTAAACGGCTTAAAAACTTATAATGGTTACTTAATGAACCATTCAAACCTTTGTATTCACCACGCCATGCAAAATATTCGAGTAATCACCGCCTGCGATTACGAACATCTCAAGGGAATGACATGAAGAAATTACCATACTATGTTGTTTGAAGCGGCGTTCGCAATGCTGAAAGCATTGTGTGGCAAGGAACAAGCTAGGGCAAGAATAACCTGCAATTGAAGGATTTGGTGTCGTGGTTGACATCGATAAAGTTCAAGACTTGGAAAGCGATGTGACTGACATGACGGCAGACTCTAAATCTTTGACTCCGGCACAAAATATGAAGAGGATGTGTGTAAATTTAATGCACGTTTTTATTATTTTACGGCTTTGAGTTTGGTTTAATAATTGGAACTAAACAGTGGCTCGGTACACAAGTAATGGTAGTTGGATAACTTCATTTTAAAAATATTATCTGTGTATCTCGGTAGTCTGCTGATATTAGTAAATTTAGTGCAAAATTTATAATCTATGGGTACCTTATGTTCCGTGTACTTTTTGCTATCTTTGGGTCTTTATCAGTGAACTCTTAATTAGGATGAAACTTTATATAACATTTCATGTTCATTAGTATTCTTTATATAAAACATTCATCCTAATTAGCATTTCAATGAGAAAGCTGAAACATCAATAGAAATTCCAAGAGTTGCAAGGTGCTTATCCATTGTCTCAATCATTAACCCAGTTTCCCCTGGGACAGAATTCAAATCCCTCCGCGGGCTTTTTAGAATGATGAGATTTTATCAGGTATAAATTAAAGGAGCATGCATGTGACTGATTTGCTTAATCTGATTGGACAAAATGCTCATTAATTATTCATGAGTTTTTGAAAGTTGAAATAACTATCTCTTGGTTGAACCTATTTCTTAAAGGATACTCTGAAGATAAGTAGTATCTTTTTGCCACCGAAAACAACCTATTTTGACAAGTTTCATAAGTCATTCCAATATTAAGTCTTAATTTTTCACGCAAAAGTAATCTATTTTATATGTGGAATTAATTTTATAATATTTATACGGTTTAATCAAGAAAATGCCTGACTAAAGGACAAGAAAACTAAAATGATGTAATACGAAGTAATCGTATACTGAGGAGCACGTAAGTTATACATACATATAGATGTGTCTGATGTTTCCTAATCCCCCAAAATGTATATTCATTTACACACCCTTACGAGGGTCAGTGATGGATTGTCCTGAACAAAACTCTACACTGTAAATTCAAAAGAGCTGAATTGACCCCAAATATGGGGCCAAAACGGTGAGTAAAATTTGACACATACTTTATGGCTGTTTTGGCCCCATTTTGATGGGGCTAATTTAGCCCTCTATTTAGGGTTGAATTGATCCTTTGTTAGGGGTTGAATCGAAAAACACGGGGGACAATTTGATTTTTCAGGGGACTGAAATAGCGCTAGAAATTGACTGTTTTGGTACCCAATTTTTTTTCGTGGAGGTATTTTAGCCCTAACTTAGGGGTTGATGTAGCCATTAATTAGGGGTCAAATAGGCCTGTCATAAGTAGTGATTAAGAAAAAACTGGGGTCAATTTGATTTTTCAGGGGGCTGAAATAGCCTCACAAATTAGTTATTTTGGTACCATTTGAGGAGCTATTTTGGACCTAGCATAGATCATAAGGTCTGATTGGACCCAAACAAAATGGATATATTGGATGCATTTAATGCACTTTTCTGAATTCAGAAATGATTCACATCAGTGTCAGTTGTATTTCACCCAGACTGAAATTTACGAATTAAGATAACTAAGTTGGTAAGCTTTGTAATTATTCATATTAATTGTATCAATGACTTTCTTTTACATTTGAAATTGTCAATATAATATAATATTCAAATAAATAACAGAACAGTATGAAATTATAAATTGTCAATAGAACAGAGTCTAATGTAATTTTCAATATAACATTTAAATACAGTAAATAACAGAGCTAGGCTTATATACATGATTCAATTTAGAGGCCCGGTTAGGGGAGGCGGTGCGGGTTATCCCTATGTTTTTCAGGATAGTTATCCCTTATCCCTGAGATGCAGATGGCTGTTATTGATTTTGGTTGTCCCTACTGTTTTATGGTTTGTTACCCCTTATCCCAGTATTATTTTGCTAGTTATCCCTAACCGCGCCTCAATTTACCCTAATGTGCAGCACTGCATTTACAATTTCCTTTCAATAGACCCTTTCAGCTAGCCTGCGTCGCATCTGAACTGAACCCTGGTTAAGTCCGTCTGCGAATTACCGAACGAAAGCTTGTTTTGGACCCCCAGCGGAGTAGCACGATTATATGTACCCTCCTTTGATTGGTTTTTACTAATGCTCATTCTTACACGTCTTCTGAATGGCCATTCAACTGTCACCAGTGCGACTTACGGCTAATTTACATTTCAAGATATGGCGGCTTTTATACACGTTGAGAAAAGCAATGGCATCTGTACAATATCTGCTAGAACAAGAGCAGTTGACCGTAGTTGAGTTCAGATGTGGCACATACTAGATCTTTCCAAGCTGCATGGGAGATTTGTTTGTGTGTTCCTCGAACGAGCATTTTGTCGTGACAGATTCTATTTAATGTGTTCGGCAAGTTTCCTTTCATGGGCACTAAAGTCTAAACCACAGCCAGCCTATTATGTTACATTACTTCAAAACCTGACTCAAAATTTAAATAAACCTTACCTTCTCCGATAGTAAAACACAGGGAAATGACGACTGAGCTTGTCTAGGGCGAGAAATCCCAAGTAAACAGCTGACTCAGATGCAAACGAACAGTTTCAACCGAGCGGCCTCTGACATGAACTGCCCATCATAACAATCTCCGAGGCTGGTGACAGTTGAATGGTCATTCAGAAGATGTGTAAGAATGAGCATTAGTAAATCCCATTCAGAGGAGGGTACATATAATCGTTCTAGTCCGCTGGGGGTCCAAAACAAGCTTTCGTTCGGTAATTCGCAGACGGACTTAACCAGGGTTCAGTTCGGATGCGACGCAGGATACTTTCAGCTTGCCTGTTTGTTGCTCCATTTCAGACCACGTGATAGTTCTTAAGAGCATTCCGTGCTTTGTTTCCCAATTATGGAAATTGGTACATTTCCTCTTGGGATATAGAAAAACAAAAAGATTTACCCAAAATAAATAAAAAACATCCTGTTCAGATCACCACTAAATTGTCTCAAATATTGTGTCGAGATTTTTGATATGTTGCGTATTACCGACTTTATTCCTTCACGAAGTAAAAAAACAAACATTTTTCTTTTTTTTTACAAATCCGGTCATAAAACTTGAACAATGTTTGCTCTCAAATGATTATTACATGCACGTCTAAGTCTGTTTCTGCATTTGTCTCCAGTAAATTGTACACTAGATGTTATTTATACACCAATGTTCCAATCGATAGGGCTCATTTGAATTTCCTGTGTGCCGCCATCTTGGATCTCATGACGTCACAGTGTTGCCCCTATTGTCAGAATAGGGACAACACTGTGATGTCATGTGATCCAAGACGGCGATGCACAGAAAATTCAAATGAGTGTTATCGTCAGGAAATTTGGTGCATAAATGACATCTACATTGTATAGAGTTCTCCCAAAGTATAGGCGACCGGCGATTTTCTCAGTGTACTCTACTTGACCACATCAGCTACAAGTTTTCTTTTTACTTACCGCTATTAACGGTAGAAGCCTGGATTTGAAATAAATTCCCCCTACTCGAATTTTTTTCCAACTATGCGTGTGTTGGGAGAACCTGCATCTAGTGTACAATTGACTGGAGACAAACACAGCAATGTATTGAGGCATCTATAAACAAACACTTGAGAACGAATATTGTTTTCAGCTAAGGTTCCCTTTAATAATTTATTTTACGAGGACCCATGCGATAACTTGTTAATAACATAGATGGCAAACATTTTTGACAATAGTGAAATAAATTGTTATGTGCATTCTATCTCATGGGAAAACTGGGTTAGTGTTCAATGTCAAACAACATGAGCACAAGGCACAATTTTTATTGTTCAAGAAACTCACTTCTGTCACTTGTTATTACTCGGGCAAGGCCAAAGAGAAGTGTCTATCGTACGACCTCCTTACAAATGTATAAGGAAGCATAATAGGCCGCCATATGTACGTGTAGAGGGTCACTAAAGTATGTGAGGGAGATTACTGATGTACGTACAGGAGACTCCTTATAAGGAAGCATAATAGGCCGCCATATGTACGTGTGGAGGGTCACTAAAGTACGTGACGGAGGTCACTGATGTATGCACAGGAGACTCCTTCTAAGGAAGCATAATAGGCCGCCATATGTACGTGTAGAGGATCACTAAAGTATGTGAGGGAAGTCACTGATGTACGCACAGGAGACTCCTTATAAGGAAGCACAATAGGCCGCCATATGTACGTGTAGAGGATCACTAAAGTACATGAGGGAGATCACTGATGTACGTACAGGAGACTCGTCCCAGCTTTCCATTGATCGTGAGTTTTCCAAAATGGCGTAGGAAAGCGGCCATTAATCTTTTCGAGTCCCACTCGTTTAATCAGCCATTTTGAAACTTTAAGCCTCACAAACTAAGTAGAGTTCACACGCACTAACACTAAACACTAAACCCTAACCAGTAACAGAAACCTACCCAAACCGTCAATAAATAAGTTCCCAGGTAAACGACGAGGTCTTACCCACCTAGAGCTAGGGTTTGCAGGTAAACAACGAGTTCTCACTGACCTTAGAGCTAGGATTTATAGGCAAATGATGAGTTTAAACCAACATATAGAGGGGAAAAATCCAAAATTGAGAAGAAGAAAAATGTTCTGGAGTTCAAACCCGAGTCCTCAGATCGTAGACCAAGTGTGTTAACTAACTACTACGCTAAGCGACGATCGGTACTCGATTCGTGACTAATTTTAATACATGACACTACCCGCAAACTGAGAGTCTCCTGTGCGTACATCAGCGACCTCCCTCGTGTACTTCAGTGACCTCTACACGTTCATCTTTATAAGGAAGTTGTACGACAGATACTCTTGAGGCCAAAAATTTATTAACCAATGCAAAGAACAAAATTTTGCCCCCAATTAAGAAAAAGCCTCCAACAGCCAATCAGATTTTCAGTAATCATGGCTTTTGTATTGAGGTATCCAGTAATGGAAACGTAAAAGAACCACTGACGGATGTAAACAAATCTCTGGCGGTAACCACCCTCAGTTTCAGCAAAGAGTTGGCTTGGCATGAAATTCTGGGGATAACTAGTGAATGAGACCTCAACTTCTTAATTATTATAACCGCACTACAGCCAGTTAGTTGATAGAATACGACCAAGTGCTGAAAATCGGTAGAATAGAAGCAGTAGGAATTAAACTAGTATACCAGGTACTTGTAAATTAGTAGATATACATGTACTGACACAATAATCAGTTCCTATCCAGATCTCAAATAAAAGCCAAGGTCTCATCTCAAATATAAATGCCCCTGACATTTATTTGAAATCATCCTGCTCATACTGGCACATGACATTAATATTCCAGTAAATGTTGTAAGCATAATTATGAGAAATACCGTAACTGGACAGGTATTCTGGTCTTCTCCCATGTGTACTCACTCACTGCCAACCAGCAGTCTTGTTGCTTTCCATATTGTACATGTATGCCTGTCAGTCCTGTTCTACATTGTATCTTTGCTTTTCTGGCATACACGTATGCTGAAAAAAGGAAGAGTACATGTACAACATTACTGTTCGCAGTGTTCTAGCCACTTAATTTACATTATTTTGGGAATTAAAGTCATCGTTTGTTATTTCAAGTTGTCCGTGTGCCCATTAGAAGCCCCACTAACAAGGAAAGTATCGGTTGACTGATTTTAATTCCTTAAATTTTAATCAATGGGAGTTATTTCAACTCTATCTCTGAAATCACAAGAGTAAAAACAACTCCTAACTTGGAGTTAAATGTTCAAGCATTGTAATAACGCTTTTGAGGGAGTACAATTGACTCCAATAGAGAGTATAGTAAAGTTCAACTGCCATGTGTGAGTTTAAACGAACTCCTTTATTGGCGTGAAAATAAATCCAAAACACTGTTACTCCACTCTCAAATTACGGCAAATTCAGCCTTAGATTTTGTGGTCCTAAATTATGGAATTCTATTCCTGTTGAGCTCAAAGCATACAAATCTAAAAATAGTTTCAATTTTTCTCTCAAACAGCATATCATAAATTCCTACTAGCCTCTTCATCCTTATATATGTATTTTTTCTCTTTTTTTTTCAACATAGCTGTCATTTTTGTTATAAATAATGTTATTATTACAACTTAAATACAATAATTATTAGTTATTTCTTGCACATTATTTCTATATAGTCTTAGCTCTGTCTGTGTGTTTTTTTCAACTTGTATTTGCTTCTTTCGCATGTGTGATTAATTACCTTATATTTAACTTAATAAATTATCCAGGGTACCTGACTCGATTAGTTTTGTACAAAGCTATTTCAGGTATCCTGATACCCTCCCTAATTTAATTAGATGTTTATCTTAATTCATTGTAAATTACGGGTGTGAAATAAAGTATTGTTGTTGTTGTAGTAGTAGTTATTTTAAACCCCCTTAGTGATGTAAAAATAACTCCCTGAAAATAACAATGTGTAGGACTAAAATGGCTTAAGGACCAAATTAGAAATAATGCGGTCAATACGACCCATGCATGCTAAAAAGCTAAATTGACCCTTATTGTAGGATTAAAATGGTCTAAGGGCCCAATTAGAAATAATGGGGTCAATATGACCCATGCCAAAAAGCTAAATTGAAACTTATTGCAGGACTAATACGGTCTAAGGGCCAAATTAGAAATAATGGGTCAATATGACCCTTGCTTAAAAGCTATAAATTGGCTCTTATTGTAGCACTAAAATGACATAAAGGGGCCACATTAGAAATCTATGGGGTCAATTTGGTTTCTATGGGGCTGATTTGGCCTTATTTTTTCAAAACGCCTTGAGGGCCAAATCAGCCCTATGCCTTTGGGAATGATTTGGCTTTTTGGGCTGAAACAGCTCTTTTTAATTTATAATGTACGCTTTGACAGTTACATTGGTCTTAGAAAAAATGCATGGCGCCTTTTCTTGGCGTTATGTAAAATGACAAAAAGAGTAACGTTATTTTTACCTATATACAAGCTATAGTTTATCCTACTTTACTGAATAAACTGATGAGTTATTGTAGCATCCTGTATATACAATATCAGTGATAAGCTAAGACGATTTTAGCTATATGTACTGTCTTTACTCTGAAACAGATGATTTCTGCACTGGCAAACCTAACGGTGATTACGCCGACCCTGAAACCTGTAGTGGGTTTATCACTTGCTCCAATGGAATAACATATCACATGTCTTGTCCGAGTGATCTGTGGTGGAATGACGAGAAAGGAAAGTGTGACTACCCTGAAAGCTCGACTGAATGCCCAGAAAGTAAGTACTGATTGAGCTAAGGATGTTTTTTTTAATTATTGCAAAGAAAGTCCGATATAAATATTAAGAAACACTGCGGATGTAAACCTGTTTTCGGGCTTCTTGAATACCATAAGAGCTTGTTAGTGAAGTGTTCACCGAATTTCTAGCTTGAATACCTGCCTAAATTATATAGCTCGCATCTTCAACTTTCGCAACTCCCTCTTTAACTCCACTTTTGATACTAATTAACGGCATTTGCACGTGCCGGTCCACTCTGCCGCCGCCCATACGTCTTATCATCTTGACACTGCTAGACATGTCTTCAATACTTTCTTATTATCTGCATGCGTACTTGTGTGTCTTCTATAGAGTGTCCTACATAGCGCATGCGTTGTATGTACTTTATGATATTAATTCCAAGCTTTACTATCTTTGTAAACTAGTACTTTTACTAATACTTAAATAATTTAATTTAATTTTGATAATTGTGTTTTGATTCCCGTTTAATCGCTTTGCATTAATTGGCTTATATGTTATCTGTCATCTGCTAATAGCTGACCTAAGAAACATGCTTAGTGGCGACGTACAGTCAATCGTAGCCTTCAGACTGAATGTTGGAAATAAATAAATAAATAAATGCTGTCCAACGAACCCGTGCGTTATTACGATGCACCCAATGTACCCGATGTACACGATGTACCAAATGCACCCGGTATCACAAACTCTGATAAACGCTAACATAACGAAAAGGTGATTCTTGGTATTGAGAGCATGTAGTAACAAACACATCCATCCGAATGGTTTAACAAGCCGCTATTTGATTCTCTCTATATTCAGACTTTGAACTGAAATTCCCGAGAAGTGGTACCACTGATTACGTCATTTACAGTGGTGTACCCTCCATGCAAGCTCTGACGGTGTGTTTCTCGATGAAGTCCGATGACAAACAAAACCATGGAACACCTTTCAGTTATGCAGTTCCTGGAGTAGACAATGAACTGCTTATTGAAGACTACAAGGACTTCCAATTTTTAATTAAACATCACCGTGTTCGGTAAGCATCCCATCCCCATATATATCATGGTAGTGGTGTTCCACTGAGACCCCAGCCTGGACGTGAAAATAGACCTTTCCATACTCACTAGTTCTTACTCTTTACCCTAATAAGGAAATATAATAATGTACACTGGCAAACATGCAATAGGTTAAATTTATTCATGTCCAAAATATGGGTAATTTCAAGCTCTAATTGAAAAAAGGAGCTGATATTCGAACGCATGTTTGATGAACACGTAAATTACATTCTCTCATATATATTTGTATATTTATCTGTTTATACATATATATTTTCTGTTATATTTATTTAATTGTCAATGATGAAAAGCCATTTACTAGAGTGGACAAATGCTGCGAATAAGCCGGTATTATTATGCAATCATTTTACTAATAAACGGCGTATTTTGATTGATACATTAGCACACACGTGACTGCTAACGACGGCAAATGGCACCACATCTGCTTAACATGGGAGAACACCGCTGGCTCCTGGGTTCTTTACAAGGACGGTCAAGCTGCAGCGAACGGAAATCTTCTAAAGGGTAGTACGATCACTGGTGGAGGTACCATTACTTTAGGTCAAGACCAAGACTCGGTCGGAGGAAGTTTTCAAGCCTTCCAGAGCTTCATCGGTGAGCTGACCGGAGTCTACATGTGGAACAAAGCACTGGACCAGAAGGAGATCTCAAAGTTGTCAGCGGCCTGCCCTACGGGAGATGGTAACGTGTTCAACTGGCGTGACGCTATAGCGGGTATTCGCGGAGATGTCGAGGTCGTGAGACCATCGACTTGCATGGCATGAGAATGATGTCCGTAAGGCAGCTGTGCACGACTGGTTAACGATTAAAGAAATATAATATATAATAATAAATATTAACTACTTTATTAGGCACGGTGCCTATTCGGTGCAGGGATGCTCTTCCAGGGAGCCGTGTAACTAGAATGAAAATTACAGGTATACTAATAATGTTACAATAAATATTAAAAGTGATTTAAGTAAGAAATAAAGAGAATGTATTGTTTAAAAAGAAATTCAAACATGAATTGGAATAATAAATCTATACACTCTAGAAATTAACTATTGTTTAATAAGTTTTTTTAATGTGTTTCTTAATATTAAGATTGACTTCATTTTTTGCTACAATAGAAAGGTTATTTCAGAGAACTGCCCCTCTATAGTGGAAGCTTTGTGTAGCAGCTTATGTTAGTGCCCTTGGTATAAAAACATTCAAGAACGGACGATTTTGTGAGATTGTGAGACTGAATACTGGATGTTTTATTATATATTGGTTTTAGGTATAAAGGGAGAGAATCTTGTAACACTTTATACATGGTGATAGCCAGCTTCTGTGTTCTCCTACTCTCAAGATTGGGCCAGTTTAAATGTGTTTAGGTTGTGACTTTATAAAATCTGTCAAAGTGTCATGAATATACCTAAAAGCACGGCGATATAGACCACCTCCTCTTGATTTGAGGAGGCCATATTGAGACCCATGCCTTAATGCCCCTGAGAAGTAATTCCACGGACCTTGTTTCATAATTAATACAATTAATAACCCGTGCAGCCTCGTTTTGAGCTTGAGTGATAGACCTTTGCCGAGGTTGCCCCATACAGTACTACAATAATCGAAATAAGGTAGTACTAATGCTCGATACAGGCATAGACAGTAATACTTCAAAAGGTGCTAAATTATTTACGCGGTTTAAAACACCAATACCAGCTGATATCAATATCCGAGCGAATAAGTGCCTGCCGCCATCTTACTGAAATTTGAATTCTGCCCCTTTTCTGCATGGATTAACATGTCAATCAAACTTTGTATGTTCGTAACTTTGTCGGTTCTAAGATATGTAGTCAAACATTGCACAGTTCATTGTTATTACCTTTATTTCTCCTGTCCAAGTCTCTACAGTGTGGGATTTATTCACGACCACGGCCTCTAAGTCGCTCAGTCCCCGTTCAGTTTTTCCTTCATCAGTTCATTTACTCGACCCTGAACACTCGAGCAGCCTCTGACAGCAGAAGCGAAAATTACTTTAGGGAACTCCGTCATTTCCTTCAGTTCTACGTCTAGATCGTAGAGGGAGATGGCTTTTAAGTCCCAGTGTATTTAGTTTCGATTAACTGATCCTTCACAATGCTTTGCAAATAGGACAATGCCGAAGCGCTACGTCCTGTCTGACTCGACTTCCACGGCAAACAGTTGGAAAATAAGGCTTTCACCTGTTGGTAAAACCGCCAAAATATCTCGCCTAGAAAGTACAAATGTAGACTATTCACTGCCTGCTTTGTTCTTCTAAATACTTTCCTGGATTAACGCTCAACCGCTCGATCACTTCTCTCTTGTCGCCGCCATTTCAGTCAGTTCGCAGGAGGAATGTACGACATTTCGTGACACGACAGCGATGACAGCTAATTGACCAATCAGTATTTCCGGTACAGAATCTGGACGGGAAATGAAAATGTACAAGGGATGGCTGCAGGCCCTCCTTCTTTTCTCTCCTGCCAGCCTCCTTTTTCCATTTTCACGCGGCCAAATCATTTTATCACTTCCTTTGCGTTGAAATAACACTGAGGGCCTGTTTCGCAGGCTAGTCAGTGTGGAGTTCCCAAGATAGAGTCTGATCAAGTTCGAGGCCTAAGTATACCTATTGGAATCCTCACTTAGCAGATTGTGGTTGGTAACTTTGATTTTGAATTGATGTTGGAGGTGTGTTAGCTTGTATTGACTACCTATGATCATGTATTCAGTTTTTAAAATATTCAAACTAAGTTTATTGGCAATAAGCCATCACTGAACTACATTAATGTCGTGGTTTATTTGCTTTTCGAGGTCGGAAAGGTCCTCCGATGCCATAGAAAGGCTAGTATCATCGGCATACAGTCTTAGTTTTGAATAGAGGTTGCATGCGGAGAGATCATTAATGCAGATCAGGAATAGTAATGTGCCTAAGATAGAAATTGAGGAACACCACAATGAACCTTGGCAGGGTCAGAGAGAATACCGTTAACAAAAGTTGATTGCCTACGCTCTGAGAGATAAGAGGAAAGCTACTGAAGCGACTTAAGGCAGATACCAAAGTATTTCAGTTTTTAAAGGGAACCTCGGCTGAAAAACTGTTTGCTCTCAAGTGTTTGTTATGCATGCCTAAGTCTGTTTCTGTATTTGTCTCCAGTAAATTGTAAACTAGATGTCATTTATGCACTGATTTTCCTGTCGATAAAACTCATTTGAATTTCCTGCGCGCTGCCATCTTGGATTTTATGACGTCACAGTGTTACCTTATTGTCAGGAAACAATAGCTCTTTTGTTGTGCAACAATACTGGCAACACTGTGATATCCAAGATGGCGGCGCGCAGGAAATTCAAATGACATTTTTAGACAGGAAAATTGGTGCATAAATGACATCTAGTGTACAATTTACCGGAGACAAACACAGAAACAGACTTAGGCATCCATAACAAACACTTGAAAGCAAACATTGTTTTTCAGCCGAGGTTCCCTTTAAACAGGATTTGATGGTCGATCGTGTCAAAGCCTATGTAACACCGTTCAGAAGACCTTTGTCAATGTTCAAGTACCACTCGTTTGTAATATCAAGGAGAGATCTACTTAAGAGTCGAATGTTGAGCCCTAATATTATGGGACGACTGGGACGTCTCGGTAAATGGTAACAATAGGCCCTTTGCAGCTAGCACATCACGTGGTTGTACTGGAGAGCAAAAAATATCTGACTTCATTTATTTTAAGGCCTTGTACGAGATCGGTATTGCTATTAGCAAAACCTGTTTGTAAATGCTATTTTTCACCTCCAACTGATCGATTGTCGATCTTTCTAAACCTGCGTTTTAAAACATAGCTTGCTCTCCACCATCCATGGCAACGCCTTTCCCATGGGAATCACGAGCTCAATTCATTCGTTAATGAAGTACTAGATCAGCACGTGACTGTTAGCTGCAAAGAACCTATTGATTTCATGAGTAGACTTGGTGTCCCTACTTAGGATTTCATTAACACCTACCCAGGCATGTTTTCCTCTAATTTCCAGAGCTATTAAAAAATGTTGTAATAGGCAATTTTTGCATCTTTGATAGATAAATTAACTTTGTTCCTGGCACATTTATAATCATCCCAGGTTTGGACAGTATTTAATCTCGACGCTATATTTTGAAGTCTCTCCCTGGCAAACATATAGATCTCTTTAAATCTGGTTGCAGCCATGGAGCAGGAGTTAATCTGATGTGGCTTTCCTTTGTCTCAAGGGGCATGTTCACTGCAGACAGAAATGTAGGTATTTTTCCAGATCTCCCAGGCATGGTTAGGATCTCTATAATATGCCAGGGGGCAAACAAATTAAAAGGATCATTTTAAATCTAGTACCATCACAATTTTTATATTGTCTAGTGGCAATTATATTTGGGCCATATTTAGTCGGTGGGTAATTTTCTAATAGCACATATAAGACAGTGGTCGCTTAAGCCAAGATGGAAAACTCCTGATTGGCAATATATGGTCAAATTATTAGTTAGAAATAAATCAATAGTGCAGCAGAGGATCTGGTTATGCGAATGGGCTGTTGGATCAGTTGGTAATGCTGATATACATTCATAAATCTAGTAATTTACGGGTGTAATTTGTGGGTGAGGCGGCACCCACATCACAATTGAGGTCGCCTAGGATATTAACCTCAATATTCAGAGATTCGAGTTTCTCCAACAGATTCTCGAAAATAGTCATAATTTCGGCAAGTGCTCCTGGGGTATATACCAGGTAGCTACTAAGAATGGTTTGGTTTTGGGCTTGATAACTTTTATACAAAGCCATATATTTCGGCCTTTCGTATGGCCTTCGTTTTTTATACGGAAACTAATCGGCAGCAAACAAAATTAGAGGAATACCTTTCTGCTTCGCATAAAACATTATATCGTCGATTATTCTAATTGGGTCATCAATTGATCTCCCCTTTATAAAAGCAGCCTGGTCCAAGTGAATTAAAACTGACAATATTTGAGATACTCTATTACTCGATGCCCTACTACATATTGTTACATCGACATTAATCAAACTAATTGGACGCCATGAATCTATTAATCTATTATCTTTACCCGGCTTTTCTAATAAAGTAAATATTATTTGTTTTTGTGAAGTAGTAAGGGATCCCTTTCGATAACTATCATTTAAACAATTAACTAAATCATCGTTAATTTCCGGCCAAATACAAACGTAAAATTCCATAGTTTAACCATCGTTACCTGGAGGTTTTGATGCACCCATTGCCTGAAGGCTATTAAAACATTCCTTTAAAGTAATTTCGCCGTCGCATACATCTCTTTGCTCCTCCGATAATGTTGGGATGTTGATTTTTCTCAGAAAGTCTAAACATTCTCTTATAGCTTTCCGTTTTCTCTGACTTAACTTGGTAAAGATGACTAAAATGTTGCTTAATTTGTTTAAGTACTTCTCGAGGTTGAGAAATTTCTATATTATTGTTATCCAATATTTTTTTCGCGAATGTCCTTGATTTGTTTCTTTTCTCCAGGTTAAAAAATAACGATTATTTTTTTCTCCTAACTCATACCAAGTTGCTTTAGATCTAATAATAATTCCTTCGGTAACATAATTGTTAAGATCTTCTAGTTCTTTTGTTAACTTATCGTGCTCTGTTATTTTATTTTCGTCTTTCTCCCAATCCTTCTGACTTTCAATAGATTGAATACTGTCTTCTACACTTTTATAAACATTACGCCTTGTTTTGGCCAGGTTTTTAGAAAATTTAATTGTAAACTTACGCACTTCGTATTTAATTAGTTCCCACCTTAATTGTGGGTTAACAATACCTTCTATATTTAAAGATGTTTTCAAATCTTTCATTGTCGTTTTCAAACCTTCTATATATTCCATATTTTCGGTTAAAGAGTTATTAAATTTCCAGAAGGATGGACCTCTTCTGCCTTCTTTAAAATATTTCAACTTTAGTGTAATGGCAGAGTGATCTGCTGTAGGGGCTGGAATGATATCACAATCTACTGCATACGGTTGTAATTCATCAGAGACGAAATAATAATCTAATCTGCGATAGAGAGATTGTTTAACACAACTACGTTTACCTAGTCCTTTACCGCACCACGTGAATCTCTTTAAACCAGGATTTCTTAACCTCCAGATATCGCAGAGGTCTAGTTCCAGCATAATTGTCTCCATAGTTTCTATCGAGTTAGATTTAAGTGAGGGGTTTCCTCCTGAGGTCTCGTATTCTAGATTAAAACAGAAATTAAATTCACTTGCCCAGATCAAAAAAGTGTTTATTGAACTTTGGATCTGACCATTTTAAATACGATCTCGTTAAATAACTCCACTTGGTCTTTTTATATATTTGGAGCGTAAGAATTAACTAATAAAAAAGAGGACCCCTGGATTTCACAAAGAACGATAACGTATCTCCCTGAAGAATCTATTATTTCTTGCGATATTTTATAATTCAACTTATTTTCGAAAAGGATGGCACAGCCTCTGCTATTTGAAGTCCCGTGTGACATTAACAATTTATACCTTGTACTGTTTGACCAAACATTGTACACATCTCCCTTACTATGTGTCTCTTGAAGGAATGTAACGCCTTTGTCACCTTCATGTTTTGAAATCCAATTAAATACTTTTCGATTTTTTTTATAATCTCTTAAACCTCGTACGTTTAAGAAAATAACGTTAAAGTCAAAATCGTCCATAATTTAATAATAAACAAAGGAAGGAGGAATTCGTAAACGATATGAAGGACTATAGGACCGCAACATAGCGAAAAAACAAACAAACAAATCACAATATTTATGAAAAAGATTAATATAAAAAATCATGTAGCCAATTGCATTAAGATCCGACATGATAATATGATATTGACAATAACCACATTCGGCTGTACAGAGTCGACATGATAATATGATATTGACAATAACCACATTCGGCTGTACAGAGTCGATATGATAATATGATATTGACAATAACCACATTCGACTGTACAGAGTCGACATGATAATATGATATTGACAATAACCACATTCGGCTGTACAGAGTCGACATGATAATATGATATTGACAATAACCACATTCGGCTGTACAGAGTCGACATGATAATATGATATTGACAATAACCACATTCGGCTGTACAGAGTCGACATGATAATATGATATTGACAATAACCACATTCGGCTGTACACAGTCGACATGATAATATGATATTGACAATAACCACATTCGGCTGTACAGAGTCGACATGATAATATGATATTGACAATAACCACATTCGGCTGTACAGAGTCGACATGATAATATGATATTGCGCAATAACCACATTCGGCTGTACAGAGTCGACATGATAATATGATATTGCGCAATAACCACATTCGGCTGTACAGAGTCGACATGATAATATGATATTGCGCAATAACCACATTCGGCTGTACAGAGTCGACATGATAATATGATAATATGATATTGACAATAACCACATTCGGCTGTACAGAGTCGACATGATAATATGATATTGACAATAACCACATTCGACTGTACAGAGTCGACATGATAATATGATATTGACAATAACCACATTCGGCTGTACAGAGTCGACATGATAATATGATATTGACAATAACCACATTCGGCTGTACAGAGTCGACATGATAATATGATATTGACAATAACCACATTCGGCTGTACAGAGTCGACATGATAATATGATATTGACAATAACCACATTCGGCTGTACAGAGTCGACATGATAATATGATATTGACAATAACCACATTCGGCTGTACAGAGTCGACATGATAATATGATATTGACAATAACCACATTGGGCTGTACAGAGTCGACATGATAATATGATATTGACAATAACCACATTCGGCTGTACAGAGTCGACATGATAATATGATATTGACAATAACCACATTCGGCTGTACAGAGTCGACATGATAATATGATATTGCGCAATAACCACATTCGGCTGTACAGAGTCGACATGATAATATGATATTGCGCAATAACCACATTCGGCTGTACAGAGTCGACATGATAATATGATATTGCGCAATAACCACATTCGGCTGTACAGAATCGACATGATAATATGATAATATGATATTGACAATAACCACATTCGGCTGTACAGAGTCGACATGATAATATGATATTGACAATAACCACATTCGGCTGTACAGAGTCGACATGATAAAATGATATTGCGCAATAACCACATTCGGCTGTACAGAGTCGACATGATAATATGATAATATGATATTGACAATAACCACATTCGGCTGTACAAAGTCGACATGATAATATGATATTGACAATAACCACATTCGGCTATACAGAGTCGACATGATAATATGATATTGACAATAACCACATTCGGCTGTACAGAGTCGACATGATAATATGATATTGACAATAACCACATTCGGCTGTACAGAGTCGACATGATAATATGATATTGCGCAATAACCACATTCGGCTGTACAGAGTCGACATGATAATATGATAATATGATATTGACAATAACCACATTCGGCTGTACAGAGTCGACATGATAATATGATATTGACAATAACCACATTCGGCTGTACAGAGTCGACATGATAATATGATATTGACAATAACCACATTCGACTGTACAGAGTCGACATGATAATATGATATTGACAATAACCACATTCGGCTGTACAGAGTCGACATGATAATATGATATTGACAATAACCACATTCGGCTGTACAGAGTCGACATGATAATATCATATTGACAATAACCACATTCGGCTGTACAGAGTCGACATGATAATATGATATTGACAATAACCACATTCGGCTGTACAGAGTCGATATGATAATATGATATTGACAATAACCACATTCGGCTGTACAGAGTCGACATGATAATATGATATTGACAATAACCACATTGGGCTGTACAGAGTCGACATGATAATATGATATTGACAATAACCACATTCGGCTGTACAGAGTCGACATGATAATATGATATTGACAATAACCACATTCGGCTGTACAGAGTCGACATGATAATATGATATTGCGCAATAACCACATTCGGCTGTACAGAGTCGACATGATAATATGATATTGCGCAATAACCACATTCGGCTGTACAGAGTCGACATGATAATATGATATTGCGCAATAACCACATTCGGCTGTACAGAGTCGACATGATAATATGATAATATGATATTGACAATAACCACATTCGGCTGTACAGAGTCGACATGATAATATGATATTGACAATAACCACATTCGGCTGTACAGAGTCCACATGATAAAATGATATTGCGCAATAACCACATTCGGCTGTACAGAGTCGACATGATAATATGATAATATGATATTGACAATAACCACATTCGGCTGTACAAAGTCGACATGATAATATGATATTGACAATAACCACATTCGGCTGTACAGAGTCGACATGATAATATGATATTGACAATAACCACATTCGGCTGTACAGAGTCGACATGATAATATGATATTGACAATAACCACATTCGGCTGTACAGAGTCGAGATGATAATATGATATTGACTGGCGCAGTAACCACATTCGGCTGTACAGAGTCGACATGATAATATGATATTGACTGGCGCAGTAACCACATTCGGCTGTACAGAGTCGACATGATAATATGATAATATGATATTGTGCAATAACCACATTCGGCTGTACAGAGTCGACTTGATAATATGATATTGACTGGCGCAATAACCACATTCGGCTGTACAGAGTCGACATGATAATATGATATTGACTGGCGCAATGACCACATTCGGCTGTACAGAGTCGAAATCACACTATAGTTTACGAATTAAAAAGTTTAATCAAAAAATTAACGAAGTACTTTAAATTCACGAATATATGATTTATCGAGAATAAAAAAGAAATGGATGCCTGCTAAAATTGGGAGAAAGAATATTCTAAATTTTAACAACATTACTTACATTTCTAACGTGCGTATTTAAACTTAAGGTTACCGGATACCTTGGGTGCGTTTCCAGTCTAAATTATATAGCGCCTCGAGGAAACATCGCAGATAAATGATCCATGTATCATTTTAAAGCTTATAAAATTGGCTACAAGAATACATAAAATGTTTTGAGTTCTTTAAAAATCTCGAATTTTCCGCCATCCCGTTTCTCCGATCTAGTGAGATGGCTTTCAGAAACTCCAACTTCGAAAATATTTTAAAGTTTTAAAATCTGTTTGCTTTGTCGCATTTTAGAGGAATCGTATTGCAAAAGAGTGTCGGGGAATTTCAAAATTCGATTTAGTTCAAAAGTTATCATGCTCTCCATGAAAAGGCGAAAATAATCAGAGTAGATATGCGGAAAACGTCGTCAAGTCAGCTCTCTTTTTAGAATTTTCCAATTCCCCGAAAAGGTTTTGCAGCTGATATATCAATAGACATTTTTTGAAAATTTCAAACAAATCGAATAAATTCCTCTTGAGTGGGAGCTTTTTTAAAACTCTATTTTGGTTGAAAATCGAAAGCGTAGAAAATAGCATTTAAAAAAATCTAGCCGCCTGTCGTACGTGAATCTCTCAAACAATCAGCGAGCTCTTGGCCAATCACTTCTCATCACAGTTCAACTATCTGTCAAGATTTCCCGCCAATGTTGATTTCCTATCAAAGCTACGCGCCGCATCGAGAAAATGTTAATATTAATAGCTGGTCGTTCTAGTTTTCTTGTGTGAATTGAAAAATGGAAAAGACAAAAAGACCTTGAAGGACATTAAGTGAAGGTGAACACCTTGAGACGCCTTGAATGACAGCATAGTTAGTAGAGGAGACAGCGATTTGCAGGCGGCTGAAACAGCATGGCAATAGCGAGATCGTGGTGTTGGTTTCAAGCGATTCAGAGTCACCGTCAGATTCTATCTATATAAGCTTTCTTGGAAACAAATATTCTCTCGGCTGGCTCCTATCAATTCTTCTTTATGTTCAGATGTGGACCACTCGGCACTCTGTCTGAAAGTGAAAATACGAACCCTTGTCGGGTTTCGCGAGGATTCCTATTTGGCTTTATAGTGGTATGCATATTTGTTTGGCCTTGTTTTGCTTTTCTTTATTCTTTGTTTTCCAAGCTAAGGGCATTCTGCTTGCTTTTTGGAAGGCATAAGGCCAACAACCGATGGAATTATGGAATCGTGTGTGGAAAAACTTTTCTCAATAAACATAAACATTGGTAACTATGAAATAAATTGAATATGCGCTAACTTCCCAACACCGTCGTTACGGGCGAGTGAGCACTTGTCATGTGTTTATTGATCTGCTGTCAATCAAACAGAACATTTTACTTCCGGTCAAAAACTTCCTTTTGGTATTTCTCCCTCAACATTATTTTTTATTGAACGGAGTTTTTGGTATATGAGACACTACTACTAAAACTACATTTCTGTGCGAAAAAAAAAAATTCCCATCTTTTTCGTTTTGAAGGTATCCGGTAACCTTAATCAATCAATTCCTGTAGAGTTTCTGGCCTAAGATTGAATTACAGACATTCTTTAAACTGGTTAAAGAATATTGCAAGTTAATCATGTAGATAGACAGAATTAAAGAATAAGTAAATGAACGCTGTATAATAATAAGACGGATTACTTGTCTAGGTCACGTCGACAGGAGATTCTGGTCGGGGCGGATGCCTCTGTTTTCCTTATGAAGATTTTTCCATCATATGACCAACATCCTTGATATTTCTTGTTTGCCTTTACTTTTCTTGCCTCTGAAAATACCTTTCTCCGGGCGGCTGTTAGATTTTCGTTGATGTAAATATGGCATGCTCCAGGGAAAGTACCGGATGGTGTAATTTGCGGCTTGACGGCTCGACGGCTCGATGGCTTGACGGCTCGAAGGCTTGGCGGCTCGACGGCTTGACGGAACGGCGGCTTGACGGAACGGCGGAATAACATTTGTTTTTTCAGAAGCTTTGTAAGAAGTGCAAACATACATACATACACTTTATTTATCCTCAAATTTACAGAGTAGCTGAAATAAGCTAACGTTTCGAAACGTTTGAAACAGGGACAATTGGCGAAAAGGCTAATTGATCTGTTTCATATAAATATAAACTTTGATAGACCCAGCTACAGTTGGAGGATTTGCAAGAGCTCCAGTTTAACTTTTTTTTAAACCTTTTTCAAAGTTCTCACTCGACAAAGCTTAAAGGGGAATTATGCCGTTGAGTGTGCTGCAGAAGTTTCTTTTCCCTGAAACTTTTCTCGGCTATGGGTCTGTACAATGTGCGAGGCATGCGAGCGAGCGATGCGAGCCAGCGATGCGAGCCATGCAAAAATATATAATTAATCAAAAACAAAATTTAGCCAGACAAATTAAAGTTCAATCGATTATTTCCAGTACCGATGATGAAACACTCATACAAATAATTATGTTGACCGGGAATAGGGAAAGTGCGTGTTGAAATGTTAAAGGGAAAAAATGGCGGGGGAAATTAAAGACATGATCTATCGCAGTGTGGAAATTTCGAAGATCGGCTGAGCCAAGTCCAAGAGAATTTGACTTTCTTTCCGATTAACGATAAAAAGCAAGCATTTTGACGACCTTTCGGAATCAGTATTCTCCAGATACAGAACCGAGATGAACAGACCGAAACAAACAGAACAGAGATGAACAGACTGATGGTTTTAATACGGAGAATCGAATCAGTATCAGTAATCAATTTAATGTGATGATTAGATTTCACAAGCTTATTTCTAAAAGTACATTGCTTCGCCTATATAAGGCATTTATCCTGCCGCACTTCCATTATTGTTCCACGGTTTGGCATTTTTGTAGTTGTAGAAACACTGATAAATTAGAAGCCTTAAATAAGCGTATTCTGAGATTTATGTTCGATGACAGGAATTCTAACTACAACCAGCTATTATATAAAGCTAAAACACCTTCACTATATAATAGAAGAATACAGAATATGCTAATTATACTTTTTAAATCTCTGAAATTTTCAAACTATCCAGGCTACCTAAAAGATATGTTTACTCTAAGATCTGTAATCTATTCCTTAAGAGGCACTGATATTTTGAACCTACCTAAACCTCAAACAACAACTTATGGCCTGCACTCTTTCAAATATTCGACTGCAAAATTCTGGAACTCTCTACCTGATAATCTTCGATCTTTAACAACTATCACTGATTTTAAGAGAGAAATCCGTAAATACAATCTAATCTAATTTTACAGTAATATCTATTTGTTAATAATTTCTAGGTTTCATTGTAAATATTTTTAGTATTAGTAATATAACAATAGTATTAGTATTAGTAACAGTAGTTTTCTCGAAGATATTAGCATGTATTTGCTACTCTGCAAATTCGAGTTGAAATAAAGTTTATGTATGTATGTATGTATGTATGTAGTAGTGCAGAACTGAATAAACTACTTTTATGATTGCAAAAACAATTTATCGAACTGCAAATGACGTGAACACTAGTAGGATAAAGAAGAAAAGTATTAAACCGAAAAAAAAACGACAGAACAAGAAAAACGAGCGAAACTGAACTCTTGAGGAAATTATAAAATTGGCCGGCCCCTGTGGAAACATCAACAAAGAGTGACTTTCATTCAGAAAGGCGATTTCGATTCTCGCTGGAAAATCGATGGAAACAACGGTTGTCACGGTTTTAGTTTAGAAGTATGTGTGTTACAGAACTGTTGACGTTTCATGGGTTTAGCGCTATGGATTCGGGAACGCACTGACATACAGCTATGTCGATTGTATTGTAGAGCGGCCATATCGAATGTATATTGGAACAAGAGCCCACTGGGCTTTCACTCGGGCCACTATATATTCAACAGGAGACATTTTGCATGTCCCACCTTTATGGAGGAATGGGTACTCCCATAAAGAAATTGTTTTCAGTGTCCAAGGGAAGCACATTAGAAATGTGCACATTTTGTTCGTCGCTGGAAGCGGATCAGAGAAACTAAGTAATAGATTGAACTGAATTGTGATTGTAATCGAAATATTGTAAATTAGAATTAGAAAGGACTTAGCTGTGAATAACTGCGAGGGTAAAGTGAACAAAATAAAACTTACAGCGAGGTATACGCTGGTATAAAAATAAAAACGTTTCATTTTTCTAGGGATCCAGAATCAGGGGTCCACGTTTCGTCGACTGACTCGGGTTCCTGTATACGGAAAATTTTATTTTTTCCACCTCAAAAAGCATTTACCATTGCAGGAACTCTAATCTCAATTTTCTTACTTTTTTATTGCAACTCGCATTTTTAACTCGCAACTCGCATTTTTCAACTCGCATCAAATCCATTCTCCAAGTTAACTGACAACCAGTAAGCAAAGCACACACTGGCGGAAGCTGAATACTTACCTTCTCACATTCATTTGCAACGAAAACCTCAAAACCTTAGCCCTGAAAACACATGATAATTCGAGCCACCGACATAAAATCCGCGGCTGAACTGATGATGAGCCAACAGCTAACAGGTATAAAATACCAATAGCAAAGCTTTTTGCAACAGTTGGTTACATTGTACAACGTGTCGTGTGAATGGGATTGGTGCCTGTACCAAGCATTTTGGCCAAGTGTCTACACCCCTAAATTTGGACCGCGGACCCAAAAGTTTTCGGCACGACACCTATTTTTGTCGTGTACTGATATGAACATTTCTGGGTCGGCGGACCCATATTATCTCGGTCCGCCTGGTTGGAGAGCCGTCCTTGAGAATTATAGCATAAGTCTACAATAATTATTACCTTAAATAAAGCTTTCCAAACATAACGAAGGTATATCGGTTAATAAGAGTTTTATTATATGGCCATTTTGAAATCTAAAATAAAAGGTAAAGGCAGGGAAATGTTTTTTTATTTGCATTGCTACAGCGCGCGTGTAACACTCAAATGGCTTCTCCAGTACTTTTACTGAATACAATACAATACAATACTTTTTATTGGAACCTTGATAAAAACAACGTGTACATCGGTATAAACCCAATAAAATAAAATTAACATAATAATAAAACTATGTGTTTAAGATATATATAGAATGGGATAAGTGTTACAAAAATAGGGGAAGAGATAATAACAAGATTGATAACGGACGTTATGTCAATTTACAATTTCATTATACTTATCAATAATGTCTTTAATGAATGAACTGCTAACCTTCAAAATATTTTCAACTTTCATAGAAATTATATAATTAAATAAATTACAAGGATCAAAGTTAGAAAAAGAAGGATTAATCAAGAATAACTTATTCATAAATGAAACACGAGTTTGTACCATGTGAGAATTATCACATTGGAAAAGGTAATGGTGTTCATTACCAACTTCACCAGATGTACAAATGGTGCAAATTCTATTACTTCTAGGGATACCTTTATAACGACCTTGTTCAATCGGGAAACAGTGGGCTGAGATTCGTAACTTGGTTACAGCTCTACGTGTTTCAAAATCGTGGACTTTGGTTAAATAGGTTTCAAAAATATTATTGTTCTTTATTCTATAAAATAACTCTAACTTCGATTCTTTATTTCCTACTACGATCTCTGCTCTCTCTCTTCATGTAAATTTATGTAAATTTGTTTTAATTTTGCCTTAGATGATTTAAAAATGGACTTAAAATCTAAATTAGATACAATGGTAAAATCATTAACTCTAATGTTAAGTATCTTAAATAAAAGGGACATGGCTGAACCAAGACCATGCTCCTTTTTTTGACAGCTCACATGAAGTCTTCAAGGCCCCCATTAAAAATGGATTGTTAATGTGTTCAAGCAGATGAAAAAAGAATTTCAACAACACGCTGTAAATAGTTACATGTAGAGGAAAGGCACCTAACTCAGACCTTACTGCTGAATTAGTAGACTTGGAGCTCACACCTATAGTAGCATTTTGTACATCTTAATATTCAACTTTTAAGGGAGTTCCTAGTCGTGGATGGAACACCTTCAAAAGACTAAATAATACCCTAATACCTTTGTTATATAAATTTGAATGATTAACAGCAAAGGAACCAGAGGGTGTCAAGACAGTACCAAGATACGTATAAGATACGGCTGTAGAAACATCAGTCCCACTACCGAAAGTACAATTAATGCCAATTTTACGACCTGTCTTATTAAAAACCATTACTTTTGTTTTCTTTAAATTTACTTGTAGTTGCCATTTCCGAGTATACCCGTAAAGCTTATCTAGACAAGATTGAAGGCCCTCCTCGCTCTTTGATACAAGTAATAAGTCATCAGCATATAACAGACTTCAACTTTAACTACGCTTGGGATTTTCAAAACGATCGATAGTATCGTTGTTTTAGGCATGAAATATAACAAGAGGAAAGCCTTTAAAGCAAAAAGGTGTTCAAAAGTGAACAGTGTTCATTTAAAATGAGATAAATCAAACATCTTTCATCACTAAAGCGGCGCGGCAATATGTTAATTCAAACCGGTATAAGTAGTGTCGTCAGTAGTTTAAGGGGTCACTATGTGGCAGTTGCCCTCTCCTGATTGGTCGAGAGCAAATGTGTGACGTCACAGATGGGGTGACGTCACAAGCCCCGCCTCCTCAAGGATAGGGCAAATACGGGCCGCTGATTGGCCGGTCAGTTATAGGACAAATACGGGGCGCGGATTGGCCGGTCAGTGTGGCGGCAAAGTCGGGGCGCGGATTGGCCGGCCAGGATGGCGGCAAATAGGGGTTCGGAATTGGTCGGGCGTATAGGGCAAAGCCAGGCCTCGGATTGGCGGCCCGGAAAAGTCCCGAGGCGTATAAAAAAGTGAACCCTTGAGGCGAGGGCATTCATGTTGTTTTGGTTCTTTGCCGTGGTGTCCATGCTCTATCGAGACTACCATACAGTGTGGACTCTTTGGGAAGATGATCAACATGACGAAATTCCTATCGGTCGACGAAGTGGAGAAAGCGAGTCGGGATCAATTTAAAGCCTTGACCCAGCATTTGTACGTGGTTTTGGTGACCGCCGACATCACTCAATGGAAAAGACTTCACCCGAAGGAGGATTTCGCAGAGAATTGGGAGAAAGCGCGCCAAGGATTTTCGCCGGAAGACCTGAACGAATTCCTGCCCTTTTTGGGGCAGATGTGTGCGTTGCCCGTGACGTTAGAGATGAGAGACGAGGTGATGGTCAGCCTAAAACAACTCTCGGCCGCCCAAGCGTACATCATTGTGCAAACGTGGCAAGGCAAACTGTGGGAAAAGGGGACGGACGACATGGCCAAATTGTTTGGAGGATTTCTGCAGAGGATCCACCTCATGAACACCGAGTTGAGGCATAGTGACCTCCCTCCCATGAGTCCGATGCATGTCACGTTGGCCTCCCTGTACAGGGCGGTGGTCTCCTACGCGAAGGGGGATTGTTTTCAGCGGGTGCAGCAAGTAGCCCAACGGACAGCCAAACGCAAAGCCTTGACCTTGGAGATCACCCCTTCCCGCGGCTACAACGAGGACCGCGCCTGGCTGTTTAAGTACGACGACGACGGCACACTCCTGTTCGCGTACAAGGAGGACTTGAGGAGTGTGTGCAGGGCCCTCTTGGCCAAATTCTACCAAGACCTGATGAAGGAGATAGGGACCTGGGACCGACAAAAGCTAGAGGAGGTGGTGAAGAAGGAGTTCCCTGCCGTGAAGACGTTGCTGGAGGGTCGGTATTTGAAGGAACTGAAAGACATGATTGCGGGGTGTGTCCATTATTGGCTCGCCATAGATGTGCTCCCCGAAGAACGGGAGGCGCTGTATGCGATGATGCACGAAATGGTCTTGTGGGAATTCAATTACATGAACGCGTCGGCGGTATGCCACCACCTGGGGAAGGCCTCCCTATGGTCCAACATCTCCTTACGCACCAATTTCCTGAGGGAAATGACGAACTCCTTGTTCTGCTGGATTCCCCTGAAGCAGTGTTTGAAGCTGGAATGGGGCGAGTTGTGCGAGACGCGAATGCAGGAAGACCTGATCTGGGGAGACAAAGGGTGCTTGTACCGCCACCGTTCCATGGGACCCCGTAAAGACAGGTATTGGTACCACGCCGAAGCCTACGCGACAGACATGAAGGTGGCCAGTCACATTATTTCTTCCCGCTACATGAAGATAGAGTCTGCATGCCAAACCCATTTCGACAAAAGCTTCGGCGACCTACTCCCGGACCCCTACTACCCACAGCAAGAGGAGCGGTACCAGAGAGAGCGCGCCACCACCCTAGAGTCTCTGGACTTTTTAACGTACCTGTACTTCCATTTGTGTGAACGGTACAGCGAGGCCACCCTGCACTGGGACGACACCCATAAGCTCCCCCTGAGTTTTGACGAATGCCAAACCCAGGTGAAGAAGCATCACGAGAAAACACTCAGGGAGTTACGCCCCCATGTCACGATCCAAATCCTGAACCAAGACTACGATCTTCTGTTGCCTATCTGGGACCACTGCACCACGATGATGTTGTACGAACTCTACGACTATTCGGAGTTTGAGTTGTACGCCCACGTCCAGAGAAAACGAACCGACTGTTGGCGAAGCGAACGGCTGTACCGTTTGGCCTACTACCTCAGCCACCGTCTGGTCACCACGAGTTTGAACCGTCGTCAAGGGCGTGTCTGTGTCCTTCCTGTGGATGAGATGTGTGTTCCACTGGCCACCGCGCGTAAAGCATGCCTTGACTTGAGGGATCACTTGAGCGCCGTCCTAGCGGAGTTTGAGGCGGAGGAAAGGGAAGAAGAGGAAGACGACCTCAAGGAAGAAGAAGAGGCCGACAAGAGGGTGGCCCGTAGGATGGTGATGGACGACGAAAACATGGAGGAAGAGGAAGACGCCGCGACCAAGAAGGCGAGGAGAGAGAAGAGGTTGGAAGAAGAAGAGGAGTACGACGAGAGAATGACTGAGAAGAGGAAGTTGAAGTACCCCAAAGAAGCCCTGGAATGGTTCGTGATGGCCGTGCGGTACTTTACGGACCGGCTGACCTTCCATATGCTACAGTTTTGCGGGGTCCATGATTTTAAAATTCATTTCACGCTGACGCAGGGATGCCAGGCGACCCTGGACGACTTGTGCATGAAAACAGAGCCAGGGAGGAAAGTTTGGGCAGAGATTATGGAAGCGAACTACAAGGCCCATCTTCAAGGAACCTATTACGCTAAGCAGGAGGAGTTGGTGGCGACTCTGATCACCCACCTTTTCCGGAAACGGGGGTACTCGAGCAGGGACAATCCCCTCTACGACAAAGTGAGGCGTTTTGGGATGCATTGCGTGACTGGCATTCACGACACGTACCCCGTGGAAACCATGGAAGCTGTGATGGGCGAGACGCCCCCGACGCCGGACGGTCTAACACCTTACCTCGACAGGGTGGCCCTCAGTTTTGCGTGGACCCTCTTCAAGGAGAAAGAAGAGGAAGAAGATGAAACCATGAAGAAGACAAGACTGTTTCCGTCAGTGATGCTGGAGGAGGTATTGAGGAAGGTCCATTTGGACCTTGAGCAAGGGATCTGTGTGATCCAGCAAGCGGGGGTCATTTTCACCAACCCTCCGACCTACACCTACAAACTGTACGAAGACAGTGGCAGGACGGTCTCGTTCGAGAGCCAGCACGCCACGACCCGAGATGCCATCCAAGACGATGTCCCCGTGTCTCCCTTGAGCTTCTATATTTTTTTTGTAAAAACAACCAATAAAACTTTTCCAAGGGAAAACCCCTGTGTCTGTCGTAGGGAGGGAAAAAGGTATAAGGGAGGTACTGCGCACTAGATTCGGGGAGAGTACAGAATGCCCTGCGGCGGAGAAGGAGGTCCATCCCTCAAGTGCCACGGCATTTTGAAGCGGGTCCGTTGTCTCTTGGCGTGTTGCGGGGGAAAAGTGATTATCCAGGGATCTCATTTTGAGGATTATGGGGCTCCCCAAGAAGAAGTAGAAGAAGAATCCCGCAGCGCTGCTCGAGGCGTTGTACTACGACCCCAGCAGCCCTGTTGCCTTTGGGGGTGCTGCCCGCCTGGTGAAAGCGGCTAGCGAAAAGGGGGTGACGCGCGCCACCACGTTAGCCTGGCTGAAAAAACAATTGACTTTTACGTTGCACCGGCCCTGCGAGGGCGTGTGCGTGTGCTGGCGCTCGATGAACAATGGCAGGCTGACTTAGTTAGCATGCAAGCTACGAGTGCCTTCAACCAGGGCTACAATTACATCTTGACCATCATCGATGTGTTGTCCAAGTACGCGTGGGCGATCCCCCTGAAAAACAAAACCGGGGAGGAACTGGTGCGCGCCTTTACCCAAGTATTCCGCGAACGGAAACCGTTACGGTTGCAGACCGATGCCGGCACAGAATTTACCAACCGTAAGTTCCAGGCCTTTTTAAAAAAGAACGACGTGGCCTTTTTCGTCACCTACAACGAGACCAAAGCCCAGATTGCCGAGCGGTTCAACCGGACGCTCAAGGGACGCATGTACAAATATTTCACGGCCACCGGGAAGAAAGAGTATTTGAAAGTCCTCCCCCAACTGGTGCTCGGGTACAACAGAGCTGTTCATAGTAGCATTAAACGCGCGCCCATCACCGTCACGCCCTTCAACGACCACGAGGTGAGGGCCGTCTTGTACCGAGAAAAGAAGACGACACTGGCAAAGCCGAAGAAACCGTTGTACCGACCCGGTGACACGGTACGGATTAGCAAAGCCAAAGGTCACTTTGAAAAAAGCTACCTGGCCAACTGGTCGGAAGAGGTGTTCACGGTGGTAAAACGGCTGGACTACCGCACCCCGCCCGTCTACCGGCTAGAGGATCTGAGCGGGGAAGGGTTGCAGGGAACGTTTTACGAAAGCGAGATGACGCCGGTGGCCGTGGAAAAAGAAAGTCTCTTTATCATCGAAAAGGTGTTGCAACGCCGCGGCGGCAAGAAGAAAGAAGAAGTCTTGGTGAAATGGGAAGGGTACCCCGCCAAATTTAACAGCTGGGTCCCGGTCACTCAGCTCCAGACCCAAACGTATGGAAAGAAAAAGAAATAAAAGAGTTTGTTGTCCCGACGGGCGGATTCATTTATGATTAAGAGAGGATGCAGGAGGGTGAGGAATTTTACATTACCGTCACCAACGGGACGAGTACCAACGTCTACACCAATGCGCCGTCCCGGTTCCGTATCCATCTCCCGCAAATGTACGAGTTGACTCCGGCCTGGGAAATAGCGGTCACGACTCTCGTCTTCCCCAGGCCCCCGAAGAAGGAGACGCTTTACATGTACTGTGATTTGGTGGAACCCAGTATTGTGGGGGATACGAAAGCTCCCTTGTTGAGAGTGCTTTTTTCAGGGCCCGGTGGCGACACGATCCAAGAACGCAACTTTACCACCCTGTTCTACAGACGGTTGGCCAAGACGGTGTTTGAGGATTTCGAAATCCTTATAACCGACGAGCACGGGAAACTTGTTTCATTTCCACAAACCCCTAAGGTGGAAGTGACCCTCCATTTCCGGAAAGCATGGACCCCGACCGCATCTGGATGACGTTGCCTAGCGTGGCCAGCCGGGCTACCTTTCCCAATAACATGGGATCCCATTTTCGTATCCGTCTGCCGGAGATGATGGTCTTGGACCGGCAGTGGGAGATGGCCCTCTGCCACCTGCAATTTCCACGCGCCTGGGACGAATTGTTCCCCAAGAACAAGACCGCCAATTTAGGCTGATCCAAGGAAAAATTCTCAAAGAAGAAGAGACCTCCACCACCCTCACCTTTGCTTCCCAGCATTTCAAAACGGTCACAGATCTGGTTCATGCTATGCGCTGGGCTTTGGTGCAAGGAGGGTTTGAAGCGATCCTCACAACATTTGACGTCCAGGCGCAATTAGCCGATAAAACATTGGGCAGGACCAGCCTGGAATTGAAACAAACCGCATCGGACGGCTACATTCTAGTCCTCCCCCCTCACCTGGCCTACATGATCGGTTTGCAGAACGATCCCAAAAAAACCACTGCGCATCCCGGAGATAGGGTGAAAAAACCAGGTCCCTCCACCCCGTTGATGTCCAATTTCTTCGGGTGGTGCAATGGTGAGGTGATCCCGGACAAAGGCATCACGATCTCCGATTCGGTTCCGGAGAAAGATCGCATCGTGTACGGCATAGGGAACATGCCTCAATTTCAAAACCATCACAATGTTGTACACACCTTTGTGGTCCCGACCGGGAGCTACACGAACGCCAAAGCACTCCAAGCGATCATTCCAACCTACGCCAATCATGTGTTATGGTATTGGAGTCGCCACGTTCCTAAAGGGTCCTTAAGGCTGACCCTTCAAACCCTCACATCTTCAAACCATCTTGTCATGAGTCCTTGGTTGGCCAAGCTGTTCGGGTTTGGCGACGGGCACACGCCCCAAACCTTTACCGGTAAAAACAACAAAAGCAAGGCCAAGTGTCCCCTGATGGGGTACCAGCCCGAATGTTGGTCCACCTATTACTCCGGCCTGAAAATCTCGACGACCAAACCCTACCCCCTCAACCGTGATTTTAAACACCAACCCGTGCGCAGTTTGTACGTGTACTGCGATCTGATTGAGCCGCATATCGTGGGGGATGTAAAAGCACCTTTGCTGAGGGTCGTGTCGGCCCAAGTCCCTTACAACAAGGTGGTGGAACGAGATTTTCCGGTCATGCGCTACTTCCCGCTCGCCAAAACGGTGTTTGACACGCTGGAAATCCTTATAACCGACGAGGCAGGCCAACGCATCTCATTCACCTCCACAGCAACCGTAGTGGCGACATTGGAATTTGTGAAGCGCACTCTGAAAAGGAAAGGATGAATGGATCGTCTACGGGGATTATGGCACCGGTGCCACCTGTGGGGGACGTGGTTGGCGGAGGGTCTTCAATACCTGTGTTCCATGCGCTCCCCGCCCACGCCTCCAAACCTCAACGCATGCCCACCTCCATTCCCGTCTTCCAGGGGGGTCGCGGGGAGCAAGGCGGCGGCGGACTCATCCCTATCCGTTGGAATGAACTCGGCGGTTACGGGCCGGTCAAGAATCAAAAAAGGGGGCTCTTACCCTTGGCGCTAGCCCCCTTGGCCGTCATGGCGGGCAAAGCGCTGGCCGGCACCGTCGCGGGCACCGTCGTGGAAAAAGGAGGCAAAAAGATTCTCGCGAAACTGAAAAAGAAATTTGGCAAGAAGGTGGTGAAACAAATCGTGAAGGATACGAAGCAAGGAGCGGCCCGTGTGCTCGGCAAGAAAACCAGTAAAACGTTGATCCAAGGCCTAGAAAAGATAGCGGGCGTGGCGTCGAAAAAGAAAAAGACGAAGAAACCGAGGGCAGCGCGGGCTAACAAGAATAAAAGAAAGACAAAACAGGCTCTCCCTCTCATTCCTTCGAAGGCCGTCATGCGTGCACGTGTGCAGAGAGATATCTTTGACGACGATTATTGATGGCAACGGTAGCCGGTATGGGCAAACCGCCCCTGCCCAACATGGCGGGCGGCTACAACACTCATTTGGATTTTTTCGGCAAGGAATTGGCCCAAGCGGTCGAAGAACGAGGTTATTGGTCGGAGCACGCGCCCAAATGGGCCCTCTTGCCCGGGTCGCCCGTGGAATTTTACCTGCCGGCCAGTCCCTATTACACCGTGCTGCCTAGAAGTTATTTCAAGGTGACGGCCGACGTCGTGAAAGCGGATGGAGGGGCTTTGACGGCCGATTTGGCCTTGGGGGTTGTCAACAATTGGTTTCATTCCCTCTGGTCGCAAATCGACATGGCCTTGAACGGGGAATGGATGACCATGAGCACTAAAACTTACCCCTACAAAGCCTACCTCAGTACCCTGCTCAACTATACTCCAGACGCCAAGAAATCTTACCTGACCTCGGGACTGTACTACAAAGACAAGGCGGGTTCCATGGATGCGTTCACCATCGTTGGGGACAACATAGGGTTGAATACGCGGGCCGCTTACGTGAAGGAAAGTGCCGTGGTGGAATGACGGGAATGTTTTACATTGACGCCGCCTTCACCAACAAACTGCTCCTCAACGGAGTGCCCCTGGAATTCCGACTCACCCCCGCCAGCAACGCCTTTGCCCTCATGGGAAACAGTGGGGCGGCAGAAGTGGCCGCGGCTAAAATCAGGCTGAAGCGGGTCACTTTCTTCCGCCGCGTCAGTGTCTGCAACAAGGACTTCATGAAGAGCATCGAAGTGAAACTCGTGTCCCAACCCGTCCTCTACCCTTACAACAGCGAAGAAGAACGGATGTTTACCATTTCCCTGGGGGACACCACCTTTGAGAAAACGGATTTCCTGGGCGGTCGCATCCCCCGACGCATGCGACTTGCCTTGATGGGGAGTGCGAACAGTTTGGGAGCGCTGAAAAAGAACCCGTTCAATTTCCAAAGGTTTGGCATGACCCGCGCCACGATCACGGTCGACGGCACACCCTCGAATTTGCGGACGGGAAAACCCTGGACGGGTACAATACCTTGTTCCTGTCCCAAGGGGCCATGAGCGCCAACCATGGGATTGACATTACCCGGGACGACTGGGACAAGGGCTACGCCATCCTTTCTTTTGACTTCACTCCAGACGGCAGTGGCAACGCCTCCCACATGAACCTACAACAGTACGGGACGGTGGGCATCCGACTTCAGTTTGCCGCAGGTGTCACCGAGACCTTATCCGTGTACGTGAACTGCGAGTTTGACGCCGCCTACGAAATCAACAGCAGTCGGGAAGTGAAAAAGTTGTAAAAAGATGACCACCTACACGTCGCAATTGGCGGTCTTGGCCCGTCACGATTGGCGGCTCCGCGCCTCGTTTCGGGGCGTGTTTCCCATGGACCGACGGCCCCGCCGCGTGACCTACCCCGCCTCGTTCATTCTCAATACCGACAACGCCGACGGCCCAGGCACCCATTGGTTGGCCTTTTATTTTCCACGCCAAGGCCTGAATGAATTCTTCGACAGTTATGGCTTTCCCGCCTCTTATTACGGGGTGCAAGAGTACGTGCGGCAGGGGAACCCCCAGCATAGAGAAAGCAGTGTGATGTTGCAAGGGAACAAATCCAACGTGTGCGGCAGTTATTGCCTGTACTACCTCCTGCACCGAGCGAACGGCCGATCCCTGGCGGAGATCCTGCAGAACCTCCAGCAGTGGAAGACCAAGGCACCCCGGGACCGGGCCCTCAAAGCCTGGCAACAACAATACCAGCGCCGGAGTGTGACGCAGTGGCAGCAGGACCGGCTAGGCAACACGCACGATCAATGTGTAATCAGTTTAAGAGACACACTAAAAAAAATAAAATAAAACAACAACCCCACCTCAATGTCTTGTTATTCTTGGGAAGGGAGTGAAGCGCGATGGATGTCCGTTTCCAAACGCCCTGCAATATCTTGATCACGGGTCAGAGTCCATCGGGCAAAACGGTGTTCACCGAAAGGCTCCTGCACCATGTGAAATCCCATTTCACCCACCCACCCCTCACGATCGTGTACTGCTATGGCAGTGCCTGGCAACCCCGATTCACCGCCCCGCAAAAACAATTGGGGGTGAAATTTGTGGCGGGGCTCCCCGACGACCCGTACGCCCCCTTTCGCGGTGGCCGGCCGGGTCTTTTGATCCTGGACGATTTGATGAAAGAAGGCTCCAAGGACGAGCGGGTGGTGGACCTGTTCACCAAAGGCTCGCACCACCACAACATTTCCGTGCTGTACCTGACCCAGAACATTTTTCCCCCGGGCAAGTACGCGCGCACCATTTCCATCAACGCGCATTACCTGGTGGCTTTCAAAAACGCTCGGGATTCGTTGCAATTGCGGAAATTGGCCGAACAGGCCTTTCCGGGGCAAGTGCCGGCGGTGATGCGGGCCTACCAGGACGCTACCCAACGGCCTTTTGGCTACCTCCTCTTCGACCTGCACCCCAGGACGCCTCCAGCCATCCGGTTGCGCACCAACATTTTCAACGAGGAGGGACAACGGTATCGCGCCTACGTGCTGGAGGAAGATCAAAAGGGGGCGAGACTTTGGGGGGAACTGTATAAACAAGCGAAAACCATACTAGGCCCTACCCTTGACGTTGTGGGCAACATCGGCAAAGCGACGTACCACGATCGAGGAAAGCCCAATTGTTGGGCCAACACCGCCAAAACGATGCAACAACAAGCACGAAAGAGCCAACAACGAGGAGGCTCCACGAGAACGAAGAAGAGCGCCGCGGGTAAAAGAGTGACCCGAGAGTTGCTTCGTGGGGCGGTGTGGAAGAGACCCAACAAAAAATCAGCCTTCCATCCTCCTTTTCGTGTGGAAGAGAGTTAACTTTATAGTCTAGCCCCCACAGAGAAACCGTTCAGTTGTGGTGATGGCCTCTCCCCTGCTTCAACGTCAAGCGGTCTTCATTCGTCAATTTGCCAAAGCGGATCTCGGACAGAAAAAGAAACTCATCCGACAAGCTAGCAAAAATCAAATCAAATCAACGCCGTCAGTGAAGTGGTGCACAACGACTTGCTCGGCAATTTCCCGATAGGCGCCCGCGCGAAGAAAGTCTTTGCCTCCATCAAGGTGAAACTTCGAAAAATAGCCAACAAGACCCTCTCGCCAACCCTGAGGAAAAGGATTTTGCTCTCCACCTCCACGGCACTGCAGAAAGCCAAGCTTAAAAAGGCTGCGGGACAGCGAGGGGGTTTCATTTTCACGACCGCCGCCCTCATTGCCGCCGCCGCTCTTGCTGGCAAAGCCGTGGCCGCTGGGGCCATCAGTGGAGGAGTAGGCTACGGAGTCAAGAAAGCGCTGGAGCAAACCGGAGGTTATTTTGTAGGCTACCCGTCGAAATACCCTTCCCCGGAAGAGTACGCCCAAGAACTGAGTAGCCCTTATATCTGGTCCTAATGGAAAAAGAAATCCGCAATTTACCGGTGCCCACGGGCATTGACCCCGCCCGGTGGCGGTTATTTTTAGCCCGTCTTAGAAAAAGGAAACACCAGACCGTCCAGGGGAAGAAAGCCAGCCGAACCGTCCGGGCGGCGAAACAAATCCAAAGAAAGTATAAGTCGCAGCGGCCCAAGAAGAAAGCCCAGAGAGGGAAAAAGAAGCGGTCCCCACACCATCAAGCCCCAGAGGGAATTTCCGTGACACGATGGGAAGTGCAACGACACCCAGGCAAACGAAAAAAGCGCTGAAAGAGGCCGAGGCGGCCAACCCTATGCGCATGGTCTTGGTGCCGGAAGAGTCCATGCGGTGGTTGGAACAACAGCTTCGTGTGGACACGACCAAAGGGGTTAAAGTGCTCAGTCAGTATCAAAAGGCCATGGCGCAGGTCCTAGAGACCCCCGAGAAACCAGGAAGTGCCGACCAGTTTCAAGAATTACTGCAAAAATACGTCCGGCGTCGCGAAACCGTTGAACCTAGTCCCTTCACGGCCGTGGCGGCCAAAGTGTTAACCCAGAGCCAGCGGGGTGCTTTGCGACGCGTCCCTCCCTCCAGCAAGCCTTTAGCGTCGGTGCTGGTCAATCTGTTGAAGCTGAAAGGGGGACAGAAAATTTCCTGGAACGCGCAAGGGGAAGTGAAACTGTACGGGCAAACCCTACCGGGGAGCCAAATTGCCGATCTGATTAAAGAGGCGGTGCATCCTTCTTCCACCCGCACCTCACCAGGCTACCGTGATTTCATGCAATTTCTAGCAGAAGAAAAAATTCCTAAAGATCTCATCCGCCACCCCCGGGATCTCATCTCCAAGAAGAAAGAGTACACGCCCCGGCCTAAACGCGTTCCCGGAGAGCCGCCCCAGCCCTACAAAGAAACCCCGCCCCGCCGTTGGGAAACACCGGAAGAGGATGGCCCGCCGAACCGTGGTTGGAAAAAAACCCAGCAGGAGCGCTCGGGTGGTCCAGCAAATAAAGAAAAGGTATAAGTTGCAGGCACAGCAGAAGAAAAAGAAAACCAAGACAGGAGGAGGGACGCAAACGGTCCGCAAGATCACGTCGCGCAAATCGAAAGACGGGCGTACCGAAACCACGATCCGAACGACTACCACGTCGGGCAAGCGTCAAGGCAAGAGTATCAGCCGGTGGAACGTCAAGCACCTGAAGAAAAAGACTTAAAAAAAAGGGTTTCCTGCGCAAGCCTCCAAGACTCAAGCCTTACAAGATGGAATTCCACTAAAATAAAGACTGAGACTTTAGTATCACAGCTCAAAGGAACTGTACTATTTATTACAATAAAAAAGGTTTCTCTAGAGTCGAGTCTCTTTGTCTTTCTTAGTAGCCGTAAGGGTAGCTCTGATACCCTCGGAGTACCCTCTTGTCGTACACCACCTTGAACGTCTTGGTCTCTGGGCGGGTGTGCAACGTCCTGTCTTGGGTATTGCGGTGGATGGCGTGTGGCGTCACCACCGTCCGTGTGGGTTCCCCTTGGCCTTGTACCATGGCCACCATGGTCTCGAGGTTCACGACCGCCCAATTACGCACGTTGAGGCGTAACCCCTTCACCTTGCAGACTGTACGACCCTGACTTGTTTCATACCCGTAGCTCTTGGGCCCGGTACAGGCAAAACGGACAATATGTTCCCCTTCTTTAAGTTCATTCGTCATGTCGCCTAGAAAACGACCGATCGGGGGCGCCTCTTGGCCCACTTTCCGCGTGTAGTAAATGCTGTCTGTATCGTGGTACACGATACGTTCCTTCAAGAGAGTGAGGTACGAGTACAGTTTCAGGCGGGCGTGGGCTGTCGTGTAGGCGGCAAACACAACGTTGGTATGGGGATTGGAGTCGATGTGCTGTGGCGTCGCGGTGTAGTGAACCTGTACCATGTCCTCGTGGACAAATAGAATGTCTTGGACTTCCTTCTCTTCGCTCATCATGAGCTCAAAGTACCGGTCCAGTTCTGTGATGTACTCCGTCTGCCGAGGGTTCTGCTTCTGGCCAAATTTTCCCCACAAGGTGTTTAGGATCCATTTCGCCAGGGCCCTCATGCCAGGGTTGAAAACGATCTTATCCCACTCCAACAAGATCCCCGTGGCTACCCGGTAATTCTCTATAAAAAAGAGTTTCTCGGCGTCGGTGTTACACCCGGGCGGCCAACCGCTCGCCTCTTGTTTCATCTTAAGAAATGTGTTCACGTAGTCGGTGAACAACCCCTTGGTGTCGGTGGTGGGATCGTATTGTTCCGACGCGGGGTAGTGCCACACACGGTAGACTTCCAGGACCCGGTAGCCGTACCGCAGAGCCTCGTGAAGTTCGTGGCTCACCCAGGTCCCTGTCAAAGCCCTGGCCTCGGCCTCGTGCGTACAGGGCTCCTAGTTTTTGTTTTCTGCGCAGGTCCGGCAGAGGGTAAACAGAAGTTTTTCCCCCACGTGCGTCGGGAGGACGGGGAAAAACAACTGGCGTGGCGGTACGATCTTGAGGTGGATCAACCCCTCGTAGGGTAGGGTGGGGTCTAGATTCTCGGTGAGAATTACCGGGTGGCCCAGGGGGAACCGTTTTGTCTTTTGCACCCAGGAGTACAGGGAGCACACATCCAGCGCCTCCATCCATTCTCCCTCCTGGGCTTCCCAGTAGGTCTTAATCCCGTTGGTACGACCGCCAAAGAAGGCTTCTTAGGGTCGAGGGGCAGCTGGGCTTGAGGGATGGGGGCTAGGGCGGCGATGGTAGGGTCCAAGGCCATGGCCGCTCTGATTTCGCACTCCCTGGTCTGGACCACGTGGTACCCTTGCTGTGTCAGGTACGCCTCTTTGTCTCGGGTCCGGTCGGCCAACGTTCTCATCGTACAGTGCAGGAGGGGATGAACTTTGTCTTGGGGGGTACAGCGGTCACACCCATGCCAGAAACACCCGTTTATTTCGTAGGCCGTGTGAGTGGCGGCGTAGTACCCATCCAGTTTGTAAGGACCCACGCGCTTCTCTCCCTCGTTGCCCGCGTGCTGGAGTCTGATCCCATCCCGCCGCTCCACGTGGGCCAACCATTGGAGGGCCAACGCCGACTGCACGGCCTTGGGGCGGTAGCCGAGCCGTGGCAAGACCGCGATGGTGTTAGGGCGCAGGAATTTCTTTCGAAACACTAGGTTGCATAGGGAGGCGAGTGTCACGGACCTGGTAAAGGGGTCTATTCCCGCCGCGTTCATCATGATAGCCCGAAAGGCTAGACAGGCCCGTTGTAAGATGGCCACATCCCGGTGACAGTAGAGGGCCAATTCTTTCTGGAAATCGAATACCGTCCCTTTGTCCCGCTCGGTGGCGTGCCAGGCCACTAGTTCTTTTTTCCCTTGGGGACTCAATGAATCCGGCTCGTAATAATGAAGGTCTGGTAGCGGGCCTACGTACTGCTGATGTTCTGGTTTGTTAAAAAAGATGGGGAAATCCAGCTTGTTGAGGTTTTCTGTTTGGAAACCGAACGTGACGGGGAATTGTTTGAGGGCTAGCGGGATGAAGAGCAGTGAGTCCTTGATGACGAGCTTGTAGTCTGGGATGGTCACCACCATAGCCTTACCGCCGCGGAAGAGCACTTTGGGACGGATAGCGTTCTTGAACAAGTACTCTAGGATAGGGTAGGAGTCGTAGCCCATGGCGTTGTGGGCCAGGCACACGTAGTTTTCGTGATCCCCGGAGAAGAGCCAGTCACAGAATTGGGTGAGGGCGGTGGGGCCTTTGAATTCTATTTTCTGGGTCCCACATTGAAGACAGGTAGGTGAGTCTAACGTCACGCAGAGCTCACACACTTTGGAGACCCCTGCGAAGTTGACCACGTGTTGCGCTTCCAGGGGCATGGCTTCGAAGTCGAAGAATAGGTATCGGAACTTGTCCTCGTGCCCCTCATCTTCCGCGGCGGCTCTCTCCGTCTCCTCTTCTTCCGCCATGAGGGTGTCGTAGGCATCTTCTTCTTCTTCTCCTTCTTCTCCTTCTCCGCCTCTTCCCTCACCTCCGTCTGGGTCTGGACTCGGGCTTTTCTGGTCCGCCACTTGCATGAAGCACAGATGGTCCGGCGGAACAATAGTGTTGCAGCTCCGGCAACGGTATTCCCCGCACACGTGGACCGCTGGTTGTTGTCGTCGACTCCGAGTCAGATGGTCCACGGTCACCCCACACTGTGTACAGCGGGTGTACCGCTCGCAATAGCTCCATTCTCTTGTGCCCGTGGTCCCTCGCCCCTCTCGGTGGGGGTGGTGGCGGCGGTGGTTCTCGTAGCAGGCCCCACTCCTGAACCACCGACGGCATTGGGTGCATTTCCTCCAATCCCACTTTTCTCCAGGGGGGAGAGGGGGTGTACAATTTTTGACACCGCAACTACCACACGTCGGGTCGCAGGCGTGTTGTCTAGGGTCATTGTAGGTCTTCTTACAGAGGAGGCAAAAGTACTTGGCGTTCAACAGACCACACATGTTGGTGATGACGTCATAGTGGCGGTCCGATGTTTGGTACAGGTAAAGATGGTGCCATGCCTCGGGGAGGTGGCCTGAGTAGATGATGCTGTTCATGTGCACACGGGAGACCAGATTTACTTCTACCCCTTGGTCTGACAAATACGCCTGGAACTGCTTCAGCTCTGGTATTCCACACGGACGAATAGGCACCCCGCCTGGCGGTGAAGTTCCACGGCTAGAGTCCGTTGTAGGGGCCTTCCCCGTCGGATGTCGTCGTACTTAGGAAAAGGTTGTTCATACTTGGCCAACGCGGTGACCAACCCTCTGGCCATGCATAGTTCATCGCCGTTTCGTATCCTCACAATACTTCTTTTATTTTTCATGAATTTCTCCAAGTCGGTGGTACAACAGCGGGCCGAACGTCCCTTTCCCGCCCTCGGAATTTCCACGTGAAACACGTGGATATGGAAATTGCCCTGCAGGATGAACTCTTGATTGGATTGAGTAAGTTCTCCTATTCTAGCCATCACCAGAGCGGGGGTGAGGGTGGACCTCATCAGGTAAGGAAAGGAAAGGGGGTAGTCCAAATGTGGGGCATCCAGGGTAAGCCTAACTCGATCTTGTGGGTTGGCGTCCTCAAGGGTTGTGTCCAGGACCCTCTCTATGACTGCCGTCACGTCTTGAAGCGCCTGACCATGAAAAAATAAAAATAAAAAATAAAATACATAAATAAATGAATAATGCATAAATAACTTTTCTAAAAAAAAAAAAAACTAAAAATTTTCTAAAAAAAAAAAATTCTAAAAAAAAAAAAAATTCTTTTTTAATTTTTAATTTTTTAACAAAAATATAAATAAAACAAAAGTGGGGCACTCTATAGCTAGAGGAGAGAAAAAAAGAAAAAGAAAAAAAGAAAAAAGAAAAATTTGGATTTCCTCGCGGGACTCGAACCCCGTGGTCTTGAATCTCTTGGAAACAGGAGAATTATCACTAGGCGCCATCTCGCGCGCACTGTGACGTCATGCCAAAAATAGTGTAGTCAATCCTTACCTCAGGCAATGTCGCGCGGGATCTCGTCTTTATTTTTAGCTCGTAGTCTTTGCAGCTCGTCTTAATTTTTTTGCAAACTTAGTTCAAACTTCTCCTCCTCTTCCTCTTCCTCCTCTTCCTCCACTTCTACTGCAGTGGCGGCGCCGGCGCTTGTTTTTTGCTTCTTTTTCTTTCCGCCTCCTTGCTGCTCCCCCCTCTGTTTGGCCTCGGGAAACATGTCGTGGAGACAGCCCCCCGGATCAAAGTTATCGTTGTCCTCGTTGTCCTCGTGGTCCTCGTGGTCCTCGTTCTTCGACCGTTGGGGCCCCCAGTTGGGCTCGTCCTTACTCCACAAGGGGTTGAGGGCCCGTTTTATCCGGTAGTCGGCGTTGAACACATCGGCCAGATTTTGCGGCGTCAATTGTGCCCGTACGCTGGGGAGGTTTAAGGCGGCGACTAGCTCTTCTATTTCCTCCTCCTCCTCCTCCTCTTCCACGGGAATGTTCTCCTCTTCCCACTCGGGGATAGTAAAGGGTACTTGCGATAGTGTAGGGTAGTCCCCGCCCGGGGGAAATTTGTGTCTTCTAGGAAGGCGTACAAGTCGTCTTCATTGTACCATTCTTCTTCAAAATTGAACGCCTCGTTTTCATCTACTACGGGAGCCAAAGCGGATAGCGGAAGAATTTCCTCTGGCCTCCCGGGGGAGAGGGTGGACCGTGACGGCTGTGGTAAACCGTAAGGGTTGTCCTCTATTTCTTCTTCTTCAACTGTAACTGTTACTTCTCCGCCTTCTTCATTTAGGTAAGTTAAGGTGGACATCGTCGTGAAACTAATCCAAAACAAAATTCGTCACTCGCTTTTATATTTTTTTAACTTCTCCCTGATTGGTGCACTTTTCTCGGCCTGGGATTGGTTCCCTTAGAATGAACACACCTCGTGATTGGTGGTTTTCGATCCGGTTTTGGCTCTAGCTCGACTCTCTTTATTATTTTTTGTACAAGAATACCTCGCCCCTCCCTAACCACTCGCTTATTCTTCCGAATTTTTGTGGGCCCTCCCCCGGGAGACCTCCCTCTACAAGCCTCTTCAAACCTCCTCCTCTTTGGGGACAAAGAAACTATCGAAAATGCCTTCCCAAACCGACCCTTTGCTATTCAATAAACAAAGAGGGGTCTGCGTAAGGGTAAGTGCAGCGGTCAGCGGTATTAGTATTTTCGCACATTGGCCGCGTATAAGCCTCGTCTCGTGATTGGTGGTTTAGGGGGCGCCAACTTTCAACTGGTTTCCCGAGGGTCGCGTTGTGTTTCCGACGTCCCAGGACCTCTTTCCCGGAAAGTGTGAAAGGGAAAAACAAATAAAAAACGTGGAACACTAAGGGGAACGTGGGAAGAAGGCCTCCAGAAAATTTTAGAAATTTTCACCGACGGGATAGGGTAGAATTTGATTTTCTCTCCGAAGTTAGGTAAACAACGTTAACTCAGAGTAAGAAAAGCGCGCGTAAACAAACTACGTAACGCCTCGTGATTGGTCAATCAAAATCAGGTCACTTTCAACTGGTTTCCCAAAGGTCATACAGGTTTCGGGGCTCCAAGGACACCTTTTCCGGGTCGAAGGAAGGGAGAAAAAACGTGGAACACTAAGAGGGGGTTGCGAAGAAGTCCTCCAGAAAAAAAATAGTCCATTTCCTCGATGGTTTAGGGTTGATTTTGAGCTTCTTAGAGGGCCCAGAAAAAAAGTTTGCCAAAAAATGTCAAAAACGGATCGAAATCCACCACTCACAGAGCACTCCATTTTTAGCGGACCAATCCCAGGCCGAGACATGACGAACTTCATGAGCATCTGAATCTCACAGCAGGCGACTGTAGCCAAATGATTAGTTGTTATGGTAACTTAATAATCCAATGTAAGTTTCCATCAACACGCAGTGTTGTCTACTTTGAAGCTTGTCATCACGTACAAAGTTTGTTTTATAAAGCAGAGATGCTTTAAGGCACAGTTTTAATAGTTAATATGAGACAACGGTACATAAGATTACATTTCGTTCCGACATTTTCAGCTATGAAATCAAGGCGGAAGGCGAGTTCACATCGGTGCCGCGACTATTTGCCTCTTTCGCGTTTTCGTATATGGCCTTGATCCTTCAAAAAAGTTGTACGCTTTTTCGAGCGAGGTGGCAGAGGGAAGTCTGAAGTATATCGCTAGCGATGCGTTTAAACTATTTCAAGGGGAAGTTTTCGAGTTTCCACTCGACAGTGTAGAAGGCCAACATGGCGGCAAAGCTGCCGCTGAACGGTTCTGTACAGGGAGGAGGAAAGTCGTTGTATCGACTTTGTTCAGCATTCTTTGCCGAGCATTACGCCGCAAGAACCTTGAGAAGGAAAAGTTTTTATGTTCTAGCGAGTTTGAAGCGCTCCGGGAAATTATTACGGCTTCCGAAATCAAGAATACGGGCAGAACCAACGCGAAGTTCCCGCCATTTTTGAAACGCCTCCGTCGACTCCCGTCTCTCACGTTGATACGCCGGCTAAGAGTACGAAGAATCTTTCATGTAAATTCAAGGTACGTATACTAGAAGAATTAAGCAAGGGATTTATAGGGCCACGCATAAAGGCTAAACGTGCCGGCATTGTGTCAAGAAGTTTGATGGAATAACTAAGGACTCGGGTCGCTTCAAATGGACAGGAATTAGGCCGAATCATGTTTCTTGTAGTTTCCTCCATGCTGGGGAAATCGGGGGAAATGGACGATGCGTTCGTAAGAGAGAAGATTTCATCAGCTTCGAGGAATTGTCGTGTGTCACAGCGGTATAAAGAAAGCGATTACGCTGCTGGCTTCGTATGTTAACTCGATGAGAGTGCCTGAGACTGGGTCCAGGTTTTAGTCACGCTCACTTTAGGTCATGGCAAACGGTCCTGAACTTTTTTTACATTGTCCGAAGTGGGGTAAGCTAACCATAAAATTGATTTCTTAATCGAATTTTCGTTTACTTAATTGGATGAATTACAATAATATATTTTATTATAAGAAAAGAAAAAACGTAGTATAGGTACAGGCTAGCTAATTAATCTTAAAATTAAAGTATGCCAGTCATGTTTATATTAAATATTTGTTTAATATAGATAAGCTAGGCCATCCCAATAAAATGTTTCGTTTATCATTGCCCAACCGACCCATTTTTGGGGGGACAAAGTAAAAATAAAATAAAGATCAAGGAATATTTCCGAGCTCCATTTTAGTTTCTTGCCTTTCGATATAACACAGCCACAATGTTATAAATACCACTTAAACGTTCAGGGAAAGCTAAACTGTATTATGTTATGGACTAGGGCTAGTGTATTGATAGATGTTTAAGCGATTTTCCTCTCGCGTATGTTTTACAACTGTTTTCTTTTCCCATGTTAGGATTTCTCATAAAAGTTTTCAAGTTCACTGGAAACCTGGAGACAGCAGAGAAACTTGGCTGAAAGGCTGTAACTCTGTGTAAAATTATACTTCTACCTGCAGTATTTTACTTGATGTTTCCTCAGGAATTCAGTAACTTTTTTTTCACAATTACACTTTTTATTATTCTTTTTCTAATCAGGTTTTTGTTGTAAATATTAAATTCAAGTTCACTGGAAACCTGGAGACAGCAGAGAAACTTGGCTGAAAGGCTGTGACTCTGTGTAAAATACTTCTACCTGCAGTATTTTACTTGATGTTTCCTCAGGAATTCAGTAACCTTTTTTTTCACAATTACACTTTTTATTATTCTTTTTCTAATCAGGTTTTTGTTGTAAATATTAAATTCAAGTTCACTGGAAACCTGGAGACAGCAGAGAAACTTGGCTGAAAGGCTGTGACTCTGTGTAAAATACTTCTACCTGCAGTATTTTACTTGATGTTTCCTCAGGAATTCAGTAACATTTTTTTCACAATTAAACTTTTTATTATTCTTTTTCTAATCAGGTTTTTGTTGTAAATATTAAATTCAAGTTCACTGGAAACCTGGAGACAGCAGAGAAACTTGGCTGAAAGGCTGTGACTCTGTGTAAAATACTTCTACCTGCAGTATTTTACTTGATGTTTCCTCAGGAATTCAGTAACTTTTTTTTCACAATTACACTTTTTATTATTCTTTTTCTAATCAGGTTTTTGTTGTAAATATTAAATTCAAGTTCATTGGAAACCTGGAGACGGCAGAGAAACTTGGCTGAAAGGCTGTGACTCTGTGTAAGGTACTTCTACATGCAGTTGTATTTTACTTGATGTTTCCTCAGGAATCCAGTAACTTTTTTTCGCAATTACGCTTTTTATTATTCTTTTTCTAATCAGGTTTTTGTTTTAAATATTAAATTCAAGTTCACTGGAAACCTGGAGACAGTAGAGAACTGACCAGGCTGAAAAGCTGTGACACTTCTACCTGTGGTATTTTACGAAGCCCAGGTTCGGCAAGCTGGTTTAAATGGGGCTCTGGTCCCACATACAATTACTGGAACTAAAATCGACCTTAATCGACTTTTAGGTAATTATATACCAGTGTTAACGCATTAGCCGCCTTATTTATAAGTTCACTTTAATCGGGATTTTGTACAACCGGACCCTGATAAAACTTAAATCAGGTGCCGGCTTAGGAAAGTATAAGACTTTATCTACGAGGGCTATCATAATGTTTATTAGACAGTTTAATCATGTAACATTAAATGGCAAAGAAAACCTACATACGAGAAAGACTTAGGTATAGTCGAGATAACTGTAAATAGATAACATAATATACAGCTTTTAATCGATGAATTGTACATCAATCTGTCTAGTTTGTAACAAAGATTCTGAAGACTCAGAAGCCAGTTTCTTAAAATGAAACTTTTCCGACATAAATCCGGAAAGTTAAAATGTCATTTGAGGAGCTGTTGTACAGTGGCCACCAAATTAGTTTGCATTTCCTTGTTGCCCTGCCTTCCACAGCTCCAAATTTAATTCCGAGCTCATTGTTGCCCTTCCTTTTCCGGCTTTACTTTTGGCTGCCTCGATGGCTTCCCTACCCGACGTAGATTCGACACATCGCGAATTTCCTGCGAACCGGCAGAGAAAGACTTCCGCAGGTAGAGTGGTACAAAAATCTACTCTTCCAAAGCCCTCGCAACATCTATCTGTGACTGTGTCTTTAAAGACACTTTCAATACATTTTCCTTCCAGACGGACCTTCAGATGTCTTACAACTGTGACAGAATTAAACCTTGCGCTCTTTATTTGATGCAAAAGGTGCGAAAAGTACCATTTTCCTGTGATTAATTGTAAAAAAAAACATTTCGGCATTGACATGAATATCAGTCAGTTGTCCATTTGCTTCAGATTAATTGAGTATTCTCAGATTCACTGCTCAATCGGCTTATTCCGGTAGAGTTCAGTATTAATCATTTCAATGTATAGGCGTTTTGAAGAGTCGTGTAGAGAACTGTTCCCGTTTTATTGATGAACTACACTCGTGCTTATTCGCATAGTTCATTATATTATTAATTTTATTATTTAATTATCGTCAGTCAAGTTCAATGAGCAATGCTTATCGGTCACAGGCGTGTTTGCAGTTGTTAGATATTCTGTTTACTCGTCGACATTTTCAGTTCATTCAATTCTTCAAGGAACAAATAATTAGTATTCAATAAATGTAGTTACTTTTTCACATTTTCATCGATCACAAACGTTATCAGATTAATGCTTTGAATTATTGAAACAACTTTTATTAGCAAGCGTTGCTTTATTAGTTTATTCTATGATTGCACTGAATGAAGATCACGCACATTAGTTGTTCTTACCCGCACGCTGAAGGTTACATCGCGATTTCTTTTCGAACAAAAGAGAATGTACAGAAGTGTAAGTTTTAATTACAGACGAAAGTCCTTCAACCGGTTCAGTCTGGAATTGCACTTTTGATTGATTCCTGCTTCTTTTCTCAGTTTCTCTTTGACAGATTCGTTAAGGGCTTGTCAACTCTAACGCATAAACAAACCACAAGGTGATAATTTAAAGCTGTAGAATTGACGCCCGACAAAATTAAACTGTTGGAGCTACCTCAGCTCCCCTGCTGATGAACTACGAATGAATCGTAGTTCATCGGCAGGGTGCCACGGATTCAGATGCTCATGAAGTTCATCATGAGTGCTCCAATCAGGAGCCAGCCTTTGCCGCATAAATACATCAGGTTCAGTGAACTTCAGTGCCTTTGCCCTCCAGCACTCAAGAAGGTAAGTGTACACGGAAGTCTCTCTTGAAATTCAACACGGACCTCTACTAATCTTTTATTCTTTGGTTTCCTTTTTATTTCTACAGCTTAAACAAACAAACAAGCCAAGTGTAAAAGGGAGATGGCCAATAGAGGACCCCACAGAGAGAGAGAAGTACGGGCCTGCTGACTTGTTTTTGATCTTGGACCACAACCACTAACTTTTTCATTTTTGTTTTTTGTTTTTACAGAATGTTTACGGCGTAGACGACCTCAACATGACCCATGTAAGTTGGACTCCGTCCCGTCCCCCTAAAACACAGTGTAGCGTTCGGCCTCTGCTTAACAGTCCGTTCATTTTTTATTGGCAAAACTCCCCACGACTCCTAATTTGATAAATTTTTATAGTTTTTTTCTTGGAGGTCCTATCGGGACCTGCCCGCTCTGGTAAGAGCGCCTAAATACAGAAACAATTCCTCTAAAACATGATTCATGCCATTCTTCTTTTATTTAAAAAAAAAAAAATCCCCCCCGAACAGACTTTCAACGCTGATCACTACTATTCTCATGCCATGGTGCTGCGGCCCACGGGCCTACCGGTTGAAATACTGACTAGAATAGGGGAATACGTTTGTACACAACAGCGGATAGACAGGAAAAAGAAAAATCACCAGTCCTATTTTTCCCCGACACTATTTTTACTGAAGCATGTAACCAACCGAATCCGTGGTACTTACTCCTGGAACAACTCATATCAGACAATGGAGTTCAACAGAAATTTCACAATGTCCACCGCTGTTGGGGGTGCCCTGAATGCAGAGCCCCTTTCAGAATTTACTTTTTCATGGTGTTGGTATTGCCATTCTAATAAGACCTATTGCAAGATGCATTGCAAGTCAGGCATCGTCTACCGCCGGTGCCCCCACCACCCCGTCTATAGGATTCTATCAGACTGGGAGGGATGGGGGCGATTTCAGTGGAAAACTTTATATTTTCACATTCCAAATTAATTTTTTCTTTTTTAGTGTGAACAGTGCGGGTATTTTCCTCCCCATCCGCTTCCACCACTGCCTTGCTGTGGAATCACCTATTGCAAGTCGTGTTTTGTTCGAATCGTCGCTGATGCAATGTTCATGAATTACAAACCTCGATGTCTTCTTTGTTTGCGGAAGATTAAGCATTCTTTTTTCGTAAGGCAGGGGAGTGAGATAGTTTTTTTACATTTGACCACTTTGGTCTGTTTACAATTGCCGTTAACATTTAAATGCAAGGGCTATTACACGTACGTGCACGATGAATTTTTCCACTGAAATCGGGGGTGGGGATGCCTATTGCAATGGAGAAAAAATGTATTCTCTTATCCACTATTTTTTCTAGTGTCTTTTATGTGGTGACCTCCCCGAGAGACAGCTACCTCCACTGCCCTGCTGTGGCGAAACCGTTTGCCCTCCTTGTTTTGTCCACTTTATTACAAGAAAACTGTCCCAAAACAAACAGCCTTTATGTTATTGTTGTTTGTCTCCCATTAAACATCCTTTTTTTTAAGAGTGGGGACTATTGTTTTGTTTCACCACAAAATTACGTTTGGTACTATCAATGTGCCAATCAACGAAAATTACAGCAATCATTACCGAATGTTTTAAGGATCATTTTTTCTCCATTGCAATTTTTTAACTTTTATAACTTGAGCCTATTGCTCCTAATTTTTCAAAACAATCTTGTATTTTCGTATCCATAGGGCGATTGCCTATTTCAAATCTTGTATTTTCGTATCAATAGGGCGATTGCCTATTTCAAATCTTGTATTTTCGTATCAATAGGGCAATTGCCTATTTCAAATCTTGTATTTTCGTATCAATAGGGCGATTGCCTAATATTCTAGACAAATGGGACGATGGTCCATTTTCACGCATTTTCCTGTAACATTCTCTTTCTCTCTGTGGGGCCCGAAATAGGTCCCACTCCGTGTAAATATTGGAAATATTGTTGTTGTTGACACGGTTCATGTAAATTTTATTTATTCATGACGAAACAAAGTTGTTGTTCCATAAACACAAGTCTCTTTTATTGTCTTACTAGTCTTACATAGTGGCTGACTCAAATAAAGCCAAAAGGGTCAACACTCCAGTTTCAACATAGTCCTGGGAATTGTCTTCGTAAAGCAAAGCTTGGCCCAACGCGTGCCAAATTCGGTTCTTGTAACTGATGAGGGGGGCTTCGCATTCTTCAAAATAATACAGTTTATAAAACTTGTAAATTTCTGCCTCCTTTAATTTTTGCAGCCGTTCGAACACGGTATAAGTAAGGGGAGCAATAATCCCCGTGAGGTGTAAACTCTGCAAAGCCCGTAGACCCGTAGCCCGTAGAGCCTCTAGGGTAATATGGGGGCGGAACTCCGTCATACGCGTGTTGAAACCTTCCTCGGAAAAAGTCCATAAACAGGAATGGTTCTGTTCGGGTTGTTGTCCCTGGGTACTATAAATACAGCCCTCGCAGTTCCGACCACGTTCTCTCATGATTTGCCGGATGCACACCATGACGTAGAGCGTTTTGTACAAAGCCCACCCGGCTTTTAGGGAGCGTAAATCCCGGTTGTCCGACATGTCCCTCAAATCTAGGTCTTCTTGATTCTCTGACGTCATACTGCTTGTCCCTGATAATAGGGAGGTCGTTGTGCTGTCGGGATGTTTATAGGGGGTGGGGAGAGCGGGGGACCCACGGCCATTGGACCAACAGGGGGTTCGTAGGGGTCCAGGGGTGGCCCCGGTGGGGGTCCCTGTGGCATCGTCGCGGGCGGTCCCGTAAGAGGCATCACGTTGTGGGGACTGATCCAAGCGACGGGGGGTGCGTCTTGGGGGGCCTGTGACGTCCATGGCGAAGCGTAGGTTTTCTTGGGGGGTGAGGGTCCGGTTGCAACAGGTTGTGCGGGAAGGTCAGCCCACATAAAGCCAAGAGGCCAATCACACTTCGGGTTGGGCGCCGGGGCCGTGCACGTGAAGAACACGCGGTTCGGATTCTTCTCACTTCGGCTTATGCCCGCTTTCATCCACAAATTATGACCACACTTGGGAAACGTGTTGTACAACGTGCCGTACGGGATAACCGCTTTCACCAAAGGAATCTCTTGCTCCGTAAAATAAAAACTGCACGGTAAAACTTGAGGCTTCGACTTGTAGTTGGCCGTTTGTCCACACTTGTACACACACTCTGGCGTCCCGGCCAATCCTTTGACGACTTTAGCGTAACACCCACAAAAGCAAGTAGGGGGCATGGTTCACACTAAACACTATAAGGAGGGGTTCACTTTTTTATACACCTCGGGACTTTTCCGGGGCGCCAATCCGAGGCCTGGCTTTGCCCTATACGCCCGACCAATCCCGAACCCCTATTTGCCGCCACCCTGGCCGGCCAATCCGCGCCCCGACTTTGCCGCCACCCTGACCGGCCAATCAGCGCCCCGACTTTGCCGCCACTCTGGCCGGCCAATCAGCGGCCCGTATTTGCCCTATCCTTGAGGAGGCGGGGCTTGTGACGTCACCCTCTCTGTGACGTCACACATTTGCTCTCGACCAATCAGGAGAGGGCAACTGCCACATAGTGACCCCTTAAACTACTGTCGTCAGTTAAAATTTTGGCCATTTATCAGTTGTCAGTTAATAGTCCTAGTTAATCATTACTAGAGAAAATTTACAATGTTTGACCCACAAAAAACAAATTTGTCAGTTGTCAGTTATTTTTCGGTTGTCAGTAAAAAAATCGTCATTTGTCAGTTCTCAGTTATTTTTAAGGCCGTTTGTCAGTAGTCAGTTAACCCCATTCAGACCCTCCTACATGTAGCCTCCTCAGCAGTCGTTTCCTGTTTCGGTCTGTTTCCCAGTCGTTTCCTGTTTCGGTCTGTTTCCCTCACCACAAACGCGTTAGTGGGGAGGGAGTTTAGGACCGACACAAAGAACGCCTGCAAAGGAGGCTATCCTACATGCAGCTTTGATAGGAATTCGCAGCAATTGTATGTGAGTATTTTATTTATTTTTTGTATGAAGTTTTTTTCATGGCTCGCATGTTTTTTATTTGCATGGCTCGCATGGCTCGCATCGTTGGCTCGCATGGGTGTTACTAAAACGAGTAACGCAGTAACGAGTAATGAGTAACGGAGTAACAGGAAAACGAGTAACTACCAAAAATTGCAAGAGGTAAAAAATTAGAAAACGAGTAACGGAGTAACGAGAAAACGAGTAACGACCAAAAATTACAAGAGGTAAAAAAATTAGAAAACGACTAACGACAAAAAATTGCAAGGGGTAAAAAATTATAATAATTCTTTACAGAAAATATTCACAGAAAATTTACGAAAAAGTCAACAATGCACCGGCCTTCCATTTTCGCGCCATAAATGTCACGTGACAAAGAATGCAGACTGGACTTTAGTCATGGTGTCCTTTAGCGCTTGGTATATAACGTGTTACAAGATACAATGATACGGAGACTGACCAAGATACGGTGATACGAACATCTCAAATTTCCTAGTTTTAAGCGAACGCGAAATGGCCCCGCTAAATACAGGTTTCAGTATGAAACGGACTGTTGTATGGGTCACTTGAGCTCTTGCAGCTGTGGCGCGACGCTAATTTAACGGTATTATCTTTCAGCAAGACTGCTTTGTCTGACTATTTTGTTATTTCATTTTAACTTTTGAACGTTACGCATTTAACATTGAACCACTTTATTGCCCTTGTTGAAGAAACGTTTTTGCAACACACGAAATTAACGCTGAAAGCTTTATTCTCATTGGCAACTAGATTTAGGGCCCGTTTACAAGGAGATAGGGTTACCCTAGCACTAGGGTTACCCGGCAAGCACTAGGGTCAAAGATAGCCCGGGTTTACAAGCAAAATGATTCAGGTAGGGTTACCCTACTGCCCGGGCCAACTCAATTGCAACACAAGCCAGTTGAAGTCTCTTTCAAATATATTATTCATTTGAAAAGCCGTTTCTTACGAAATGTCATACTAATGTATGAATACATGTGCAACTAATATTACTCTTCCACTTTTCTTTCATTTTTATCCGGTTCAAACAGATCTGTGGAAGTGATTTTGATTTTACTGATTCTTTGGTAGCCTGTGAACCGCTAGGCTCGCGGCCGCCAAAATCATTCAAGCATAGAAAACAACATGGCGGACACGAGTAGAGTTCTGGCGGGTTTTGGTGGATTAACGTCGATTCTTCTTTCTGTGGTGCCCTTTATTGCAGCTTTCTGGTATCCTAGAATGTTGTTATGTTACCAACTAATTGCTAGTGAACTTCAGAAATTTTGGCTCTAAAATAGAGTTGACCCGGGTAGGCATACCGCATACCGTTTACAAGAGCAAAACATAGCCCTAGTGCTAGGGTCACCCTAGCTCTCAGACAGGGTAACCCTAGCGCTAGGGTAACCCGGGCAGACGAGTTGAGTTGTCCCGCCTGCTTGTAAACACTTCGCTAAAAATAAGAGGAAATAACCCAGCGCTAGGGTAACCCTAGTGATAGGGTAACCCTAGTGATAGGGTAACCCTACCTCCTTGTAAACGGGACTATTTGAAAATTGATGGAGAGGGGGCCCGGTTTATTTGTTAAATTTTTTTTTACGACTTCTCAGTTGCTGCAAAAAAAAATTTCTGGCATCAGAACCTTGCACAATTTTTTTAAAGTTTCACCCTTGCTTGATTTTTTTTCTGGGTGATATTGGCTCGCTCGATTATTTTTCTGTGCAAATTGTGCTTGCTCGTTTTTGTTGTTTTTGTTTTGTTTTTGTTTTTGTTTTTTTGTTGTTGTTTTTTTTTGGGGGGGGGGGGGGAGGGGGATTTTGAAAATTTTCCGCGATCCCGTTTCTCCGATCTAGTAAGATGGCTTTTAGAAGCTCCAACTCCAAAAAATATTTTATGGTTGCTTTTTACCATTTCGGAGGAATCGTATTACAAAACGTGTAGGGGAATATCAAAATTCGAATTAGTTCAAAAGTTATGCTTTAGGTGAAAAGGCGAAAACATAATCCGAGTAGATATGCGGGAAACACCGTCAAGAGCTCTCTTTTTAGAATTTCCCCATTTCCCAATATTTTTTTTGCTGCAGAGATATCAATTGACATTTTGTAAAAAATTCAGACAAATCGAATAAATTCTTCTTGAGTTAGAGCTTTTAAAAAACTCTATTTTGGTTGAAAATCGAAAGCGTAGAAAATAGCACAAGATTTTCCGACAATGCAATGTTGATTTCCGATCAAAGCTACGCCCCGCATCGAGAACATTTTATAGCCGGTTCTAGTTTTATTATGACTTGGGAAATGGAAAAGACGAAATGTCCTTGCAATTGAGGGACAAAGCCAAAGCGAACACCTATAAATGACAAAGGAAGGGCACAGAAATCAAAGGCCTTAAAAGCCAGTGACAGCGATTTGTAGGAGTCTGAAAGGTCCTGAAACAGCACGGCAAATAGCGAGATCGTGGTGTTGGTTTCAAGCGATTCAGAGTTTTAATATGTTTCCATCTAAGCTTTCTTGGAAACAAATCTTCTCTCGGCTGGTTCCTATCAATTCTTCTTTATGTTTAGATGTGGACCACTCGACACTCTGTCTGTACTTCTCGGGTTTTGCGTACCCTGGTTCTAGAGCCCGGGGGGGGGGGGACTCCCCATAAAAATAGACGGGGGTGCTCGTCCTATCTTTTAGGGGTTAAAATCGTTAGCAGTGCATCTCTTAAGGGTCTTCCAAAGGTCTGCTATCTTTTAGGGGTCTCCGAGACTCAACATTTTTGTGGCCGAGAAAAAATAGCGCTGGATCCTCGAGCATGAGACCCCACAAGTTGAATCGGTATTTACGGCTTCGATATAGATTTTGATCCATCCGAATATTAAAGACGAGGTTATGGGGCAGAGCTTTGTCTCTTATTTCCTTTAGTTTGCACAAAGATAAAGACTGTTGTTTCATGATTACTTTTCCCAGCGGCAGTAACAAAGCCGTGCCCCGGAAGCAAGACGAAAAGTTAATTTCTTGTCTTTTGGAGTGCTATCTTTTAGGGGTAATTTTTTTTGTGAGCCACGCCCATATTGCTATCTTTTAGGGGTGAATTTCATTTCTCACGTCGAGCACCCCCGTCTATTTTTATGGGGAGTTCCCCCCCCCCCGGGTTCTAGAGGTGCTCACGTACGGATATACTGCACTAGTCAATTGAAACCCCGGCCCCCCGACCCCCGGGACATAGTGGGGCATTAACGGGGACATGGCCGTGGAATAACGCACATTTAACGCTGCATTTTTCCGGTGGAACGGGGAAAGTAACGATTTGCAAAATTTGCGGGGATTTTAGCGGTGGTTGTAACGCCAGCCACGACAGAGCGGGACTGGACCCGAGTATCAACATCGTGTATCAAACATGGCGGAAGCTATGAACACGCAAAAATCGTTTGCGTCACGGCAAAATATCAGATTAAGGTATGGCAAAAGGTTCACAGGCAAAACTTCCCCAACAATTTTTTTTCGCATATTTAGAATGCTCAGGAGCCCATTACCAGGAGCGTCCATCTTCCCTACTGTGTCTGTACCCCAGTACAGAGGTAGATGAGGCTATTTTTAGCATTGCGTTTCGCGCGAAAAAGAACAAAGGTAGGCTATTCTTAGCCAATCAGATAGCTATTCATTATCATTCTCCTCACTTTCAACGCGGGAATTTGAATTGCTAGTTTTCACTCAATCCCCAGAGATTCAAATGTTGGTGCCCCAACAAAAGAAGCTAACGAGGAATCTATTGTTTAAGGGCATCGACATGGCGGCAACCTCTTTTCGTGGGAATTTCGAATCTAAAAATAGCCTCATCTACTCCTGTGCTGGGGACCCAACCCATAACAGAGGAACGCTCCTGGTAATGGGCTCCTGGAATGCTTTAGGTCTTAACTTTATTATAGCAAAAAAATCCAAACTAAAATTCCTTTTTAACGCCCCGAAAAAACATGTTTTAATTTCCCGCGAAAAAGTACGCGCGAAACATGATTGACAGACGCTGACAGCTACGTGACAGCGGCACGCGAACAAACATAAAACAACAATCGTCTTTATAGTACGCTACGCTTCGTTTGTTTTTCTTGAATTGCATTCTATCTAAAATTATGTCGTCGAAACTTAAAAGAGGCTGTCCTTGAGTATCTTCGAAGAAAAAGAAGAAGTTGAAAACAGATAAATTTAGGCCGACTAAGAAGGCAAGTTTGACTGAAACGAATGAGCCCGGGCCAAAAAGCATCACTTCTAGGAAGCTTCGGACTAGCAGTGATGAAGTTCACCCGCGAACTTCGAATTCCTTGACTGTAATTGATCGCGAAATATTGAGTCGGGCATTAGATCAAGCTGCTGTTTGCCGGTTTTGTCACGGCGCTTTTTACGGTTTTCTATCCTTGCAACCAAATTCTCTGCGAAGTGATTGCCCTCATACCTAGAAAAGGAGTCAGATATGTTTATCAATTACAAGGCAGTCAAGAGAAGGTAGATTCAGCATGATCTTTACCGCTCCAGAGTATAAAAATAATATGCAATGAAGCCTACGGTTTGTTTATGTATGCTTCGCAAGAAGTTGCGCCGTTTGAATGAATATAACTTGTGTTCGACTTACCCAGAACTGTTTATCTCCTTTAGCATGATGGCTTTGATAATAGCATCATTTACAGTAACTTGCGGTTGGCCTTCATATTTATTTGACCTTGTGTTTTTCCCACGAGCTTTACGACCTCTGCGTGCTTTCCCCATGACCAGTCGAGGATCGAATGTAAAAGCTGTCACAGCAGATCATTCACAACTCCACCTGTCAGCCTAATACTGTATCTCAATTGGCTGAATATAATAAGATTATCTTTGGAGGCGGGGCTTTTTACTCAACCGTGAAATGGTCAGAAAACTAAAATCCCTCGTTTCTCCGTGTGTGTTTTAATGCAAAAAATACAACTTTGGCGCATCAAAACTCGAGAACGTTTTGTTCGATTAAACCCAAATTTTCGAGAGAGCCAAAAAACTACGATTTCTCCAAAATTGTGCCAGCGTTTTGCGAAATTTTGTTTCATTTCGTAATTATTATGTAGTTTGCGTTTTGCTTGCATGAAAAAACTTACTCCAACTTTACCTACGGATAATTCTTGTAATACGCAACGTATGAAAAATCGCTGACACCATTTTTGGGACAATTTACCTAAGATTCGAAAACAAAGAATTCAGTTGGCATTCATTAAACGTTTCCGGATTTGAAGTTACGATAGTGTGAGAGGTCGCTTTTTAAATAAAAAAATACATCATTGAGAGATTTTTTTAAATAGTAAACTTAAACATTCATATTTATTCTTCAATCTTTGAGCTTTAAATTGATATATAGTATGTCTTTGTAGCGTAAATATTGACGCTACACGATTTTTTTTCCCAAGTGACCTCGTGAACCTTTTGCCATACCTTAAGTAATGATTCGTGTAACAAGTACGATACCGAACGGCATTCAGATGGCAAGGTGTTAATTTTGTATTGTGAAAATTCTTGATCTGATTGGTTGAAACATGAAAATCGCCTTAAAGGTTAGGAAGACGTTTAATTTCCTCCATTTTTTCAAACTATTAAAACTACGATTTGCACTGCGGTTCCAAATGTCGTTTGTAAAGCAAATCGTATGTTCGGAACCTTGTCAATCGTGCCTGTTTCGTAGCTATTGTTTTTGGCCGTTCCTATTGGTTGGAAGATAATTTGTTCATAAAAATGGAATGAAACTAAGACTTCATACTACTTTTATTTCAGAATAATCATAATTATCACCCATTGTTTTCGTAGTCTAAAACACAGACAAATCAAATGTGAGGGAGGCTCAATGCCACATAACAATGGATTTTGTCGTACTTTTTACACGGACCATTACTTAAATATATTTAAACGCAGCTGCATAACATTTCCTTTATATTCCTTTGTCGCATTGTTTTTTTTTTGTTGACAGACAACGGTTTCTGATAAACAAGACAATGGTCGAGACTGTAAAAGTGCGGAAAGCATGTATAGTAATAGAAAATGTACAGGGGCGTATCCAGGATTTTGTGAAAGGGGGGTTTGCAAAAGGATTTTTTTTTTATCTAGAGATTTAAAATTGAATTTACAGTGATTTACAGGAATCATAGTGGGTGTTGCAACCCCCGAAACCCCTCCCCTGGATCCGCTAGTGATGTGCTTCAGAAAATGTATTTTTTTCAAATAATGGAGCAACAGATTGAAGCTTATGTATATTCAATTTATCAATGCCTCCTCCCAATTGAAAATTCTGAAGCACATACCGGGGCCATAGGGGCGGGTATTGTAACAGCCAACTGTCCCCGATGGGCGGGGAAAAGGTCAAAATGTAACACTGTATAAATGTTACATTCCCCGCTATGTCCCGGGGGTCGGGGGGCCGGAGTTTCAATTGACTAGTGCATTAATGTGCCGCTATCGAAGGAGTTATGATTCACGAAGGAGTTTTGTTTTGCGAGACTCGATTTCAGCTGCTCGAAATCGTCGGTTGAGCGAGGCGCGACCCTCTGGTAACCAGGGTAGGTTTTGCGAGGCTCGTGGTCGTATGCATTGTTTGGCCTTGTTTTGCTTCTTTCCAAGCTAAGGGCATCCTGCTGGAGCTTAGCCTTGCTGGAGCATTTAGCCCTGCTTGCTTTTGGAAGACATAAGACCAACAACCCATGGATCGAGGGTAGAAAAACGTTTCTCAATAAACATGAAATGAATTTATACTAGCTTTCGCCACACTTTCGTTACGGGCGAGTGTCAATCAAACAGAACCTTTTACTTCCGGTTAAAAACTTCCTTTTTTTTAAGGGAAGCGTCACATTGATTTTTCCACGAGAAACGTCCAGCGAAGTTTCTTTTTCAACCCCTCCACCCCCCCTAAGAAACGTCAGAGATTTATCGATTTTTATTTTCAAAAGTCATACACTACCTCTTTCCTAGACTTGCCACAAGTCGACTACTTTGAAAACTACTTAGTTTTCGGCGAACGACAGCGAGCGACGAAGTCTTGGAGAAAGTCTAAGTGAGATTTGAAAATCGACATTCGCAATATTTATTGAAAAATGAAAATTGACTGTCTCAAGATTCATTTTTTCTAAAATGAAATTTGATTTCTTTCAACTGCTTTCATTTTTCATTTTTTCAAATAGCCAGAAAAATTAATGGGCCAAGATCGTTTAAAAGTATTCATCGATTATCTCAACGCTCTTCATCCTACCATTAAATTCACTTCGTCTTACAGTTTCACCGACATCTCTGTTCTCGATGTCACAGTCGTCTTTAAAGACGGTAACATCGAGACTGATCTCTACACCAAACCTACTGATAAACACCAACACCTTCTCTACTCTTCTTGTCATCCTTTACATACTAAAAAGGCTATCCCTTTTAGTTTAGCACTCCGCATTCGTCGCATTTGTTCTACTGACGAAACCTTCAAACTTCGCACTAATGAATTAAAGTCTCACCTCTTAAAGCGAGGTTATAAGCGTTCTTTCCTCGATCTACAAATACAACGTGCTGCTAATATTTCTCGTAACGATGCTTTACAGGCTAAACATGCACAAGATTCTAAGCGAATTCCTTTCGTCATCACATATAATCCAGCACTACCTAACATTTCATCACTGATTCGTAAACATTCTCACATACTGTTTTCTTCTAATCGCTGTAAAGACGTTTTTGTTAACCTGCCTCTCATCGCTCACCGCCGTTGCCCTAACCTTCGTGACCTACTTGTCAAATCACAACTACGTAATGTGACTAACAAACCTGCTCTTCCATCTGGCTCTTTCCGCTGCGGAAAAAACTGTGCCACTTGTCCTTACATTAATCATGGCCTCGTTAGCTACACTTTTTCTTCCACCGGAGAAACCCGTTGCATTAAGTCACATATCACATGTAACACTAGTAACGTTATCTACATGGTACAATGCAATCGCTGCCGCTTACAATACATCGGTGAAACTAAACGACGGCTCAAAGACCGATTTAATGAACACAGACGAGCAGTTGACAAATTTAATATTAAATCTAAACCCACCACAGTTTCTGAACATTTCCTTTCCTGCTCTAACCATTCTAATACTGACATGCAACTTATCCCCTTAGAAATAATTTATTCTTCGCGAGACTCTATTCGTAAAGCCAGAGAGTCATATCTTATCGACATAGCTAAAACTCTCGAACCTCTCGGCATGAACAAACGTGATGAAACTTAATATGTTATCTTGTAGACCCGTATTTTTACTTACGTCATTTCCTTTTTCCTCTTAGATTGTGTAATCACCTTGATATTTATACTTGCCATTGTGAAATATTCATTTGTAAGATCTACCTGAAGAAGGCTGGTTTGGCCAGCCGAAATATCGTAGAATTCTCTACATATACGTTGTTCGATCAGTTTTTCTGTAGTCCTTGGACTTGTTTGCTTACCCTAAGATACGGTCAGTATAATCTGCAGACTGCAGATTGCAGACTGCAGACTGGGTATAAAATGCAGACTGGGTATAAAATGCAGACTGCAGACTGCAGACTCGGTATAAAATGCAGACTGGGAAAAAATATAAAAAAACTTACCTGAAGACTTTATCTGTTCTTCATTGGGCTCTGTATGCAATTTCAGCGAGTTCTGTTGAAATTGTACCCCTCGACCTCGATCTCCACCTAAGCCGGTCTAGAACTGACCACGCTCGAATTTTCATCCAAAATCAATGCCGACCGCAACTAAACCTTAAATAATAGCACAACAGTATCTATTCCAAGAACCTCATGCCATTTAATTGAAATATCCCCCATATCGAGTGTGGACAACATGCGAGCCAGCGAGCCATGCGAGCCATGCGAGCCATGCGAGCCATGCGAGCCATGCGAGCCATGCGAGCCATGCGAGCCATGCGAGCCATGCGAGCCATGCGAGCCATGCGAGCCATGCGAGCCATGCGAGCCATGCGAGCCATGCGAGCCATGCGAGCCATGCGAGCCATGCGAGCCATGCGAGCCATGCGAGCCATGCGAGCCATGCGAGCCATGCGAGCCATGCGAGCCATGCGAGCCATGCGAGCCATGCGAGCCATGCGAGCCATGCGAGCCATGCGAGCCATGCGAGCCATGCGAGCCATGCGAGCCATGCGAGCCATGCGAGCCATGCGAGCCATGCGAGCCATGCGAGCCATGCGAGCCATGCGAGCCATGCGAGCCATGCGAGCCATGCGAGCCATGCGAGCCATGCGAGCCATGCGAGCCATGCGAGCCATGCGAGCCATGCGAGCCATGCGAGCCATGCGAGCCATGCGAGCCATGCGAGCCATGCGAGCCATGCGAGCCATGCGAGCCATGCGAGCCATGCGAGCCATGCGAGCCATGCGAGCCATGCGAGCCATGCGAGCCATGCGAGCCATGCGAGCCATGCGAGCCATGCAAATAAAACATGCGAGCCATGCACTCACATACAATTGCTGCGAATTCCTATCAAAGCTAGTAGTACCCTGCGAGCAGAGGTTTCTCATCTCTTTGTCTTTCCTGTCGCGACAGGAAAGGCAAAGAGATGATAAACCTCTGCTCGCAGGGTTAGCTAGTAGTTGATGAAGATCTGGTGAATTCCCAGTCTGGACACAAATAGCGACAGGTTTAAATTAACATATTGCCGCGCCGCTTTAGTGATGGAAGATGTTTGATTTATCTCATTTTAAATGAAAACTGTTAACTTTTGAAAACTCTTTTTGCCTAGGCTTTCCTCTTGTTAGATTTCATGCCTAAAAACAACGATACTCTCGATCGTTTTGAAAATCCCAAGCGTAGTTTCTTGTATTCAGTAAAAGTACTGGAGAAGCCATTTGAGTGTTACACGCACGCTGTAGCAATGCAAATTTAAAAGAAATTCTCTGCCTTTATCTTTTATTTTAGATTTCAAAATAGCCATATAATAAAACTCTTATTAACCGATATACCTTTGTTATATTTGAAAAGCTTTATTTGAGGTAATAATTTTTGTAGACTTGCTATAATTCTCAAGCACGGCTCTCCAACCAGGCGCACCGAGATTTATGGGTCCACGGACCCAGAAATGTTAATATGTACACGACAAAAATAGGTGTTGTGCCGAAAACTTTTGGGTCCGCGGACCAAATTTAGGGGTGTAGACACTCGGCCAAAATGCTTGGTACAGGCATCAATCGCATTCACACGACACGTTGTACAATGTAACTCCCAACTGTTGCAAAGAGCTTTGCTAGCGCTATTGATATTTATACCTGTTAGCTGTTGGCTCATCATCAGTGGCTCGAATTACCATGTGTTTTCAGGGCTAGGGTTTTGGGTTTTGGTTGCAAATGAATGCGAGAAGGTAAGTAATTCAGCTTCCGCCAGTGTGTGCTTTGCTTACCGGTTGTCGGTCAATGTACTGGAGAATGGGAGTAATGCGAGTTGAAAAATGCGAGTTGCAAGAAAAAGTAAGAAAACTGAGATTAGAGTTCCTGCAATGGTAAATGCTTTTTGAGATGGAAAAAATCAAATTTTCCCTATACAGGAACTCCGAGTCAGTCGACGAAACGTGGACCCCCCCTTCTGGATCCCTAGAAAAATGAACCAGCGTATACCTCGCTAGACGTTTATTTTGTTATCTTTACCCTCACAGTTATTCAGAACTAAGTCCTTTCTAATTCTAATTTACAATATTTCGATTGCAATCACAATTCAGTTCAATCTATTACTTAGTTTAACTATTCCCTTTCTTCTATCTCTGATTCTTCCAGCGACGAAAGCAATGTGCATCTTGAGGAAGTCCTACCTCCCCCTTCACATTTCTAATGGTGCCTCCCTTGGACACTGAAAACAATTTCTTTATGGGAGTACCCCTTCCTCCATAAAGGTGGGACATACACTACGGGGACATGCAAAATGTCTCCTGGTGTGTGCTCACCTTAAAGAGTGTCTGGCTGCATTAATAGATATATATATATAGAGGCCCGAGTGAAAGCCCAGTGGGCTTTTGTTCCAATATACATTCGATATAGCCGCTCTACGTAGCTGTATCGTAGCCGTATTTCAGTGCGTTCCCGAATCCATAGCGCTAAACCCATCAAACGTTAACATCAACAGTTCTGTAACACACATGCGACTTCTAAATAAACTAAAACCTATAACAATCATCATTTCCGTGACAACCATTGTTTCCATCGATTTTCCAGCGAGAATCGAAAAAAGTCACCCTTTATTGATGTTTCCACAAGGGTCCGGCCAATTTTATAATTAATTTCCTCAGAGTTCAGCTTCGCTCGTTTTTCTTGTTCTATCATTTTTTTTTGGGTTTAGTACTTTTCTTCTTTATCCTACTAGTTCGTTCATGTCATTTGCAGTTCGATAAATTGTTTTTGCAATCCGAAAAGTAGTTTATTCAGTTCTGTATATTCGATTCATATCCGTAAGCCAATTCGGTCAGTTCAATTTTCTCAATTTCTTTGTGTATGGGCGTCAACCAGTTTCAACATCGGGTTCGGTTACTAGTTCTATTTATTCTATTCATGCACTCGATCAGTTTTCTTGGTTCATATCTAATCATGTCCATGTCCACTCTAGTCCGGCTTCAGTTCAGACTCTGTTCTCCAGTTCGCTTAGTTCTAAACTTCTCGGCTCTTTAAATTTCTATTCTGTTTATTTCGGTCTGTTCATCTCGGTTCTGTATCTGGAGAATACTGATTCCAAAAGGTCGTCAAAAAAAATACTTGCTTTATATCGTTAATCGGAAAGAAAGTCAAATTCTCTTGGACTTGGCTCAGCCGATCTTCGAAATTTCCACTCTGCACTGCGACAGATCGTCTTTTTCCTGCCATTTTTTCCTGTAACATTTCAACTCACAACACGCACTTTTCAACTCGCACTTTCCCTATCTCCGGTCATCTGAATAAGGATTTGTATGAGTGTTTCATCATCAGTACTGGAAAGAATCGATTGAACTTTAATTTGCCTGGCTAAATTTTGTTTTTGATTAATTATATATTTTTTGCATGGCTCGCATGGCTCGCATGGCTCGCACATTGTACAGACCCCCCCCCCCCCCCCCCCAAGGGGCAGGGATGCTCGTCGCCTAAGCTTTGTTTGACCCCTATAAAAATATACCTTTCTAAAACATACAGACAAATTCCAGCCCTCGCTCGAGTGCCGTCACATGCAAGCGATAGTCGGCGTTTTTTATTTCTCCGTTGCATGCAGCCCTAAACGATACCTTGATGGCTAAAAATATTGGCGTTCCATCCTTAACACCCAAAGTGATACCAAATCCCGTAATTTTAACCCTAAAAGATACGACGAGTTTCGCCGCCCATTTTATATGGGAGGTCCCCCACCCGGGAGTTAGAGACCGATTCACTGTGGGATTACAGACCCGAGATCGGGATCACAGCGCATGGGATCGGGATCAACGTATATAAGTTATGGGATCGGGATCAATATATCAGAATATGAACGGCCTCATTTATTTTTGGCTGGATCACGGATCACAAATTACTGGAAAATTGAGATCAGAGATCAAAGTAAGGGACCACTAGAGAAAAAATATACCTCGTTACGACCCTGGTATAACACCATTGTACATAACTGCTGGGGTCAAAACTCGCTGAAATTACAACCACACGCAGCGGCATGGACAAATAAACACATGCTGTAAGTATTGTCGCTTTTTATTCAATATTAGTTCTAAAAAAATCCATTCAAATGCTAGTAAATATTGGCACTTACAGAGCAATTGGGTCAAACCGCAATATATTCTCGCTCCATTCCTACTCGTTTGAAATTCATTCGCGAGCGGAAAACGTCCACGAAAAGCGGGAAAAACCACTAGAAACGCCTGCATTGCAGGCTACCTGTGATATAATTTATTTCTCATCATGTCCGTGTTGGAGGAGAGCCAATATACAACAATGGTTTTTAGTGTAGAAGGCGGCTCTAATAGCTCAAAAGAGAGGAAAAGATTAAATAAAACTGAGAAAGGAGAAAAATAAGTTAAAAAAAATTATGGCTGGTGTGGGAATCGAACTCTGACCATTGGAATCAAAAAGGGCGCGCTCTAAAGCGCTTTACCATAGAGCCGATTCGCTTGAGCAGTGGTTTCAAAATAAGGTATATATGTAAAAGTTCTGAGACCGTGAACTTTGGGAACTAGCGTCGTCAAGCGTAAATTGCTCGATTTAGGCTCCAGAAATGGGGGATATTTCAATTAAATGGCATGAGGTTCTTGGAATAGATACTGTTGTGCTATTATTTGAGGTTTAGTTGCGGTCGGCATTGATTTTGGATGAAAATTCGAACGTGGTCAGTTCTAGACAGGCTTAGGTGGAGATCGAGGTCGAGGGGTACAATTTCAACAGAACTCGCTGAAATTGCATACAGAGCCCAATGAAGAACAGATAAAGTCTTCAGGTAAGTTTTTTTATATTTTTTCCCAGTCTGCATTTTATACCGAGTCTGCAGTCTGCAGTCTGCATTTTATACCCAGTCTGCAGTCTGCAGTCTGCAGTCTGCAGTCTGCAGTCTGCAGTCTGCAGTCTGCAGTCTGCAGTCTGCAGTCTGCAGTCTGCAGTCTGCAGATTATACTGACCGCTATATAAGTATATTAGCATTTTCTCGATGCGGCGCGTAGCTTTGATCGGAAATCAACATTGGCGGGAACTTGACAGATGTGATGAGAAATGATTGGCCAAGAGCTCTCTAATTGTTGGAGAGGCGGGGCTTCAGATTCACGCATGATTGTTTTTAAGTGCTATTTTCTACGCTTTCGATTTTCAACCAAAATAGAGTTTTAAAAAAGATCCCACTCAACAGGAATTATTCGATTTGTGTGAAATTTTCACAAAATGTCAAATGATATCGCAGCTGCAAAATAATGTCGGCGAATTTGGAAATTCTAAAAAGAGAGCTCTTGACGGCGTTTCTCGCATATCTACTCGGACTATGTTTTCGCTTTTTCACGAAGAGCATGACAACTTTTGAACTAAATCGCCGACACTCTTTTGTAATATGATTCCTCTGAAATGTGAGAAAGCAAACATTTTTTTTTTTTTAATTAATATTTTCGGAGCCGGAGCTTCTGAAAGCCATCTCACTCGATCGGAGAAACGGGTCGCGGAAAATTCGAAATTTTCAAAGAATTCAAAAAATTGTATTTATTCTTGTAGCCAATTTTATAAGCTTTAAAATGATACATGGATGATTTATCTACGATGTTTCCTCGATGCGCTACATAATTTAGACAGAAAACGCGGACTCAGAATTCGACTCGTTAACATTCTTGGCATACAGAAAAACATTTCGACAATTGTTGCTGAGATTTTTCCTTGACGAATACCTAGTATTTTCGTAGTAATTCAAACTAGTTTTATCTCCCTTTGAGGCAATAGATAGTGCAGACTGCAAAGAAAGAAAGGCTGCAAAGCTAAGAAATAAAGAACTTGAAAGCAAACTGCAACTGGATTAAATCGTGATGTCTGTCGCATACCAACAGAGATAATTACCGATAAGCTTTTTAGAGGTGACAGGATCAATTAGCAGATCAGGACAAGAAACCAGTGAGCCGTCAACTGTGTTGGCGGGAAAATAACCTCCAAGGCAACGGACAACTGGCTTGCTTTGATTTTTTGTATGAAATCATGTTACTGAATTTGACTGTATAGATCACGAATAGAAGTATATATAATAAACACAAAGTATTATGGTGTCGTTTGAAAATAATCCACAGAAAATACCCACAGGACTTTGCGTTAGCCTGAGGAAATCAGACGCCTCAAAGTGGACGGGAGATTAGTCGTCTGATTTCCTCGGCTAACTTTACGTGCGTGTGATACGCCGATGACAGGTTTACTTATTTTAATAACCTCTTGTTGAGGAACACAAATACGGAATGCCCGTACAACTTGATACGGATAGCATTGACAAAAATCTAGCCGGTGAACGGTGGTTATTCTTGATACATGTCGCTTTGGCATTACTTTCTATTGTGTAAAATAGGTTTTTGTGGATTGCGGTGCATCGATTATGTATGGAGCCCGCGGGGTTAGTGTGCCACTGCACTACTGTTTTATTGGAAATCGTGTCCTGTAGTTTGTTAATTACGTATACTGATTGATCCGCAGTGACAATAATTAGTGTAGACGGCTGTTCCAAAAGACGCTTCAATTTTTACACATGCCGTTGGGGTAGGATCTTCATAAAAAGAAATAAAAGTTATTTTTTCTACTACATACCAAAGTTAAACATGTAAATATACAGGCATACGATGAAGTGGGTGTAAAAGATAATACATAAAAATATGGCCAGAAAATACTGCTACTTTTCTCATGGTTCTCCATGTTTTCTTAGCCCGGTGATATCACGAACTGCGGTAACCTAGAAAATGGCGAAAAAAGTCATTCTGAATGTCGCATATCATTCCGCATAGTCATTCCTTCTATTGTATTCACTGATCCCGGACGATATGTTGTACAAAATAGATGTTATATATTTTGATCCGACGATGGGCTTAAACGTTCGAAACATAAAAAGCTTATCGGTAATTATCTCTGTTGGTATGCGACAGACATCACGATTTAATCCAGTTGCAGTTTGCTTTCTTTCTTTACAGTCTGCACTATCTATTGCCTCAAAAAGGGAGATAAAGCTAGTTTGAATTACTACGAAAATACTAGGTATTCGCAGGAGCCCATTAATGGGCTCCTGGTATTCGTCAACGACGTCAAGGAACAATCTCAGCAACAATTGTCGAAATGTTTTTCTGTATGCCAAGAATGTTTATCTACTGTCAAAACGAGTCGAATTCTGAGTCCGCGTTATCTGAGTCCGCGTTTTCTGAGTCCCATTTTCTGAGTACGCGTTATCCGAGTCCGCGTTATCCGAGTCCGCGTTTTCTGAGTCCGCGTTATCTGAGTCCGCATTTTCTGAGTCCAGTCCATATTAGTTTGAGTCCGGTCCGCGGTTTACAACATGCCCAATTCATGTACCTCTGTGTAACTGTTTTTGCTCTTGCTGCTGTACATGATGAGTCCATTACGAGTCCATATTGATATTTGTTGGATTAAAGATCATTAACGGAAATGCCTGTTGGTTAATCGGGTGTCTCGAAAACACAGACCTCGAAAACACAGACCCTAGCTTTTGCGTGACTATTATCATCGTGTTTATATACTTCTGCGGAACCTACTTCATGATCACTCACGTAGAGTCGTCGGATCGCTAAGCCAATGTAAACAAACCCGTTGTAGACATCCGGCGATCGTCAGCCAATCGTCTGGCCGGAAGCTAGGCTTTACTGCATGACATTAACTCTTTACCGTCCGAGCCTGTAAATAGGAGACTATTTAGTCTTTTACTAGAAAAATTATTGCATCACATCTAGACATGCTGGAAAGACGATGTTGCGATATTGTGTTAAGGGCTTCAAAGTTAGAGCTATAACAGGGATCGCTCGACTCTTTCACTATGGAGAAAAGTCCATTTGTTTTGGCGATCGTTTTGTTTCTTCGATTTTCACGACTCAAAACACCCTTCCCATTCGCACTTGAAATCCGAAAAGCAAACAAATAATCAGCACTCAGTCGTTACAGTAACTTCTTTAATCTTTCTAACCACCAGGTTTTTTTGGCACAAAACACACCAAGCGACTATGTGAACCGCGCTATTCTTGTCACTGCATTTCTCTTCAGCATGTTCTCCTGTTTCACCTCCAATTGCATGCTGGGTAGTGGACACAAATTCCACAAAGGGTCCCCCCCTCTGGGACTCCGGTAGGGTTTTTTACCCCTACAACCAAGAGCCGTTGCTTTAAAGTGACAAAAACACATCCTAATAGGTTGAGCAGGGGTAAAAGACTGCCAACTGCAGGATTTCAAGGATTTCATTGAAGAATTCTTTCCTGTGTCTGAAAGCACAAACACAACAGGAAAACCCTGTGAAATCCCCTCACAAAGCCTACTAGAAGCAAACCAAGTACATTTCAGCCGTCCTCAGACTTAATGATGTCCTCAAGCTCTCTGACAGTGGCATTTTTCTCCAAAATTAGAGCACATTTCGTTGGAAACCCTACAGAAGTTGCAATACCTACCGTCGACGAGAACGTAGAATTCTCCCGAATGGCATTGTGGGGAAAGTTTGAGCCCTCGGCTTAAAAATTCAGCAGTATTTAACTACCCCGGGCTAGCCAATCTTGAACTGAGGGGGGAGGGTTGAGTTAGCACTCAGGATTTTACCAATTGAGCTCACACTCGATCAGACGACAAAGAGTTAAGGCTTTTGGCGAGCTGTGATTATCTAAACAACGCCATGCCACTAAATAAAATGCTGCCGCAATTATTTATTACCACAAAACCGGGTTTCTCGGCTAGCAGGGTAAAGGCTTGAGTAAGACACAAATACATACATACATAAACTTTATTGAACTTCGAATTTACAGGTTGTTTGCAAGGGAGACTGCAAAAGATTATAGGAAAATTGGTACCAGGAGATTATAAAAATATGTTTTCGAGGTCTCTAGCCTCAGTTAGTTCTACTATTAATTTCCGTGTTTAAATAATAATAAATTGAATTGAAGTAACACGATGATAATAGTCACACAAAAGCTAGGGTCTGTGTTTTCGAGATCTCGAAAACACAGACCCTAGCTTTTGCGTGACAGATTATCATCCTGGATTCCATACGATCGGCTGACGATCGCCGGACGATCGCCGGATGTCTACAACGGATTTGTTTATATGGAGGGGGATTCTGGTAAAAAATAGAATTGGCCCGTAGCCTACATGGCATTGGATCGTACTAGATGGCATTGGATCGTACTTCATGGCACATTGGATCGTAGCCTACATGTACATGACACATTGGATCGTACTTCATGGCACATTGGATCGTACTACATGGCACATTGGATCGTACTACATGGCATTGGATCGTACTACATGGCATTGGATTGTACTACATGGCACATTTGATCGTAGCCTACATGACATTGGATCGTACTACATGGCATTGGATTGTACTACATGGCACATTGGATCGTAGCCTACATGGCATTGGATTGTACTACATGGCACATTGGATCGTAGCCTACATGGCATTGGATCGTACTACATCGCATTTGATCGTACTACATGGCACATTGGATCGTACTACATGGCATTTGATCGTACTACATGGCATTTGATCGTACTACATGGCACATTGGATCGTACTACATGGCACATTGGATCGTACTACATTGCATTGGATCGTACTACATGGCACATTGGATCGTACTACATGGCATGGGATCGTACTACATGGCACATTGGATCGTACTACATGGCACATTGGATCGTACTACATGGCACATTGGATCGTACTACATGGCATTGGATCGTACTACATGGCACATTGGATCGTACTACATGGCATTGGATCGTACTACATGGCATTGCCGGGATCGTACTACATGGCACATTGGATCGTACTACATGGCACATTGGATCGTAGCCTACATGACATTCAATTCGATCGTACTCGTTATTTGGTTGGGTCAGCGGTTTTTCATGTAAGCTCTCAGTCACTGCTCACAGGGGGAATTAAACCAGCCATAGAGGCTGATCAAAGCCAGGACCCGGCTAAATCACAGATCGATTGGTTTTTGTGGAGGGAGGAAAACCGTAGAACACAGCTATACGTTTCGTTTTCTCCACCCCCTCCCCCCATTTTTGACCAGTCCCTACCGTTTAATAAAATATTGGTTGCATTGATTTCATGCATGTAGACTGCTTGGAAAATAAAATGAACACTTTATTTCAAGAGGGTAACACTCAGTATACACACTTAAATGTGTGGCCCTCCAATGAAACAAATGTAAAACGTGATTTAGATTAATATTAATTAAACAAATCATATGTCACTAATTAAGCTAAATAGCGTCTGTTCATGACTGTTGGCTCCTCGGCCACGGAAAGATGAAATAGAGATCTTTCAATCACGAATTATTGCCAAAGAACTGACAGCGACAAGAACTTGATTTAAACGAGAATATAAACCTTTTTCAATTTGGTGTTTGCTCAAAGTCGCTACACGACATGAAGTCGAAAGTCAAGGTAAACCAGATCTTGACATTTAGCCACGTGCGCTATTTTCATTGAAGTTTATTTTGATGAGGAAAATATCGGACTTACCCGCCCCTCCCACAAGTCGGTCCCAACCAGAGTCTTTACACTGAGGTGAATAATTGTTTTAGTAGATGCCACACAGGTGAATTATAGCCAGCACCAAATAGTCATTTTATTTTCTGTCAAATGGACAAAAACTCGCGCAAGGTGACCGCTGATTCGCCCAGAGGTGATTATGAAATCATATTCACTGTATGAGTAGCCAATCAGAGCGCGCGAAAAGTGATATTCACTGGTGTGGTATATATTTATTGTTGTTATTATTTTTTTCGGCGTCGCAGTGGGAAATTGCATAATAGGTCCATGACCGTGTTTTCCATGTGGGACGGATGAATGAGTTCTCAGATTACACGGCTATCGCGCCGACGCGTGTGATTTCGGTACTCTATGTTCCTTTTCATTTCTTCCCAATCGTATTATTCTTGTAAAGGAATTTTAATTTATTGACCCAAAAAATAGATAAATATTTTCAGAAATCGTTGTAATTCTCGTTTTGTAAAGGGCACAAAGTTATAGATTCCAACAGCACTAGTTATTGACAACGATACCTAGTTATCTGCCACATCAAACTGAAACATATGCATTAAAATCTATATATATCTGAAAATTTAGACACATTATCGGACTAACACGGGGTCAGATCTTATTGAGGCTATCAGGAATCAAAACTATTACAGAAGCTGTTAGCGATTACAGCTTTCAGATATCATTAGGATATGTCGGGAGCCCTACAAAGAAATGCGTCTGTCGCGATCACGATCTCTCTGCTGCGAATGTACCGTAGAATCCCGGTTATAAGCCCCCCGGTTATAAGCCAAAACCAAAACCACCCAAAACCCTTACGAAGTTGTATAAGCCCAGGGCTTATAACCGGGATTCTACGGTATTTATGTCTGCATTGATTTCTCTCTAACCGATACGGATATTTTCTGGAAACATTACAGACTGTACCCTTGCTAAAAATACAATTAATATTGTATCCACGAGTTCACCATTGGCATTACCAGAAATTATGGACATTGTAACGTTCGATGGCCGAATATAACTCGAGATTCTCAAAGATTACAATAACCAAAGGACCACGTTCTTTACGCCGCCATCTTGGATCACTCCTTGACCCATCATGCACTGCGGCCCATCTATATAGTACCCAGAACACTACATCTACCCCTTTTTTAACATAATAACTTAATGCAAGTAAAGGATACATAATGTTCTCTGTTCCCAAAGTCCATAACTAACAATAGTCTTGCTTCCAAGTGTTCAATAAACTCACAGTTCATATCTAGCTAAATGTTCATTTAGTAAAGTCTTTTAACCTGGCGGGTTCCTTCCTCTCTCTTGTGGAACGTCGTAATCCCAGTGTTTCATTCGGTGACTCCAGAGGTACTTGCTCTACATATGGCTCAGGGTTTGGCTGCACATTGGAAGGCTCGTGGTTTGGCTGCACATTGGCCTCCGGTATAATTTGTACATGTACAGGTGGTCCAGGCACTGTCGGCATCTCCACTAGTGTTGGCTCGTGCAGCTGTGGCTGGTGGTATTGTGGCCTCACAAACCGTTTCACATGTCCCAAGTTGATTAGGACATCACCCCGCTCAATGACCAGCATGTCTCCTCTCCTGAACACCACTGACTGTTTACGGGTCTGGGTCATACAGTTTAGTTAGCTTGTTCTCTCTTCTATTCAGCATATATTGATTTTATATCATAATTACATATACATATATAATCGACGTGATCCCATAAAACGCACCAATACCCACGATTGCTCTCATCTGACTTGATAGCTCAGTTGGTAGAGCGCCAGACATGTTACCTGGAAGTCGTTGGGTTCGAGTCCCACTTGGGTCAGATATTTTTTCTCTTTCACTCGTAGGGTGTGCACACTTAGCACTACAGCTTACCACTTTACATCACATTCTTTATTCAGCAAAAGGACTTCATCTCCTTCTTGTAAATCTGATTCAGTTGCTCTTCTGTTTGCTGTATCTGCCCCTCGCTGTTTACACTCTGCATCCTTGTCTCTTGCCTCCAAGCCTGCCCCTTCTGACTCTTCCTTGACTCCTTCAAACAGAGGTAACTTTGTTTTCAACTTTCGACCATACAATAGTTCCGCTGGGCTAACACCAGTTGTACTGTGTGGAGTTGATCGGTATGCAAGTAGAAATTTATGTAGCTCGTGCTGCCATGGGTTCCTTTCAGCTTGAGCTGCCCTCATGGCCTTAAGCAAAGACCGATTTTGCCGTTTAACTTCGCCATTTGCTCTTGGCTACAGTGGGATGGTCTTCACATGTTTGATCTCTCGCTCTTCCAGAAATTCTTTTATCTCCCTGCTTAAAAGGTTGGGCCCATTGTCGGTGCGCAATGTTTCTGGAAGACCATGACGCGAAAAGTGCTTGTCTAGGCACTTGATGATCATGCTGCTGGTGGTACTTCTTATTACATCTACTTCTATCCATCGGCTGTAATAGTCTACCGTAACCAGCAAGTGCTCTAAGCTTGGTAGGGGACCCATTAGGTCTGTTGCGAGATTCCTCCAGGGTTTAGTCGGCATTGTTGTTGTTTTCACAGCTGGGATGGTGACTTCTGGGGTCACAACCTGGCACCCAAGGCATCTCCTGAAGTGTCTCTCAACCATGGCACTCATGCCGGGCCACCACACTTTACTCCTCAGCCGTTCCTTTGTCTTTACTACACCCTGATGACCCTCATGGGCCAAGTCCAATACTCGATCACATAACTGAACTGGTACAATGATTCGCGACCCCCGGAGAACCAGTTTTCCAATTACCGTAATTTCATCGCGTATCAATTTGTAGCTGCCTGGAGCTTGGGACCAATCGCCTGTCTTCCAACACCGACGAACGAGAGAGTTATTCATCTTCAGCCGATACCCTCTCCATCTCTTTGGTTGTTAGGGCTTGTGGAGTAGCATTGATCGCTACCATCCTGACGTAGTCTTCTGATGCATTGCCATGATGTGCTGATGCTGGCTTAGGCAATCAGCAATGTTCTGACCAGAGGGTATATGTCGCACGGTGTACTTGTAGGGCATCAACCGCAAAACCCATCTCTCAACTCTTTCTGAAGGCTTTGACCTGGGACCATAGATGGTTTCCAGAGCCTTACAGTCAATGACCAGTTCGAACGACTCTAGACCAGCCAAGTAAAGGTTAAATCTCTCGCATGCCCATACGACCGCAAGTGCTTCTTTCTCAGTCCGACTGTACCTACGTTCAACATCACTGAGGCTGCGACTTGCAAAACAGACTGCTCTCTTGATTCCCCCTTGTTTTTGAACAAGTATGGCCCCAAGTCCCACAGGACTGGCATCGGTTACGACCTCAGTTGGTGCATCTGTATCATAAAAAGCCATCATGGATGCATCTGCCAGCTGCCTTAAATGCTTTTTCTTGGTCTGTTCCCCAGTACCATTTGGTGTCTTGGCGCATTAGCTTTCGCAGAGGCTCGGCAGTAGTCGCAAAATCTGGTATGAACCTTGAGGAAACAATTATCAAACCAAGGAAACTACGCAACTCAGCCACATTTGTAGGAGCCACAGCTTCTCGAACTGCTCTCACTTTCTCTTGTGTTGGTCCCACTCCATGTTTACTTAGAATCAATCCCATGAACTCAATCTTTTCCATTTGCATCTTGCATTTCTCCTTGTTGAGAGTTAGATTCCTTTCCTCCAGCCGTTTCAGAAGTATTACAAGGTTCTTATCGTGCTCTTCCATGCTGCTGCCATGAACCACAATATCATCTGCTATATTAGTTGCTCCTGGGCAACCTGAAGTTACCTGCCTAATGATATGTTGATACTGTTCAGGAGCACTATTAATACCAAAGCTTAACCTCTTGTAGCGGTAAAGGGAGTCACCTACTGCAAAAGTTGTGATATCTCTAGAGTTTTCATCCAGTTCAATTTGGTGGAATCCCATGTTCATGTCCAACTTCGAGAAAACAGTGATACCATTCATCTCCTCAAGAACTTCGTCTACAGTTGGAATAGGCAATTTTTCTCTCATTATTGCTAAATTAGCACATCTCATCTCAACACAAATTCTTATGTTATCCATGTGTGGTTTGTGTACAAATACCTCTGGACTCACCCATGTAGTTGGGCCAACAACCTTCTCAACAATATCAAGGTCGAGCAGCTCATTGGCCTTTTTCATTACTCTTATCTTTCAATGGATATGGAATTCGTCTGGGCTTCTGAGCTACTGGTGCTACTTCAGAATTGATATGCAATGACAGCTTGTAGTCAGAAAGTTTTCCAACACCCTTGAACACCTTTGGGAACATCCTTGTAATGGTGCTCATGTCACACGTTATGGAGCAAACACTAACCTCCCCCAAAGCTTCCTTTCCAACTTGAAGAATATGTAATCTCTTACTTGCTGGACTACTCAACAAACACCTGCCTTTTCCGTCTGTTACAAGAAACGTTTCCTCAATTTTACGTTCAAAACACTCAATGCTTGCTTCAAATTTGCAAATTACTGGCAAATGTCCATCACCATAAACACGGAGCTTTCTGTTGTCCGGTTGAAGCTTTGCCTTTAGCCCCCTTTTCTGCAAATCCCTGAACTTTCTTTCTCCCATCACTGTTGACTGTGCCCCCGACTCAACAAGCATCTTGACCTGAATACCATTGAGTTTAACAAGTACAACATTATCCTCACTCTCTCCAGCAAGATTGACAATAAATGCAAATGGTCATCACTCCCATATTCTACTTGGTGGACTTGTCGAACTTGTATTTCTTTCTTGGTGCCTTGTTGGGCTCGATTTACTTTTGTGTATCTGGCTAATTCCTCATTATGGCCATCGCTCTCACTCTTACAACATACTGCCCAATTATTCCTTTTTCCACAGTTGGCACAAGTCTGGCCCCGGGCTGGGCATGTTTTATCTCGAGCGAAGTGTCCCAGTTTGCCACATGCAAAACACTTCTGCTTAGCTTTCCAAGCTCCTCCGCGTTGTGCCATGTTTCCTTGATTTTGGACGAAATTCACACCATCATTTTGCCCTCCAACTCCTGCAATCTGGTTCACCTGACGCCTTGCCGTCTCCCACGCTCGAGCCTTATCCATCGCTTGTCGAAGTGGAATATTTGGTATCTCGAAATGTTTCATTCTCAGTTCTTGAGAAGACATTTTCTCCAATAGTTGATCTCTTATCGCTGTATCAATCTCATTTGGCCCGTAGCCACAGTGTTGTGCTTGTTTACGAAGCCGCATGACGAAATAATCTACATCTTCTCCCTGTTCCTGCCTCAATTGCCTAAGAACATGCCTCTCGTAGGCCGCATTTTCCTCTACTCGGAAGTAATTATTTAATGTACGCACACACTCTAGATACTCGTTGTCGTTGTCCTCTTGGTCTGCAGGAGGTGGGACGACCGGTAGATTCTCGTAAATATCCTGTACACCTGAACCCGCTCGATATAACAGCTCGGTTTTCTTCCTACCATGGGCTTGCAAATTTGCTTTTCCTTCAGCGAAGAATGTAAAATTCCGAAGCCAAATTCTCCATCGTTCCGCGAGGTGTGATTTTGGGCCAGTTATAATAATAATATAATAATTTAATACTTATATTGCGCAGTTTACATAAAATGATCAATTGCGCATAACATCTAGTAAGAATATAATAAAAATATGTTAGAAATATGTTGTGAACTGAGTATCTTAATATAGTATGGTAGATAGATATGTATATGTAAAAATACGTATTTATATATATATATACATATAAATTGAATAATTAGATAAATTAATATAACACTTAAGGCTCATATGCTAGATTAAAAAAATGGGTCTTAAGATGGCGCTTGAACTTATCTACAGATTGAATCTCACGAAGAGCACTTGGTAGTGAGTTCCACAGCTGTGGTACAGCAACCATGAAGCTTACATCCAATGAAGCAAATTTTTCCGCCATTTCTGTTATGAACCTTCGGTATTTATATCCTCGTCGCCAATGTAACATTCGATGGCCGAATATAACTCGAGATTCTCAAAGATTACAATAACCAAAGGACCACGTTCTTTACGCCGCCATCTTGGATCACTCCTCGACCCATCATGCACTGCGGCCCATCTATATAGTACCCAGTCCACTACAGACATCAGCGTAAATGTACTGCGGGCGCGCTTCTAGCCGATTCAAAATGGCGGCTTATACTGAGTGAGACTGTAGTTTTTTTTATAGACCTTCCAACGCAACGAAAACCGAAACTTTCTGTGCTGAAATAAGAATAGAGAAGCGGAACGAGAGTTATATTAGCTTAAACGTAGCTCGTTTTGATTAAAAAGCCATTTATTGGGGATTTGTCATCTCTCCAGCAGCTGGAACTTGGACAGACAGACGCCGGACACAATTATTTAGAAGAGAAAGGCCTGAAACCCAGTTTATATCTCAGCAAACATTGCAGGATTTAGGTTACGAAACAAGATGGCGGTTGTGTGGAAGTTTGAGAGTTCATGGCTAACTGAAACATCCCTTACTGATTTTTGAGCCTACTTTTGCTAGACATTCGGCATGTCTAAAACAGCTCCTATTGCCAAAATAATGCCATATACTGTGAGTTTAAATGTTGTTCTTTCGAACTGGCTATCGGGAAAGTGTGTACCATTTCTAGACATCGAACTTATCGGATTTATTGAAATCAGCGAACAATTACAGCAACAGACAGAGGTAAGAAGAGCAAGTTTTTAAGGACGGTGCCTACTAATGTCAGCGCGCACGCCGTTCTGCGCATCTTGCGTCCCGCGGGTCATCCCGCGAGACAGGCCATTTGCAGAACTATTTTGAAAAAGCTGTGTTAATTGTGTAATTTGACAGATAGAAAGATGACGGATTTTAAAATACGGTCGAAAGATATGCTATAATCTTTAAATTCCACTACACAGCCACGAAAGACAATTTTCAGCTGAAATGGTATTAAAAGAGCCGACCATCTTAACTCTTAAGTGATGATTTATCGTGGGGAGATGGTCGAAGAATCGTAGATTTAGAAGATTTTCCCGACCAATTGAATGAAGGTTGTTTGGACTGCCATGAATCGCTGCTGTCTTTTCGCCCAGCGCCTTTGCTTTCGGCCTGTCGATGCCTTCGAGTTTCGTCAGTTTCTCCAAACATGGACTCGGCAGTATGAACAATGTGTGAATACGGTCAAATAAGCTTTGTGAAAACGGGTAAACCTCTTGGAAATCCAAAGAAGAATGAAGAAGGAAGGACTGTATGGGGTTTGAGCACAAAGGAAGCAGCAACAGGTTTGATTTCCAATGAAGAAAGTCGAAAGACGGGACTGACTCTTTCCCCGCCGCCATCTTGAAGATCTCCCAGATCCTGACGTCATCGAGTCCCTGTTTGTTGAAATTTCTGTTCCTCACAGGAAAAACCTAATTGTTGGGGCTGTCTACCGGCCACCCAATCAAAACGTCATGTTATTCTTAGATACATTCAATGATATTCTTTCCAAAATCTCCAAAGACAACAAACATTGTTATGTAATGGGTGACTATAATCTAGATTTGCTCCATTATGATCACCATCAGCCCACGCAAGAATTTGTTGATAGTTTGTTTTCGCGCTTTTTCTATCCACTAATAACTAGGCCCACGCGCCTCACTTCTAATACCGCAACGCTTATTGATAATATATTTACTAATTATCTCACACCCAACATTTTCAATGGTATTGTTATTAATGATATATCTGATCACCTGCCTGTTTTTGCTTATGTTTCTAATGAGCCGGCTTACCCCTGTAATCGTCAGGAGAACACAGCTAAGCGCGACTTAAGTGAAACTAACATGACAAAATTCCGTTCCTACCTTTCCCAGGTTAATTGGGCTGATACTTTATCTGACCAAGACCCTAACATATCTTATAATACTTTCTTATCAGAATATTCCAAAATATATGGCCTGTGCTTTCCTTTAAAAGTAACTAAGCGGAAGCGCGACACAAGGCCAATTACTCCTTGGATTACGAAAGGTTTGTTGAACTCCGTCAGAAAAAAGAATAGACTCTATAAAAAAATTATGAAAGCGCCTAATCCCATGCGTGAAATGCATTACAAGACTTACAAGAACAAACTCAATCACCTAATCAGAACCGCCAAGCGTGACTACTATGACAACAGATTTGATAAGGCAAAAAATGACCTCAAAGAAACCTGGAAACTAATAAACGAAGTTATTAACAATCGTAGAAAAAGACCTCGCTGCCTTCATCCTTCAATACCGATGATAAAGAAATATCCGCCCCAACTTATATTGCTGACAAATTCTGCAAGTATTTTACTAATATTGGACCTAATTTAGCCAGTAAAATTCCTACGGTTAGACATTCTTTTCGCTCCTTTTTAGCCAACAATGTCAATGAATCTATCATCCTAAAGCCTGTCAATGTAGCTGAATTAGAAGAAATCTGTAAGCTGTTCAAACCAGGGAAAGCCCCTGGATATGATAATGTATCCATGCATATTTCAGAACCCTTAAAGTTTATTATCAATCTTTCGTTAACACAAGGAATTTTTCCTGAAAAATTAAAAATTGCCAAACTTATCCCAATTTTTAAAGCTGATGATCCGCATCTTTTTACTAATTACCGACCTATTTCTCTTCTACCTTGTTTCTCTAAATTTTTCGAAAAGGTCATGCACAACCGTTTAATTGTATTTTTCGAACGTCTTGAAATTTTGTATTGTCTCCAATTTGGATTCCGTAAAAATCATTCGACCTCACTTTTACTCATTCATCTCATCAACAAAATTGCATCTTCCATTGACCGTAACGAAATTACTGTTGGCGTTTTTTTAGATCTCTCAAAAGCTTTCGATACCCTTGACCATCACATTTTGTTTTCCAAACTTGAACACTACGGCATTCGTGGTTTGGCCTTACAGTGGATCAAAAGCTACTTCTCAGATCGCAAACAATTTGTACAGTTTAACGATGTCTGTTCCGCCAGCCAAACAGTTAAATGCGGTGTGCCCCAAGGTTCCGTCCTGGGGCCATTGTTTTTTATTTTATATATAAATGACCTGAAGCCTGTTGGGCGCGCAAGGCATCATGTAATGAAAATTCAAAGACCATAAAAACTAATTTAAACGTCATATAAATAAATTCAAAGACCATAAAAATTAATCAAGGTATCACCGAAAAATTAATTCAAACGTCATATAAATAAATTAAAAGACCATATAAATAAATTCAAACGTCATATAAATAAATTCAAAGACCATAAAAAAAAATTCAAATGTCATATAAATAAATTCTAACGTCATATAAATAAATGAAATGACCATATAAATAAATACAAACGTCATATAAATAAATTCAAACATCATATAAATAAATTCAAACGTCATATAAATAAATTCAAACGTCATATAAATAAATTCAAACGTCATATAAATAAATTCAACCGGCAAAACTTTTGACTTGTTTGGCCCCTCATAGTTAAGAGTCGGCTGGTTTCCCAGGCTAACATTGTTCGAAAGCACAAAACTACGATCTTTCGAAACTGGTATCGGGAGGTTGTATCACAAGCTTCGTTTTTGATATATTTCTGTTTCTTTATTTTATCGCCATGCATTCTTACTATTTCTTGTTGAAATTTAAATGCCCAGAAAAGTTATGCATAATGAGCTTCGCGGCCGCGTATGTCCCATATTTCTGGCACTGAATGGCGACTATGTTTAATCTTGGTTCCCTGTACTTATATTCAAAATGAGAGCGCTTAGTATACAACCTTTCCCCTCACAATATGCACATCACAAAGAGCTTGAGAAACTGATAATCAGCATATTCAATCATCTTCGTTCTGTTTGTTGTTGTTTTGCAAGTTTGATTTTGGATTATACATGTGTGCGATGAGGGTGAAATCAAAGGTTAATAGTATGGGATGTGAGTGAGACATTGCGGTAGAACTGCGCAAAAGTATTAGAAAATACAGAACATTGATTTTTAATTGGGAGACTGGGGTGGCGCAACCAGACAATGAGGTAAGTATCCTAAGGGTCGTACTGTTTAGTGTTACGCAACCCGAATTAATTATTCAGTAGATACCTTCTCACTTGCTCCCTCTCTTATCTTAGCACCATGTTTGAACGATTATATATCCTTTCAGGTAAACACCAATGGAGTGATTTCTTTCCTGGTGGAAGTATCGCAATTTACTCCCGACCCCTTTCCCCTTGGTCAAGACAAACGTCTCTTGACACCGTTCTGGGCAGATGTGGACATCACTAATGGCGGAGACGTTTGGTACAGAGAAACCACCAATCAACAGCTTCTAGAACGCACTACCGATGAGGTCCGAAAGACGTTCATTAAGCAAAAGCAATTTTCTGCCACCTGTATTTATATTGCTACATGGGAGAAGGTGGCATTCTTTGGCGCTAACGAGCTTAATAAAAGCAGGGTAGGTTAACTGTTTCATCTATTTTATACAGTTTGAGAGTTGACAAGGATAATAATGACATATACTCAAAAATTTACCTTCCGTTTACCGCTCCTCCCCTTCCTTTCCATCCCCTTTAATTTTTACTCTTACCTTCATGTTCCATTCTCCTTTCTTTTCACTTCTATAGGCACGTTCCCATTCCTCTACCCTTTCACCCTTTTCCTTGTTTTACCCTTTTCATTAGCGGAATACCCTCCTGTGACATCACATCATTAGCATATTGGAAATATAAACCTCTATAACTCATAGACGCAAAACACAAATCAAGAAATATTTTACAATTTATATTCATTGTTTACTTGATGTAAAATCGATTTTAGTGATTTTAAAAATTGGGCTTAAAGGCACTTTAAGAGAAATATCCGAAGACCTCTTGTCTTCCAGTGCGGTTTCAATGCTGGTGACGGCATAAGGTTTTTTACCATACCTGGGTCAAGAACAAACAAAGTTCTTCAACTCCCAACAACCTCTAATGTCGCCAAACCTGGAGTGTGGATGTTCAGGATTGATAATGCTAACATCGAGGTTGGAGGATGCAATACCAAAGGTACGTTCAACATTTATTCCTCCAAGACTCGCTTCCACCGCCGATATCTCTCCGTCCTTTCACTGACTATCTGTCCTTTCACTGACTATTCGACCTTTCACTGACTATCCGACGTTTCACTGACTAGCCGACCTTTCACTGACTAGCCGACCTTTCACTGACTAGCCGACCTTTCACTGACTATCCGACCTTTCACTGATTATCCGACATGAACTCGGACTTCGTGTGACAAAAGGGAGGAAGAGAAGGGATTGGGAGATTAAATTTTCTGCATGCCCAATCCCCGGCCCCTTCTTCAGGAAGCCCGAGTTCGAAACGGAGAGAAGCTACTTCAAAGCCTCAATTTATATTACTTTGTACACTGACAGTCACTGAGAAGCTTACGTATATGTACATGTAGTAACTTAGGTAACTTAGTTATAAAGGAAAGTAAAGGACCGTCATCTTCAACGTTGGTTATTATAGAGTAGATTCAATAGTACGTGCGCTGTCATTGGCTGTTACCCATGTTTGCATGAAGCTTTATCAGATATATTCAATATAGTACGCGCGGTCTGATTGGCTGTTACCCGTGTTTGTATGAGGCTATGTAAAAAACATGATTTCAAAGAAGCAAAATTTAGAGTTTCTTCAACTTCTGAATTCTATTTCATAAAATAAATACAAAACTGTTTGTGTGGTCTCATAACATTATTTAAACACTCAACTAGAAGTGGAAACTGTTTCTTGTTAGCATAACGCTAGGTTATTAATAACACACAAATGTGTTTTTTCCCTTGAACAATGAATAAATAACAAAAGCTATATAATCAGCCTAACGAAACCTCGTGCTAAGTTCTTGTATTTTATTATATTTTAATTAAACTTTATTTCTATTTTGACAATAATTACATTACAATAACATATATGCTCTACTACAACCTATACAAAACAAATAGATACCGAATTATTGTATTTGCAAGGGACTCAATAGACCAGTTCACGGTATGTAAATTCCGACATTTTGAAAGGGGTGCAAACATGGCGCGAAATACAGTGTTTGTATGGGAATTGATGCGCATCCGATTCCAAATAAAATCCGTAAAATCGAATTTCTGAAATTTTCTTAAGATACAAACTTAAGATATGAGGTAAAAGATTAACATATCGAAATTTGAGGGATGTTGCTGTGCTGAGAAGCGTGCAATCGTGTTTTCAGTTTTCCATACATTGTCTGTAAATTTTCACGCGGAATTCGATTCGTTTTTACAGACATTGTATGGAAACCTGAAAACACGATTGCACGCTTCCCAGCACAGCTACATCCCTCAAATTTCGAAATGTTAATCTTTTACCTGGTATCTTAAGTTTGTATCTGAATAATATTTCAGAAATTCGATTTTACGGATTTTATTTGGCATCGGATTCCAATCAATTCCCATACAAATACTGTATTTCGCGCCATGTTTGCACCCTTTTCAAAATGTCGGAATTTACCGCGAACTGGTCTATTTTATTTACATGTGTTAAAATCCTGAATCAAAGCTATAAATACAAGAAAAAGTAGTTGAAGTAAATATAATAATAAAATGTTAATGTTGTATAAAAGAAAATAAGAATAATCGACTTCCATTCCATAAGGTTCTCTGACCGTTTCCCCGAATTTCGCTTCCATGCTTGGCGGCGATAACGTATATGTGGCTGGTCCGTGTTACAAGCCTACAGACATAATTACATGCGAGTTTGCAGGCAAGGCGAGGACCAACGGGACCTACATGGACGCTATAAGAGCTGTCTGCACTGTGCCACTAATGAACAATACTGGAAGGGTATCCATCAGGGTCTCGCAAGACAGCGGAAACACCTTTCCGTTCCACGGTATTTTCACGTATGGTGAGTCGTAGTTAGAAGTCTAGCTTTAAGGTTACCGGATACCTTGAAGGCATGTTTTTTTGTAAAAAAAAATTGATTATTTGAACGTTTATGGATTGTTCTACAATTTAGAAAAAATAATTATTTCAAAAGATATAAAAGCTTCCGAGATATTTAGAAAAAACGTATTTAGAAGGAACTAAATACATAACCGAGGCGTTATAATCCCTAAATACGTGCCGCGGGCACCCCGTGGACTTTTAGCGGGAGCTGTTATCCGAGTAAATTGCATACTGTTGTTGTAGCTTCCTTTCTTCGAAATCACAAACGTGCATTTAGAGTGTTTTATCAATCGTTTGTATGGGGAAATCCAAAAGAGAAAAGCAAAGTCCTTGGGTAAAACATAAAGCGACGCCTGGACGGATGTCTACTGATAAAACTAAGACCTAAGACCTTTAAAACTAAGACCTTAGAAACACGATTTCAGTATTTTAGCTGCAGAAGTCAGAAAATAAGATTTCCATTGTGAATTTATTTCGGTGCATGGGAAAAGGAAGTTATTAATGGCATTTCCAGCAGTTATCAATAGAATAGATATGTAAGACTTTGTCATGAGGTTTTATTTGGTGAACTCGCATCATGTAGTGTCGTTCTATGAATGACTTTTGGTCAGGGTTAGGTTTTTAGAAGGTTTGTATGAAAAGTTGAGAAAATGAATTATTAATGATCCAAGTTGCGTGGTATTCTATAATTTAAGAAGTATTATATTTCTGTGTTGTTTAGTGATTAGCCCTGAAGAACCCTAAATTAGCGAGCATCTGTTGTTGATGGTTAGGTTTTTTTTAATGTAAGGTAAGGGTTTGGATTGATTCACAGAAACAGGAACATTTAAGAAGCATTATATTTCTGTGTTGTCATGTAGCAACGTAGCCATGTAGTGAAGCACGGGTTCCGAAGCACGTAGCCATGTACCACGTAGCCATGTAGTCAATCACGAGCCACGTAGCCACGTAGCCACGTAGCCACGTAGCCATGTGTACATGCATGTAGTCAAGTACTCAGCCACGTAGTCATTTAGCCATCCATTGCCAGAAATCTGGGACTCTGGCTCAGATATTGCCGCGCCCGCGGTATAATGTTAGCGGTTAAGCACCATAAAACAAAATAAATACTCTTGCATTAAGGCATACTGCTGCTTTATATAATCTAGGGGCAGTTATGTGCCTATTTTGAGCTTCCATTCAATCTCCTTTGCTTTGTAATCCTCGAGCAGGTCAGACATTATTAACATCATATTGTAAGAACTTTGGTATAAACGAGTCTTCACGAACCTGTACAGTGTTTTGAGTTGTGGCGGAAATTTCACGTCAGAGAGGGCCAGAGATTTGTTCTTTATTTAAGCTAAGCCAAAGCTTTCTTTATTAAAACACTAAAACATTGTGGTACATAGAAATAAAAGCAAAAGAATAAGGGCGGAAACTCAAAGGTCTCTTTGTTCTCATAGAAATGCACTAAGTCTCTGCACGAAAAAAAACATCGAAATTATATCCTTCAAGCTTTCGGACTCCCTGTGTGTAATCCCACAATGCACTAAGAACTCATGTAAGCAAGAAAATGGCGGATGGCGAAGGTATAGCGGAGTTTGTTTCCTCGTTTTCTTGCCATCTTGACTCAAAACTAGATTTCAACATGGCGTCTTTACCACTTAATTGTATCCAAAGTTCAGGGCCTTCGGGAAGTAAATGGAATTGCGATATATACATATTTACCGGCGATTAGAACGCATCAAACAGTGGTTTACTGACATCGAGTCGAGCACTTCTGCTGTAGCAAAGCCTTCTACCTCAAACTGACCGATAACTGCGTTGGGTTTGGACGATCTAACAGGAAATGTATGGGAAATCTGGAAGCTTCAAGGTGAAGAAAACAAACTGCTCGGGAAGAAAATCTGGTCTTCGTTGTAGATCGGTAATAAGGTGAGTGCAACGTTTGATCGATACTTTAATAATTTCGAGTCGAGGAACGAGTATGTTAAACCTCTGAAGGCTACAAATTCTGAAAAGTTATTTTTTCCCATACATTTTCTTATACAAAACGGCAGTCATTTTGTATTTTTTATGCAGTAAAACGCATGCGCGGCGGCCATTTTGTCCCAGATTTCTGGCAATGCTCTACACTCGCAATTATTACAAATCCCCTTATTCAAATCTGCGAGTGGTCAGAGAAGTTTTTATTACAGAACAGTAAAAATATGGAACTCACTGGATAATGAACTGAAATTAAGTAAAGACGTTTTAAGTTTCAAGCGAAAGCTGAAGAGCAAATTATATCAATCTCAAAATAGGTTAAATTAATAGATGTAATTCAAATTATCATGTACACTGTAGTTGTATTGTATTTGTATTTTGTCTTTGAAAAGCCTTTTTAAGGAAAGATAAATAAAGTATGAAAGTATGAAAGTAAAAGTAGCTTGACGACGTTCACGGGCTCAGAACGTATACATATATACCTTATTTTGAAACTGTCCTACAAGTGAATCGGCTCTATGGTAAAGTGGTGTAGAGCGCACGCTTCCAATCCAACGCCTTGGAATCCCACACCGGCCAGTAAAGAAAATATATTATTTTTCTCCTTTCTCAGTTTTATTTAATCTTTTCCTCTATTTTAAACAATTAGAGCCGCCTTCCACACTAAAAATATTGTTTTGTATTGGCTCTCAAGCTCCAACACGGTCATGACCTCGATTTTTATTTATATAATATAATATAGTACAATGATGAGAAAGAATAACATTAACCTCGTAATTATATAAAATCCTCAGTGTGAAAGTATCGAACACTACAGTTTTAATAGATTAACGTACTTTACATGCAATCATTTTAATCAATCAAAACCCGTGAAAATTAACTGATACATTAATTTGCTTCATTATAAACTCAAACAATAAAAGGAAACAACGAGATATCCCAGCTTTCCTTTTCTACGCAGCAGGCTTTCCCTCTAGCGTTCTTGTGATCTAACGTTGACAACATGTTCATTAAAGTAACCAGAAAAGTAACTTGACTGCATGTTCATGGGTAGTATTCTTCGTCATGATATAATTTCTTTCTAATCAAAAATCATTTGATGGCGGCTGCATGCCTGAGCAAAGATACGTCTGTCTTGAGTTTTATAGGTCTTAGTTTTATAGACACACTTTGCCCTACCAAAGTACAACTGAAAAGACGGACATCAATGAAGACAAAAAAGTTATCCATAAATCAACACTTTCTGTTCAAAATCTATATAACCTGGTTCGCTGGACATTGTAGTCTTAAAATATCTGAGTCTTGGCAAACCTAACATCACATAAACCTACTAATTAAACTTGACAACATCTAACCACGAGTGTCCGTCAGCAAGAAGGCTAACCGCCGTCTTGGATTTCAAAACTACACAACCTTCCCAGCTTTTGGACTCAAATATTTATTTCTGGTGCGATTTTCACCAAATAAAACCTCAGGACAAACTCTTACATATCTATGCTATTGACAAAGCTGGAAATTCCCATGAATAACTTCCTTTTCCCACCTAAATAAATTCATAATGGAAATCTTATTTTTTTACTTCTGCAGCTAAAATACTCAAATCGTGTTTCTAAGGTCTTAGTTTTATAGGTCTTAGTCTTCGTTTTATAGGTCTTAGGTCTTAGTTTTATAGACACCCAAGCCTGGACCGAGAAAGAAAGGAAACGATACGGAGGAATTCGGTAAAACGAGGAGATTTGAGCTCGCGAACAGCGACAAAGGCTCGTGGTTCGAAGAACGTGCGAAAGGCAGCGAAGAACAACCTCCAACTTCAGGATCAACTCCCAAAAGAAAGCAGCGCTAGCAAGCTTAAACTGTCATTTGGCTTACCAGGAACCAGCACTGAGTCATTTGAAGAGACTGGGACGCGAGCAGCGATGAGTTCACATCGGAGTCTGATTCAGATGGCGAGACCAACTACGAGTTTCACTCCTGTGCCGTTGTCAATCCTCAATTTCTCAATCGTGAGCTTGAGAGGACATCAACCTGCAGTTGTTGTGGAACTTTGGGAATGAAACTTATCAGCTCTCGAACTCAGCGAAACTGTTGAATTGTTGTGAGAGCGAAAGGTTTCTTATGAAATATGGTCTATTTACCAATTTCCCGCGAATTTCGCTACTGCTTTGAAGCTTTAGGGGTCCTTGCGTAGTCATTGGCTAGTTGGTTCGACGTGTTGACATTTGCTTTGATGAGATGTGAAATTTTCACAAAACTTTAAACGCCAAATCTCCGACTAGGTTTTTCTTCGTCTTTGGATGAATTAATAGGGTATGTAGACTTGCCAGATTTTGATAAAACTCGGCCAAAAGACAGATAAATTACTGACAATGAAAAGGGTGTGAGCGTTTAGCAATATTCAAAGTATTTTTCATCGTAGAGTATCCCGCGTAATGTTTTATTCAATACTAAAACTTTAGGAATGAATTGCATCTGAATGAAGTAAAATATTAACAAATACACCCCATTCCAATATGGCGGATACACAGCCGGAGCGTTGGGGCGGGACACGAAAACGAGGATAGTTAGGCGGAAGTCGATGTCAAGAAGGTCATGAGGCGGGAATTTCGCGCAAGTTTTGAAGCGAGTTTGTTTTTTCGAGAGGGTTGGAATAAGTAGATTTTATCCCCAGAGAGTTAGAAAATATGGTGGATATTCAGGCTATCGTTTTCACTGAAAAATATATCCCTCAGTGAAAATGATAGTCTGAATATCCGCCATATTTTCTAACTCTCTGGGGATAAAATCTACTTATTCCAACCCTCTCGGAAAAACAAAATCGCTTCAAAACTTGCGCGAAATTCCCGCCTCATGACCTTTTTGACATCGACTTCCGCCTAACTACCCTCGTTTTCGTGTCCCGACCCAACTCTCCGGCCGTGTATCCGCCATATTGGAATGGGGTGTATACTGACACCCTTTTTTGGGCTGTCATATGCTGATTGATATTGTGCAGTTGAATTGTCCTTATGCGTTAACCCGACGGCTGCTAATTCACTTTTATAAACCTTGTCAGTTTTGCGTTTATTGGCTTAGCATTGCTTCACAATTTAATATGTTTTCAACAAATCCATTCAGCGTATTCTGCAATTCATAAGCTTTACAGAGGTATATAGTTTTCTATAGTTTTCTTTAAAACAACGCTTACAAAACATTTTGCACGTTTACTATAAGGCCTTCCCTACTTTTTTCCGTTTCTCATCGTCCGACTGACCCGAGTTTTTGCATTTTGCAAAAAAAAAAGCAGAAGGGAGGGATCGAGCTGACAGGGCGAAGACAGGAATGCAAACGTGCAGACTCAGGAATACTGAGCTTCTGGAAGGTCATGCTCGACGACAAGTCGCACATAACTCTTGGAACATTGGAAGTTATTCCATTTTTCATCCATACTCGGAAAACAACGTCGATATTTTTGTCGTCCATGTTGTTTTAACACGCCTGGTCAGTTCCAGACCTCCACGGCCATGATGCTGAGTGACCAGGCCTTACTAGTTCAAGACTCCCGACGCATGTTGTAATTACTTTTATACCCGGGAAATTTAAACGAAAGGCTGCTGCTGTCACTGCTAGTTTCCGTAATATGCCCAATAATATCTTATCTCCTGTTGAACTTGCTTGTGGAACTACTCTGGGTGTCAGAGGTCCTTCTCGCTAAGTTTACTAACATAAAGAGCGGCAAAGGCACGATCAGCGTGAAGAACCTCTGGAACAATAATGCAATGCTTTATTTACCCACGTTACACCTAAGAGCTTGTCACAAACTCGTTCTAATGTGAACGAGAACGGAGCACTACATTATCTGATGTAGCCGAGCCAATAAGAAGACCGTTAACATCTTTGCGTCAGTTGATTGGTGAAGGGGATTAGCTCTTTCTAACACCCTCACTCATTGGCTGGTCAATAAAAATAATCTGCATCATGGTGCGCAGGATATGACGCTTGTCATATCATATCACACGACGGACATGAATGTAATTACATCCTTTCTTTATTGGCTTACATATTACGCTTAAAATCAAAGTCTATCCAGAGGAGTAGAACCTAGCGCTTCGTTCCAGAGGTTCTTCTCGCGCCTCCGTAGTAGATTTAGTGAGGTCCTCTGCCACCCAGGGTATTGTGGAACAAGATGGCGATCGTATTTTCCTGAAGGGACATTCCTCTATTACAATTTGTCAGAATCTCATTTAATTGACAAGTGTGGAAATATGAAGATGGAAAGAGGGTCGACATTAATCGACAGTTTGCGGATGGCTTTTTTCGCACGTGTCTTGGCCTGTTACACCGCCATTCATTCTTGTCACCGATCTTTCTGTAGCAATCCTTTCAAAGAGTGATGCCTTATTTAGGATGATCTTTTTTTGCAGTTACAATCAGCAGAATTATCCCGCGGGTATCCCGTTACAGTCCCGATACCTGGGTCGAAGGTCATAACACGACGATGAATTGGGAACAAAGTTATCTTGGAAACCAAACACAAGACGTTTCCGTGCAAGTCGCGAGATATGTGATGGAAAATGACGTCGTGCTTCTCCACAGCTTCTATACTGTTGTACAGACTCAGAAGAACAGCGGAACAAGCTCATTCACTGTACCATCAAATGAAGGCGTAAGGTTAGTGGGGACGGGAAACAAAGACGGTTTATAGGCGATGCTACTATCATCTCGGGGGAAGGGGGAGGAGGGGGAATACTAGAACTGACATTCTTATGACGGGAGGTAAGAAAAAGGCATGAGAAACCAGAAAATATGCCAAAAGCAAGACATGTTTTTATTTGAAAGCGTCTGAACATAATGTTACATCAGCTGGACAATAAGTTACAAAGCCTATCTGATTTGAAAGCTGTGATAAATACTTTGCTACGACTGCTTTATCCGCCTTTGTTAGGGCAATTAATTCTGAAGGGAAACCGTGGCTGTTGGAACAAATTCCCATTAAATTATTCGCAATATGTCTAAATTGAAACTTTGTTGAAAAATGTGTCAAATATATTTTAGTTTTAATTGGATATAAGTATATATGATCCATTTTGGGCTTTGAATTTCGAAGCCGCCGCCATCTTGGATCTGATGAAGGCGACCTATACCGCTCGAAACGAGCCACAGCATTGGCTTACCCAACAATATAAAATACCCTAACCTTTAGAACGTGCGGTACAAAAAAATAGAGTTACAGTATTATGGTGCAATCAGGGTACAGGTTTCGAGCTGTACTGTATTAGTACTCTTCCGATGATGTTTTACGGCGGTCCCTATTGTCAGAAAACAATAGCTTTGTCATATTACAATAGAGCCAGCCAAAACACGTCATCAAAGCCAAGATGGCGGCGACCTAAGTAGAGGAATCGCTCACTTAATTAATTCATGAAATGACAATATAAACTAACTAAAACCCTACCCTGAAACATAAAAAATCCTAACCGGTCAGTAAACAAGATCTTACCCACCTAGAGCTAGGGTTCTCAAGAAAAACTTAACGAGAAATGGTGAGGTAAAATTTCAAAATAATTTCAAAACCACTGCTAATCTGTGTTTTTAGCCAATCAGAATGAGTGAGCGATTCCTCTCATTAGGAACTCTCATGAAATTTAAAGCCCAAAATTGCTTATACGGTCTATCCAAATATTTTTTTTAAACTAAAATATATTTCCCTTTTTTTCAATACATTTTCAATTTAGACCATATAGCCAACAATTTAACGGCAATTTGTTCCAACAGCCAGGGTTTCCTTGATAAAAAGATATTTTGTTGCCTAATTGTTTGCCCAGAAAATTCTCTCGACTTTCTGTGCACAAACTTCTAACAAAATATTTTTAGTCTTCTACGGAGAAATGACAATTGCATGGGATATTATTAGTTACGAGCAAACGTAGTTCTCCTCCCTCCTGAAATTTCTTTATTAATTGTAAGTAATAGCATGACACGAAGGAAATTAGCGATTAAATTTCCCCGAGAGCCGAGGGAGGATCTGTGGAAGCGTCGGAGGGACTTTTACAGATGCTCCCGAGGCTCGAGGGGAAATTTAATCGCTAATTTCCCGAAATGTCATGCTATTATATTGTAATACTATGATCTCCGAGGAAGAGAACTAATCTGCGAGAAGTTTGGTTCTCTCTGCCAGAAGTAAACACGTTGCAGTTGAGTGGCTTTCGAAAACGTTTTGTTATTATCACGTACGGCTTGATTGAGCGCAATAGATTGAATGAGCCTGGCTTCCTCTGGGGACAAGTGTGTTGTTTTGAGAAGAATAGCAGTAAAACACATGTAATTATGTGCTTGACTAAAGATTCAAAGGCCATACGTATATAGTTTTAAGCATCCCACATGGAAGACGGCGGTGCAAGGAATCAAGAGGGGTGCATCGCGCAATCATAAATTAACAGAGGGCGCAGGGTTACACGACATAGTACTCACTCTAACACGATGCGGTCAGGGGGACTTTGATGTCTCATCGTCAGTGCGCATGCTCTCCTACGTTTTCCTCTTGCATGGTGAATGAGGGCGATTTCGTGAAAATATGGATGCTGATGAGGGATATTCGAGATTAAATGTCCCTGAACAAACAAACGAAAGCGAAGGGATCATGGTATTACTATAGGCCTTTTGCAGGAAACAGTCACGTGCTGATATAATACTTCGCCAACGAATGAATTGAGCTCGTGATCCCCATGGGAAAGGCGTTGCCATGGATGCTGGGTGGCAAGCTATCTTTAAAAACGCTGTTTTAGAAAGATCGACAATCGATTGGAGATGGAAAATTGCATTTACAAACAAGTTTTGCCGATCTTTAAATATATGAATTAAGATTATTTTGCAACCCAGTACAACCACGTGATTGCATTCCTGCAAATTGCTCTTTGAAATAACAAACAGCATTTGACATGCCCTAACATCGTTTATTTTTCCTACGGTCGGACATTAAGATTTACAGTAACTAATAAGTGACGTAGAAAAGTTGTAAGTGAATTTCGAATCCCAGCCCCCACCCCCCCCCCCTACCCCCAAAGCTAAAAAAATATATTCAAAAATCCTCAAGTTGTTTGTCCACCACAAAAGATCCTGTTCTCCAAGTATTGTTCCCCAGAAGAATCCCATTCGTATTCTTTCAGAAGTACGAATCAATTTTTACAAGGAAACTCTTACCAAGATCGTACATATTCTGTTTTATAGAAAAGGGGCTAACAGATTTATAACCATTATGCGTGTTATAAAACGACCTCTCTACGCAAGCCAGTCCCAGTCTTCTTACGAGTGGATATGGAGTGATGTGTTCACGTGGCTTGGTTCTCATCCAGTATCGTCACTCTGCAAAAAATGGTATAAAAATGAGCCGGACTCAAAAGTTTTCACAGGTTAGTGAGGAATATTGCATATTCTGGTTCTCAGGCGCATCAAGGCATGGGTCTCCAATATGGCCGCCACAAATCAAGAGGGGGTGGTCTATCTCTTTGTGCTTGTGAGATATAGTCTTGACACTTTGACAGATTTGATAAAGTCACAACCTTAACACATTTTTGTTACAGTTTCCATGGAAACGTGTAATGTGACGTTTGAACTTTAATTTTAAGGAAAATTGGGAAAAGCCTCCTGGAGAACGGTAAAATGTGTTGATATTATTATAGTAGGTGTTTTTATGCAAATGCATCAAAGTTAGTGCACACTTCGGTGCTCCAATTTGAAAAGTTGGTTATTATTGGAATGTTTGTTAATTCGGTGGGAACTTGAGGATATCAAATTTCACACTTGCCTTAAATTGCCTTTCCCTTAAAATAACCTCCAACGATTTTAGTGGCGTTAAAGTTAGGGAAAACATCCGTTTTGGGCTCCCTGTTGCCATTTGGAAGTCAGCTCGAGTCTTGGTGAGGTCCTGGAGTTGTGACGTCAATCGGGCGTCACTTTACTACAACTACCAGAATCCTTTGCACGGTTTCTTTTGTTCCTCTAATTTAGACCATTGTCTTGCTATTCTCAAAGGAGTTGGAAAATCTGAATAAGAAAAAGAATTCAAAAAGGAAAAAAATCCTATTATAATCTAATCAGTATGAAATAAACTCCATCACAAGAAAGAGCACATCGAAATTAGTAAATGTATCAAGTTAGGTGACATTTCATTGGAGATTTACCATGTGGTGAGCTTTTAAGAGTTGCAGAAATAAGAGATGTTGGTATGGAATGGGGTAGTATCGTCGTGTACCGTTTAACCAACTGCGTCATAAAATTCCCTTTGTTACCCAACGTTCGCTATGAATAATTCGACACTTAGAAATTTTAGAAGGATTTACGTTATCCTTAGGATAAAAAATACTGCCTGAACCGGGATTCGAACTCGGGCCGGTACGTTTAGAATCAATGCAATGGCTTACCCACCACCAACCCTAACCATTAGACCACGAGAGAATTCGCTGATTGCAGTCGTTTTTTTTACCAGATTTATATCAACTACTTAGCACTACACTTCAAGAAAATAAATCAATATACGTATTAAAGATGTCAAACATGCGGCTCATCTTCAAGCTTGAGACAGCTATAAATTCTAACTCCGATTCTGTTCTTTTGTGGTACACGTACATACTGCATTTATATTCACGTGCAGTCTCTTTCAAACTCTGGTGTCGTCTGGATATTAGTCTATATTTGTTGTCACTTTTATTACCTTTATTGATTTATTACTATAGACATTGAGTATATCTTGAAAATCTATTTAAAATTTACTGAGGATTTCTTCAAAATTTATCATAAATTTATCGAAGAATTATTATTGAAGGTTTCTTGAACTTCCAATTTTTGAACTTGCAGAGGACACTACATTTATCGCGTGTCCAAGAACATTACAACAAGCCATGGCAGACCGCGGTCGTTATACGGCTGACGAGGAATGTAATCTGAAGAACGAGGATGGCTGCGCTCGCTATCACCAAGGAGCGAAAGCCTGTTACAGAACTATTATGCCGAGGTACGAACATGTATTGATGGATTAGTAAGCTATAAACGACAAAGTATCGACTTATATCGTTGAACTATGACTTTAATCTCCCAATTAACAAATGAAGGATATTACATGGCCGCGCGGAGATACGGAATTCATCGTAGAGTGTTTATCTTCAGTTGATAACTCACGATTGAGCACAGCGAAACAAGTTAAACATGTATAGATAAATTATGTATCTCCAAGCAGCCATATAATTGGTAAGCATTTTTAGATAAGCAAAATCACCCAAATATATTTAAAAGCCTGTCAAACTAAGCCAAAATCAAACAAATTTGCTAAAAATGGTTGTGTCTATTTTTGAAACTAATGTTTCTTGCACATTTTAGAAACATTAGGAGGCAAAAAAGAGGAAATAATTGTTGGTCTGTAAAGTGATATCCACATGTGTTGATAACAATGATATCCACACTGGAGGCAGTGTGATACATTCTTACGATTTTGCTATCAGCTGGTGTAGCAGCGATTTCGCCACCCCCCCCCCCCAACCCTCCCACCCCCCCGTGAATTCACCCCGCGAAATCCCTATTGAATTCCCCCCCTTCCTCGATCCCCTCTAGCGATTTCAGTCCTCCTACAATCTTCGTCAATCTTCGAATGATTAGCTGTTAGTATTTCTTGCCTGAAGCCAACATGTAGATGATGTAATTATTGTGGATACATAAAGGTTTTGATAACCCGTAAATCCGCCTACTTTGAAAATACTTTGCCGAATAAAGGAAGTGTTACCGACTCGCGTGCTTTGTCCAATTTTCACTTGATAACTTTTAAAATAAAACTTCCTGAATAAACAAGCTAACAATTCATAACTTATTGGAAGCTTAAAAAGAATGTGTAAGCGACTGGCGTGCTTTTAGTTGTTTATTCAGTAATCGGATCAACATTCTAACTCAGAAAACTGTTCTGAATAAACAACTTATTTATAGCTAATGCGAAGTTAAAATGGCGGTAAGTTTATATTTAAGCAATATAACACGCTTTCCATGTCTCTGTTCTCTTATAATCACGAGCCGTTTGGTGAGTGATTTTCAAGTTTTTCTACGTTCTCCCAAAATATCCCGAGTGTTTTTTTTGGGTGGGGGGACGGGGGGAGGGGGGGGAGGGGGGAGGGGGGGGGGGGTGCGAAGTAATTGAGGGGGCGAATTCACTAGCGATCTCGCCCCGGGGAGGGCGAAGTCACTAGCGGGTTTACCATGCCTAAACATGGTTCAACATGGTTCAACATTATTAAAGATGGCTAAGCATGGTTCAACATGGTTCAAGATGGTTAAATTAAGCGTGGCATATCAACAACAACAACAACAACAACAAGTCTTTATTCATACTCTGTATTTACATGGAGTGTAATTAATAAATGTGATTGCCATAGTTAGAGTATTGGGATACCAGAAGTAGCTTAGAAGAAAACTAATCGAGTCTGGTATCCCGAAATATATTTTTATAGACAGTATAATATGAGTCGAACTAGATAACGAAAAAAAAAAAAGGAAACATGAAGAAATATATATATAACATACGACACAATTGTATATTATCACACTTGACATCAATACCACTAAGCACTAAATGACGATGAAACTACACACGGGTATCTTGGGGAGGGAGATGGGGAGATGCAAATACAAGATTTAGAAGAGAAGATGGATATAAGGGAAAATAAATAAATAATGAAATTAGTAATTCTCTATGAGCTGTTTTTGGAGTCTAGATTTGAAGAGTTTCCTTGACTGAATTGTCCTATTTTCTTCGGAAAGTGAGTTACAGATTACAGCACCTTTATATCTTAAACTGAATTTACCGTAGTTTGTTCGAACAGTTGGTATAAAATATGTTGATTTTGAAGCTAATCTAGTATTATGCTCATGGATTCTATTGACTAGAGTGAAGAATTCCGAGAAAGAAGTTGGGATATTATTATTATGATAATCAAACATAAACGTAACTGAAAGCAAGAATATCAGATCTGCTAGCTTTAAAATGTTTAATTTCTTGAAAAGGGGGCTTGTATGTGCATCAAACTTTGAAAATGTAATAATACGAATGGATTTCTTTTGAATAATAGATAGTTTTTGTAGTGATGTTGGGTAAATGTTTCCCCATGCAAGTAGACCATATGTAAGGAAGGGATATACTATCGAATAATAAAGTTTGATCAGGACACTCAAATTCACATAGTGTCTTATCTTGGAGAGGATTCCTATACCTCTAGAGACTTTTTTTAGTATTTCCTGAGTTTGATATTTCCAGGATAGATTAGAATCTATTAGCACACCTAAGTATCTAACACTTGGTTTTTGTTTTAGGCATTTTTGATTAATAAACAACTCAATGGGAAAAGCTTTCTTTTGTACGGGATGGAATATCACAAAATTTGATTTATCTATATTCAGAGATAATCTATTTGTATTAAGCCACTCGCTCACTTTATTAAGAGTGTCATTGGCTGTATTTTTTAGAGAATTAAGATCTTTATTGGAAAAAAAATATGTTTGAATCATCTGCAAACAAGTGGAAATCACCAGATCTAGAACAATTTATGAAATCATTGATATATATAAGAAATAATATTGGACCGAGAACTGATCCTTGAGGGAACCCACAACTAATTGCTTTGTACCCTGAAATAGAATTACCAACTGATACAAATTGTTTTCTATTTGATAAATATGATGAGAACCAAGCATTTGGAAGTCCTCTAATTCCATAACATTCAAGTTTTTTAAGAAGAATTTGGTGATCGACAGTATCAAAGGCTTTACTAAAATCTAGAAAAATTCCACAAGAATAAAAGTTGTTTTCAATTGCATTGTTTATTTTATCAAGTATTAGTAAAATTGCATGAATTGTTGAGTGTTTAGGACGAAAACCAAACTGAGAATCACATAACAAATGGTATTTATCAAGAAAAGCAAGTAGACGTTTGTATACCAGTTTTTCCATAATTATATTAAATATAGGAAGTAATGATATAGGCCGATAGTTCGATCTTAGCGTTTTAGAGCCTGCTTTATAAACTGGAATTACACGTGCAACTTTAAATTTTGCAGGGACCATACCTGATGATAAAGAGGCATTGTAAATTATTTCTAATGGTTTTGATATTACTGACTTTAAAGTTTTAACAATTGAGACAGGTATACTGAAAGGACCAGTAGCTTTAGATTTAGAGAGATTTTGAATTTCACTTTGAATTTCATCAGAAGTACAGGGAGACAGAAAAAAACTGTTAGATATGGAACTTTTAATATAATCAAGTGGTGATCTATTTGTTTGTGGAATAACATTAGCAAGATTGATTCCAACATTAGCAAAATAATCATTAAAAGAATTAGCTATAGCTAAAGGGTCGGTTAATTCCTTTTGATTCTGGAGTATAATTTTAGATGGAAAGTGCAATGTTTTTGACCTGGTTGAGACAATTTGTTTTATACCTTTCCAGATATTTTTGATATCCTTGGAATGTTTACTGAAATAATTATTATAATATGTTTTTTTGCTAAGAGCAATTAAGGATTTTAGGTGATTTCTATATATTTTAAATTTTGTAAAGTAATAGGTTTGTTTAGAAGCTATGTACTTTTTGTAATAATTATTTTTCTTTTTTATTGATACTAATAAGGCAGGAGTTATCCAAGGTTTTGAACAGAGTTTAGAGGCTCTGCGAGATTGTTGCTTTAATGGAATATGCTTATCTACGATTACTGATACTTTTGAGTAAAATGACTCATAAAGATCATCAATACTGCTGTCAACAGGAAGTTGGTCAACCCAGTTTACTTTTTAAAATTCCTCAATAAAAGCTGATTCATTATAATTTGAATAGTCACGTTTGTAAATTCTATTTTGGCTGGAAAAGAAACTTATTTTATCAAATATAGCAAAGTTAGAAAGATGATCAGAGAGGTCATATATTATATTACCACTTACAGTATAGTGCTCAAGAAAATTGAAAACAATGTTATCGATTAATGTGGCTGAATGATGAGTTATTCTTGTTGGGTGAGTGATCAAGGGCTGGAATGACTGATCATGGTTCAGCATGGCGGGGTTTAGAGCAGTAAGTACATGTTGAACGACGTTACGCCATGTTTATCCATCTTGAATCATGTTACCCATCTTGAACCATGTTTAAACATGCCATGTTGAGCCATGCTTATATAGACATTAGAGGAATAGTATGGATTTGCTAGCAGTCTAGCTAATCGTATGCGACAGTTGTAAGCATTAGTTGTACCGTATAAATCGGACTTAATACAACCGCATTTCTAATAGTTACGAAATCTTCTCTAATTTCTACCCAGCGATAAAGGAGCCGGTCAGCAGTGTTGCTATAACAGACAAGGCAATTTGATGGTTGGGCCACCAGGAGCAGGAAGCCTGGACCGAGTTCATACGGACACAGGGATCCCATTCATCAGTCACTATTTCCATGATATTGTACCGTGTCTCGACTGCTGTCAGCAGGCCACAGGGTGTCGTGCGTATTACGACAAACGTCCTTCGGACAACGGAAAATACTACGAGCCACCACGACCCGGTATGTAAGGAAGGTCTGAAAATGTTCGCTAGCGGTACTGCGCATGTCGGTCAGTGGAGTTTTACATGTCGGTCAGCGGCATCGCGGTGCCGCTCAGCGGCACACGGCGGTCAAACGTCTGCGCGTGTGTATTACGGTCAGTCTGGTGGGCGGCCGCGCGAATTTCCCGCGCAAATTTACCTTAAAACCTATTACAATGAACTTCTACCCCAAAAAGTTAAGAAAAATACATGAAAGTTAAGCTTTTTATTTTCACAGTCGACGGGAAATTGAACAAACTTCAAACTGTGAATTTACCAAATTGTTTCGTAATTTACCAAAAAAGTTCTCAAGGTTTGAAAACTGTTGTGTGAACAGGAACGGCCGCCGGCTCGCTTTGAATTTGTTTTGGAATATGTTGTTGTTGCAAGACTTTTGACGCATGCGCAGATGTTTGACCGCTGTGTGGCTCAGCGGTATTGTGGATGCCGGCCAGCGGTATTGCGCATGTTGGTCTGTGGCACACAGCGGTCAAACGGCTGCACGTGCATATTACGGTCAGTCTGGGGGGCGGCCGCGCAATTTCCCGCGCGAAATTTACCTTAAAACATATTACAGTGAACTTCTACACCCAACAGTTAAGAAAAATACGTGAAAGTTAATCTTTTTATTTTCACCGTCGACGGGAAATTGAACAATCTTCAAACTGTGAGTTTACCAATTTTTTTCGTAATTTACCAAAAAAGTTCTCAAGGTTTGAAAACGGGTGTGTGAACAGTGACGGCCGCCGGCTCGCTTTGAATTTGTTTTGGAATATGTTGTTGTTGCAAGACTTTTGACGCATGCGCAGACGTTTGACCGCTGTGTGGGTCTGTGGAACTGATCACTCAAAGGAATAGCTTTCCTTGATAGCTGATAATACAGTGACGTCTACGAATAGCAGTTTCAGCGGTATTGACCCGATAGCCTCGCTTAAATGTAATGAGCGCAATTCAAACTGTGTATCTAAATTAGTCGCGCTTGTTTAAGAGACGGTATACAAGAATGATGATTTCAATGGCGATTCAATGGCGATTCATTACATTTGAGCGAGGCTATCGGGTCAATACCGCTGAAACTGCTATTCGTAGACGTCACTGTAATACCAGCTATTGTTTTCAATGCTTTCTTCAGCCATGGGATCCTTTCCCAATTTCTAACTTATTTTGCTCCAGCGTTCATGCACACTATCAAACCTTCATCATTATCACGGAGTCTAAATGGGTTGTACCCGTCTAATCTAAATATAGACTGCCGGGTCCAACCCGGCTAAGAAGATCTTCCCTACCTTCTAATCGTGTGCCCTCAACTAATAGGACGTATAAAAACTCCCACAAATCACAATTCACTCGTATCGAATGTGAGAAGGTTGGCTAAGCGATGGTGATTATGATTCGAAGTGACCCAACTTTTGTACAATCTTTTAATTTGGGAATAATATGTAATGTTTTATTTATTTCTCATACAATCACTGTAAAGTGAGGCCTTAATGAGAATGCGCGGACGCCAATTTGTCTCGTATTGTTGGTAACGGCACTGTAGGCGACAGAGCGGAAAATCGGAGCGCATGCGCACTAGGCACTTTATTAAAAGTGAATGAAGATGGCCGCCGAGCGGGAGGGAATTGTAGCTCTTTTCCAGGGACCTCTCACAGCTCAAGAAATACCACGATTACTTTATTACTTCACACCATGGACTTATATTCTTCAGTGACTTCTCAGAGCCCAAATAACACATAATCCAGTTCACAGAAAGAACGCTACAATTGCTCGTTCAACTCTGTCTTCAAGCAAAACGAACCATTTCGAAATGTTCATATGCGACTGGAAAAACGCCAAAAATAAGAAAACTTGTGAATATATAAGGTTTATACTTCGGTAGAGAACTAAGGAGGTAATGGTTTTCAACATATAAAATACCATATTCGAGATTTTCATACCATTTTTCAAACGAAGCATTTGAATTTGCAGTACTGTGACTAGACTGTCCACAGCAGAAGAACTAGAAATCCCGGAACGACGATCCACATTACCAAGGCCTGTAAGTAAATCTACAGAGCTATTATCAGGAAATTGTACAATTTTTCACTTGATTTGCTCATTATGGTATCACATCTGCATTTTGATACCCTGGTTCCAGAGGTTTTCTCTATGTTTTTTCTGCGAGTGACGTTTATGCGCGAGCTGCGAAGCAGCGAGAAGGAAGAGAAAACCTCTGGTTAAAGTGGTCACGGATCTCACTTCCATGCGGTTGACAGCTGTCAAACATGTTACTTCAGTAATTACACTGTTGACCAATCACCGAGGAGTTATCACGAGGTGGTCACGCTCTATAGTTTTTGTCGGGAGGGGGACAGGACGTATTGTTGCTTTGACGCGTGGCGGAGTTTTCGGCATACGTGTTCATGGATGAAAGAAAAACACCGATTAAATATTTACTTTTCAATCCGAGCGAATATTGCAGGTTTTGTGGGATAAATGTGAAAGTCAGTGGCAGGTCTAAAACGAATGTGTTTGGACCAAACAGCAGAACCGAAGATCTAACAAGACGGCTATCTGTTGTCGTTGGTACTGTCATATCGGAAGTCGAGGGAGTCTCCAGTCAAAAGTGTCTTCGGACCTTTTGGAAGCTCGAAAAGCAAGAGAACGACCTGCAGTCATTCAGTAAGGGACACGAAGATACTCTTGCGTCCCAGCTTGAAACAAATAACCCAAAGGCAGACAAAGGACGACATAAGCGATGTAGTAAAGATTCTCCATCGGCACCACCACCGGGACGTGTGAACAGCGCTAGTCCCCTTGCATTGAGATTGTGAATAACTCCACTGAGCGCTCTCCTCTGCTCGTTCGACAGACTCTATCTCAGGAAAGCGATTACCAAGAATGGATAGCAAGACTTTGTCAACTATACCTTCGAGTTCGATTGCCGAGGCCATATTGGTTTCAACAATAAAGTGTGATTCTCACGCAGAGCGCGTGACATCAAAATGTCCTTACTACCTCCCGATCAGTAGTTTTGTATTGTAAACAACAATCCCGTCTCCTCCCTGTTTAAAATGTGTAAGGAACCAATCAGGTTTCTTGTTTATCCAATTAAAAATTCCTCCAACCAGGAACGAGGGTCAGATTCTGACCCTAGTTCAAATCTATTAGCGCGGCTCGATCAGTCAACTGACCACTTTAACCAGAGGTTTTCTCTCCCTTCTCGCTGCTTCGCAGCTCGCGCACGCTGGCGCCGCTTCGCGGCTTAAAAGTCACTCGCAGAAAAAACATAGAGAAAACCTCTGGAACCAGGGTAGCATTTTGACGAAATAGTTGATCGTTTTAGCAATGTGAAGAATACGATTTTTAATTTGTTTATAAATGAAGTGTTACATGTTTATATAAACAAGATGTTATAATTGTTCTGTTTTCAGAAATAACATAGTTGTAATAGAATGCCTTTTGGCAGAGTAGTTTTGTGTTCATTTAAGTTTGTTCATGTTAGAAGAGGAGCGACACTAATTATATCGTGTGGGACTTTCGTGTGATTCTGTAAGAGGTGGCTCAGTGGTGCCTGCATGTGGAGCTTTGCCACCCAAGCTTTGTGTTTGCTAGCTTTAAACGAAACAGTACTTCTTGCTGTTTTCCCAGAAAAAAGGACGCTTGCAATGGTATCCATTTCCCTTCCCAGTTCTCTCTGAGTGAGTGTTTACTTGATGTTTTTGAATATCTAGACTAAAACAGCAAAGGGGCATGTCTACTGAGAAATGGAGACTCTTCAAGCACCATAACTTCTCTTGATCTTCATTTTATTATCATGCAAGCACAAGCAAAGTGAGACAAATATACATGTGTAGGATAATTGAACGATATAAATAGCCTCCTTAGGAAACTACATGTACCCAGTGTATGAGAACAAAGATACATTTTTTTCATGTACACATTATTTGAGACAATAAACTGTTAAAATTGTAAACGTGTTTTTAATTGTTACACAACATTGAAGGACTAAAAAGATTTAAAAAAAGTATTTGCTTTAATGTTTTTTTAAAGCAGAATCCTCTATCTTGCCGAGTTTATATCCCACCAATAGGTGACATAACAGTCAGGGTGCAATATAATTTCCCACAAAAGTGAAATCTATATTCTAACAGTTGAAACTATTTACATGTATCTCTCTTTTTTCATTTGCCTAATGGTTACAAATCTACATAATTTGTACAGGAATCCATAAGCATAATTACATATAATAAAATTAATTGTTAATTTGTTTGAAAAATCTGGGGGCTTCCTTTTTTCATGAGCCTCTTCTTGGAGTTAGACAGAAACTACATTATTAGCATAATTCAGAGGTTTCATTAATTTTCAGTGTACCTGGCTTGGACTTTTAAAGTACATGTGGATTTGCCTTTAGTAATAAATGTATTTTAAAATACAAATATTATGGCATGCTAGCTATACATCTATACAGCTATTTCAGGCTAAGTGCAATGTAGATGCATGCTAGTGCTGGAGCTCTGGACTTAAATTGTAGCCAGGTTATTTTGAAACCCCTGATAGTTAGTGGTCATTTTCTGTATGGCCCCATTTTCTGTGCATCTGTAGTACACTTATTTTATGACTTGTGTCAATAATTTTTAAGTGAAGATTATTTTCTAGAATTATGTAATGGGATAATCTAAGAAACATATCAACATGGTTTCTCAACTTGATTTTTTAAATGAAATTTGTATGAATTATGGGAAATAATTTTAAAGGTACTGTGAATTGTGTGTATGTCATGCTTGTGTTTTATCTATTATTTTATGTGAACTTATTTCAGAAGTGAATCGTGTATTTGTTTGAATTGCTAATGCCCTTAATGGCATCATTTCAACGCACTGACTCACTGGAAGAGGGTCAGCTTTTTATTGGATAATTTTGAGGGAGGGGAAAGGGTTAGGTGCCCAGTGAATGAATGTGATAGTTATTCCAGTCTATATTAAAGCATAATATTAATTAATTTGGGAAAAGAAAGCAACGAGGGGGAAGTATGTTAATTGGAATGAAGCACGTTTCCAAAGGCTTCCATTTTATAATAATATTAACAATCAGACTGTGTAAGTAAAGAAATAATTAATTAATAATTATAGTAATGATATCAGTGCTAAGAATCTCTGCTTATAATGATCATGCATGTTCATTAATTTAAAATTAAGGTTAAAAAAAAAGTTATTGAAAGTGTGCATTCTGTATTACAAACAGACCCCTTTTTAAATGGCTAAGAAGTCTGCTATTACCTCAAACTCAGGGATGCTCTGAGATGGTAAACTTTTTTCTGAATTTAAGGTTCAGATGCAAATATGTAATTGATTATAATCATATTTAGTATTATTGAAAGTTATTATTATTTTATCAGTCTAAAATTTAACCCTTATGATTTGAATTAACATGAACATGTAATGTAAGTGTGAGCAGAGATTCTTAGTATTGAGCATGGGGATGATGCGAGTTGAAAAGTGCGAGTTGCGAGTTGAAAAGTGCGAGTTGCGAGTTAAAAAATGCGAGTTGCAATGAAAAGTAAGAAAAATGAGATTAGAGTTCCTGATTATGATCAGCTGCAATGGAGAATGCTTTTTGAGTCAAAAATCAAAGGAACTCGGGGTTTCAACGGAACGTGGACCCCCGCTTCTGGACCCCTAGAAAATGATTTTTTTTTCTACCAGCGTGTCCCAGGGATTCCCCCCCCCCCCCCCCCCCCCCCGTACCCCCCCCCGTAATCTCGCCCCCCTCACTGGTCCCCCCTCAGGGATTTAGCCCCCCCCCCCTAACGATTTGCTGAGTGAACAGGAACTTTAATAAATGTTCACGGTTAAGACTGTTGCAAGACTTGATTACTTGATCAATAAAACCGTCTATAAAACGAACTTACGATTGATCGATCGCGGTCCTCTTCACTGCGAACCATTGGGAACCAGACTAAAGTGAACTCTTGAAATACGATTGTTGACTATATTACAGCTCTTGAAAAACGTAATAATCACGCCGCTTCATTAAAACCAAAGCTAGCGCTGTTGACATTCTTTGCCTTTGGAGTCCTTCTTTTCGCTTTCTATACTAAAGAGGGCGAATGGTATTCGTCTTATTAGAACAAATCTGTAGAGGAAGGCCTAAAATGTTGCTGTTCATCTGTTACACTATTTTACAAGTCGTGCTTGTGCCTGTATTAAAAAACCAAGCGCGCCCAAAACAAAGAGGCGGGATTTCTTTAGATTGACAAAAAGCTATCTAAACAAGCTATCTCAAACATTTGTTATCCTGGGCCTGACTCGTTTATTTTTCACAAAGCTCACAGTCTAATTGCAGAATTAAAAGAGCAACTAACTCATCTGTTTAAATAGCAAACAAAATCATATTCATAGTTCTACCTCGGTTTTATACAGAGCTTTTTTAGTGACTCCGCAATGTTTCCTAGTCACTCATTCGTAAACCCACGCGGCATCAGTTACTAGTTGCTTTCTATACTAAAGAGTGGCATTTCTAGCGATTTTGGGATATTCGACTTATTAGAACAAATCCGGTAGAGCAAGCCACAAATGTTGCCGTTCTTCTGTTACACTATTTTGGCTGTGCTTGTGCCTGTATTAAAAACCAAACCATTAAAGTCCCGCAAGGCTAGAGTGATTGAGAGAGCACACAAAAGCGTCGCCATTGAGAATTACTGCAATTGCAAGTTAAGACTCGATATCCAACGAGTGAATACAGCGAACGAGTACGAGTATGCATTACATCAACTGGTCACGAAAGCTGTTTCTAGCTAAAGCAACATCGAACGAGCTTGGTTTTAGTACGAGAGAATTGGGGGGGGGGGGGGCGAAATCCCCAGCTTAGTCTGTTTTCACTGGGGGGCGAGATCCCTAAGGGGGGATGAAATCCCTAGTGAGCCCCCCCCCCCCCCCCCCCCCAGGGGAGGGGGGGCGAGATCCCTATTGGGGGGGGGGGAATCCCTACGACACCGGTTTATTTATGCCTCTCACAGTTATTCAGAGCTAAGTCCTTTCTATTTCTAATTTACAATATTTCGATTGCAATCACAATTACTTATAAGTTTAACTATTCACTTTCTTCTATCTCTGATTCTTCCAGAGACGTTTCGTATTATTTCTATGGCGACTCTTTGGTTTATTTAATAGTCATACAACTCTCACGGCCCCTCCGGATACTAGACCGATGCGAGAACTAAAATGCCCGCGAATAAATCCTACTTTATATCAGTTTAAACATTCCTAACGAAATTGCTATGCTATCACGACAGTTCAAATTCACATCTCAAGACAATTTCGTTCTTCACTGTGGTCGGCCTTAGCTAGCGCTATTCTAATATCTCAAGCAGTCATATTTTGTACCTTTTTTGCTTTTTTTCGATAAATGTTCAGTTCCTTTTTTTGCCAGCTAAATTAGTTTCTTCTTGATCATTTAAGTTCTTTCCCGTTGTTTCCATCCATTTTCCAGCGAGAATCGAAATCGCCTTTCCAATGAAAGTCGCCCTTTGTTGATCTTTCCACAGGGGTCCGGTCAGTTTTATAATTTCCTCTCAGAGTTCAGTTTTGCTCGATTTTCTTGTTCTGTCGCTTTTCTTCTTTGACCTCCTAGTTTGTTCAATGTCATTTCCACTTCGAAAAATTGTTTTTGCAATCCGAAAAGTAGTTTATTCAGTTCTGTATATTCGATTCATGTCCGTAAGGGGCCGTCGACATATTCGAAATGCCCCGCTTAACGTACAACGGACGTTTAGGGGGGGGGGGGGGGGGGGGGGGGGGTAAGGGCATGGACGTTAGTGTGGGGTATTTAGAACAAACACTTTTTCATCAATAGAAGTACACTTTAATCAAACGTTTCCAGTCAGCTAAATCTACATTAGAGCGCAATTTCTGTTTAATTTCTCGGAAATTTCAACAAGGTCTTTTGATTACAAATATCATGAAATACCTCAAACCTCAAACCTCCATCAGGTAGTAAAACTCAGTTCTCGTGTGCACGTGGATAATGAGTATTTTAGTCAAGATCCGAAATGAGCTCGTACGGGAATTCGAGATACTGACTGACTGTACAGTTGCAGCTATTAAGTGAACGCTTTAAGCTTGTTTTATACTTTGTTTATAAATGAACTCCCGTCTATTTCATTACTGTTTTTCCTGACCTTATAAAAGCATAAAACAATGGGTGGACGTTAAGGGAGAGGGGGGAGGGGGTCTGACCTTAACGTCCGTTGTGCGTTAAGCGGGGCATTTCGAATAAGTCGACGGCCCCTAAGCCATATCCCATTTCTGACGGTTCTCACGGTTCGTTTTCGGTTCTATATATTAATTAATACTCGATTCAGTTTTCTCCATTTGTGTATGGGCGTCAAACAGTTTCAACATCAACAGGTTCGGTTTCTAGTTCGATTCTATTTCTTCTATTCATGCACTCAGTTCAGTTTTCTCGGTGTCCATACGCTAGTCTGGGTACAGTTCAGACTCTCTTCTGTTCTCGAGTTCGCTCATTTCTAAACTTCTCGGCTCTGTTCAATTTCTCGGAATACTGATTCCGAATCGAAAGTTCGTAAAAAAAACGCTTGCATTTTATCGTTTATCTTCTATCAGAAACAAATGAAATCATGACTTAAAGTCAAATTCTCTTGGACTTGGCTCCCCCTTGCTTTGGCTCAGCCTTCAAAATTTCCAGAGTCTGGGTCTTTCCACACGACAGATCCACTCCGCGACAGATCATATATTTTCCCGCCATTTTTTTTGTAACATTTCAACTCGCAACTCGCACTTTTCAACTCGCACTTTCCCTATCCTGCTTAGTATTGATCATGATATCATTATTATATTAGAACTGTTTTTAATATTAATATTTTTATAATTAAAATTATATCATTAGTCAATTAGATATGTTGTCATGTCTTGCATTAAAAAAAATATGTTCACCAACAAATGTGTATCTGATTGTTAATGTTAGTATTATTAATGAAACCTCATTGGAATTAATCTCCCTAGCCATCACAAGTTTCCCTTCCCAAATGCATTATCAAACCCATATAAACTGAATCAAATATTAGATTCTTTCAATCAACACCTACATGTTACCCTTCTAAACTCAAAATGTGAGTTACAACATCAACACATACATGATTAATTACCTCTTAATTAAATTTTATAGAATATATTTGCATATATTAAGAAAATTATGTAAACTTATTTTTAATATTCACATGTTTCATAGATTTAAAGTACATACTACATACGTCTTCTTGTTTTTGGTAGAGAATAAAGATCAAGATAAGTGATGGTGCTTAAGAGTATACATTTTTCAAGTCTTCCATATATTATACTCATTTGTGTATGGGTCCAACTAATTATTTCATTCTTTTCTACAGTAAAAATAAACATTTTTAAAAACACTTATAGTCTCAAATAATGATAAAGTATAGATGAAAACTATATAGTTAACATTTGTATTTATATGCTCATAGTTTGCTATATTTGCCTGACTTTGCTTTTGCTTGGGGAGAATAGAGATCAAGAGAAATTATTGTGTTTGCATGAAGTCTGCATTTCTCGACAAGTAATCGATCTGTATATATAACCAATTTCGGTACAGATATTCAAAAACAGTAAACAGACACTGAGTCAATTGGGAAGAGAATCAAGTTTACTATTTTACAGGAAAATCAACAAGACCTGAGGTACTGCTTCTTTGTTTGATCTGCATAAAATGTGCAAAGCAAACACAAGGCTTGGGTGAGAATGTTCACATGCAGGCTCTTCATTTCATACACCAACCATCTCTCTTACAGAACTGCACAGAAGTCCCACACAATATCATTAGTGTCACTCCTGGGCTCTCCTCTTCTAACATGAACAAAATTAAATGAACGCAAACCTGCTCTGCCAAAGGCATTCGATTACAACTAGGTTTTATCGTTGGCTTTCTGAAAACAGAACAATTATAACATCTTCCTTATAACATGCACAGGGAGTCCCTAACCGATAGTAGAATATTGGAAGATTGGATCGAAACGTTAGTTTTGATGCGTGTGGGTTGCCTGTGGTTTATTTGCCGCGCGAGAGTGGTTGTGAATTTAACGTAGTCTGTTTGTTTTTATCCCAAAATTGTTCATTCGCAGCCTAAAATTCGGACAATAAAGTTATCTGGCTGTGAAATGAACCAGCTAAATGTGTAGCTTATTTATTATTCTGTAGTTTGCATTAGTTTTAAGACAACGGATAATGTTTTGAGCGATAATGTTTTGGTCAAAAATCGAGCGCGAGAATCGAAGCGAGAGGCGAGTTCGACGTGTTTCACTTGCAGGAAATTGAATCGGGGGATTGTGTTTTGGCGTGAAAACACGTTTTTGGGGCGGAGCTTATATTTCACGCCTTTGACAAACTCTTTTATGAGTAAACTGAAATTGTAAATACCACATCTACGGTCGACTGACTTGACACGTCAACATACAATGCCTGAAGAATTGACGCCTTGTGATTGGGCAAAACTTAGAACGTCATAAGCCACGCCTTCGGTTGAAAAATCAACCGGTAAATTTGGCGCGCTGCAAGTGCGAAAAGTCCTTCGTGAGGGGGACTAAGAAGGACTTTGAGAAAGTCTATTATACCCCATAAGCACGGTTTATATGACAAGCATTTTGGGCACGACACTCACAACGTGCCAAAATATTTCGGCACGGTACCTACCATTTTTTGTGTAAATGGCAATGTTTCGGATACGCGTGCCCGAAAATCTATTGGTGTTGAGACTGTGAAAGGTAGTATCTCGCTCCTCTTGTTAGGAATGTCGTGTCCAAGTTAGGAGTACCGTGTTCAAGTTAGGAGTGCAGTGTCAACGTTAGGAGTACCGTGTCCAAGTTAGGAGTGCTGTGCCCAAATTAGGAGTGCCGTTACCCAAATGTTCGTTGTGTAAACCGCGCTAAAGTAATAGGTTTGACGAACTAGGCCAAACTGGTTACTGAGAAAAGGTAGAAACTTACTTTCAACTGGATTATTGACACCCTGTTGATAAAATCGTGTTCCCATTATAGCTGTCGGTCTGGGTGACCCTCACATGGTAACATTAGATGGCGTTGAATATACCTTTAATGGCTATGGTGAGTACACGATGCTCAACGTCCTGCCCAGCGGATTTACTCTTCAAGGTAGAATGCAGCCACTTGTAAAAGACGATGGTACCCAGATAAACGCGACAGTTTTTACCGCGTTTGCTATGAAGGAGAATGGATCCGATACTGTGCAAGTAAGGCTAGCGATTTACCATTTGTTTATTGCTAATGATTAAACTTGTGTAGAAGCTTCTCTCGAGAGATTCGAGTAGCTTTTTCCATGTGATGGTGTTAGTTTCCCAATCGAAGACTGAAAGATTAATGGACGTATACGTATCGTTCATTACCTGGATTGGTGGAGGAAGCAGAGTGGGTGGTCATTTCTTTAGATTATTGGCATCTTTTTTCCCACCATTTGTTGATAAAGGTATTGTTACTACCTTTAGGCCCCTGAACACTAGCTATTCAAAACGTATACCTCCTTTTCATATCAAAGTCATTGCGTACAAAAGCCTACATATCGAAATCCGGTGACTCACTTCCGGTATCGGCCCAGTCATCTCACTCAAAAATACATGGTTTTGGGAGCTATTTTGCCTTCTAAAACAAATAAAATGATCAAAGTTAAGTAACATCTAATCTGCAACTGGTAACTGTTTGAAGTGATTATGTATATTTCGACTGAACAAATTTGAATTTGCTTTCGTGAGTGAAGTGAATTTTTTACTAGGCGGTATTCGGCTATGGACGACCAAGCAGAGGAAAACTAGGTTTAGCTTGAATACGCATGTCTGAACTGACTTTCCACCGCTGAATTGAGATAGGAGAATGTAAAAGATATCAGGCTATCTGACAGTTGTTTCCAAATATGAGTTCCACTCTTCAAACCCCCTCCCCCCCTCCTTTCCCTACGAAATGACCAGCCCACAATCCAGGTAAAAAAAGTCCTAGAAGAATTGCTTAAAAGTACACATTGGTCATGAGCCGATCGTTAGGATAAGATTGGAGTATGATGGTGAAGTACTTGACTTATATGTATTTGGGCCGAGGCGAAGACGAGGCCCTTATTAGTGTGAATAATAATAATAATTTATTGAGTTATATATTGTGCTATTTAAATTTTCTGATCAAAAGCGCATTACATCTTATAATAAACCTACTTAAAAATGCTTATGTAAAAATGATTTACAACATGGCTTGATAAATAAATAAATAAATAAATGAATGAATTATATTCATTTGATAAAAAGTTAAAAACGGGATAAAACTACCTAATTGTATAAAATTACATATTATCAATATTATACTAAAAGCAAGTCTGAAAGGATAGGTCTTAATACTGCGTTTAAAAGCGCCAAGTGATTCGATGTCACGTATGTGCGCGGGCAAGCTATTCCACAATGTTGGTGCTGCCACCGAAAAGGATCTTGCCCCAAGAGTAGGTAGCACTTTCCCTTTTGGGCAATCCAGAAGTAGACTGTCATGCGATCTCAGGGCGTGGTGACACTTTTGTCTAACCGTGCAATCAGAGCTAATCAGATTGTTTGGGCAGGGACGTTTATAAGCCGTTGGCCTTGTCTCCTTCTACTTCTAATCAGTATTTGAAGGGGACGTGAAAGAACCTGTTGTACTACTCGAAAAAGAGCAGGGGATTGTCACCCGGTACAGCAGCCTGGCCATTGCACTAACCACACACTCAACATTGTAAACTGCGTGGCTGCCATTGGCGCCGAAATAGCAGTCCGAAAAATTCACTGACGGGATATGTCAGTAAAATGTAAAGCGCCATGAGACTGTGGTGATATGGCGCTATAGAAATATGGCCTGTTATTATTATTATTATTGTTATTATTATTATTATTATTATAAAGCCTTAAATGTTAATATAGTAGGATCTTAAAATTAATAGGCGATTGTACCGAGTAACCATTCCAGATCTTGTAGCAATCGGTCTTGCTGCTGCATTCTGTACCCTTTGTAATTTAGAAATGTGATTTTGGCAAATTATACAATAAACTATTGCAATAATCAAGACGACTTGTAATAAAAGCATGTACTAATATGAATAGACTGTCACGAGATAAATATTTTTTTTATATGCCAGATATTGTGTAAGTAAATGAAGGCAGCGCTACAGGTCTTATTACTATGGGTTGTCATACAAAGCTTGGAATCAAACCAAGCTCCAAGATTTCGAGCGTTTGTGACGGGAGTTATTTCAATAAATAAAGAAAGAAAGAACGAAGAGAGAGAAATACCAAAATATATCCTATCGCGATGAAACAATTTGGGTCGAAATAACCATAATTTTAAATGACAATGTTAATTGGTCATGCTGATTGATCGAACAAGAGAAGTTAACGAGGAATCTTTTGTTCCCTCAACCAAGATGCCGGCTATGTAGTTACACGAAAGCAAATAATTATCCCTAATCATTTCTATTTTCACTTTGCTTCACTTTACCTTCCTTTTTATATTACCCTTACCATGAGCGCGATTTCGTTATTTATATTTCAATTACAGATCCAGCTGAACGGACGAGGATTGGTTGAAATACACCTTAACGGAGAAATAGTAGAATTGGACGAGCAAGGAATCATGGATTACCGGAACGTTGTTATCATGAAGTATGTGAACGCATCAAAATACTCGTTCATGTTTCATTCCGGTATTTCAGCCACCTTCGAGAGCCAATCACGTCTACTGCAGTTTATAGTATTGCTCCCATAAACTTACAAAGGTAAGTACATGCTTACACCATCTTTTTGTGAGGAAATAATCACAAGTATGAACAGAAGTATACAAGTAGGTATGAAGCAAGCAGCCTTGTTGTTGAAAAACGATGAGCGGTATACCGCTTTCTTATTTTGTAGCTAAGAAATTTCGCGAGCTGTGATTGGTCAATTTGGGGACCATAACTTTCCGTACGGACCTTCCGCCAACTTCCGGTATCAAAGCTATGTAATAAACATCTTATTAACCTTGTTTGCTCGGTCCGTACTGTGAGTTATGGATCCTCGTTTTCCCCCCTTTTTATTCGCCATATAAAAACGGGGAACATACTCGGCCCATAACGGTATACACCTGTTTCAAATAAGGTTGTCACGTAAAAACGACAAGCGACATTTCCAGACCGAAATGGATTGTGGGTGTAGCTGAAAATCTGGTGAATTCATTTGTTCTTGGGTCAAAACTTTAAAGTGCCACTACGACGAAAATTTAGCATTTAGATTTCCCGCTTAATCGGTGTCAATAGGTCAATCAGTCAATATCCAAATTATAAAAAAATTGTCCCAAATGAGTAACTTAAACCACAACATTTTAGTGAAGTTTTCCAGTAAAATCCTCAGTGTCCGCCATTACTGGAGGCCGTTCTCAGTATTCAGCGGAAGTGATGTCATACACTCAACACGTCAACCACGTCGCGCGGAATAGTGTGCATAAGAACGCAGCCAACCTTGCAAAGATAAATATAACTTTCTTCTTATGTACGTGAAGACGTTTTTAGTAGAAATATGCCTCCAGGCGTTGTGTTCTGCAGGCGAGCGTTAAGTGTATGACATCACTTCCGGTGAATAAACCTTGTTTAAAGCTGAACAAAGGGAACGGCCTCCAGTAATGGTGGACGTTTAGATTCAATATTCGGAGCTCAGAAAAGAAGACTTCCTGTCGTTGTATCGAAAAACAATTTGAACTGGTAATAATATATCAACTCTACTTTATGAATATGCAAAAACATTGATATGTCAAAATTTGATCGTAGTGACAGTTTAAGACAAATATTAATGGTCTACTGCGATTTGATTTTCCGAAATACACCGTAGTTTACCACAATGCATTTCGGGCTGGGAATGTCGCTTGCCGTTTGATCTGGACAACCTTTTTGAAATAGCTGTATACAGTGGAGCCTGTGATAACGAAGTAAAAGGGACCGGAAATATAGGTACGTTATATCGAGAGTACGTTATAAACGACTCCGGTTATGACGCTTTACCAGCAAAAGTACCAAAATGTTCGTTATATCGGGGTTTTCTACTAGCAATTAAACAAGGTTTTAAGAAAGATTTACTATTAGGATGAAATAAACAAATAACATGTATTCGGCTTTGTGCAGTGGTTTATATTTGTCAAGCATATGTGTATTTTTGCCGTGCTGAAAAAAACATGTTCGTTTATAGCGGGGTTCCATTGTAGTATTTGTTCTAAAAGGAAGTCACAAATATGAAGTGAGCAGTATGACTTGTATGTTGTTGAAAAAAGATGAGCGGTATACGCTTTCTTATTATATAGCTAGGTAATTTCGTGAGCTATGATACGTTAATTTGCGGTCCATAACTTCCCGTATGGACCTTCCGCCAACTCCCGGTCTCTAAGGAAATGAAGACGCTATATAATAAACATCAATAGACCCTTTCAGCTTGCCTGTTCGTTGCCCCATTTCAAACCACGTGACTTTTCCCTTGAGTAATGCGTTTTTGTTTTCCTGTATCCCAAGAGGAAATGTACCAATATCTATAATTGGAAAACAAAGCACTGAATCCTCTGGAGAACTATCACGTGGTCTGAAATGGGACAACAAACAGGCAAGCTGACTAGGTCTATTGCTCGATCCACACCCTTTCGCGAGACGGATCTCGCACTCGATTAATAAGAGGTATATATTAACAACTTCAGTGTTGCAATGGATTCACAATGGGCGTTTGTTGTTATGTTTTTGCAAACTGAGATCTATTCAATTACCTTATACTAACAGGCAACACCAGTGGTTTGCTGGGTTATTGGGATGACAGCAAGGACAGAGAATTTCTACTTCCTAACGGTTCGTTCATTGACACAGAATCGAACGCAACCACAATTCACTACGAATTTGGCTTAAAATGTAAGTTGAAATATGTATAGTCCTCTTATCATTCCCAAATAACACAACATTGTTAAATATATTAACAATAATGTGTCCGAAGACTACTGCAGTGCTGATCAAGCAACGTTTGCCGAGGTTGAAGAAGGCTGGTATTTATGGCGCGTATTTCTTGTCAAAATTCAATTTCACATGCGTTATCAAAGTTCAACATTCGTCATTATAGTTTAGTCACCGATCGTTCTTAAAGTTCGACATTCGTTGTTAGAGTTCGACATTCGTTGTTAGAGTTCGACATTCGTTATTGAAGTTCGACATTCGTTATTTAAGTCGATATTAGAGTTCGACATTCGTTGTTAGAGTTCGACATTCGTTATTAAAGTTCGACATTCGTTATTAGAGTTAATTGTTTTGTTTTGTATCACATCTTCAGACCACCGATATCATACGGCCGCTCATTCTGTAAATAGTACATATAAAGCGATAATAATTTATGATGGCATCGGCTCAAGGCGAGCAATATATTTTGGCTTTCGCAAATGAGCGTCGCTTTCGCGCCAATGTCAACACTCGCCCCAGGCTAGCCGAGAATACCAATATGAGCTACTGCAATTAATGACTTCAGTCAAAGATATTACAACGCTTTTGATTCGCGTAAACCCAGTGGCAGCAGAGGGCGGAAAAGGGGAAAAAGGAGAAGAGGAGAAGAAAAAGGCAAGAAATGGAGACAATACCCTTCCCCTCTTTCTCATGTCGCCCGCTGCCCTTGTTATGCAAGGTAACTGTTTCTTTGATATTGTTTTAATTTAGGGGCAACCAAAGAAACTGAAGCCATTTTTAGTTACGAACAAGGTAAATACCACAGCTCGTACTCCCATCCAACGTTTGAACCAATCTTCATTGATGAAGGAAGTCTGGAGTTCGATAATGCTACTCTTGAGCAAGAAGCGCGGGCTGCCTGTGGTGGCAGCATTCAGTGTTTGTTTGACGTCAAAACAACGGGGCGAGTCAGTATAGGAGTGTCTTCCCGTCAGGCTTTGCAGGAATATATGGCCATTATTAACGCAACCGAGTCGATAGGTATGGAAAAATTAAACATTCTTTTAGCTAAACAAATTATACACCAATCATCAGTCAACAAACAGGGGCACCCAACGAACTGTTCTGCAAAATATCTGTTCTGCAACGCACATTAGCTGGCAATTTCTGCAAAATCAGATTATTCAGCTGGGGAATTCTTCGTTACTGAATTTTAAAAATGACTGGAAAATTCTTCAACTTGTTTTAAGCTGAGAAATTCTTCGTATCGCTTTCGGCTGGGAAATTCTTGATATCACTTTTACCTGAAAAAAAACACAAGAGTTTACCAGCTCAGCTAGGAAACATTATCTGTTCTGCAAAAGTTTACTTTGATGTCTGATGTTGAACAGATGTCTTTCTGCCAGCAAAGACAAAACATGATTTATAGTGAGTGAAAATAAGTAAAATAACCAAAATATAAGAGGATTCATCATTTTACACATTTTTCTCGTTGGGTGCCCCTGAACAAATAGCATTATCTAAATTGTGCTCCTAAAATGTGACAATTATACTCACCGGGTTCACTGCTAAAAGGTTGCCGAGTTCAATATAGCAATTTAGAAAAGTCTACCAACCACCCTCCCCCTCCCCCCCCCCCCCCACCCCCCCCCCCCCCCCCCCCCCCCGAAATCCCAACCCCGCATGTCTTTTTGTCACGCGTCAGTCCTCGACTGCGTCTCGTAGCCTCTACTTCTTTGTTATCGTCACCCTCTAATGTCATCTATTTTTACATAAGTATTTATTAAAAAAAACAGAGGAAACTCGCCCACTGATTGACTGAAAGCCGTGTTTATATTCCCCTGCGAGCAGAGCCTTCTTCAACTCCAAGCGAGAAGAAAAGAAGGCTCTGCAGCATTCGTGTTGTTTTCGCCAAAGATTCTGGGCTTGTCAAGCCTGTTAAAACCGGTTTATCACTGCGCGGCTAAATTATTGCCTTAAACTGATGATCAAATCTGAGTCCACTGCAACAATGGTAGACACAGGTGACACGACTGAGTGACCGAGTGAGTCTGGTACGAGACAAAAACGTTGGTGCACGCTCGATACGAAAACAACACAAATGCTGCAGCCTTCTTTTGTTCTCGCTTTTCGTGGACTTGAAGCTAGAGAAGGCTCTGCTCGCAAGTACTACTCGGAAACGTGTATTTGAACTCCAGAGCCTTCGTTCTTCCGGTCAGCGGAGCGTAACGTTTTACCGCGGTGCAATGGGAATGTTGTAAGGATATATTTTCAATAAAAAGCCACACACTGACACAGAGAAATGCCTTCGTTTCTCTCAGTTGTGCCTTGGCCTTGGGGGATTTCCCGCGCTGTGAAACTCACCGTCGGTCGATTTAAGGAGAATTGATCTTCTGATCGAGCGTGCGTAAGATTGATTTCTCGTATTTTCCTGTTCGTTATTATATAAAAGAAATGCTTTCCATGTCTTTGTTCTCTTATATAAACACTCGGGATATTGGGAGAACGCGGAAAACTTGAAAATCACTCGCCTGGCGGCTCATGATTTTAAAGTTTTTCTTTAGTCTCCCAACATATCCCGCGTGTTTATATAAGTAAACAAAGACATGGAAAGCGTGTTAGAGGAAGATACTAAAAGTAGATTGTGCAAAATATGCCGTCATATTTTGGACCAATCAGAGCGCGGAGTTCGTGCTATTGTATAAATCATACTACAATGAATTTCAGGCTGCGTTCCCTTGGATGTCAAATTTCTTGGCGGAACAATCCTAAGAAATGACTCAGATGATGGCTTGATCACGTACAGATTTCAGTGCAGCGATGGTTACTTCATGAATGGTTCGTCGATTATCACGTGCAAGGCAGGGAAGTGGAATGGCACGGAACCTAGCTGTAATGAAATAGGCAAGCATTTAATTATTCAGCTTATAAGTTACGTTGCAGAAGGGTGAGAGGAGTTAGGAGGAGGAGGGGTGTACAAGGAATTTGGTAGATATATAAAGAGGATATTACACGGTGTTGTGAAAATATAAGGTTTATCCTCGAGAGCCAAAATATTTCACGAGTAAGCACAGTCTCACCCCCCTCCCCCGCAATAATCCATTATGACTTTCATGTACGTCTGAAGATCAATGACCAGTCGAAAACGAATAAGTTTACTTTTGCACAAATGTGTTTGAGTATGAGGCAGCACCCTATATAGAGGTATTTGTTCAACGTAACTCTTTAATTATCTTCAGCCGAATGTCCTGTGATCATAACCAATGCTACTACTACACAAAACGGGACAACGTACCAGGCCAAAGCATCATTCAGTTGTGAAGTGGGATATCAACTGGTTGGTGTCAAAGAAGTGACATGTACGGCAGAGGGAGTGTGGAGTGATGATCCTGCGACATGTAAAGTCATCGGTAGGTAAACATTCATGATTGGACTAATATCCTATCGATATATCTTTTTATTGCTGCCAATAAAAGTATAGGAGAGAGAAAAAGAAAATGAGAAAATATGAAGAACGTCTTAAGTGCTACTGCGATCTAATTACAATTTTCCTGTTTCCTTCAGCTTCGGAAAGTAAAAATGATTTTAGCCATAAGTTCCAGCTCAGACTGGCCGCCATTACTCGGGATTTCAAACGAGTCACCTTTATTTAGCGGTCTTTTCGTCACGTCATCTAAGCAACAGCTGCGCGACATGTACGCGACATATACATACATACATACATACATACTTTTATTATCCACTCCCCGTGGGGCTTTTCAGAGATAATTACAATTACATATCTAATTAACTAATGTTATATATCTATATAAACTATATACAATGATTATGTACGCATAATAAAGGACTAATGTATATGGATATTATGATCTAATGAGTTCCAGATATACTTACAGTTCTGTAGTAGAAGGTTCGCTGACCGCTAGCAGTTTTAAATAGAGGAATATTCAGCTTTTGGGAACCCCTGCTTCAAACTTTGCCGGAGTACAAACTCTTTTATTCTCTTATCCCACTGAAACGAGCATAAAACACTTTATAGCTAAACTGCATTAAACACAAACAACAGATAAGGGGCGGGCATCTCGTTTATCGATACTTGTCGGACACGTATAATTACAGCAGTATATGATGTTGGCCAATCAAGTCTACCTAGACCTGTTACATCTAAGTACCTGAAGAAGGCTGGTTTTACCAGCCGAAATATTGTAACATTCAATATAAAATTCTACGTTGTGTCAGCTTTGCCGTAATCCTCAGCTTGGACTTCGTATACATAGTGCAGTCAGTACATTTCTTCTATTCTTAACATATGTCCTAAAAAAAATAGGTATCAAAGTAGATTGATTCTTACATATTAATCAGTCCTCTTTATACACCCTCAACGGTATCCCAACGAGATTACATAACAACATTCTGCACCCACGCTATAAAGTATATTAGACGTTCCTATTTAAATATGACCCATTTCTTCTGCATACTAAAGTAGGCACGTCTATTTTGTTGTGTTGTTTAGATGACGTCATCCAATTCTCAAGCATGTAAAGGACTGGGTTATGGTTAACATAGCTAGAATAACCAAATTCGGTAGTAGGGTATAGCTTGATGCCTGAAACGATTTTAAATGTTTGGTTGCCATGGTATCCAAACTTAAGGGGACACTGTAAGAATTTTATTTCCCCCGAAACAATACAGGCCGGGTCATAGAACCTTTTAAAATACATAAAGTACACCAGTAGTGTAGTTGTACGCGGTCGCTGCACGCGTTCCTGATCCTCCATCTTGGAATTGTAAATACGAGTCTCTCCCGCTCGAGTTCCCGTTGTAATTAAAAGGCCATATTAATTAATTAATTATAGGTTTTTATGGCGCATTTAAAAATCTCAATGCGCTTACATGGAGTATGAGAATACTATATTAAAAAGTAAAAAATATAGTAAAAATAACTATAACTATAGTAAAAATAACTATAACTATATTGTAAAAAGTTAAAATATATTAATATAAGAAATAATGTAAAATATATATACATAAACACAGACTGATATACACATACATACACATATGTATACTTGTAGAAATATATATAACAGAAAACTTATATACATAAAACATAATATAAATTCTTCTCTACTGTCACTGCGTCACTGCGTCATATTGAGCTCTGGTGTGTAATTACTGGGGTGGTGTCAGCTACAAGGATCCGTTCTGCACACTCTCCAACAAAGGAAACTACTTGTATAACTTTACACACCGTCACGACAAGCTCAGCAGTCACAAAGCCGACTGAAAACCAGGTAAACCACTGGCTCACACAACTCGTGCACCGAAACAGTGGTGCTTGACCAATAACGAAACTCTGAACACATTTGAAAACTGGAAACAAAATCTCGTGTGTACTCTATCCCCAGACCAGCATTTCGCCTCTTTCTTAATGGAGGGAGTAACTTGGCAAAAGAAAACAAAAGAAAACCCTTTACGAGGATTCACCAACGACAATGAAGATATCCCTGAAGCACAGAGGCGCACGGCTCAGCAAAGGGTCGGCATGCTAGAGCTCATGCTAGGGCAAATAGCTAACTATTGTCCTGTTATATCGAGAAGCACTATCATAAAGGCGTCCTCGTCTATCGAATTAATCTGGCAAGTGATTAGGCTACACTTTGGTTTCCAGGTTACAGGAGCACACTTTATTGATTTCAACCCATCAGATTAGAGCCCGAAGAGCGTCCAGAAGACCTCTATCAGCGTCTCATGGCGTTCATAGAGGACAGCTTACTAAAATCTAATGTTCTGTTCCACCACGGGGAAGCGATAGCTGAGAACGAAGAACTGTCTCCAACACTAGAGAACATTATAGTATTAACATGGTTACGTTTAATCCACCCCGACCTTCCCAAACTAATTAAGCAACGCTACGGAACAGAGCTTCGATCTCGCACATTGGCTTCCATAAAACCGGAAATATCCCAGTCACTAAACTCCCTGTTAGACGAAATTCGCGCCGCCAATGATGCTAAAATCATGCGCACCGCTGCTACATTCGCCTCAAACAGACCACTACCCCGCCAGACGCCTAGAGCCGCCGCTAAACCCAACTCTCGCAACAGAGAATGCCCCTTGTGCAAACAAGCCGGCCGCGTTAGCAAGATCGCAAATTTATGTTAAAGGCGAGACCAATTGTCTCTGTTCTCGATGACGAAGTCGACGAAATTACGTATGAACCCCCCTATGACGACACACCAACCCATGTCGAGCCTGATGATCCACCTCCAAGTCACGCGACGCGAAGGCAGTATATAGATACTTTCTATCGATACCACCGCGCACGCGTAATCATAGACAGCCGTGCCACTTGTAACATGATCCGCTTAGTAGTAAAAAATCTCGATGTTGACGTCCTGGCCGGAACACCCTTCATGCAGGACAAACGATATAACTGTTCGCCCCGCCAAGCGACAGGCCATCCTAGGAGATGGCACCACGTACACATACGGCTCTACCAAAAAGTGTCAGACCGAGAATGCCGTCCGCCGTGCATCTGTGCTACGTGCCCCCCCTTCCCCAACAACCATTTGGCCTGGAGATTTCTTAGAGATCGACCTCCTTGACAACGCCCCAACTGACTCTGAGTATGCACTCGAGCCGCGTATCGACTCCCCCAGTGTTCGCACGTGCAAACCTTCACAAATGTGGCCAGAACCCGAAGTTGTATTCAGTGTTGGAGGAAAGTTGCGCATCCCAAACCTGTCAGAAGGTCCACGGTATCTCAAACGTAATGAACATTTTTGCCAAATAAACCGGGTCTTCACACCAGACATGGCTGAACAGCCTCTAACACCAGACCACTCTCTCTCTTTTCTCAAGATACGCGCAGCCTCCACGCAAAACACTAAGCACTCTGATAACGTAAAACTCGACCCTGACAACCTACTTCCCCCGGAGACCCAGATGAAGTTTCGTAAACTCCTAGACCAATATGATGGTGTCTTCGACCCCAACATCACAGGATACAATGGGGCCGTAGGTTCCTTCGAAGCCAAGGTGAATATGGGTCCAGTAGAACCACCGCAGCGTAAAGGTCGCCTACCTCTGTACTCTCGCGATAAACTCGTCGAGCTTCAATAAAAGTTCGACGAGTTAGAAAAACTTGGGAGTCTTCAAACGTCCTGAGGACATCGACGTGTCTGTAGAGTACCTTAACCCATCATTCTTGGTCAAGAAAGCAAACGGTGACTTTCGCCTCGTTACCGCCTTCACCGACGTAGGCCGGTATTCCAAACCTCAGCCCACCTTCATGCCCGACGTAGAAAGCACACACCGCCAGATTGCCCAATGGAAGCAAATTATTGCTACCGATCTAACGAGCGCATTTTACCAGATACCTCTAGCCCGCGAGGATATGAAGTACCACCAGATTAGCTTCAAAGTTCAAGATTGATAAACCGTTCAGTAAAACGTCTACTCTTTTAGATAAATTAAGTGATGACCAGGCGTTACCGGCATTCTGCATAACAGAAGTAAGCATTGTCGCACATAGAACAGCAAAACGAGGGCAAATCATAAAAAAATGCGTAACATCCTCCTTGGGATGTGACTGTATACAATTCATCGAATAAAGATAATAATTCAATCCATAATTCTTCAGTTTCATAAAAGAGATAAATATCGATCCCCTGAATAAAAACGTTTATTAACAGGATCGAGATACGCAAATATATTACGCAGCAAGTCGTTTTTAAAAGAAGCAACAGAAATACAATCGCGGGATGATTTCAACAGAATATTCCACTGTTTGGTAGTCGAATAAAGAAGATAATTCTTCATTTTTTTCAGTACGTATATATAGAAGGTAAGCACAAGTTATTCCTGGTTCGAAGTGCATAAGAACTCCTCTGGCTAACATAAGGAGGGAAAAGTGATGAGATATAATCTGGTGCAAGACTATTAATCATTTTATACAACAAAATCAATTTATGTATTTTACTCATATCACTAACTAAAGTAGTGCAATCCACTTTCAACTAATAAACTTTCCCTATGCGTGCCCTTCATAGCACCAGTAATGAACTTTGCGGCATCAAATTGAACACTTTCAAGCAAGTCGGATTTGCCCAAAGAACACCCGTCCCAAACAACATCAGCATATTCTAAATTAGAGCGAACGAGTGAATTGTACAAAATCTCGAGGATTGATCGTGAAAGTTTGAATTTAAGACCGTTGAGTAAATTTAACTTTTTAATGCCTTTTGATGTATTTTAAGAATGTGAGCCCTCCAAGACGTATAACTAGAAAGCGGGACGCCTAAATGCTCGTGACTACTAACTTCATCAATTGCTCTGTCACGCAATTTCAAAAGAGGAGAATAGGGGGTTATGGCTTATCTCTTTTAAGAGAAAACACCATATGTTTAGTCTTTCAAGCGTTCATTGTAACCAACCAAACATCGGACCACGAAGTAATTACATTCAAATCATCATTTCAACTTCGAGCAGTGGACTCAGGTGTACATACACACATACAGCTTTATTTAGGCACGCTGGCCCCAACAACAGAACGTACTCTGCTGGTTTCCACGAGGGGCGTGAAATATTTACGATATGTTAAAACTATTACAACTAATTAGAACTATACTAAGTTATATTCAGACTTAAAAAATGTATTTACAAAGAGAGGTAAAAAGTAATATTTATAGGCTTTTCAGTTGGTAGTATTAAATTACTTTTACATATCAAACAACGAGTGTCGATTTAGAGGCCTGGGACCTAGAAACCGCCATTTTGAATTTTCTGGCAGCTCTTCCAAATATGGAATATGGAATTTTCCTAATATGGAAGAGACCGCGGGAAGTTCAAAACGACACTTTTGCCTGCTATTTTATTGATATGATGTTTTCCCTCTGAGCTATATCATACAGAACTTAAGTTGATTGATTTACTCGTCTAAGGACAACTTATATTATTTTAGTACTGCATTGACTGGGCTAGTTTACTGGGCATCGACTATAAACAAAGCACACACACCAAATATTTGGAGTAAAATGGCTGAGGGCAAAAACCCAAAGCCGCTTTTAATAAATAACCAAATTATCATTCGATAGATATTTACAATCTGGTAAATGATGTTGGCCCAGTAAAGGTGAGGGCCACAAAAACGCCAAAGCATCATAAATATAATTATGATGCCGCCCCACCCAAAGGAAATGCAGCACTAACATCCGAGCAAAACTTTGTAAAGTATGAATATCAAGAAACAAATAGCAAAATTAGACTGCTGACAACTATTGTCATTCACCAAATGCAAATGGGAAACTGTTATCCTTGCTATACATTACAAAGAGCAACCCTGAAGCAGTTGCTAAATCACAAAATAAGGGAACATGGGAACTGCTGCCCTTGCTAATCAGTCCCATAAATCCCACAATTTATTGGTAAATAAAAATTAGGGAAACGGGAACTGCTGCCCTTGCTAATCAGTTCTATAAATCCCGCAATTTATTGGTAAATAAAAATAATAATAGGGAAATGGGAACTGCTGCCCTTGCTAATCAGTCCCATAAATCCCACAATATATATGTTAATCAAAATAAAAGATAATGGAAATGGGAACTGCTGCCCTTGCTAATCAGTCCCTCATCTTCGATGAAATGAAATGCACCTAGGCGAAATGGGGGCCGTTACCCTTGCTAATCAGCCCCATTTCTCCCAGATGTGCCAAACCAACTTCCCCCGCAAGTTGTAAATTGGTAAAAATTACAGTTAAGTTTATAAGTACAGTTAAGGAAGCGATACAAATATATTTGTGAAATGCATTAGATTTCGGACATTCCCCAATCTGCAGCATGAGAGGGAAAATTATGACCCTTATAACAGCTGGCAGGATCAAGATCACAATGCTTAATTGCTAAGGAAAACCTATCAGTGAAATAAGTCCTAGAAACAGGACTATCATCTAGTGAAATGAGGACCTGGTCAGTTTCCTCTGAGTGCTAAATAATCCAGCAACAATTGTACTAGACCTGGCGGTTTATAATCATAGTAAAAGAATACTGATTGTAGCTGTGTTTGAAGTTTAAAAATGTAATTTTCAAGGCTACAATTTCTTGTGTATTATTAACAGTTGATGAATTTGTAAGGGAGAACAAAACCTTTTTTGGTGGTTGAAGTTATCTCGCCAACTCTTAAGCATAAAAAGAAATAGAGCAAATAGCTTGAAATTGGCAAATTTCGTATTTAGAAAATAGCAAAATTGAGACAGAGTCAATCAACCTATGTAGAATTGGAAGAGTAATTGGCAATCGACTATCCAAAGGAATAGAGAATAATAGCCTAATGCTGAAACATATGTATTAACTGTTAACAAAGCATAATGGTGATCATACAATGTACATGTAGGCAATAAAAAGTGCCAATGTAGGAGGCGAAATAGGAAGAGTTGCAGAAATGTCAATAAAAGTAGAATGTAAGAACTGGTGAAATAACTTCCAAGCTCGTTTATAAGTTAGAATGCTCGAGTTTAGTGGCTACTATAGTTCCCAAGTCTGAGGCTGCAGATACTGGGGGATCCCTGTGGGGAATACGTCCATGTGAGCTGGTGCCAATTGTCTGAAAGTCTGAACCTGTAATCGAGACAAAACATCTGCTAAATCATTATGAATCCCTCTTATGTGCTTGGTTTGAAAACAATACCATGCTGTAAACAAACTAAAACTAGCTTCCGCACAAAGAACATCGAGTCCTTGTCCTTGCACGATTGCTTATTGATAACATGAACAAGAGCTTCATAGTTGGTGAAAAATAAGATACATTGGTTGGTCATTGCCTGACGTACAGGTGTACCCCACAGGTGCAGACTTAAGACAATTGGGTAAAACTCCAGAATGGCAATATTGTGGTGAACCCAATCATCAGATCATTTCCATAGCACCAGCCAAATTAAGTCTTAGATCCTCCATCCTAGGTAATGATATCCCTAGAGTCTAGGTAAAATTTTCCGACCAGGTTTAACGACTGAACATGTAAAATTCAAGACTGTGCCTTATTCAATGTTACCTTCTTACGATGCAAAAAGTCGGAGATTATTGATACACATTTTGTGATCTTATCAAGAGGTAAACAAGCTTCTAAAGAATAGAATCCCAGCGATAAAGTGGTGCAGCATGTGGCTGGGCCACAAGTTTTCTCTGGTGCCATGGGAATACCTAGATAGGAACACAAACTCAAAAATAAGTCTAATTGGTCCCGACAGAGCTTGTCAGAAGGAGCAACTATAAAAAAAAAAAAATCTAAGAGAACCACAACTTTAGGATTTTGTAAAGCTGATATGAAATTGGTAGCAATTGAGGATTCCCAAGAACCTTCAAATAAATAGGAAAACCCTCCGTAAAACCAGATGAAATAAATTCTGCAGTTAAATGGTGATAACCCATGAGAAGAAAAGTTAATTTAATTCTTACTGGAGTTGGCTGGGATTTGGCAAGCTGAGGGTGTTTACTGGAGGCTTTGCTTTTCCTTAGTTATTGGGGGGGGGGGGGGGGGGGGTGGTCCCCACACTTAAAACAAGTATGTTTAAATGCACACTCACCACATTCACGGCCCTTGTGAAATTTAAAACAGAAACCCCTAGGAACATGTGTAGATTCCATTTTTTCCCTGGCCTGCACAGCAGAGGGCTGGGGCTTTCTGCTCAAATTAGCTTGGGATCGAAGCCACAATTCCTCATGAATGTTACCCCAGGGAAGAGAGGAAGCTTGAGCCTGTCGCAAAAACCTAAAATTTTCATCATAATACCTCAAGTTGTGTCCCTGAGCTGCCAAATCCTGAACAATCTCTCCGTGTTTCACGAGGGCGGGGGCCTCAGTTGGGTACTTACTGGACAGGTGTAAACACCAACAAAAACATGAAAACTACTAACCCAGGATTCTATAAAGAAAATTGTTATTGTTTTAGTCACTGGTTCTAAACAAAGGGAGGGAACCGGTCCACTCTGTGCATGCTGAATAATTATTTGTTATCAAACATTAGGTTTGTCAAAAGAGTCCAAAGTCGATGAACTCCTGATTCCATATTATTTTTTTGCTCGTAACTTATCGGACACCCGAGCATCGATTGGCAAACCCAATGACTGAAACAACTGACCTGGAACAGGGAAATTTGGCAGCACGCCTGACAGCACCTGATGAGCAGCATCTATCGACCCTTGTACAATAGATGCTGCAACCCCTGTGGCACTTGCAGAGGACTGCTGTATGGTCTGCAATGGGATCTCTGTTAGCATAGACTGGTTGGCCAACTCTGTACTGGAGAAACTGGCCACTGGTCCTTGGCTTGACTGATCCAGATTTGGAGCCGGATATAAACCGCTTGGTTACCTTGCGACCAGAGAATTGAGCAAACCAGGCAGGAAGGTGGACTCCTGCATTGCTGTTTGGGGTTGATGGTCTGTACATGTAGATGCTTGCAGCAAAGAAATGCTAGCTGCCACCTCTTGTGGCTGGGAACCAGGTGGTGTAGCCTGGTTTCCTCTTGCTTCCAACTGTTTCGACTTCTTTGCCATAGATTGTTCAGCAACCTTGGCTGACGGGTGCTTTAATCTTTGGGAACGTTAAGGAGGCATTATGTTCTGAAATGAAAAGAAAAACCTGGCAGATAACCTGAGTATCAGTCCCTCTCTCCCTTCCTTTGTCCCTTTGGTTAGGCCGAAGGGAGCTCCGCTACTAATATATAGAGAATAATACATGGGCGCGCGGAGATATGGAATTTATCTTCGAGTGTTCAACTCGATATTGTATTGTATTGTATTCTAGTTCTAGTTAATATATATATAGAATAATACATGGGCGCGCGGAGATATGGAATTTATCTTCGAGTGTTAAAATTCAACTCGATATCGAGTTGAACATGAGAAGATAAATTCTGTATCTCCAAGCGTCCATGTATTATGTTATTTATTTTATAAACAAAACTTGGACCTGGAGCAAGGGTAAGCGCGTGACGTGGACATCGCTGATTGGCTGAAAGGCGATATCCACACACGTAAAATTATCGTATTTTTACGTGTGTTCAGATACGATTTTTCTCAGTGCTGGAAATCCTTGTAAAACACTGTATTTTATAGAATAAATATAATTAGGCAAGCGGAGCTCTCAGTTATCTGAATTGAAGTATCCACTCGAAAAAAACATAAATTATATGGGGAAAAAACAAAGATAAAGACACAAAACTAACTTGTAGAATAAAGGGAAATCAGCGCAAACGGTTCAGAAGAAAAATATGATAAAAATGAACAAAACATTGAAACTTTGAGTGCGCGCTCTCGTAGTTCGAAATTACGTGCTCACATTGCGTCACCAAAGCGCGAAAACTAAAATTGAAAACGTTTCACCCAAATCACAGATAATGGTCTGCAGTTTCAGTCTCATTTTTCTAAGGCTTTCATTATAACATACTAGCCAGAAATGTACAGGGAGATCAAAGGCAGCGTAAATTTACGTCAAAATCCCTGGAAAGCTTTGGTTTATGAGATACTTTCAGAAAATGTTTGAGCTGCCGAGGTCCGATCTCAAAGAATCCGGCTGACGCAGAATATTCTGGTCAAGTGACAGTTTGGCAAGGCCTTCCAATCCACCTTACCCTGGGTTCCAGAGGTTCTACCTCTCGCCGAATTTATTAAGGCGCGAAACTCCGCCATCGAGGAGCGAAGCGACGAGCGAGGGAAAGAACCTCTGGTGGCGCGAGGTGCAAGTCTCACTTCCATGTTCCGAGTCTCATTTCCATGTTGAATCAATTAAAACAATTTGCCAAACCGGTTTGATATGCAAATGACTCACCGATCTGTCACTTTGCCGAAGTGCAATGTTGACTAGTTCCGCAAGGTCGATTTCGATACACAAAAATACGATAAATAAGCCAAAAACACCGATAAAATCGGCATATAACTGTAATCATTTTTGTAGAATTTGCAACACAAACACGCTTATTCTTGGGTTAGGGAAATACAACATTTTCGTTGGCCGTAAATCTCAGGAAAACCGCATAGCAGAACGCCTCGCCACCGTTCTTGGTCGGGAGCTGCAGAAGGACGAAAGTTATTCCTCTGTCATCTGTCTAAAATGTGTAAGACTGTTGGAGAAGTTAGAGAAATTCAAAGAAACTTTAAATAAGGAACTGGATCCTTGGATCAAGGTTTCAATCCCGGCAGCCTGGTTTTAGCAGTTCACGCGCAGGCGCAGCACATTTTCAGGCACGTCGCGCGAGAAACAGGAGTCGTCCACTTTTTGCTCTCATCCCAGAGGAGGATTCCATAGTATCCCAGCATGCATTGCGTTTTGCCTTATATTATCGATTTTTGAGTGACGTCATCACGTGCTTTCACTGAGCAGCTTCTTCACATCGCGTATCGATCCGTCAGGCTTCATGGAGGGATGCTTCAGGACGAGAAAACGGCAAAGATATACTGTTTTTCAGGAGTGTGACCTGATTTATATAACCTGTATTTCGTCAGAGAAAGTTTCTTTATGTCTGCCTAACTTGATTATTGAATAGTTTAAAGACCCTGTGTCCGAGCCGAAGGTGCTTTGCGCGCGCAAATCATTTTCGTAGGCTACGAAAATCAGAAAGATTGTTGTTGTTGTTATGTGACTCTCGAATCTTTCGAAATCCATCCCTAGTTTGGGCCATCGTGTAATTATTCATAGCTGACTTTCTTTTATCTTAACTTTTGTATATATACTTTTTAAAATGAAACTTTAGTTCGAATATTTTTTTGAATCCCGGTCTAGAGTGGCGAGTAGAGGAATGGCGGAGAAAGGACCGAGACAGCGAGGTGAAGCGACTCGACAAATAATCCTTCAGGAGTCCACATTTTACTTTCTCTAGGTCTACAAGAGTACACTTGTGGTTCAAAAGGACTACTACATGAGTTTCCCGGGGATTTGCTGCACTAAGGGACCGGTGGGCTTCGTTGGAAATACGAAGCACAAAGCAACCACTTCTAGCATCAAGAACATTCATAATTATAATTTTGCACGGCTAAGCTCCACTGAGGTGTTACGACTTATCTGTATCTGTCTTGCATTTTTATTAGCAGAGAAAGCAATGTCCCTAACCTTTTTTTTCATCCTCCAGTACGTCCAGAAAGTCTTGCTACCAAAACTACGATCGCGGGTCAAACTCCAATCTGCCGAGTTCAGCTGTTACTTCGCTGTGAGTTTCACTCGAGTGCGAGTACGACATTTCATTTTGCACTCAAAATATATCATTCGCAAGGAAAGTAGAGATCTTCAAATACAGATAAGCAATACTGGAGACATGAAAACAAGGTAACAAGAGTATGCGTTTGCTTGTAGAGTTGTGAAAGGTCGCACTCGTAAACCTAATTAGAATCTAAAGACAGAACACTGGCTTTCTGCCGAGTACTGTTAAAATCATATTCGAAGCATGCGGGGAAAATTCGTGGGCTCGATTGGGTTTTTAATCCGGTAGAAATTATGAAATTCGTTATCCAAAGTGTATGTGTACTTCTTTTATGAAACTTATAAACAATCGAGAGCATTTTAGTTCGCCTAAAAGCTGGCCTTTAATTTATGCGGCCGTTGATAAACCAACTAATCATAACATTGGCGCAAAGCACCATGGGCTCGGACACAGGGACGTCTTTAAACTGTCAGGATATGCCAAAAAAAAAAAAAATACCCGTACAAACATTTTACAACAGGCAGTATTGTTGAAGGGGTCACAAGCCAACAATGAATACGAGACGAACCATGACATTGTATTAGTTTGTTTTAGGCGTGACGTCATCTGTGCATCTGTACTCTTATAACACATAGCTGTCTACAGGAGCCCATTACCCGGAGAGTCCATCGCCCATACTATACCTTTGAGTTGGCGTATTTACACGTTGGGCTATTTATATAACCAGGTTTCATTGTTTTACAGACAATGTACCTTCTTGCGAACACTGAACGCATGAATGAACGATACAGGCTAGAGCAGATTTCGTATGAGTGTGACAAACTACGGCATGTCCGAAACCGTGCTGTAGCCGTGCTGTGCCGTAGTTCTGTGATTTGATTGGATCAGCAGGACAAAAACAATGGGAAACCATTTCAACGTCACGGCATGCCGTACGGTAACCGTGCTGTAGTCAGTGCTGTAGTTTGTCCCACTCATACGAAATCTGCTCTATATATTATCTTCTCCGTTACTGTTTTTCTTTCGAACAAAGAAAAACATTTATTCATGAAAAATCATTAAAGAAACACTGTTATTCGTGGGAAAAATCTAAAAATAGCCCAAGCTGTAAATACGCCAACTCACATATATAGTACACATGGATGCTCCGGGTAATGAGCTCCTGCTATCGACCAATCAAGAGTGCGTTGCGCATTTTCGTATTGTATAAATGGTGATCAATGATGTTTTGTCTTTGAACCTATCTTTTAGAACCACTGGAAACGGAAGCATTCCCTGTGTACGGGTTTATCATCATCGGCGCCATCAGTGTTGTGTTACTTGTGGTCATCGTGGTCATCGTCTATTGCTACAGGCTGAAACGTAGAATAAATGGCAAAGATACCAATTCCCAGGCGCAGGAAATGACAACAAAGTCAAAGCATTTCGACAGCCGAGGCCACGATGAGAAAGAAGTATCCATAGTTCCAACTCATGCATAATAAGCCACGCCCTCATTAGTTACTGTTGCTATGTCTCACAAACAGTACACATTTTTTCAAGGAAACGTATGGACGCGTGTGCTAGTTGCGGTAAGTTTGACTTTTTATACCTTTTCTATTCAATATATCGCAAATAATCTTTCTGTGCCGATAGGAATACCAACTTTTAAGGGATTCCAGTGACTATTATAGCGTTTAGATATTTTGTGTGTGGTATTTGTCTGTAAATTCAATATATCACATGTCGCTAATACTTGTCTTACAGATAACTAGAATTACTTCTCAGAGAGCCCTTTAGGGAGGAATACAAGCTAATCGACATTTTCTGGAGATTGCCATTCGCAACAGTGATTCAATCTTGTCCCGCCAGACTTTAGTGAATCAGCACAAAAAACATTAGGCCGCGCATTAAAACAAACTTGAATCCCATAAAAGTTCGTACCATTTTTCTATCGGCACAGAACGTTTGGTCGCGATACATTGAATATCAAATGAAACTTATCGCGACTGGGAAAGTCGCCCATACGTTTTCTTGGGACAAGATTGCGTCCGCACTTTTCCGGGAATCATTACTGCGTTCTAATTGGGGTGATTTGTTTCTAATTGATAGGTGTGAACTATGAATTGTCATTTAGTGACCTTTAGCTCAGGGGGAGGGGTGAGGCGGGGTGAGGCGGGGCGAGGCGGGGCGGAACGAGTGGATACAAGAAAATGCGACGGCAACGTCAAGGACAACGGCATAAAACAATAACCTTAATTACAAAATACAATAGCTGCACGTGAAAATGCACGCAGTCGCCTACATTTGTACCGCCGTCTTTAAAGGGGCTGTGTCACGGTAATAGCCGACTTTACATTCGCGTTCAGGGCCGGAAACAGCTATTTTCACCGATTTGGATATGAACTAACGAACCGCTCGGCCATGTGGGATGCTTAAAATCAAAGCAAATATGCAAAAATGACTAACAAATAGTGTATATACACAGTCTCCAGGGAAAGTATTGAAAATCCTTTCAATCAAGCATTGAGGGAGGAAGTTTAACTGTTTGTATCCAATTAACAGCCACTAAACGAGCGATTACTCGATACATGCGCAGTACCATGACATATCCCCTTTAAAAACACGATGTGAAATCACTCCGTCTTTCGTTCGCCATAATCTCATCCTCTCTTGGCGTATTATATTTTTCGAATATTTGGATGTGAAAAGTAAATAAAGTTGAATAAAGAAAATAGCAAACTCCAAGTTTCGGGAGAAAACACTTTTCTACGTTCCGTCGTTACTGCCATGATCGCTGTCCTGGTTTCTTAAAGTTCCGCGCGGCTAGCGCATTGAAGAAATTAACCAGGCTCATTAGTTTCCTATGCATTTTGCAATGTGATCATGGCCTAGACAATGTTACAAACTTCTTCGAGTGCAACACCTTTTCAATTTCCAAACATACATTGTATCGTACGGTCTCTGATTATTCGCGTGTAAATGCCTTAAGCTCCGTCCAATCGAGCGCATATTTTCTTTTGTGTTGAACATTCGTCCAACAACAATGTTGCGTTCGTTTGTACGGTTCTTTAGCCAATCAAAATACGGGATGTGTCTACTATTATGTTACCAGGCTACTTTGCTACCTCCCGCTAGTCGTTTTCGTGAACTATATTTCTGCACCTAAACTGCTCTTTTCACTCTGGCAGATTTGTAATCTGTATTAGTTCTGTAGTTAGGTCTGACCCTCATATTGCAACTATACCACATTTTGGTGACTAAGCTTAGTTTAAACACTGGGATAATCAACTAAAAGTAGATTAAGGATTGCTAACCGACGTGGGAAGCAAGTAGCGGCTGTCATTCCTTCGTCAGAGCAAAAAAGGGCTGCTCGAAACGTCAGCTGCTAATTGCTTCCCAAGGCGGTTAACATACCTTAATCAAGTTTTAGTTGATCATACCACCAGTGTTTAACTTCCCCGCCGACGCAGATCAACACTAGGTTTACAGTCATCCATTGTTAGCTTAGTTTAGCTTTTTAGTTAATATTCTGAGCATCCATGTACCTCACCGTACTATACCGCAATAATATTCCCGTGAAGGTTTGGAACCGGTATTATAACAGACTTCTATTCGGCATATGCGTAGGGACATACGGTTATATAGTATCATTTCTTGCGTTACGGCCAGTGCAGCAGTTAACCACATTCCAAATGCCTCGATTGTAACTCGGTTAGGTCAGTATATAGCCAGTGCCGTTTATTACCTTCCTTTGATAATTCGGTATAAATAACCGTACCATACCGCAATAATATTCCCTTGCAAGTTCAGAACATATTATAATACAGACTAATCTAATCCTTCTTTGCGTAAGTGCATCATTTCTTTCACTTCAGATAGTGCAGTTAACCACCTTCCAATTGCCTCGATTGTAACTTAGTTTTCTCAGTTATAGGTATATACAGCCAATGCTGTTTATTGCCTTCTGGCCCTTGATGATTCGTTATAATTAACCGTACCATACCGCGGTAATAGTCCCGTGAAAGTATAGAACGCATTGTAATACAGGCTTCTATTCGTAATGTAATGACATATTGGAACCTTTCCTTTTTTACAGCAAGTGCAGTTTAACTGCCTTTCAATAGCCTCGATTGTAATTCAGTTCTGTCCGGTTATGTATATATACAGCCAGTGCTGTTTAATATCCTCCCTTGATAACTTAAACTAACCGTACTATACCGCAAGAATAATCCCATGGAACTTTAGGAACCTAATATAATACAGACCTCTTTTCCTGTCTTGCGTCACATGTATCAGTATTAATTTGTAACTGTGCTAGCGATGTTACATGTCCTCAAAACGACATTAGCAACGAAACTTATAGAAATTGGTTATTAATTCTCCTATAGTATATGTACCTTAACATGATAGAATTAAAGATATATAACCGAATTGTTAGGATTAATTAAACAAAGCAAAATATGGCCAATTATTGGAAAAATCACAAAGCCATCTATAGAATGTGAGGCCACATCAGTTGTCTGTATACAAAAAAATAAAATAATACCTTATTAACTCCAATAGGTTTTCAGTTCGTTCGGGTCCATGGATTAAACTACTTGTCAGTACGGTCTATCATTGATTCTCTCTCTCTCTCTATATATATATACCTAAAAATCCGTTGAACACAGGTATATTGTTCAATATATGCAATATTCCGAACTTTTGTTCGATCTGTTAATCGCAAAACATTTAATTCACTACCTTTAATAAAAGTAGTTGTTAAGCTACAGTTGTCACTTGCCAGAATATCCAGGCTCATATTCTGAATCCTAGTATTTCGTAATAAATGTGGCATCATATGGTCACGATTCCAAGCGTTGCTGAGCCAGTAAATCAGACAGGACATCCGAGTGTCTTATAAAAATTCCAATCATGATTCCATAATATGTTCATCAAATTTACAACCGCGGGTTGCAAGAGCGATATTCCACTCTAGGTATAGGTTACCTCACTGTATCATGACAAGTGGACCTAAGTAATTAAGGATCCCCTAGTTTAGAAAGAAAACTGCAACACGGCCCCATCCCGATAAACTTGCAGAACCTGCGGTTCTGTAAATAACTGAGCATAGGTAGAACTTCCAGAACAGCATCTGAGCCAGAACTAAATGGTCTGGCGTTCTACAAAACGTGTTCTTCGTGATATTTACTGCCTTCAATCGAGTAAACCATACATGCATTGTGAAGGAAATGGGTGCTCTGGGTAGTTTATATGCTTCTTATAAACTCACTTCATCGTAGAGCCGTATTGGTGAAATTCAGATATAGAATAAATCTCATAACTTCTTACCAACAGTTTGTACAAGAACCAACGATCACCGGTATAAGTCTGAACGGCAGTTGCAGTCAAGCTTGAATTTTAGATAATACACCCTGGTTCGACATTGTCGCTAAGGAGATCAGTCTAGATATAGCTAAGAACTCAAATTCCAATCTGATTGCATTCCGAATGACTTAATTGTTGCCTCAATAATTGCTCTCATATAATATTTAACAATTATTCACCGAAGTGGAGGTGAATAGTGGTGGATATCTACCGAGCCGCTTCGGCGAGAATAATTGTTTTAGTATATACCACACTTCAGTTAAATAGCCAGCACCAAATAGTTGTTTTATTTACTGTCAAATGGACAAAAACTCGCACGAGATGATGGCTGCTTTGCTCGGAGGTGAATATGAAATCATATTCACTGTTTGAGTAGCCAATCAGGGCGCGCGAAAAGTGATATTCACTGGTGTGGTATATACTAATAATCAATATCTGAAATAATTAAACATTCCAATTCATCCTCATAACTTAAACCACTTACGGATGTGGCTGCCTGTTCCAAGTTCAACTTTTCTGCCGACCTATTCTGCTACCAGTACTCATGCGGGATTTTCCTAGACCTTTCAAAAGCATTTGACACAGTTAATCATAGCATTTTGATCTCTAAATTAAGCCACTATGGAATTCGTGGCATAGCAAAAGACTGGTTTGTTTCCAGAGTATCTAGAAAACAGAAGGCAACATGTTTCAATAGGTACTTCTAAATCTGATGATCTTACTGTAACTCATGGTGTCCCACAGGTCAGTAATGGGCCCACTTCTATTTCTCCTGTATATTAATGACTTTAGCAACTACTGCTCTTTATTTGATTTCCACATATTTGCAGACGATACTAATCTGTTCTGTTCTGATAGTAGTCTGCTTGTACTAGAATCTCTTATTAATGTAAATTTAAGGCATGTCTCAAACTGGCTCATTGCAAATAAGCTCTCCCTAAATCTTGATAAAACTAATTTTATTACTTTTCATCCTCGCCAAAAATCTGTAAACTATGCACTTAGACTCCAAATCAATGATAAACAGATAAAACAAGAAACATGCATCAAATATCTTGGGGTTTTTATAGAGGTTTTGCACCACCACGTGATGGCAGCCATGTTGGTGGCCAGAACAATAGAATGTTATTCCTTTGAGATTTAATTTTTCACATGATTGAACAAATCTCATTGTTCTGGCCACCAACATGGCTGCCATCACGTGGTGGTGCAAAACCTCTATTGATTCTTATCTTAGCTGGAAATACCATGTTCAGCACATCGTCTGGGTCTACTCAAATTTATTGATATAATTTACGTAAATAACGCTCTATTTATACATGATTTCCAGGCAAATGCCTTACCATCTGTTTGTCATGACTTCTTTACATGCTTAAATAGGGTACACCAACATAATACTAGACTAGCCTGCAAAAAATCATATTACATTTTAAAAATAAGAACCAATTATGGCAAATTTAACATTCGTTTTCTAGGCGCTAAAATATGGAACTCAATTCAAGAAGATCAAAGAGACGTAATCAATTGAAGAAACTCCTAATAGATTCTATCCTGAATAGCTACACAATGTATTTAGATATCTGATGCACTTTTCTTTTTTTATGCCCTTTTTGTATTTTGTATTATTGTATTTTTTGTCCTTTGTATTGTATTATATTGTATTTTCTTTTTTTTCAATTACTATATTAAACATGATTAAATGCTGCATGGCCTAGCTACTTAGCTCGACTAGCTTTTAGCTATTTCTAAGTAGCTGTGCTCCTCATTTCTAGAGTAACATTCTTAGCATGTAAATCTAAGAGGTCACGAATAAATTGTTGTTGTTGTTGTTACCTGTGCTAGAACTTCCGGAAAGAATAGCTCTTACCATTTGATTTCTATATGGCGGACGCGAACTCGATGATAGCGCTAATGAAGTTTAGTGAAGATTTTGAGATGGAGAACGTTCTTTGCGACGACGAATAATTTATCACAGTCAGTTTTTCTGTTTCTAGTACATTAATGAGGAGAAACTTAAATGGCAACGAAGGCAAATGTTGTTGTTAAATAAGAAGTTCTATGAAAAATATAACAAGTTTAAACAATTACATTTGAGTTGGCGGGTAGCTTGAAATTCACGATGTTTTTATTTAGTGTTTACCTCCGATTTGCCTTCGGTTGATTCAGACTTCATCTAAAAAAAGTTGAAAGTAGATTAACAAACACATAATTCAACTTACCAGAGGTACATTGGCAACCATGCTCGAGTAGTTCCTGTAATTGTAAGGTTGTAAAGTGGCACAAACTGCACTGGAATACCTGTGGTTCCGCCATGTTGGAATTCAACAGTTGAGAAATGCGCGCGAAAACGTTTAGCGCGAGACTGCATGGAATCGAAAGAAATGTTTAAATGGTAAGGTATATTTCGGTTGGTTCATACCAACCGGGACGAAAGGACTACCTCGGAACGTAGTCCACAATTTCCAACCGAAATTTCCGAAAATTAACTGTACCATTTGCTTTCCAACCGAAATTACCGGGATTTTTGGTTAAATGGTAAAGCACCCTAAAATTCTCGATTTCTCTTGCCTGTGAGACACAGGGAGTCCAACCGATACCAGATTAGGATGGCGGCGTTCTCCTTCGTCGAACGCAACTATGACACTGTATAGGGCGGGTTGGAGGGCTCTGTACACTAGTATAAACTGCTAGGAACCACGAGCGTGAGAGAGAAGTGTGCATGTACACATTCTTACTTATACCGCCTGACAACAATAACGCCCCTGATCAGATCTTGTGAACCAGCACAATACACACTCAGTATCACGATTCACTGATCATTTTGTTTACTTTTGAGACGCCAATATAACATGGTATTGGCGTCTCAGAATACCAGCCTCTGATTGGCTCTTGCGCGAGCCCTTGCAGTTACATGGGTTCCAGGTCAAGTTCAAAAGTCGTTTGTTCAACAGCAAGATTTCTACAATTTCCCCTTCAAAACACTGTAAATTACAAGATACGAATTATTCAATCCTAAAAGTAAGGTTGGCATTGTAGTTTCCGTCAGAAATGTAACACTCTTATCCGCTAAAAGTACAATTTTCACAATTTTTGAAGAGATTTCAAAACACGTCGCGAAAGTTTTCGCCACTCATAGATATACTAAGGCGCTTTTGAGAATTGAAATTACGATCAGCATAAGTTTGGTGCTTCATTCTCTTCTTTCTTTTAACAATTCACGACTTAATTGTTGAATCGTGATACAAAACTAATTGCGATTTTGAGACGCCGATACCGAATTATATTGCTGCGCGACTCCGCCCAATACGGAATATATTTTCTCCCAACTGGCCGGCAATATAATTCGGTATCGGCGTCTCAAAATCTCAATTAGTTTATATTACTGTTCATACCAGCAGAAAACACATTTACATTCTAATTCACTGCGCTCAAACGAATGTAAAACATTTTCTGCTTAAATTCCTCGTAATATCAACAAGATACAACTGGTTTTAAAAGATGATTGGATTCACGGTTTGCGGATCCAAACCGTGAGATATCACAAAGTACATTGTTGCTATTCAGCGTTTAATTAAACACACAGAAATATTTTTTTACTCTTACCACGTCAAAAGGGGCATCCATATGGTCTTCAACAACAACAACAACTTTATTCACACTTATGCTACTTTAAATTACATTATTTTGTCTATAAATAATTAGAAGACATACATTGTTACTAAAGTGAAAGAATTATAAGTGCCTAGAAGCCAAATAAACCGTTAGGTTTTCTAGTTGGCTCCTAGCTACTATTTATATTAATTGTTTTTAAACATACAACTATGTGTCTAAACAGGGAGAGGGGAGAAAAATGAGCCTGGAAGATAAATGACTAATTAATTGCTTTGGTATTGATCAGCCAATAAGTATTCTTTTTTTTTTTTTTCGAGAAGGAATATATATTAAGGGATTTAAGAGGTTGAGGGAGTTTTTGCCAACTACTGCTCGTTACAAAAGAGACAGTCTGTTTACCAATGTTTGTTTAGCCTTCGGTTTGTATAAATTCTGTTTGGATGCATATCTGGTGTTGTAACAATGCACGTCACTGGCATAACGAAACCAACTCTCAAATTATTTTGGTAGTTGCTTTCTGTGCCATAGATGAGCAAATTTTAGGATATGCATTTTTGAAAACATTATTTACGGTGAGAATGTCCAATAACTTTAGTACTTTCTTCTCGCCATCTTTTGCTGTTTAGCCGGTTGTTGTCTTAATTTAGTGCTTGAAGTTTTCTAGACTTTCTTGATTTGTTTCTCATTCTTTGACTTCGACGCCAACTTAATCTTGTCAGACTGATCGATCGTAGCTTTCCGCGCTCGACATTCGTCCTTATCCTTTAGTTATATCTGCCAACGTTAACAGCTCCTGACTTTCACAAATGAGCTCTTTGATGTTTTTGCCAACTTCTTGAGAGGTTTTGACTGCTTGAAGATATTCATTTCATCGGGTCGAATTAAGCTAATAAGCCTGAATTGCTTCTAGAAGGCTACATCTCTGTGGAAGGCTTGGAATAGGAGGTTGTTCACAGATATTGACCTCCTGTGATATACCCAGCACTAACGTCTAAAGTACCATCTCCTCTCTACACTAATATAAACTGCTAGGAATCACGAGCGTGAGAGGGAAGTGTGCATGTACACATTCTTACAGGGGCGGATTTAGGGGGGTGGATTGGGTCGGTAGCTGGTTGGACTGGCCAAATTGCAGCATTTTACAGAGGCAATGCATGTTTCTGAACAAAAAATATATGCCAGCCACCCCCTCGTCCCCCCTGCATGTTCCCAAACAAAAAATATATGCCAGCCACCCCCCCCCCCCCTTCAAAAATCCTGGATCCGCCCCTGCGGTCGTACTTATACCGCTTGACAACAATCAGATCTTGTGAACCAGCACAATACACACTCATTACTGTTCATACCAGCAGAAAATACATTTCAAGCGTGTTTGCCATTTACTGATTATTGGTAATTCTAGAGCGAGGATGCGTTGTATTTTGACTGTATATCCGGGGGAGGGAGACTCCACTGTGGGTCCTGTGGGGTTGTGCTGCACGGATTTTACAGTACGACTACTGTAACCGGGGTCACTTAGACAACGAGAACTAAGCACATTGCAAAACGAAAACAAAGCATTCCAAACCATCTACGCGATTCTGATTCATTTAAAAGACTTCAGAGCTAGTTCACGAAATTTGCCTTTTATCGGATCGAAGCTCAAGCACTAAGTTGAAATGCTATTGTCTTCTACTCGACAATGAACATGATGTGTGTGATCTCGTATGTATTACTATGTAAAATCATGCCCTATTCCATGGATGAATCAGCCGTTAGGTGCGTCTGTTCGAGATATTTTGAAACCTAAATGACAGTTTTCCCTACCCTTTTCTATTCTTCAACTCGTGAAATCCCTACCCTTTTATATAGCTATAGCCTAAAAAGGTACCCCTTTCGGGTGGAGCCTCCCCGTATAGTCCATTAAAGGGAGTACCCCCCTCCCCCCCCCCCCCCCCCCAAGCATATTTACAAAATATAGTAACGTTTTAAAGTGAACGCCAACGTAAGAAAGATAATCAATCCGTTTTTCGTTCGGTGTGAACGGAACTCTATACTCATCATATTTTTCGAAAATCTGGTTGTGAGAAACAAAAAAAAGAGTAAACACCAAATTTTGGCAGAAAACATTTCTCTACATCCCGTCGTCACTGCTGTCGCCGTCCTGGTTGTTTAAATTCCCTAACATGGGAGTATCCCGCGTAGAATGTTGAGCTAATATTGCTTGTAACTAACTAACTACTATATGTGGCTACTACACAAGTTTTCCAGGAATATTTACATTCTATTCTGTTGCTTTCTCAATTTGAAAACAGACCTGAAAGAGCCATTTCTATATGTCGGTTTTAGAGCCACGTACAACTGTTCAAATCCAGTGAATTACTAGACTGCGAGCAGTTCCTCCTTTTCCCTCCATTGATAGTGAGTCTCACCATCAGCTCCAGCCTGTATCGTTCATTCATGCGTTCAGTGTTCGCAAGAAGGTACATTGTCTGTCTCGCAGTCTAGTATAAATTACGAGCTAGAATGGCATTGAACATGAATTGTGCTGGTAACCACGTGGTATCGTCCGAATATTGTCATTTTGACGGCAATGAGGATCGCGCTGCAACATTTTGTAACCATTACAACTGGCGTGTACCATTCAGTGCTCCGCCGAATGCCGGTTAAAGCTTGCAATATTGGCATGAAATTCCTAAAATGAAGAAAACCTGACGTTCTTTTGGAATCTGCTGAGCGAAGTACTGCGTAGTATAAGGGAAGTGTGAATGTGAAAGTTAGTTTGACCATGCAGTTTTATTTGCGATGAAGCTGGTGGAAATTAACCTGGCATCCTTGCAAAATATCTCAGTAAAAATTTGCAAGGATCAACAGACGAAGTAGAAGGACCGGATCTCATCGGAGGGATCTAATCAGCAAAATTGTAATAAACGACGCAAGGCTGATTTGTACGGTTGGGGAATGATTATATTTGATCAATATTTCGGTTGTCCATCAGTGTGTACAAGGCACTTGTAAACCCAGATGAAAGTTGGCCGTGCCAGCCAAAATATTGGTCAAATATAATTATTCCCAAACGGTACAAATCAGCCTTGCATCCGGTTCTATTATTATTCATCCTTGCAAGCAGTTTGTTTTTACTGGAGGAAGAAGTCGGAAGCATCCCCATTATAGGGGATATACTTTAGGCTATAAAAAGACCTCGCCTCTAAAAACACGTATTAGTACAGCATGGTTAGAAGAAGGAAAAGCTGTCGTAAAACAAAAGGGAGCCTCACCAACGCTCTAGTGCTTTATTTTCTTATCACGGACCTCCACGCTATGATGGTTTAAAAGACGTGTTCCCCCACCATGTACGCAGCCCATCGCTGTTCATCACCGTCGCGGGAAGACCTTCTAAACAAGGTGGAAAGGAAGAAGAAGAAAAAGAGACATTGAAAAAAACGATGGATAGGAAAAAAACGTATAGGTCAAAACTCGTTATTGTGTTGAAGACTCTAGACGAACATTGTCAACGATTCATGTCAGACGTTAACCACTTCAGAAGCTGGAATATTGTCGTGAACTTGTAACAACAATTACAAAGGTTGATCCTCGGAAATTCTTGACTCCAGAAATATCAAAATAAAGCCATAAAAGTTGACAATCTTTGTTTGATTCTTCTGTTTTATTTCGCGTAAAAATGGAATCCATGCTGTTATTTCAAACTATCGCCCAATTTCATTACTTTCAATTTTCAATAGAATCCTTGAAAAGTTAATGTATAAAAGATTCATAAATTATTTAGGGCAATATGAAATTTTGTATGAAAACCAGTTTGGTTTTCGGTGCAATCACTCTACAACCCATGCTATTCTAATGATAGCAGACAAAATTCAAAGAGCAATAGAGAATAAATTGTTTTCTTGTGGTCTGTTTTTAGACCTAAGCAAAGCCTTTGACACTGTTGAGCATAGAATACTTATTAAAAAGTTGGAATATTACGGAATACGTGGAATAGCTATAAGGAATGGTTCTGCTCTAACTTATTTATGCAATAGAATGCAATATGTCTCTTTAAGTGATATATCTTCTGAGCAGCATTTAATAACCTGTGGTGTTCCACACTGTTCTGTCCTTGGTCCCTTACTGTTTCTTCTCTACATCAATGACTTTAATAAATCTTCTACAGCTTTTGATTTTCACCTCATTGCTGATGACTCAAATCTATTCTTCTCACATACAAATCTACAAACACTCGAGACAACAGTCAATAATGAATTATGTAAGATCAATGACTGGCTTTGTGCAAACAAGCTGTCTTTAAATATAGGCAAAACTAACTTTGTTTTATTTCATCCTCCACAAAAGAAAGTTACTGCCCCCATAAATATAATCATTAACAATAAAGTTATGAAAGAGTCTAAAAGTATAAAATACCTAGGAGTCTTAATGGATTGTCACTTGAACTGGAAAGACCACGTTTTTCATGTCTCCAAAAAACTATCAAGGAGTATAGGCATCCTATGCAAACTTAGACATTTTGTTGATACTAATACTTTACTCCTGCTGTATTATGCCATCATTTATCCATTCCTCACTTATAGCTGCCTGGTATGGGGGAGTACCTACAAATCCAATATCAACCTTTAGAAATATTACAAAAGAAAGCAATTCGCATAATTTCTTTTTCAAAATTTGATGCCCATACCAGTCCGCTTTTTAGTCAGCTTAAACTTCTAAAACTTCTTGATATAATTATTTTTTATACTGTATCCTTTATGCACCAGTATTCTATGGGCAATCTTCCTAACGTTTTTGACACTTTCTTTCAAGCTACTAGCAGTAAGCATAAGTACAGGACTCGCCTTGCATCTAAATCCACCTTCTCATTTCAAAAGATTCGTACAAATTATGGAAAATTTAATATAAGATATATTGGCCCCAAAGTTTGGAACAATGTTGATGAATCTATAAAATCTTTGAGCTTTCGCTGCTTCAAGCGAAAGTTTAAAGACAAACTTCTAAATCTTTATTAATAATCTAAATAACTGTTTTGACCCACATCCTGCTTACTAATAGTAACTTTGTTTGTTTGTGTGTATATTGTGTGTTGCGTGTGTATTTATTATCACCTTAATTAGTTATTCAACGTATTTAATGTTAGGTGCTTGCTGATTTTTCGCCTTTTTTCTGACTTGCAAAATTAACTCTATCATTTAATGGGCACCCGACTAAATTAGCTCCTTATAGTTATTTCGGGTGCCCGGTTACTTTATAACTTGTTTACTTTCATCCGACCCATGTAATCTGCCACTGTAAGTACAAATTTAAAAAAATTTGTTGCGTAACAAAACTGAAAAAGGCGGGGAAATGCACGTTCGTGCCTAACGGTTCGGTCTGTACAGAAAATACCTCGGTCTGATATTTCTCCGTACAGACCTCGCGCTCGGTTAATAAGCAGTTATTATGCTACTACTGGTACATGTACAATGTAGATATTTTACCTAATGCTGATACAACAAGCTAAAAAAGGGTAATTGCAGTTAATGTTTGAACATTACATGTAACCTCTAAATAAGGGTGTTGAGATTCTTGGTGATGTAACTGAGATCACCTTGATTTACGATGGGTTATCTCATTATTTTATCTAATGCTTTTTTCAATATTGGCATTAACCTTCAGGAGTTGTGTATTTAGATTTGAGGGGGAACTTCCAATTTAACTGATTTATGGATTTCTGCAAGGAAGTAAAAACAAAACATGGTTCTTTCTGCTAACTAGCAGTCCACAATCAGTACAAAGAGAAGCAAACCTTAAATGCAGGGATGAATCTAATTGGTACTATTCTACATGAACATGATGTGAAAGACAATCTGAAAATCAATTTATCTTACTCTTCAAAGCCTTAAGATAGGCCAGTATACATTTCATATATATGTACATTGTATCTGTTGTGTATTACGGTATGAATGGAAAGCAAAGCCAAGATAAAATACTAAACCAGCTTTATTTCGGCCATTTTCAAGCGCGAGGTCTCAAGGCTCTCAAAAGGTCTGGGATGCAGCAGCCTCGATATCAGGACTTAAAGTGCTTCCGGTGGATATCATTTCCGGTGCATGAAATATAACAATTCCTCTCTTCCTAGAAAAATGGAAAATAAATACAACTCTGTACTAAGCAAAAACTAAATTATTATGTCAATGAATTGTTATGGAAAACAAGAATAAAACTCTTTAGCAGTAGAACAGTTCAGTAGTCTAGACTAACAGTTCACTCTCTGAAACGCACTCCGTTCCCGTGTTGGGTTGCGTCGCAACCCGGGTTGCACCTTCTCAGCAAACAGTTCTACCGTGGGTGGAGGCAACACATTTCCTCTGTCCACAGGCTCAGCATGTGCAGACATTTGTTGGGGTGCTGCTGACTGATTTGACTCGGCTGCAGTTTCCGAGGGGTTGGTATCCACTGTAGGACAGCTTGTAAGAGAACTGGAGTTGGGAGGAGTTATTGGGTTGTCCACAGTAGGTAGTCCTTCCAGTAGACCTGGGTTAGCAACAGCTTCTTCAGGTTTCAACTTGGTAGACCGAGGGCGCAGTTGATCCTCGTGTCTTTTCTATACCTGTTGAATAACCTGCACATACATGTACGGTGATTCATTCATTCTGGTTAGACATTCAGTTAGGTGTATCTCCATTCAGTTACGGTAATGCATCATTCAATTTGGTAGTATTAATTATGACATCACCCACCCGCCATAGTTTCGCTACTGACAACTACATATATTAACAAACTAAAACATTCTTTGAGCCAGCGATATTATAGTTAATCATCAAGCATAGGTTAGACTCACTGATCATGCGTACTTCTGAAATCGATTTGACCGCGATCGTTCCTTCGAAAGACATGTACTACACTCGTGATGTTTTGAAGCATTCTTGCACTCTTAACCGTTCGATGGAGGAGTTATGAGGTAAACCGGAATAAGCACCTTTGATTCGACGTATTGGGAGCATTTTGGTGCATTGTTCGAGTAGAACAGCAGATATTTAATCCCTGAGAGGTACACGGTTGAAACTGGATTGTACTGCAACGGCAGCGTTTTTACATTACATGGTGTGCTTACAAACATTACACACGAAAATCGGCTCGCAGAACAAACATGTGCTTTGTTGGAGAAATAACAGTTGAGTCATTGTCTGTTTTCATCAAGCCAGTGGATAGGATATTATGGACAGCATTTGTTCCTGTACAAACAATAAGTGTCCTGAGTCTACAAGTATTTCAGGCAGAGCATGGAGGTTTATTTGTTTATTGTTTAGCTGTGAAAATATTTACTTGACAATACCATATCAAGAAACTGTGATTGTATTTTAGTCTTTAAGTAGTATACAAAGTGGGGGGACTGGTGCAGTTCCAACAAATTTCAACGAACCGATGCAACAAAAAAGCAACAAAGAGCAGCAAACGGCTGGGACACGTACAACAAATTTCAACGAACCGATGCAACAAAAAAAAAAAAAACATATGACACAAGAAAAAACAACATATAATAAGACCCTCATTTTTTCGTTGTATTTTTTACATTTCAACGTCCTATTAGAGAAACGTGTTTATAAGGTATTATTTACTACTATAGTTTATTTATGCATTACATTAAAGGATTGTAGTTATAGGTATTATATCATGGCTAAGCATATATTAACATTTGTTCTAACACTTGGTTTATAGTGAATTTATTGTATTCTAACACCCTATTAGAGGAGTGTTGCTATTAGGTATTATAACATATATTGTCATAATCATTATTTACTATTATAGTCCATCCATCATATTTCTACACCATATTAGATCAAGGTATTACATTTCAAAACCCTATTAGAGGAGTGTGATTACTAGGTATCATAACGTATATTATCGTAATCGTTATTTACTACTCATACTTCTATACCATATTAGATCAAGGTATTACATTTCACAGCCCTATTAGAGGAGTGTGGCTACAAGTTTATTATATCATACCATGGCTGAACATATACTAACGTTCAGACGAACACCCAGGACCATTAAGGGATATTTACGGGGATGGAAGATCGACATTCCGGATGACCACCCCCTAGGAGCAGATCCAGCCGCCTTCCTAACCGGCGTACGAAAGCAGACTACTGAAAAGATAGAGGAAGAGCTCCAAGACCTCCATAGCCTTAAGGTTCAGCTAGCTTTGAACGTCACGCTCCGACTTGACAAACCTGAGGGTCCAGTATACGAGATAGTCACCTTTCGTAGTTTGCAAGCCGTTTTGACCAACGATGCTGGAATTCGTGGAGTAATAGTAGAAGCACATGCTCAGATCTATAACTACATTGAGAAGTGGATCAGTCGAGGATCAAACTGGGTCGTAGATAAAGTCAACATTCTATGGTTGAACATTGCCCGATACCAGCCACTACGTGGAAATTCACACTTACCACTACCCAAAGAAATTGCAAATAAGAAAGCTGTGATCAATGTAATGAACTATGACAACCGTTGCTTTCGTTGGTCAATGCGCGCTTGGAAGTGTAAGATCAAACAAAATCCCGAAAGGACATCAAAGTATCAAGAGGATGATGGGTTTAACTTCGATAAGGTAGATGACTCGTCAACACCAATCTCGCAAATTCCCCGCTTCGAGAAGCAGAACGAAATCTCCATCAATGTTTTTGGTTGGGACAATAAGGAAAAGTGTATGATCGTACACCACATCTCGAAGGAGACCTTCTTAGAGCGCGCTAACCTACTGCTAATAGAGTGCTCAAAGAGTGGTCGGCAACACTACTGTTGGATCAAGGACTTCAACCGCCTACTATTCGATCAGACAAAACATAAATGTAGGAAGCACTTCTGCGAACGATGTCTACATGGATATACTACCGAAGCTCTTCTTGCGAAGCACATCCCAGAGTGCGATAGTGTTGATGACAGAGCCATTCGAATTGAAATGCCTACCGAGGAAAACAACAAACTATCATTTCAGAACGTACACAAGCAGCTCAAAGTTCCCTATGTCATCTATGCAGACCTTGAGGCTTTAACCACTAAGATCGAAGGACACGCTAAAGATCCTACGAAAAGCAATACACTTAAAACGGAAGAACATATTCCCTGTGGATTTTGTTGCATCATCGTACGTTCTGACGGTCACAGCGAACCACCAGTCTTCTATAGAGGTCCTGATACGATCGAGCGCTTTCTACGATGTGTACAAGATGAAGAAAGAAAGGTCAAAGACATAGTAGCCAAACCACTATGTATGTCGTTGGAAAACAAGAGGTATTTCGATCGAGCAAGGATTTGCCATATTTGTCAGAAGCCTTTATTTGGTAAAGATAGAGTACGAGATCATTGTCACATCACTGGGGAGTTTCGAGGCGCAGCACATAAGGTATGTAATCTCAAATTACGTATCTCACCTATCATCCCAGTTGTATTCCACAATCTACGTGGATACGATTCTCACCTACTGATGCAATCTATTTCCAAGACAGAGGGCGATATCTCTTGCATTCCAAATAATATGGAGAAATACATTTCATTCTCACTTGGCAACCTACGGTTCATCGATAGCATACAATTTCTACCATCCTCTCTTAACAAGTTGGTAGCAAGTTCTACCCCAGACACCTTTCAACAAACTTCAAAGCATACACCAGACCCAGAGAAAAACAAGTTGCTACTACGCAAAGGCGTTTATCCATATGAGTACATGGACTCTTGGGATAGATTCACTGAGACTTCTCTTCCACCGAAAGAATCATTCTATAGCAAGCTAAGCCTAGAGGATATATCCGATGAAGATTATGAACATGCATTAGAAGTTTGGAACGTATTTGATTGTAAGACATTAGGTGACTACCACGATCTTTACCTCCAAACTGACGTACTTCTTCTAGCAGATGTATTTGAGACCTTTCGTGCAACATGTATGCAAAACTACGGATTAGATCCAGCTCACTACTATACGAGTCCTGGTCTATCGTGGGATGCGTTGTTAAAGAAGACCGGAGCGGAGCTTGAACTATTAACCGACTACGACATGCATCTATTCATTGAGAAAGGTTTACGTGGTGGTATATCCATGGTGTCTCAACGCAAGGCCAAGGCAAACAATCCAAACGTGCCCGATTTCGACCCCGATAAGCCAAATAGCTATATACTCTATCTTGATGCCAACAACCTATATGGATGGGCGATGAGTCAGCCACTGCCAACGGGGGGCTTTGAATGGTGTACACCAACGGAAGAGCAAATCACCATTCTTGCAACCGATTCCGATGTAGGTTACATCCTCGAAGTTGACCTTGAATACCCTCGAGAACTTCACGATATGCATAACAGCTATCCGTTAGCTCCTGAAAGAATGCAAGTGAATAAAGCTTGGTTCTCAGAGTATCAGACAAATCTATTCGAGGAGCTATACGAAGGAAATGGATCCTTGAAAGTGGAAAAGCTTGTACCTAACTTGTATAACAAAGAACGATACGTGCTCCACTACCGCAATCTACAACTATATCTATCTCTTGGCATACGTTTGAAAAATATCCATAGAGTACTACGATTCGATCAATCACCATGGATGGAGCCATACATACGAATGAATACAGAATTACGAAAACAAGCGAAGAGCCCATTCGAGCAGGAACTCTACAAATTAATGAACAATAGTGTATTTGGTAAGACAATGGAGAATCTACGAAAGCGTGTAGATATCAAACTAATTCGCTCCTCAGAAGGAATCAGACTACAACGTCTCTTGAATAAACCTAGTTATGCTCGCTCTACGATCTTTGACAATGATCTAGCCGCCGTACATAATTACAAAAGCAAGTTACTACTGAACCGTCCAGTATATGTTGGAATGTCGATTCTAGATCTCTCAAAACATTTAATGTATGACTTCTACTACAACGAGCTCAATCGGCAGTATGGACAACGTTGTAATCTACTATATACAGATACCGATAGCCTATTGCTACACATCGAAACTGAGGATATCTATGCAGACATGAAAGCTAATAAACGTTTCTACGATACGAGCAACTACAGTAAAGACCATCCATCATACAACGTATCCAACAAGAAAGTACTTGGTAAAATGAAAGACGAATGTGGAGGTATTCCCATTGTTGAATACGTTGGACTACGATCAAAGCTCTACTCGATCTTGAAAGTAGATGGTGGGGAGATTCTGAAAGCTAAAGGTACGAAGAAGGCAGTTGTGAAACATCGTATTCGACATGAACAATACAAGGAGTGCTTACTAGACAAGAAAGCGTTCCGCCATGGTATGGATATGCTTCGAAGTGAAGGTCATAGAATGTATGGTATGCATATAAATAAAGTATCTCTATCGCCATTCGATAGTAAGAGATGTATTTTAGCAAACGGAATAGATACGATAGCCTACGGTCATGGAGACTTTTTTCCAGATAGTGAAGAAGTAGCCGATTTTATTAGCAATATAATATCGAACGCAATCGATACACTATCCTACAATCGTAAAAACATCATTACAGAGGATGAAGATATGGACGACTTTATTCGTGACTTGCTTCTATCTTAGAATACCTTTTGGTGGTAGTTCTGTATCTGGTGGTATCACTTGTATCTCTTCACGAACGAACCCTCGCTTTGGTGCATCTTTTCCTAAATAGTATAGAACAGGTTGATTTGATGATACCACACTTCGAGAAATATAATATGTCTGTAAACTCCATACAGGATCAGTTGCTCGTTTTACTCCACCTTCCAATTCTCCAGGTGAGTATAGATATCGAACTAAAACATCGAATGGTAGTCGCTTTTCTTTCAATCCAATAATTCGAGAATATGTAGGAGTCTTTATGTTTACTTGTTGTGCCTCTATAGAATTTGAAGGTTCCTTACCTGTTAGTCGAGTAACTTCATTGTTCATAGCCTTGATAACATCAGGAAGCCTCAATACCCATTCTCTACTACGCGCATCCGATCCTTCAGACGTAAGTACCATCTCTTTTGCATATTGATATCCAAATAATCTTTCAGCTATCGTTCTATTTGCTCGTTCGACAAAACTTTGTGCTCTATGATGACCGGCTTCACCCCGTTGAACTTTCGTACCGTGTAGTTCTAATGTTTCAGACATACGTCCCATGAATTCTCTACCAGGATCAACTTGCAATGTTTTTGGCCATTCTAGTGGACTACGTTTGTAGATCCGATCAAATGCTGCAGACACTTCACCACTATCTTTCGATGCTAAAGGTTCAGCCTCTTTATATCTAGAAGCTACATCGATTACCACTAAAGCATACTTATATAGTTTCCTTCCACGACTAGGTCTATCATGAGGTAGAAATATCAAATCGGCTTGATGAACTTCATTAGGTTTCGATACAGTCCAATGTGGTCGTGGAATATAGCGTGGTGGTGATAGATATATTTGCCACATGGCTTGTTTCTCTAACCAACCCTTAGCTACGTCTTCCGATACCTTTGCAGCCACCGATAACTTGCTAATTGCAGCATAACCTTTCCAATAGCCCATAGGACCATAGAAGATATTCGCAAGTTTAGCATCCATTATATATCTATGTATTCTAACCTTCAACAAGAAGAAAAAAAGAGAAGAAAAAAAAGGAATAAGAACTTATCTAACCAACTAGTTCTTATTCTTTTTTTTTTTTTTAGTATCTCGTCGATCGTAAAAATTCTCGTTTTTTAAAAGGCATATCTACTAATAGCGTATCCAGCGACTAGCATTCCACCACCAACATAGATCAACTCACCAGTTTTCTGTGCGTTAGATGGTTGATAGTAGTCAGATAAACGAGGTTCTTTCATTGCTTCGAGTCGTTTCTGTGCCTGACGTAACTTATGGGAGCGCACGAAAGCTAGGTTGGTATCGAGTTGGTTATGATAAGCACCGCGTTCGGCGACTTCACGTTTGCGCGTCCAATCGGACAATCTTTGACGTCCTTCGATATAAGCCTCCCTATCCTTATCGAATTTTTCCATTGCCCTATCATGTCTCTCTCGTTCTATATTAGCAGTTTCATCTTTCTCACCAAACATCCTAGCAAGCAATCCACCAATAGTAAATGCCGTTGAATTCAAAACTGCTCCGAAAATAGACATTCCAATAGCCCCTAACACCGCCGTTGCCATTATGGTACGATCTTTTGTTTCTCGAGATATTGTTTTGCATATATGCTACCAGCTATTACAGCAGTCCACTTCACGTAATTTATGATAGAAATAGAAGGATCACTAAGCATAGATTCCTTGGTAGCCTTTTTTACGATCCAACCAATACCAGTAGCTATTCCAGTTATCATAGCAGCATCGGTCGCTTTTTTCATCAATTCCTTATCCATCCTAATATATATCGTATATCTCTAGTCTTTAATTGTTACTCCATATCTGGTACCGTAGTCTTTATAGGACCCGCGGGTCGTATAGGACTAATGTTCTTAGAAGTGTCGTCTCTGTATCTTTTGTATTGATAGTATGCGCCAAACAATGCAGCACCCGTACCAATAACTGCGATAGTAGTATTAGTAGATATGTTTTTAGTCCAACTTTCATCTTCGTCTATTTCTTTAGATAATTCACTTTCACGCGAAATCTCTCTCTTTTGAGCCTCTCTAGCAAGTTTATTACTTAGTGCTAATGCTTTCCCAGCAGCAACCCTCTTTGGATCTTTTACTCTAGTTGGTGTTGTTTTTGGTGGATTCGCAGTTATCTGATCCGTCTGTTCCTCCATCTCGATTCGATATGGTAGTTACTTACGAATGTTTAATAGGAGTACTAGGAACGACTATGTGATTAGCTACGTGGAACGAAGCACTAGCTAGAGCCACTAATCGAACTGCTTAAGTGCTAATAGACCAGCCGCAGTATATATCTCATTGCGGACTAGTTGGTCTTCTTGTAGATCCTTAACCAGTGCTTGTTGGTCATCTAGTGGAACTACGTATGCTACTGCGCGAGTAGCTAGACGTAGTGCACCATTTACTAAGCAGCATCCTGTTATTCGATAGCATGCGCCAAACAATACAGCGCCCAACCATTTACTAAGCAGCATCCTGTTATTTGATAGCATGCACAAAACGATACAGCGCACATACCAATAACTGCTATAGTAGGTATGTTTGTAGTCCAACTTTTCATCTACATTGATTTCTTTAGGTAATTCACTTTCGCATGTAATCTCTCTCTTTTGAGTCTCCGCAGTTATCTGATCCGTCTGTTCCTCCATCTTGATTCGATATAGTAGTTACTTGCGAATGTCTAATAGGAGTGCTAGGAACGACTATGTGATCAGCTACATTGAACAAGACACTAGCTAGAGCTACAAATCGACCGTGTTTAAGTGCTAATCGACCAGCCGCCATAGATATCTGATGACGGGCTAATTGGTTTTCTTGTAGATCCTTAAACAGTGCTTGTTGGTTGTCTAGTGTAGCTACGTATGAGGCTGCGCGAGTAACTTGGCGTAGTACACCATCTACTAAGTGTACTGTTATTTGATTTGCTACTACGGCCTGGTATCTACTATGTAAACGTTTTACGTCCTTCTCAGATAGTTTAGTTATATCTGTTAGGGAGAAGTATAGTATAGTATAGAACTTTATTTTGATAGGGTAACTCCTTCAGCTAATTACAACTTAACTGTTATCAACGGAGGCCCTATACACAACTACTACATCAATGATCAATATTCAAATAAACAAAATATACAAAAATCAAATTATACAGTTTACAATTATACAAATTTAAAACAAAAAAGGAGATATGAATAATCAAAATAATAATAAAAAAGAAACTAATTAAATAAAAAAGAAACTAAATGTCCTAGACATTCTTTCGTTTTACCTAATACAGCTAAGGTCTTGAGTTCTTCCCGCCATTCTTCGATATCCTCCAATTCGGTTGAAAATTCCAATTTAGGTGGTGGACCTGTTAAATCCTCACCTTCCAGTTCTTTAACGTATTCATCCATGATAATATGTTATAGGTGCGGGTATCTCTAACACTACTGCGAAAGGATGTCGCAAACAGAAACATATGCGAGCAAACTTATGAGATCGAAGTATCGTTCGTAACTCATTACATTCTCGTGAGCCTCCGTAATCTTCAAATATCTTTTTACCATCTATAACCGATGCAGTATGAAATGCTACTACAATAGCTACATTCTCACGAAATGGTTTACATATACTCGTTAATTGTTGGGATAGTACCCAAATAGATAGTCCTATATGTCGAGCAGAGAATGCTAAATCTACTAATTTGTCAGTTCTTCGTTTTACATCTTTTGATGCGGCACAATCATCTAGAATCAATAATGTATTGGTACCTGACCAAAAGGTTGCACAAATATTTAATGTGGTATCGATAGCATCCTGAGATGGTGATATGACATAAAAATGCGGATCTCGATTAGCAAATCCATGATATGTTTTGTTGTGGGCATACGTAGGACAAATTAATACTATATAATCGAACTTACCACGAAATGGTCCACGAAGTTGTTCTATGAGAAATGCAGTCTTTCCACAATTCGTTGGACCTACTATAAGTGCGTTGAATGGAATGTGTTCTACGAGGGAATCCATCAGTACGTTATACTATCTAAAGATCTGTTCAATATCTTGAGCTGAGCATCAGCAAGGACATAGATATGCATGTTTACGTTTCCACTTCCTTTTAAAGTTCTATGTATACGAATATCGATATCTTTTCCACCACCAGTTTGTGCCATTCCATCACCATGAGCAGAGGAATCTTTAGCTGTACGACAATCGACTAGGATGGCAAATCTGTTATTGTAAAATTTGGTAGGAGTCATAGAGGTATCGGATGTACCAAACCATCCTTTTGTGGACTCCCAAAAATCTGGTGTTAACATACCTCCTGGAAAGAATCTATTTGGAACTCCATTTACGTCTATCTCTATCTTTGAAATATCAGGATTTACGAACGCTTCGCTATCTCGTGAACCGGCGGTGTGAGGATCTACGAATAGAAAGAGTAATCCAGCGAATGATCGTCGTGGAACATTTATGTTCTGAGATATCAAAGTATCTGATGCCTTAGCGATAGGTACCGTCTTAAAGTGAACTGCATGATCGTATAGGAATGCAGTACCATTTTCATATGCGCGAAATGCTTTCCTAGCTAGCGTTTCATTCTTGATTGCTTCGTATTCTAACTGGATGTTGGTAAGCTTGTACGTACCTATCTTTGTCGAATCTGATCCAACGATTATATCGATAGAGTGGGCTAGAGTTAATTCGAATGAAATAGTATCTTCTAATGCATGTGGATATAGAACTCCATGTTGTGTAAGAATATCAACGTCTAACGGAATTCTATATTTTGAACCATATGCAGCTAACAATGCATTCTCACCAACATCTGAAACGCCTGCATCACCGGCCTTAGATCGTAGCTTATTTGTGTTATCTGATTGGATACCTTGTTGTACTCTCGATTCTCTCTCTTTTGTAGATAGATATCGGAATATGTTTGTAATAGATCCGATCGAGCAATGTCTTCTACTATTTCAGCCCCTATCTTACAAACTCGATGTATAACTAAGCAACGTCCAACATTTGCAACGACTCGATTATTAGCATGTCCACCAGACAATACGATATCACCCAATAATGCTAAACTACCAGGTACTAATACGATATCTTCTCCCAGCGTTGGAACCTCCACATAGAGCGTCTCACTTGGATTAGCAGATGATGGGGTGAAAGTTTTTCTATATAAGGTTCGTTGAGCTTTGAGTGCGAGTTGCGATCTTAGTGCTTCCTTAGGAATTAACTTCGATGATATCATGTTGAATATACCATGATATATAGTTACGTTCAATATGGAAGATAGGGTCGACGTTGATGTGAGACCTGAGGATAATACCAACAGATACGAAGAACGAGATGAAGGACGACAACGACAACCAGATGAAGAAGACCGACAACTAGATGAAGAAGACCGACAACGAGAACGAGACGTAAATGAGAGATACTTGGCTTACTTATTGAGTGACAATCAAGATGAAGCTGGAGGTAGTGAGACAATTACCATGGATGTTTTGCATGGTGATGACCCACTTCGAGGATTCACATTCGAACAAACCTTTTCAGATTCGGTAAAGGAAAGGCTGGTTGATGATGTAAAAGAGCATTATCCAGATGCGGGTATTCGGCATAACATCGAAATCTACTTAAATAATGGACAACTCAACGTTCGCGAACTTGGAAGCAACGAAGACTATACGCGTCTATTCGCCGGTAATGAGAAAAATAAGAAATTACGCGTGAAGATGAGGAAAGATCTCAAAGATGCTTTAGGTCCAAATAATGAAGAAGCTACCAATGAAGTATTATTTGCAGAACGACAACTCGACGAGCGGGAAGTAAATAACGAATCTATTCTTGGAGACTCCGAATCTACCGACGCTCAGAAAGAAATAGCTAATAAAGAGTTAATGTCTATCCGTAGGGCAAGAGAATTACTTGAACGTCAAGAAGAAGCTATACTAGAACGTACGTCGCTACGTGAGAGGGTTAAATACATTTTCAGAAAGTATGGAATGACCGTTCTTGCGGTGGTAACTGCTATTGGTGCTATCGTTAGTGTAATAGTTTCCCAACTATCGAAAGCCGTACCGAAACCAGTAAAAGATGGTATCGACAAAGTGGCAGATACAGTAAAGAAGGGGTTAAAAACGGTAGGTGATTTGTTAAAGGAAATGGGAAAGAAACTTGGACAGATACTACCTGGAATGATTGGATCAATTGCGAATTTCATATTTACTATGGCTGGTAAAGCTCTAGGAGTATTAGCAGAGAACGTTTGGTTATTCATCGTAGCTATAGCGGTGATCACAATAGAGCAATACAAACGACGTTAACGAAATAATACCCACGCAATTCCAGCTCCTGCAATAGATACTATCGCTAGATTGATCTCATGTTGTGGAACTCGTTGCTTTACGCTATATGGAACTTGTTTCTTTACGCTATATGGAACTCGTTGATACGCACTATGTGGTAATTTTTTCTTTCGTATCTGTCCTTCCATATCTGGTGGTGGGGGTTTAGTTCGCTCATCGTAGATTGAGTTTAATCCCATTACCGTATCTTTCGTAGCTATCTTGAATGCGTCATTATAGCCACTAATCTTTTGAGTATCGAGCAATAGATTGCTTGGTAATAGCCATACTCCTGAAGCTATTGCCAGATCTAACTTCTTATTCGCACTATCTATTGCAATCTGATAGTTTTTTACGCCATTCACTAAGTTGTTTTCAATAATCGTGGCTTCAAGCAAAACTTTGAACTCTAGTTTGGTGTTATAACTACCAATTATTGGTGTAAGCATATTAACTTGAGCACCTAGAATGCAATACGCGAAAGCTTCAACAGATCGATTCAATCTACCTAATCCGGCATCCGTTAATCCCTTACCGATTGGTGGCGTAAACCAATTGTATTGTTTTCCGTTAGTCTCGTCACCCCTAATAAAGTGAATCATATTGGAATTAGCTAACTTACCACCCTCATCTTTGAATATATAGAATGGGTCCTTTTGTGTCCATGTGTACATGTCTGGGGCACTCGACCTTAACTCATACTCATTCTTATCGCCGTACCTGGGGAAGTAAACGAATATGTCACCTAATCCTTTATTACGACCTCCACGCCATCTGAAGTCTGGTGTTCGAGATAAACCAAATTCGATGCACAAAGTCTCAAGCGCTGCTTCGCTATAGAGGTTATCAATTTGCTTGAAAGAAGAGTCACCAGGTAGAGGTCCACCAAGTTCATATAGAACCCTTCGTATTGTGAAATAAACGTGAAATCGTAGGAACCCTTGAATGATAGGTGGATACGTTTTGAAAATAGGATCAAATAATGACACTCCACATCCAGAAGTTGCACACCACGTTGCAAAATTCAATCGTTGAGGCCAATATTTGAAATCTGGACCTGATAACCAATGGTGGGACTCCTTTGCCGTCATATGCTTTATGACAGTCTCTTTGAATATGTTCGGAACGCCCGCTTTGAACTTTTTCGTAGGTGTGACATATATCCATAGGTTAGTTAAATCGATATCTTGCGCTTTTTCAGTAGGTGGGACCGCCGTAATAGGATATTTCACACTTTTATCTAGTGTTAACGTATGTGGAAAACCATCATGCACATCCAACAATGCGTTATCGATGCGTTTTTGAATGGTGGTAGGTAGCTTAGAGACATCATCGCCATAAACCACATAACCACGATTCCCATCTCGAAACCAAATACTAGTTGAATATTTGACAGGGCCGTCTATATCTGTTGATACATAGAACTGGTGAAAATCTGCATGTGGATATTGTTTCTTAAACTTCGTTAATAGATCGACATTCAACTTTGCGACCTTCTTATTTTTATCGGCAAGGAGCGCTATCTGCTCAGATTTCGACAGTCTTGGTCCACCCCTAGCAATCTCTGCTATGTCCTCTGCAGATAGACCATCATCTTCGTCTGACACAACAAAAGGCATCGTAACTATTGAAGCTATACATATACATAGTTTATACCTTTAATATATAATGGTTATCTTAAATGTCACATGTCCTACGGCTGACCATACTGTCTACTTCGATAACCCTATTCTTATCAATAATATTTCGCTAGTTGAGGTCACTCTTAGTCACAATTGGTGGAACCTAGCAGAGAAAGGGAGCTTTAAGTGGACTACCCCCAATAGTTTAACGTTTCCATACGAAATTAAGGCGGGACATTATAAGATAGAAAATTTGATAACCTACTTAGATCCCGCAGTTGAGGCTGGTTACTTGGAATTCATAGACTATCCATTTAGGAAATATTGGCTTATGAAGGTCAAGAAACCAATCAAATTCACTAAGAATGTCTGCGATTTGTTTGGTATCGAAGTAAATGAAGATGTGACAGATTATGTGACTATCAATGTGGGAAAATACCCCCTTGTGCCAAAGGATATTAATCACATATATATCTACTGTGATGTGGTGGATTCAGATTTCTCACTTCTTGATGGGAAGCCATCTAAAATCATACATACTTTTAAAACGACATCACACGTTTTTGGCGAAACAACTTACTTTCCACCAACCCTCATACCCATTCGAGCTCTAGGAACGATACGGAACTACATTCGCCTTACAGTTTGCGATGAGCAAGGCAATCTCATAGACTTCAACAAGCAGCCTCTACGTTTCGTATTGAAGCTTGAGTAAATCATACGTATATACAATGGATGGCGATTCGATTCAACCGTTTCCAACAGCACCAGATATCTATCCATCGGGAGCTATGAAGGAACTTAGCGATATAAATGGATCGAGTTTTAGACTGCAAAAAATCTGTGATACGCTTGCTGAGCTAGAACAACAAGCAAAGCACTACGAAGTTGTTCGCAAAAAGTATGCTCGAGCGCGTGGTATCGTTCATGGGATTGCTGTGGCCACAGGTAGCCTGAGTGGCGTTTTATCAGCTTCTGCGTTAGGTTCATCATTTACGGGGTTGGGATACCTGTGGGTATTTCCTTAGGATCAGCGGGTTTCCTGTGTGCCGCCATATCGGCTTCGATGGCTGTCGTTAGTAAGAAACTTGGCGTTCACGTCTCGAAGCATGAAAAGACTGTTATGTTAGCAAAAGCCTAAGGCGAATTCCGTGGAAGTCAAAGTCTCAAAAGCTCTATCCGATTGTACATTTCAGAAGCTGAGTTCGGAAGCGTTATTGATGAGAAAAGGAAATATGAGACGCTTAAACTAGAAATACGGCAAAAAAACAGGCAAGAAAGAGGATCGAAGAAACGTAGAACAACTTCGATCCGAGATCCGAAAGGAGATGAGAGCAAAACTTGGTAGTCTAGTGGGATAAGAATCAATATAACCAGCGTGGACTTTATAATCTTAGTATAAATTAATTCTGATGTCTGGTCCGTATGCAAATTTCTGTCGATTCTGCCCAGCGTAGATTTTACAATCTTAGTATAAATTAATTCCGCGTAAACGGCTGATTCAAGGCGCCTGAAAGTAATTATGCAGGAATGCGGTCCTGCAAGGGCCGGTTTGGTAATCAGTATAAATTATGCAGGAATGCGGTCCTGCGAGGACCGGTTGGTAATTCAGTATAAATTATGCAGGAATGCGGTCCTGCGAGGACGGTTTGGTAATTAACATACAATAAAAACTATTTGTGTTACATAGCACGTTGAAGTTGTTTTTTCCCCAGTTCTTCCTCTATCAGGATTTCTTCTTCTGTGTATTTCACTATCGCTAGTTAGACCGTGTCTCGTATAGATGGGCTCAAAGTGGAATTGTAAGCAATCAACTCATTGATAAAACGCACGACCGAACCCTTATATATACCACACCGTTTAACAACGTCAATAAGAGACATACGAGATCCCGAACGACGCAGTACCTCGTAACTCGCTCCAACGGCTTTAGTTCTAAGTATGAGCTGGTACCTAATTGTTTTCTATTGCCTTATGAACAATCTCGTAGACTATTCGTTGGGCATTCTTAGGTGCTCCTTGGGGGTTGAGTTTATCAAAGTCGTTGTAATGTGAGGAGCTATTCGATCGGTATTCAAATCTATATCGATCTTATCGTCATCATGTAGAGAACGTATAAAGACATTTCCACGACATATGCTCTTATTGTTTAGTTGCATGAAACGAGCGACCTCTCCTTTAGATCTAACGAACCCACATTGTATACATGCTTGATAAAGTATAGCAGCTAAAATAGTTCGTTTTGCATAGCTACGTTTGAAACAAGCTTTCCGTACTTGAAGGAATACGTCGGATACGATTACTAATACATTTGTGGGAAACGAGAGGTCGTAATTTTGTTTATAAATAGTGTTGTATGCCTGTAGTTCTAGCATTATCATTTGTAGTTGCAATTCTTTGTTGTCGCTTTGCTTTGGAATTGTGTGGTCTAGATCATGTTGATACCGAAAGCTATCCGGCCCTACTATGCGTAACCTAGTAGTAAGATTGGTAGTTGTTTCTTCACATGATTCGACCTCGGAAACAAGACCACAGGTGGGACATATGAATTCCGTTCCTTGCATTTCCATCGGGCATAAACATTCGGAACATGATTCACCGGTGCTAATATGCGACAATGGTTTGATATGTAGGCTTGCACAAATTTCTGGACCAAGTAATCTAATAATGTCATCCATACTAGTTGTATACCATATGCCTGTCAATTGTCTAATTGTTCGTTTGTTTAAAAAAAAAAAATGAAGAGAGGTCGCATAACAATTTCTCTTCATTCTTTTTTTCTTTTTTTTCGTATCGTGATTTCTACTTATCCTACGATCCTACCACATTTAGATCTTTCTCACTGATGGAGAGGTCATCCAATGCATTATCGAGATCGTGAATGTCCACCACATTTTGATCTTTTTCCGATTCCACTACATTTAGATCTTTCTCCGATTCTACTACATTTGAACGTGTGATATTCGCCGACTCGTTAGCTCGTTTCTTATCAAGGTTCTTCTTATTGCGAATGGTACGGCGTTGAGGTGCACCACATTTTGAACAAAGTTCGTGAATAGTACGACAGCCTCGACCGCACGTTAAACATGGAACGAATATAGCACATCCTCTTCCTATCTGGAAGTTATGTTGAGAGCAATACTCTGACGTCTTTGAACACTTACTTATACATTTCGTGGTCTTTCCTCGCATCAACCAATCACAAGTTCTTGTCTCAATCATCGTGCAATATACCTATATATGTTATATGTCTAATTGGTATCTTAGTTGTGACGTCTACGTTGAGGTTCTTCAATCACGCGCGGTTGTCTAATCTGTGTGGTATTAATACGTACTAAGATAACAGCATACGTTAATATCGTGAAGTAGAGAATGTATGTTAGTACCATGGATGGATATACTGTAAACTAATCATTACTTTAATAGGTGTTAAAATGTAAAAAATACAACGAAAAAATAGTACAACGAAACTGTTCCAATCCGGAAAAAAGCGGTAGAAACCGGAGCTGATATACGGATGACAGATAGGATACCAAATCCCAATTATCCAAGTTAAATGCATTATACTACGTGATCTTACAAGAATCGATCGAGAACTATGCAACGAAATTCGTACCACATTGTCTACAAGTACAAAATATAGTCGTTGGTTCATCAAGAGCTCGAGTTTGTACTTCTCGATAAACGCAATTACGTTCGTGACAAATAGGACATTCATAGAGCCGAGATGTCTTTTCATTAATTTTTTGTCGCACTATAAACCAAGTGTTAGAACAAATGTTAATATATGCTTAGCCATGATATAATACCTATAACTACAATCCTTTAATGTAATGCATAAATAAACTATAGTAGTAAATAATACCTTATAAACACGTTTCTCTAATAGGACGTTGAAATGTAAAAAATACAACGAAAAAATGAGGGTCTTATTATATGTTGTTTTTTCTTGTGTCATATGTTTTTTTTTTTTGTTGCATCGGTTCGTTGAAATTTGTTGTACGTGTCCCAGCCGTTTGCTGCTCTTTGTTGCTTTTTTGTTGCATCGGTTCGTTGAAATTTGTTGGAACTGCACCAGTCCCCCCACTTTGTATACTACTCTTTAAATTCTAACTTCTTATTAACCGAGAGGGAGGTCTTTACGGTACTGAATATCAGACCGAGGTCTTGACTTACGGACCGAGCGATCGTACATATAAGACCGAGGTTTGGTATTTCCCGTAAAGACCGAGAGGACGAGGTTAATAAGATGTTTATTATATGGCACTTTTTTAGTTGGAAAACAAAAACAAAAATATACAGGAGGAAGTTTATATTTTACATCCGGCGGTTGGCGCACGCGCGTCTTGGTTGTAGTTTTCGCGCCCTTTTGAGTTTTGTTTCACGACTCAAATCACAAAATGAACACATGCAGCCTCGTGGAAGGTTCTAATCAGGTTCTAATCTATAAAGGCTCAAATCATCGTTATTTTGAAGAATTCGTCCGTAAAATTATAACTAAATTTAACTTCTGAAGGCAACACTGTTTTTTGTTAATGAATTGAGACGGAATAAGTTTTTCTAAAGAAAACATACAGGCGAAAGTACGAAAACGACTGTCAAACTGAAGTCAGTCTTCATCGATAATTTCTCGATCAACACTCGTCACCTGGTTTGCGAACCTTGAACAATTTGTATCTGGCTATCACTGGAAATCTGTAAGTGGCATCCTGAGACACTGCCAATGTTTGCAGCCAGCAAATCTCGCTTGGCTGTTTTCCTCAGAAGTACCGGGAAAGAGACTGCCGTGGACAACGAGGGACGAGTTAGAGCTTTGGTAGTTTGTGTACAAGATATTTTCGCTTTGCAGCCAAAAATGGACGTGACTTTTCGAAGCCCTTATTCCAAAGGCTATTAACTAGCCTTGGAGAATTTTTATCAAAGAGGGATCTTTGGATAGTATTTGAAAACACGAATGCCGGTGTTCCAGGGCCAGACTCGTAAAGTCGCATACTCCGCCGCTAACTTTGTGAATGTCCGATGAAGAACTTGGATTTAACGGTTGGTCAAAGTCAACTGGAGGTTGCGAATATTACGTTTCCTTGTTTATCGACTCCAGGAACCGACAGAAGGTTTTTATGTCACTAGATATTTTCTTCACGGAACTTTTCTGTTTATTTACGCGATTTACGAACCTCTCGATTTCTTGCTGGCTGTTCGGAGCCTCCACCGGCATTAACATATCTCATAATGCCCGTGGGCATTATGGGGAAATCTCGACCGCTAAACAGCCAATCAGAACGCGCGCTTGCCATATAATAAAGATCCTTATTCCTCTTAATCCCAAAAATTCAAATTACCTTGCTCTACATTTGTATATGGTTTATATTTATTTTAGCCTACATTTTTTTTTCCCGAAGAACACACAGGGGGACAGAATCGACATGAACAATAGAATTTTGAACTAAATCTGCTTTGCTGAGGAAAATTTAACTTCGAATTGTCTGGTTTCCAGATATCAGCTGTATCAATGTTTATGCCACAATATTTACCGTATTTGGTGGCTGTTACCGCTATTCTACGTTCTACAAAATGCATTTGATAGCGATTTCCTTTGCTGTTTTGTCCCCCTCCCACGACCGTGATCCTTAGCGTTTAAACAATAGATTGTTTTGATTTGACGTCATAATGATATAGGGCAATTAAACGTAATAAAATATTAATAACGTTCAGTTATGCTTTAATCTACAAAACAGAAACCCTTCATCTAAAATGTTTCTTTTCCAACGTAGTTTTAAACTTATTTTTATAGCTGATTCTATTAGCTCGTAAGCGGCCAGTAATGAGAATGTAAGGTTGTTGGTTAGGAGAGAGTTCAAAATAGCTTCAGAGATTCGGTCGCTTACGACGGTTGGCCGCTCAGAGAGGTTCAGCTATATTTTTTCAGTTTTAAACAACATTTTGTGAGAGCTATTCATTTTCTTCAATATCAATAAAAATATCTCAAACATTTAAATTGGTGTAATGTTTTTTTAACTTCTTTCCTTAAAATAAACTAAATGAATATAAATTTGGCTTGATACACTTTTCTCTTTAGTTTTTCTGGAAAGGTAAATCCCAACACAGTACATTGTGCAAATAACCTTGTCCTTCAAAATTCCATTATTATTTTTAGCATTTAGGTAAATTATATTTTTCGTTTTAATAATTTCTTAGGCCAATAATGTTAAGCTTTCTGTGCTCCTTGAATCAACGATTTTTTTATCTTAAACCAAGAAATTCCTTAAAGAACTATAGTGTCAGAATACGGCTTTCCCAACCTAAATAACATCGAACACCAGTCCATGCCTCTTTAAGGTAATGAGCTTCATTTTGTTGTAGAGTATTTATTTGGAAGTTTGAATTTCAATAAGAATTCGAACGGGTTGAAATTATTTTCATGGGCTGAAGATAACCTTGGATATTTAATGAAATTCAATGAAACTTAAGAAACGTTTGAATTAACATTGACGACTGTGAATTGATTTTCTTATAGGGTGGAAAAATGCTTTTTTCCTATCGCTGGAAATAGAAAACGTCTGTTAAATTCTAAAATTTTAAAACAGTCTATCCTGTGAACAATAAAATTATAGTTTTCCAGCGCAGTGTTAATATAAATGGTTTCTTTGAATTACTTACGTTCAAGTTCTTGTTATCTTTTCTGGTATCGATGAAAACCGAGAATGTTTATTGAAAGATAACTTGGTTTTAACGATGCAAATACAAATCACATCATGGACGCTAGATGTGATTTGTATTAGTAGTAGTACACTTTGTCACGCTTACCCAAAAGAGTCTTTCTTCTAAGTGGTTAATCTTATACATTGTTCATCAAAAAACAATTTCATTAACATTTTTCTGAAAGTTTGGCTGCTTACTGTACATTAGAAATAACAATTTTAATATCGACCGGAAGAGAATTGAATAGACTAACTGCAGTAAAACAAAACCTTTTGTGTCCACTATTAGTACGTGCTCTTGGAAGGACAAAATTTACCTTTGAAGATCTTGTATTTCGAACATTAGTTCAAACAAAACAACGTTTTAAATTTTTAGATGCTTGTTAGTTGATGACTTTATAAATCAATATTAATTTATGTATGTTAATCAAATAATAAAGAGAAGCCAGTTTAATTTATTGTATAGCGAAAATGACGGTGTCACTATTGGTGCATCATTATCGATCTGGCAGCCGGCTTCTTCTGTGGTTTAAGAAGAGTAGAACAATTTACGCTAGAACAGTTTCCCAAAAGAGTATTACAGTAAACTAAATAAGGATAAATCAGGGCATTATAAAACATCAAACGTACATTGGGAACTACGTAATATTACATATTTATATTTCGCCTAGCTTACACATGCATCATCATCATCATTTTTTTTTATTCGCCATATGTTTTTTTATATGAGTAACAAAGTAACAATAGTAATACTGACTACAATACAAAGCGGCCTAGCGGTGTGATTTGTACAGGAATATTATTGACAGGAGAAAGTAATAATTAAGGTATTTGAATAGTTACAATAGATTTCTTATACAGAGAAATTAACTAACTAGTGTTAACAATTGATTTGACTAAGAATATTGTGCTAAATACAACGAACAGTTACTATTAGTTACAAGTTAAATAAGTGGAAGCTTAGGCAGTTATGGCGAAGAGACCTCTGGAAACCACAGGGCTTATAGAGTAGAGACCTCCTCATAAGATTCATATAATAAAATGAGTTAGCAATTGCGAACAACAATGTAATTAAAGATAATTAGAGATGTGAAGGTGTAAAGAATGAAGTTTCATTTGTTAGTAGCAATGTGGTGGAAAAAGTTTTTTTTAAATTTCGGTAGTGTTAAAGACTTAGTTATGTAGAGGGGCAGAGAGTTCCATATTTTTGGTCCTTGATGAAGAATAGTAAATTGTTTGATATTAGTACGACAAGAGTGTGATCAATAATTATATAGTTGCAATTCTGGTACTATAACTGTGTATCTGATCATTTCTAGGAAATAAGTTTGAGAATAGAGGGGGAAGTAGTTGATTATGATAGGAGAACATAAATTTAGCATTGTTGAAACTGTTCAAGGTAAAAATGTCTAGTATTTTTAAGCTGTCAAAAATTGGTGCAGTATGGGCACGATAATCGGCAGAGGCTAGAATTCGTACAGCACGCTTTTGAAGAAGAAATACTCTGTTTAAGTTTGAGGGATATGTGTTTGACCAGACAATATTACAGTAGGAGAGGTATGGGTAAACTAATGTATAGTAAAGAGATACTTTAGATTTAGAAGACAGATAAAATCGAGATCTGTAAAAAATACCTATAGATTTGGACATTTTCTTACAAACATGGCTTATTTGAGTTTTCCAGGTGAAGTTTTCATCAATAAATACTCCTAGGAATTTAGTAACTTGCTTTTGTTCTAACTGGTGGTAATTAAATAGGAGGGGAACATTGCACGAAATGTGCTTTGGTCTAGGTTTGAAAAGGATATAATTGGTTTTCTTTATATTGACAGTAAGTTTATTTGTTTTTAACCAGTCATCTATCTGTTTTAGTTCTCTATTTAAAAAGGATATCAATAGATTAGGATCTTTGTGGGAATAAAAAATACTTGTGTCATCCGCAAAGAGTAGAGAGTCAATTAACTTGGAGGCGTTAGGAAGATCGTTAATATAAATGATAAAAAATAATGGTCCCAGTATGGATCCTGTGGTACACCACATGTGATGTTATGCTCAGAAGACATAGTATCATTGACTTGAACAAATTGCTTTCGATTATTAAAGTAACTTTTGATCCATTTTAATGGTTGTCCACATATACCATAATGTTCGAGTTTGTTGAATAAAATTTCATGGTCAAGCGTATCAAACGCTTTAGAAAGATCTAAAAAGACACCAACAGTTAATTTTCCTTGGTCGGCTGAGGTAGCAAGTTTGTTAAGGAGGTGAATAAGGGCTAGAGATGTAGAGTGATTCTTACGGAATCCAAATTGATTGTGGTGAAGGATTTCAAATTTATCTACAAAAGCAGAAACACGGTTATGCATAATCTTTTCAAAGAATTTCGAAAAGTTTGGGAGAAGAGAGATCGGTCTGTAGTTACTAAATAAATTGGGGTCTTCGCTCTTGAAGACTGGGATAACTTTGGCAAGTTTTAGCTTTTCAGGAAAGACTCCTTGGGCCAAGGAGAGGTTAATAATGGTCATCAATGGTTCAGAAATTAAATCAAACGATGCTTTGATTATCTTCATTGAAACATTATCATAGCCAGGCGCTTTGTCGGGTTTAAAAGAATTGGAGATGGTCTCCAGTTCCTGTCTAGTGGTGGGTTGAATAATAATAGGTTCTTCTTGGTAGGACGACAAGAAGTTAAGAAAAGGAGTGTTAGTAGCCGGTATTTTGTTGGCAAGGTTTGGCCCTATGCTAGAAAAGTATTTACAAAATCTATTTGCAATTTCATTTGGATCTGAAATAATCGTATCATCACATTTGAAGAAAGAGGGAAGGAGAGTTTTTCCCTTTTTGTTATTGATAAGTTCGCTAATTAATTTCCAAGTAGTTTTAAGATTGTTTTTTGCATTCTCAAACTTCACATCGTAATAGGCTTTTTTAGCTATTCTAATTAGGTGATTAAGTTTATTCTTGTATGATTTATATTTAGCTTCAAGTGCTGTGTTAGGGTGCGATATTAGTTTTTTGTAAAGCATATTTTTCTTCCTAACTGATTTCAAAAGCCCTGCAGTCATCCAAGGAGTTCTTAGTGTTTTTAAGGCATTGACTCGGATTACTTTGAAGGGAAAACAAGAGTTATAAAGACTGGTATATTTAGTAAGGAATGAATTATAGGCAAGGTTTGGATCCGATAAGATGACTGTGTTAGACCAATTTCTTTGTGATAGGGATGCTCTAAATTTGTTTATGTTGGTTTCACTAAAATCGCGGATAGCTATGCACTCTTTCTTTGGACGTGGAAAAAAAACATCGTAGACTAAAGTGAAGATAGGTAAATGATCAGAAATGTCATTTACGATTAGTCCATTGGTAATATTTAGTGTATTATGATTAGTGAAAATGTTGTCAATTAGAGTGGCGGAATGAGAGGTTAAAGTGCCCCTACGATCAAATTTTGACATATCAATGTTTTTGCATATTCATAAAGTAGAGTTCATATATTATTACCAGCGTTCAAATTGTTTTTCGATACAACGACAGGAAGTCTTATTTTTTTAGCTCCGAATATTGAATCTACACGTCCGCCATTACTGGAAGCCGTGCCCTTTGTTCAGCTTTAAACAAAGGTTTATTCACCGGAAATGATGTCATACACTTAACGCTCGCCTGCAGAACACAACGCCTGGAGGCATATTTCTACTAAAAACGTCTTCACGTACATAAGAAGAAAGTTATATTTATCTTTGCGAGGTTGGCTACTTTTTTATGCACGCTATTTCGCGCCACGAGGTTGTCGTGTTAAGTGTATGACATCACTTCCGGTGAATAAACCTTTGTTTAAAGCTGAACAAAGGGCACGGCTTCCAGCAATGGCGGACAGGATTTTACCGGTAAACTCTCCTAAAATTTGTGGTTTAAGATGCCCATTTGGGAATATTTTTTACTATTTCGGATATTTCTAATACTGATTGACCTATAGACACTGAAAAAGTGGCAAATCGAAATGGTAAATTTTCGTCGTAGTGGCACTTTAAGCGTGTCGGTCTTTTAATGAGAGGGTAAAGCATGTGCGAGAATAAACAATCTAGAAATTCCTGAGTGGGAGCATGATTATCGTAGTGAAGTAAGGCAAGGTTAAAATCACCCATTATGTAACAGTGTTTGTTGTCTTTAGTTGCGTTAGAGACAATGGTATTGAAGGATTCAAGGAATTCTAGAATGTGTTGGTTTGGTGGACGATAAACAGTCCCAACTACTACATTCTTCCCATGGGGAATGCAAATTTCAACAAAAAGTGACTCAATTAAGTCAGGGTTCAAAATAGTACAGTCGGAACGTAATTTATATTCTAAGTGTTTTTGTAAATAAAGTCCTGTGCTTCCTCCAGTTTTAGTTGTTCGATGATTTGAAATAAAATTATACCCAGGAATGTTGACTAGATCAGAGGTTTGATCGTTCAGCCAAGTTTCTGAAATTCCTATTACTGCAAATTGATGTTTTAAATTAGCTAACATATATGTCTGAATTTATCAAAGTTTCCGTATAAACTACGAGCATTTAAGTGCATTAATGAAAATTTTTTTTGTTCGATCATCTAAGGTTAGAGAGTTAACTTCATCTTCAACAAAGTAGTTGCTGGGAGAGGCACATAAAGATAAATTTTGGTCTGGGTCAAGATCATTCATAAATGATAAGGATTGTGTTTCGGTAATTGGGTTAAATAATAAAGAATCTAAACGATAAATGTTGTAGTTTACGGGTCCATGGGCTAGTTCGTAAACAGCTACATCAAAAGCATTATCGTCTAAGTGGCAAAAGGGTAGTACGCTTTCAAATAGAGACATCAGAAGTATTAGGTACAGTTACTCACGAGTAGCACCATTAGAAATGGTTCAATGGTTCGTTTATTTCACACAAAAACACACAATGGGAAATATACATACATAAAGAAAAGTTTGTGAAGGATACAAGAGATACAACCCAGAGGGGTTAATTATAAACTCTATTTATTATTTATGATTAATCTAAGATGGCTGGATAGGCACACAATTACTGTATTTATAATTAGATAATTTTATAGTTGAAATACGATACTGAGTTCATTCATTCTACAAGAGAATTAGCTTTGTACACAAATATGAATCACGGTGTGGAAATTAGATGTTTTTTGAAGTGTTTCTTAAAATGTTTATTTGAAGAACTGTTTTTAATCTCTATTGGAATGTCGTTCCAAATTTTGACGGCTGCATATTTAACGCCGAATTTGCCATAGTTTAGATTTTGTCGTGGCAAAAAAAGGTTCTTATTTGATTTAGAGCGAGTGTTATAATTATGAATAAGGGACACGTCGTTGAAGTAACTCGAAAATATATCTGGAAGTTGATTGATAGAATGCCTATGCACTAAATCACCGAGTTGGAAGTCCACTATTTGAAATATATTTAAAATATTAAGCTTGTGGAATAAAGGTTTGCTTGGGGTTTTGAAATCGGAAAAAGTAATGACTCGAAGCGCTCGCTTTTGTAAAATGTGGATAGGTTTAAGCTTGGATTTATAATTACTGCCCCATATTAATGTACCATATGATATATATGAATATATAAGGTTGTAGTAAATATTTTTAAGAATATCCAAGCTAAGATAATGCCTGACTCTACATAAGACTCCAATTGTTTTTGCAATTTTTCGTGATATAGAGTCTATTTGGGAATTCCAGGTAATATGTTCATCCAGGATTAAACCTAGAAATTTAGTTTGTACTACTCTGTTAATAGGCTGACCTGCTAATCTAAATATTAGGTACGACTCGTTAACCACGGTATTATTAAGTTTTTGTTTGGAACCAAATAAAATAAACTTAGTCTTTGATAAATTGACGGTGAGCTTATTGGCAACGAGCCATTCTTGGAGAGAATTTAGATCCTTATTTAAGACTGATGCAAGAGTTCTTAAACATTTATGATTAAAAAATAAATTCATGTCGTCGGCATATAATACTAAATGAATGAATTTCGTACAAAACTGAACATCATTGATGAAAATAAGAAACAAAATTGGTCCAAGGATAGATCCTTGGGGGACGCCACAAGTTATTGGAAGAAGATCAGATTTAACTCCATCAATACAAACATATTGTTTTCTGTTTTCCAATGTAGCTTCGAAACCATCTGTTTGTCTCATTGTTAATGCCATAATAGGAAAGTTTATCTAATAAAATATCGTGGTTAACACAGTCAAAAGCCTTTGATAAATCTAAAAAGATACCTATTGAAAGATTCCCATTATCAATCGAGTCTATAATTCTATTTACGAAATCGAGGATTGCCAAGTGTGTATTTCTTTGTTTTCTAAATCCAAACTGATAATCGAACAACAGATGGTTCTGTTCTAGGTGGTGTATTAACATTTCACAAATATTTTTTTCAAGTATTTTTGACAGCGTTGGAAGGAGTGATATGGGTCTGAAATTTGACACCAAAAACTTATCACCACCTTTAAACAAAGGAATAACTTTGGCAATCTTCATGAGGTCTGGAAAAGTACTAGTCTGGATAGATGTATTAAATATAAAGCTAAGTGGTTGAAAGATAGACTCAGCAATTTTCTTTAAATACGTTACTGAGATGTCATTATGACCTATTGCCTTAGTACAATCGAGACCATATAAATGATCTAAAACTTTGTAGGGTGAAATAGGCTGAAAAATTAGCTCATTAGGGGAGAAGATTTTCATCCATTCTTTAAAACATGGATGTTGGTCCTATGCTGGTAAAAAACTTATTAAAAATGTTTACTATATCTATCTTTTTATCATAGCTCTTACCATTGTTAAGAATACTTGAAATATTTTGGGGCTGTGTCTTTTTTCTATTCAAAATCTCGCTGATAATTCTCCAAATAGCTCTCAAGTTTCCACGAGCTCTATTTAACATTGTCCTATAATAATCTTTTTTAGTAAATCTAATTAAATGATTCAACTTATTACGATGTTCATGAAATTTATTCGTGTTTTTACATGTCGGGTTCTTAAGTTTCACCCTATAAAGTTTGTTTTTTCTTTTGCTAGATCTAAGGATACCGGGAGTCATCCATGGGTTTTCCTTAGTTCTAGAATGAATTCTCACATGTTTAATAGGAAAGTGTTTGTCATACAATTCGGTAATTGTATTAATTAGATACGTATATTGTGCATTTGAGTCGTTACTGCTATAAACGTGTGACCAGTCAATAATGGATATGTCACGTCTAAACTTTTCTTCACCTTCTATGGAAAATACCCGCTTAGTAATGTTGATTTTATTGTGGTTCTTGTTTTTAGTACCGTATTGTATGATAAACACTGGGAGATGGTCCGAAATGTCTGTATATAATATGCCAGGATGAATATTGTCAGCTAAATCAAAGGCATTTGTATAAATATTGTCAATTAGTGTTGCTGACTCATAAGTTATTCTTGTTGGTTTTACTATGGTCGCAAAGAGAGAATAGGACAATGTTCTATTAAAAAAAGAGTTAGTTTCACTGTGATTTTCACTCTTTAGGAGATCAATGTTAAAATCTCCAGCTAGGTAACAATGTTTACTAGTTTTATCTATTTTGTCAAAACGTTCTGAGAAAAGTTTTGAGTAGTCTTCGATATTCGTTTTGGGGGGTTTATATGAAACGCCTACTAAACTACTAATATTTGTTTTTTGAATTTCTACGAAGAGAAATTGAGTCTGTTTCTCTGAAATTAGGTCGAAATTAGGCCGAAATTGAGTGCTGTTTCTCTGAAATTAGGTCGTCTTATTCCCTCATCCGGAGATCTGGTGGAGTTTGGTCTTTCATGGATAATGAGTTTATCGAAACGCAGAAATGCAACTTTGCCGTCCTTTCTGGCGTCATACATTCGCGGGAGAAGATCTCGCCTTCTATCCAAAACTCTCTCCGAGAAGTCTTCTCTTTCATAGATTTCAGTTCCTTTTAGCTTTTTCTTGTTGGCCAAGATAGCTTCGCGGGTTTTATAGTTTAGAAACTTTGCGACGACTACTCGAGGTTTGACCAAGGAATTTGCAATCGGTCGGCGAGCACGGCCAGCACGGTGGGCCCTCTCTATCGTAAAATCCTCTAACTGAAGTTTGTCAGCTAATATATTCTTGACTTTTTGTTCTGTATCATTCCATGATTCGGTAGTATCGTCGTGCACCGTTGAGATCCGTGGGGAATCACACCTCCCGCGCTCGGTGGGTTGTCGTACCGCTATTATAGTATATATTATACTATAATAGAATATTTTATGAACATGCTAATGAAGTTGATATAAATCTGGTAAAAGAAACGACTCCAATCAGCGAATTCTCTCGTGGTCTAATGGTTAGGGTTTGGGTTGATTCTTAACTGGCCCGGGTTCGAATCCCGGTTCAGGCGGTAATTTTTTTTATAGTGAGGATAACATAATTATAATCGTTCTAAAATTTCTAAGTGTCGATTCCGATGTTCGTATAAAATTTCTGAGTCTCAAATTATTCATAGCGAACGTGGGTAACAAAGGGAATTTTATGACGCAGTTGGTTAAACGGTACACGACGATACTACCCATGATTCAGATGGTTCTTCTGGAACCATCAAAGCATATATTATTTCTGCGAGATCTGTTTTCTAGATCGTCGACTTTTATGAGGATATCGTCTGTATTGCTTCGTAGTTCTGAAACCACGGAAGCCACATCCTTTGTTTCACCGGCGTTGTGATTATTTTCTTTGACGAAGTCATCAAATTGTGCCTGTGTAAACTGAAGGCTGTTCTTGACGTCTTGGAGGTCTCGAATCAGTTGATCGACTCTCTTGTTGGTGGAATCCATGAATGCAGTAATAAAAGTCTTCATGGTTGATTCTTGTGACTTTAGCAACTCTTTCACCATACTAAGTGGAATAGAATCAACTTCTGGGTTCAAAGACTGACTTTGGTTTTTGTCCGAGCTGGATTTCGAGCGTGTGGACGCCATTGCTAATTATGCTTAGCATGCATGCATGTGTCGTGATACAATATTAACTCCGGGTGAATTTATTTTTGCACCAGTGCATTTGTCAGTTTTGCACCATTTGTTTTGGTTTGGGATTTTTCAGGGTTAGGGTTTTGTTTGGGTTTGCATTTATTTAGAATAAAAACTTCTGTCAGTACTTGCCAAAATCGTATTTCTTTCTCTCATATCTAAAGTGATATTACCTGAATGATTCAACTCTCGCTGAAGTCTAACTTATAAGACTTCAGAAAACATTATATTTTTGTTAATGTTTGTTAATGTTTATTGTACTTGAATCCTGTTGAAAACTAAATGCCTGGTACAGTTCTCTCATGTTCTTGTTCATGTATACGCCACTTTAATTCATAATTGCGTATTCCCGTCTCGATAGTTTAGCCACGCACATATACACAAAATATGATCATTATCATATGAAAGAGCATGGTGATATCAGCGATCTTGAGTAATTGTAGCCTAAAAATCAGTGAAGTTACAGCCATTTTCACTTAGAGATATTTGTATGTGAAAAACAACGGAGGACTTCTAGCTTCGCTTTCATGGAAATGCCTATAACTCAAGATCAATTATCTACGTTGCTCTATAACTGCACAAATGTACTAGTTTTAATTTATTCATGTGGAGGCATTAGTTTCCCTCCACAGGTTAATCTTCCAAATTATGCCAAGTAGGAGGCTGCCATTATGAAAGTGGTGTATAACTCACAGACAATTGCGAAAATCTGTGAGATCCACTTTTATCAATGTTAGGAATAATTGTACTTGTGAACTCTGTACTGGTTTTACTCTGCTTGCACAGTGCAACGCTGACAGTTGATAACTTTTGGAGTCTGAGAAGCTGAGAATGGTTATTCACAGCCCTCTCTGCGCTATATAATTTTCTAGATCTGATCAGATTGCAGGAGACCATTTTGAAAAGTAATAATGATGCGTAATATTTATAAATGAATTATAAGTTAGGTTGGCTGGGGACCTGGGCAAGGGAAAAGGGTAAGGAAGAGTATAGTAGATCGGAAGGAAGAGTGGTCAAACAAATATTCACAGGGGAGGGGTGGGTGGAATTTGTTTTTTGCTAACTGAATCCCTTTTTTTTTATCCAAAAAAATAAAATCACTTTTTGCAATCTTGATAATTGCACCAGTGCAAATAAAATGCACCGGTCCAAATTTACTGTAAATCTGTAATACGCAACACATGCCTTTGGAAAAGTCAACAAAGAGAACAACTAATACTTAATGACTTAAAAGACCTGCACAAAATTTACCAGATCGACAAGTTTTAAGAGAATCGGTTGTATTCTCACAGAGTTAAGGGACCACAATCTACGTTTGGAGAAAAAGGTTTACCCTCCACCGGAAAATTCTGTACATTTGCAAATTCGTATGTACTTGATTTGAATTTTTCTTTGAAACGTTGTAATCCGCCTTGGTTGGTGAGCTGTAAATGTCAATACGTAATAACATTTCTATCGGATGTTTTAAGCCTTCAATTTTCAACGTTAATCTTGAATAAAAATCGACAAAATTTACAGGGTGTCTTCTTGTATTCATTAGCTGTGTATATGGGCCAATTTTCAGCGAATTTCAATCAACTCTTTCCTCACCACTTACTCTACACGGAGATAGGATCAGGTATTCCACGCCGATGTCAAAACTGAGACTATTAATTGACGTTTCGTAAAGACACAAAACTGTTAAACACTAATTTGTAATTGATCAGTAGTTTTCTAGTAATTCTTTTTGGAACAATTCAGTAGCAATGTCATTGAAGCCAGAATGCGTACTCAAATTTCCTCGTGTGTGGTAAGTTATGTCGTTATAGATGATTATACTATCTGTAATAGTCAGGTTGAGTTCTGCTTGACGCTAAAACCGCGTCAGATCATTAATGAATCAAAGGATTTTCTTCTAGTTTGACACTCGAAGAAGGTTAAGAGATTTTAAGCAATTTCTAAAAGGTAATGTGAGAATTCTCCGTCATTATATTTTCTTCTTCTTGCTGATCAAGATCTGTTTTTTGATCCAACGTCTGGCAGGATTGATTGTACACGGTTTTTGCTGTGGTTTTCTAACCTTAACTTAATATATTTTTGATAATGTTTGTTAATGTTTATTGTACTTGAATCCTGTTGAAAACTAAATGCCTGGTACAGTTCACTCATGTTCTTGTTCATGTATACGCCACTTTCATAATTGCGTATTCCCGTCTCGATAGTTTAACCACATATACACAAAATATGATCATTACCATGTGAAAGAGCATGCTGATATCAGCGATCTTGAGAAATTGTAGCCTAAAAATCAGCCGTGAAGTTACAGCCATTTTCACTTAGAGATATTTATGTGAAAAACAACGGAGGACTTCTAGCTTCGCTCTCATGAAAATGCCTATAACTCAACATCAATTATCTACGTTGCTCTATAACTGAACAAATGTACTAGTTTTATTTTATTCATGTGTAGGCATAAGTTTCCCTCCACAGGTTAATCTTCCAAATTATGCCAAGTAGGAGGCTGCCATTATGAAAGTGGTGTATAACTCACAGACAATTGCGAAAATCAGTGAGATCCACTTTTATCAATGTTAGGAATAATTGTACTGGTGAACTTTGTACTGGTTTTACTCTGCTTGTAATGGTTGAGAACGGCATTTGCACAGTGCAACACTGACAGTTGATAACTTTTGGAGTCTGAGAGGCTGAGAATGGTTATTCACAGCCCTCTCTGCGCTATATAATTTTCTAGATCTGATCAGATTGCAGGAGACCATTTTGAAAAGTAAGAATGGTGCGTAATATTTATAAATGAATTACAAGTTAGGTTGGCTGGGGACCTCAGGGCAAGGGAAAGTTGCACCAGTGCCAAAAAACTGCACCGGTCCAAATATACTGTAAATCTGTAACACGCAACACATGCCTTTGGAAAAGTCAACAAAGAGAGCAACTAATACTATGACTTAAAAGACCTGCACAAAATTTGCCAGATCGACAAGTTTTAAGAGAATCGCTTGTATTCTCACAGAGTTACGTTTGGGGGAAAAGGTTTAACCTCCACCGGAAAATTCTGTACATTAATTTGCAAATTCGTATGTACTTGATTTGAACTTTTCTTTGAAATGTTGTAATCGCAGAAATGCGTATAACGAGTAAAACTAGCCGCCTTGGATGGTGAGCTGTAAATGTCAATACGTAATAACATTTGTATCGGATGTTTTAAGCCTTCAATTTTCAACGTTATTCTTGAATAATAATCGACAAAATTTACAGGATTTCTTCTTGTATTCCGCATTAGCTCTCAGTATGGGCCAATTTTCAGCGAATTTCAATCAACTCTTTCCTCACCACTTACTCTACACGGAGATAGGATCAGGTATTCCACGCCGATGTCAAAACTGAGACTATTAATTGACGTTTCGTAAAGACACAAAACTGTTAAACACTAATTTGTAATTGATCAGTAGTTTTCTAGTAATTCTTTTTGGAACAATTCAGTAGCAAAGTCATTGAAGCCAGAATGCGTACTCAAATTTCCTCGTGTGTGGTAAGTTATGTCGTTATAGATGTTTATACTATCTGTAATAGTCAGGTTGAGTTCTGCTTGACGCTAAAACCGCGTCAGATCATTAATGAATCAAAGGATTTTCTTCTAGTTTGACACTTGAAGAAAGTTAAGAGATTTTAAGCAATTTCTAAAAGGTAATGTGAGAATTCTCCGTCATTATATTTTCTTCTTCTTGCTGATCAAGATCTGTTTTTTGATCCAACGTCTGTCAGGATTGATTGTACACGGTTTTTGCTGTGGTTTTCTAACCTTAACCAGGAGCCCATTACCAGGAGCGTTCCTCTGTTATGGGTTGGGTCCTCAGCACAGGAGTAGATGAGGCTATTTTTAGATTCGAAATTCCCGCGAAAAGAGGTTGCCGCCATGTTGGTGCCCTTAAACAATAGATTCCTCGTTAGCTTCTTTTGTTGGGGCACCAACACTTGAATCTCTGGGGATTGAGTGAAAACCAGCAATTCGAATTCCCGCGTTTAAAGTGAGAAGAATGATATCTGATTGGCTAAGAATAGCCTACCTTTGTTCTTTTTCGCGCGAAACGCAATGCTAAAAATAGCCTCATCTACCTCTGTGCTGGGGTACAGACACAGTGGGGAAGATGCCCGCTCCTGGTAATGGGCTCCTGCATTAACTATATATTTTTTTGTTAATGTTTGTTAATGTTTATTGTACTTGAATCCTGTTGAAAACTAAATGCCTGGTACAGTTCACTCATGTTCTTGTTCATGTATACGCCATTTTCATAATTGCGTATTCCCGTCTCGATAGTTTAACCACATATACACAAAATATGATCATTACCATGTAAAAGAGCATGCTGATATCAGCGATCTTGGGAAATTGTAGCCTAAAAATCAGTGAAGTTACAGCCATTTTCACTTAGAGATATTTATGTGAAAAACAACGGAGGACTTCTAGCTTCGCTCTCATGGAAATGCCTATAACTCAACATCAATTCTCTACGTTGCTCTATAACTGAAGAAAATGTACTAGTTTTATTTTATTCATGTGTAGGCATTAGTTTCCCTCCACAGGTTAATCTTCCAAATTATGCCAAGTAGGAGGCTGCCATTATGAAAGTGGTGTATAACTCACAGACAATTGCGAAAATCAGTGAGATCCACTTTTATCAATGTTAGGAATAATTGTACTTGTGAACTCTGTACTGGTTTTACTCTGCTTGTAATAGTTGAGAACGGCATTTGCACAGTGCAATACTGAGAGTTGATAACTTTTGGAGTCTGAGAGGCTGAGAATGGTTATTCACAGCCCTCTCTGCGCTATATAATTTTCTAGATCTGATCAGATTGCAGGAGACCATTTTGAAAAGTAAGAATGGTGCGTAATATTTATAAATGAATTACAAGTTAGGTTGGCTGGGGACCTGGGCAAGGGAAAGTTGCACCAGTGCCAAAAAACTACACCGGTCTAAATATACTGTAAATCTGTAACACGCAACACATGCCTTTGGAAAAGTCAACAAAGAGAGCAACTAATACTATGACTTAAAAGACCTGCACAACATTTGCCAGATCGACAAGTTTTAAGAGAATCGCTTGTATTCTCACAGAGTTACGTTTCGGGGGAAAGGTTTACCCTCCACCGGAAAATTCTGTACATTTGCAAATTCGTATGTACTTGATTTGAACTTTTCTTTGAAACGTTGTAATCGCAGAAATGCGTATAACGAGTAAAACTAGCCGCCTTGGATGGTGAGCTGTAAATGTCAATACGTATAATAACATTTCTATCGGATGTTTTAAGCCTTCAATTTTCAACGTTAATCTTGAATAAAAATCGACAAAATTTACAGGGTGTCTTCTTGTATTCATTAGCTGTGTATGGGCCAATTTTCAGCGAATTTCAATCAACTCTTTCCTCACCACTTACTCTACACGGAGCTAGGATCAGGTATTCCACGCCGATGTCAAAACTGAGACTATTAATTGACGTTTCGTAAAGACACAAAACTGTTAAACACTAATTTGTAATTGATCAGTAGTTTTCTACTAATTCTTTTTGGAACAATTCAGTAGCAAGGTCATTGAAGCTAGTACGTACTCAGGTTTCCTCGTGTGTGGTAAGTTATGTCGTCATAGATGAAAAGTTTGAATGCTAAAAGTAACTGTAGTTTGGATATTAATTCTTAAGAGTGGCTCTCGACCAATATCGAACATTCGGTTAAAAATACAGTTGAAAAGCTGACATATTTTATCTGATGTGCAGAAAAAAGGTCGCGTAAATTGTCTGGACAACAGAGAACTGGTACATACTGAATATATTCCATCTTACAACGGAACATCTTACTCATAACTGTAGATGAAGTGTTACCTGTTTTTCAACACATACTGATGCAAAGTCAAGCGGTAAATTCAGCACACTTGTATTGTTATATTTCTGAGGAATCTAACATTTCGCTAAACAAAGTTAACTGTGTTCTAAAAACAATCAGCTTTACCCTTTCATTTGAAATAATCTATCTTTTGTTTCATTTTCGCGCTAAGCAGAACATTGAAATTAAACAAGGCACACGTGTACAAACGCATTTTTAAACTGATTATTTATACTATCTGTAATAGTCAGGTTGAGTTCTGCTTGACACTAAAACTAAGATAAGAGACAAGACTGTTTTGATCTCTATTGTTTTACTAAAAATATCAGCGCGTCAGATCATTAATGAATCAAAGGTTGACACTTGAAGAAAGATAAGATATTTTAAGGAATTTCTAAAACGTAATGTGAGAATTCTCCGTGTGAGATCAATAATGAATCCAAAGGTTTTCTTCTAATTTTCATGTAATGTGTCGATATAAGCTTAACGGTTACTGTAGTTACACCTGTTATAACACCGATGTTACATGATATACCTGGAGAGGGATATGACAAGGTGATTAGATACACGTGGATATATATGTGGGCCGTTATTTCCTTTGCGATCAGAGTCTTGCTCTTACCTTGATATTGCAGCATTGGTTCTTCAACTCTGTACTAAACCAGTATTCGTTGTTAGTACAAAGCGAACTACCTACGACTCAGTTAAACATGAAGGCAGTCCTGTTACTTGTGCTCATTGGAGTCTTTTCAGAAATTACTACCATTGCCGCCCAAGGTAAAGAAATATTTTTTCATCTCTTTTGGCTTCTTATTTAAAGGGTCTATGTCACGGTAAGACTTTACTTTCGCACATAATTTTGCACAGAGCTAGGTAACCATTTCCAACTGCAAAGCACATGATTATTTTCTAGAATGCACACACTATTGCTATTTCCACCGATTTTGATATGAACTAACGAACCGCCTCCCGGTTTGCGCAGGGGGTAAGCTCCGGTCTGTCGAGCGGGAGGTCGTGGGTTCAAACCCCGGCCGGACCAACACTCAGGGTCTTAAAATAACTGAGTAGAAGGTGCTGCCTTTACATAATACAGACCTTCACGTCTTCTTGGATAAGGACGTAAAATCGTAGGACCAGTGTCCCCAGTTAGCTGCAAAGCTAAATACATTGACACTTAAATAAAGTAATTTTTACTTACTTAAACTCTCGGCCATGTGGGATGCTTAAAATGAAAGCAAATGTGCAAAAATGACTAACAAACCGGTATATAAACAGTCTCCAGGGAATATGTTGAAAATCATTTCAATCAAGCATTGAGGGAGGGAAGTTCACCTATTTGTATCCAATTAACAGCCACGAAACGAGCGATTACTCGATACACGCGCAGTACCATGACATAGCCTCTGTAACTTGTTATTGGACAACTTAACTTCATCGGCATCGCGCAGAATAATCCGGGTCTTTTATCCTCTAACTGCGGCAAATTTGAAAGGAAATCGGTCGAGCATTTCAGACTCATTAGCTAAATATACGCGCATTTACAAAATATTTCTACTGATATATGCTGGTTGAGTGTGGCAATATCGTCCACTTTTGGAGTTCTTTAAAACCCTTTACAAAAAACTTACATGTTGGATTTTAAAGATGAAATTACTATCTCTCGGTTGAACATATTTCATAAAGGATACTCTGAAGATAAGTAGTATCTTTTTGCCACCGAAAACAACCTATTTTGACAAGTTTCGTAATTCATTCCAATATTCACTGGTATATAATCAACTAAAGTCGATTGAGGCAGACCAAAAACACTAGTTTTTACAGGAACTAGTTACCTATCGTATTCCAATATTCAGTCTTAATTTTTCATTCAAAAATAATCTATCTCAAAAACTTACATGATGTAAATGTTAGGGGGAGTTATAATAAACAAATTGCCCCCTTTTCGAACATATTTCAATGCGTTTTTGTCAGGTTGTCTCTTTTCGAGGTTGAATTTCTGGGGTTCGTTTTCTGCGCATTATCCTCATTAGAATTCAAAAACACAATGGTTTCAAGCACGAGTAATCATCTGCGTGAATCGCTAATTACCACCTTGCACCGCCTCCTTAATTCTCGCCCGTATCCCCAAGAACTTGTGTGTACAATTTCGAATCTTAAAGCGCGGCAAATTTCAATAGCACGTCTCAAGCCTGCCCTCAATCGCCCGATTGCTCCAAAATCTGTTCAAGCGATCGGGACGTAGATATGGAGACCAGGGGCGATCGCAATCCGTGGAACTCAGCCGGATCGTTTACAATGGTCCGCTAGGGTTTCAATATATTTCCATGCTGTTCTGTTAGTTTGGAAGTTTTGGAAGTTCACTTTTCAAACTGGCGTTGCTTGGAATTTAAGACAGTGAGCGCTAGTCCTTCACAATTAGTCATTTCTGAGTTAAGATTACAATATAACAAGTCAACTCCTTTCGTTATTTGCTAGTTTCACTTCTAGAGCACACAACAACTTGAGAAACGTCTCATTTTAAAGCTGAGGATTTCAAATATCCGTTTTTACATTAGCTTATGATGCGCTAACGTTTTCTATGCTGTTCTGTTAGTTTGAAAGTTCACTTTGGAAACCGGCGTTGGTTTCAATTCACAACAGTGAGTTCTCATTCCAGTCCGTGGAATCACAAGTCAACTCCTAGCTTTGAATTTAAAACAGTGAACGCGAGCTCGAGTCCAGATGATAAGTCAACTCCTTTCGTTCTTTACTAGTTTCACTTCTAAAGCACATAGCAACTTGAGAAACGTCTCATTTTAAAGCTCAGGATTTCAAATACCGTTTTTACAATCGTGTTCCTATACGCTTTCTACGTCGTTCTATCAGTTTTTATTTGTTTCCAATTCAAATCTGCTTTGCTTTGAATACAAAATAGCGAGCGTTTCACGTTTTGAGTGCAGATAAAAAGTCGTCAACTCTTTGCGTTCTTTGGTAGTTTTACTTCCGAAGCAAACAGAAACATATAAAACGTCTCATTTTAAATCTGAGGATATCAACAATCCATTTTTATATGTTTCTCTATGAATAGCTCATTCGAAAGGTGAAAGCCTGGAGAATGTGTTTTCATACTAAGTTAGCCTAGCAATTAATTTTATTATATTTATTTAGCAAACTCATTGAATGCTAGAATGAAGCTAGAATGAAGCTAGAATGTTTACTCAAGTTTCCTCGTGTGTGGTAAGTTATGTCGTTATAGATGAAACGTTTGAATGCTAAAAGTAAATGTAGTTTGGATATGAATTCTTAAGAGTGGCTCTCGACCAATAGGTCGAGAGAGAGAGAGAGAGGGGTGCAGTGGTTAAAGTGCAACTAACCCCTTTTGCAATTTTTATAAACATGAATTTGAAACAATCCATCTTATGTTTTATCTTCACCCTAATCAGAACATTGAAATTTAACAAGGCATACGTGTATGTAAAAAAACCTTTTTAAACTGATTATACTATCTGTAATAGTCAGGTTGAGTTCTGCTTGACACTAAAACTAAGAAAAGAGAGTTTAAGCGATGTGCAAGACTGTTTTGATCTCTATTGTTTTACTAAAAACATCAGCGCGTCAGATCATTAATGAATCAAAGGATTTTCTTCTAGTTTGACACTTGAAGAAAGAGAAGAGATTTTAAGCAATTTCTAAAACGTAATGTGAGAATTCTCCGTGTGAGATCAATAATGAATCAAAGGTTTTCTTCTAATTTTAATAATAATAATATTTAATTACGGATTAATCAGTGGCATTTCCACGAGGTGGTTCTTCATCCACTGATGGGCCTACGATTTAACGTCCTTATCCTAGAAGACGTGAAGGTCTAATCGTTTGCAGCTATTGAACGAAATTGTTTCACAAAGGCAGCATCTTCTACTCAGTTATTTTAAGACCATGAGTTTTGGTCCGGCCGGGGTTTGAGCCTCGCGGGACCTCCCGCACAACAGACCGGCGCTTAACCACTTAGCTAAGCGGAAGGTTAGTCTAATGTTTTGACTAGATACACGTGGATATATATGTGGGCCGGTATTTGCTTTTCGATCAGAGTCTTGCTCTTGTCTTGCCATTGCAGCATTGGTTCTTCAACTCTGTACTAAACCAGTATTCGTTGTTAGTACAAAGCGAACTACCTACGACTCAGTTAAACATGAAGGCAGTCCTGTTAGTTGTGTTCATTGGAGTCTTTTCAGAAATTACTACCATTGCCGCCCAAGGTAAAGAAATAGTTTTTCATCTCCTTTGGCTTCTTATTTAAAGGTTCTGTGTCACGGTAAGACTTTACATTCGCACAGAATTTTGCACAGAGCTAGGTAACCATTTCCAACTGCAAAGCACATGATTATTTTCTAGAATGCACACACTATTGCTATTTCCACCGATTTTGATATGAACTAACGAACCGCCTCCCGGTTTGCGCAGTGGTTAAGCTCCGGTCTGTCGAGCGGGAGGTCGCGGGTTCAAACCCCGGCCGGACCAACACTCAGGGTCTTAAAATAACTGAGTAGAAGGTTAGGTGCTGCCTTTACATAATACAGACCTTCACGTCTTCTCGGATAAGGACGTAAAATCGTAGGACCAATTAGCTGCAAAGCTAAATACATTGACACTTAAATAAAGTCATTTTTACTTACTTAAACTCTCGGCCATGTGGGATGCTTAAAATGAAAGCAAATGTGCAAAAATGACTAACAAACAGTGTATATAAACAGTCTCCAGGAAATATATTGAAAATCCTTTCAATCAAGCATTGAGGGAGGGAAGTTCACCTATTTGTATCCAATTAACGAAACGAGCGATTACTCGATACATGCGCAGTACCATGACATAGCCTCTGTAACTTGTTATTGGACAACTTAACTTCATCGGCATCGCGCAGAATGATCCGGGTTTTTTATCCTCTAACTGCGGCAAATTTGAAAGGAAATCGGTCGAGCATTTCAGACTCATTAATGAGCTAAATATACGCGCATTTACAAAAGATTTCTACTGATATATGCTGGTTGAGTGCGGCACTACTGTCCACTTTTGGAGTTCTTTAAAACCCTTTACAAAAAACTTACATGTTGAATTTTAAAGATGAAATAACTATCTCTCGGTTGAACATATTTCATAAAGGATACTCTGAAGATAAGTAGTATCTTTTTGCAATTGATACGAAATTCAATTGATAGCAATGAATATAGATGTGGAATATTTATTGATTTGAAAAAAGCTTTTGACACTGTTAATCATTCAATTTTATTATCTAAAATGAATCACTATGGTATAAGAGGCATTATTAATGACTGGTTTTTGTCTTATCTTTCTAATAGAGCACAATATGTAACTGTTAATGGCCATAATTCTGTTCCTTTACCAATTAATTGTGGTTCCGTGTTAGGCCCATTATTATTTTTGTTATACATTAATGACCTACCAAATGCTTCAAGTTTGCTTAAATTTCATTTATTTGCTGATGATACTAATATCTATTATTCTTCTAAAAATCTTGAACACCTCCAACAATTAATAAATAATGAATTAAGGGCAGTTGCTGACTGGATGAAAACTAATAGATTAGCTCTTAGTCTACAAAAAACTAATTTTATATTATTCCATTCTAATCAACATAAGCCTACTCAGTCTTTTAATATCAGAATTGATAATAGCATTATTAAACAAGTTTCTTCTGTAAAATATTTAGGAATTTCATTTGATTCTAATCTTAACTGGAAATGTCACATTAATGAACTATGCCTAAAGTTATCAAAAACTATTGGCATTTTGTCTAAGGTTAGACATTTTGTCAATACTGATATCCTTGTTATGCTTTATTATGCTCTAGTTTATCCATTTCTAATTCATGGTGTTCAAGCCTGGGGTCTTACATACCATAGTTACCTAAAGCCTATTTCTATAATCCAGAAAAAAGCTGTAAGAATTATAACTTTTTCAGAACCTAGATCCCACTCTGAACCTCTCTTTAAATTACTAAACATGCTTAAGTTTAACGATGTTATTAATCTTCAAATTCTTTCATTTCTCTTTCAGTGGTCTCATAATCTAACACCTAGAAGCTCAGTTTAGTGACTATTTTAAGTACGTATCCAATGTTCACTCCTATCCTACCCGTCAATCTCTAAGTAATGATATATATTTAAAAGCTGTTAAAACTACTCACTATGGATTACGTTCTCTTCAATATACTGGTTCAAAACTTTGGAATTCTTTACCTTCTGATACAAGAAACATAACCTCTTTCGTCTCCTTTCGTAAAAATATTAAACGCTCTGTTTTAGATAATTATTCCTTTGACTAGTCTTGATTTTATAATATTTATTAGATTATAATACTATTACTGAAGAAATACAAACTTACTTTAATGTATTCTCCCTTTAAATATAAGTATTGAGGGTCATCCTCTCGATTAGTTTATGCTATTAGGATGACCCGAACTCAATAAAATAATTATATTAGTTAATATTATATGTTCAAATATTCACATCGTAAATGTCAATTCATAAGTATATTTCTAAATTGTAAACTTATTATTGAGTCAAATAAAACATGATGATGATGATGATGATTTGCCACCGAAAACAACCTTTTTGACAAGTTTCGTAATTCATTCCAATATTCACTGGTATATAATCATCTAAAGTCGATTGAGGCAGACCAACACTAGTTTTTTACAGGAACTAGTTACCTATCGTATTCCAATATTCAGTCTTAATATTTCACGCAAAAGTAATCTATCTTAAAAACTTACATGGTGTAAATGTTAGGGGGAGTTTTAATAAACAAATTGTCCCCTTTTCGAACATATTTCAATGCGTTTTTGTTGTCTCTTTTCGAGGTTCGTTTTCTGCGCATTATCCTCATTAGAATTCAAAAACACAATGGTTTCAAGCACGAGTAATCATCTGCGTGAATCGCTAATTACCACCTTGCACCGCCTCCTTACTTCCCGCCCGTATCCCCAAGAACTTGTGTGTACGATTTCGAATCTTTTAAGCACGTCTCAAGCCTGCCCTCGATCGCCCGATTGCTCCAAAATCTGTTCAAGCGATCGGGCCGTAGATATGGAGACCAGGGGCGATCCCCGGGGGCGATCGCAATCCGTGGAACTCAGCCGGATCGTTTACGATGGTCCCGCTAGGTTTTCAATATATTTCTATGCTGTTCTGTCAGTTTGGAAGTTTTGGAAGTTCACTTTTCAAACCGGCGTTGCTTGGAATTTAAGACAGTGAGCGTTAGTCCTTCACAATTAGTCATTTCTGAGTTAAGATTACAATATGACGAGTCAACTCTTTTCGTTATTTTCTAGTTTCACTTATAGAGCACACAACAACTTGAGAAACGTCTCATTTTAAAGCTGAGGATTTCAAATATCCGTTTTTACATTAGCTTATGATGCGCTAACGTTTTCTATGCTGTTCTGTTTGTTTGAAAGTTCACTTTGGAAACCGGCGTTGGTTTCAATTCACAACAGTGAGTTCTCATTCCAGTCCGTGGAATCACAAGTCAACTCCTAGCTTTGAATTTAAAACAGTGAACGCGAGCTCGAGTCCAGATGATAAGTCAACTCCTTTCGTTCTTTACTAGTTTCACTTCTAAAGCACATAGCAACTTGAGAAACGTCTCATTTTAAAGCTGGGGATTTGAAATACCGTTTTTACAATCGTGTTCCTATACGCTTTCTACGTCGTTCTATCAGTTTTTATTTGTTTCCAATTCAAACCTGCTTTGCTTTGAATCAAAATAGCGAGCGCTTCACGTTTTGAGTGCAGATAAAAAGTCGTCAACTCGTTGCGTTCTTTGGTAGTTTTACTTCCGAAGCAAACATAAACATATAACACGTCTTATTTTAAATCTGAGGATATCAAAAATCCATTTTTATATGTTTCTCTATGATAGCTCATTCGAAAGGTGAAAGCCTGGAGAATGTGTTTTCATACTAAGTTAGCCTAGGAATTAATTTTATTATATATATTTAGCAAACTCATTGAATGCTAGAATGAAGCTAGAACGAAACTCAAGTTTCTTCGTGTGTGGTAAATTATGTGGTTATAGATGAAAGTCTGAATGCTAAAAGTAAATGTAGTTTGGATATGAATTCTTAAGAGTGGCTCTCGACCAATAGGTCGAGAGAGAGAGAGAGTGTGTGCAGTGGTTAAGCGCTTCGCCTCTCACCTCTGTGGCCCAGGTTCGATTCCCGGATGCGGCGCCACATGTGACTTGAGTTTGCTGGTATCTCGCCCTTGCTACGAGGGTTTTTCCAATTTGATCTGTGGATTGGCCGGGACCTGGCTTTGATCAGCCCCCATTGTTGTTTCAGGTCTCGTTAGAAATTCAGAGTATTTTTAATATCGAACATTCGGTTAAAAATACAGTTGAAAAGCAGACATCTTTTATCTGATGTGCAGAAAAAAGGCAGCGTAAATGGGGATTTAATTATCTGGACAACAGAGAACTGCTACATACTGAATAAATTCCATCTTACAATGGAATATCTTACTCATAACTGTAGATGAAGTGTTAGTTGTTTTTCAACACGCACTGATGCAAAGTCAAGCGCTAAATTCAGCACACTTGTATTGTTATATTTATGAAGAATCTAACATTTCGCTACGTGTACAAAAGCATTTTTATACTGATTATACTACACTACAACTAAAATAAGAGACAGGACTGTTTTGATCTCTATTGTTTTACTAAAAATATTACCGCGTCAGATCATTAATGAATCAAAGGGTTTTCTTCTAATTTTAATTTTAATAATAATAATAATAATAATAATAATAATAACGGATTAATCAGTGGCATTTCCACGAGGTGGCTCTTCATCCACTGATGGGCCTACGATTCAACGTCCTTATCCGAGAAGACGTGAAGGTCTAATCATTTGCAGCTCGTAAACGAAATTGTTTCACAAAGGCAGCATCTTCTACTCAGTTATTTTAAGAGCATGAGTTTTTGTCCGGCCGGGGTTTGAACCCGCGACCTCCCGCACAACAGACCGGCGCTCCATTGAGCTAACCGGGAGGTTAGTCTAATGTTTTGACTAGATACACGTGGATATATATGTGGGCCGGTATTTGCTTTTCGATCAGAGTCTTGCTATTGCATTGCCATTGCAGCATTGGTTCTTCAACTCTGTAGTAAACTAGTATTCGTTGTTAGTACAAAGCGAACTACCTACGACTCAGTTAAACATGAAGGCAGTCCTGTTACTTGTGTTCATTGGAGTCTTTTCAGAAATTACTACCATTGCCGCCCAAGGTAAATATATAGTTTTCCATCTCATTTCGCTTCTCATTTAACCTGTTATTGGACAACTTAACTTCATTGGCATCGCGCAGAATGATCCGGGTCTTTTATCCTCTAACCTCTACCTCTATCCTCCTCTTTTATCCTCTAACCTCTACCTCTATCCTCCTCTTTTATCCTCTAACCTCTACCTCTATCCTCCTCTTTTATCCTCTAACCTCTACCTCTATCCTCCTCTTTTATCCTCTAATACACGAAAGAGATCGTCTTAAACGAATTGCATGTATTAAAAACTCAGGAAACGATTGGAATCTATATAAGAAAGCCAAAATGCTGTTAATACAGCAATAGAACGTGCGCTAAAGCTGAATATTTAATACCTCTATTAACCCTTTCACTCCCGGACGTATTTTGGCTCAATTGGTGAAATGCAGAGTGCTAACTCAACCCTCCCCCCTCAGTTCCAGTTTGGCTAGCCCGGCTCAAACTTTCCCCAGGCAGACTCAACGGACTCGGAGTATGGTTTCTTCTGTAGAGTTTGCCAATGAAATGTGCTCTAATTTTGGACAAATAAGCCACTGCAAGAGAGCTAGAGGACATCATTAAGTCAGAGGATAGCTAAAAAGTACTTGGTTTGCTATTAGTAGGCTTTGTGAGGGGTTTCAGAGGGTTTTTCTGTTGTGTTTCTGCTTTGAGACCGCCATGAAATAATTCTTCACTGAAATCCTTGAAATCCTGCAGTTGGTTGTCTTTTACCCCTGCTCAACCTATTAGGATGTGTTTTTGTCACTTTAAAGCAACGGCTTGAGTCGAAATCACCGCTCTTGGTTGTAGGGGTAAAAGACTTATTAAAAAAAACACCTAGAGGAGTCCCAGAGGGGGTTTCCTTGTGATATTTTTGTTGATTATCCAGCATGTAATTGGAGGTGGGAGCAGGAAATTGTGGTCGAGTGAAATGCAGTGTAAACATCGGCGTGGTTCGCCGTCGCTTGGTGTGTTTTGTGAAAACAAACCTACTGGTTGGAAAGATTAAACAAGGTACTGTAACGACTGAGTGGTTATTTTGTAGTAGCTCTTGATTTTAAGTGCGAATGGGAAGGTGTTTTTGAGCCGATTTTCAGCTCCTCAAAATTCGTGAAAATGGAAGAAATGAACAACGATCTCCAAAACAAATGCGTTTTTCTCCAAAGTGGGACAGTCAAGCGATCCCTGTTGTAGCTCTCGCTTTGAAGTTATTCATCCCTTGAAATAATATCGTAGCATCGTATTTCCAACCTGTCAAGGTTTGACGCAATAATGTTCTCCAGGTACATGCTTCATATTGGCCGGTTACGGCCGGTTCAGGAGCGAAAGGGTTAAAAACTATGCTGGAAATCAGATAAAGGAAACCTGGAAGACAATCAATCAAGTGCTTTCGCGTAAGTCCAAAACTACCATCATCAATCAATTAGACCTTAATGGAACAACATATACAGATACAAATAATTCATATTGCACATCACATGAATAGTCATGTTTGTACTCTGGGCACATGTACACGGCTTGCTGATAAAATACCTGACTCCACAATAAAGCCTGAAGACTATATGCATTATACCGATACAGAATTCAAATTTCCATACACTAGAGAGCAGTAAGTAAAAGAAATTATACGGAAGCTCTCTGCAGGAAAAGCTTGTGGGATTGATAATATATCGAGTAAATTACTCAAGATAGCATGTCCTGTTATAACATCGTCACTGACTAAAATATTTAATCAATCATTTTGTTCTTTGCTGGTTTCACTTCTAAAGCACATAGCAACTTGAGGAACGTCTCATTTTAAAGCTGGGGATTTCAAATACCGTTTTTACAATCGTGTCCCTGTATACGCTTTCTACGTCGTTCTATCAGTTTTTATATGTTTCCTTTTCAAATCTGCTTTGCATTGAATACAAAATAGCGAGCGCTTCACGTTTTGAGTGCAGATTAAAAGTCGTCAACTCGTTGCGTTCTTTCAGTTGGTAGTTTTACTCAGTTCCGAAGCAAACACAAACATATAAAACGTCTCATTTTAAATGTGACGATATCAAAAATCAAATTTTATTTGATACCTTATTCGAAAGGTGAAAGCCTGGAGAATGTGTTTTCATACTAAGTTAGCCTAGGAATTAATTTTATTATATTTATTTAGCAAACTCATTGAAGCTAGAATGTGTACTCAAGTTTCCTCGTGTGTGGTAAATTATGTGGTTATAGATGAAACGTTTGAATGCTAAAAGTAAATGTAGTTTGGATATGAATTCTTAAGAGTGGCTCTCGACCAATAGGGCGAGAGAGAGAGAGAGTGGTGCAGTGGTTAAGCGCTTCGCCTCTCACCTCTGTGGCCCAGGTTCGATTCCCGGATGCGGCGTCACATGTGACTTGAGTTTGCTGGTATCTCGCCCTTGCTCCGAGGGTTTTTCCAATTTGATCTGTGGATTGGCCGGGACCTGGCTTTGATCAGCCCCCATTGTTGTTTCAGGTCTCGTTAGAAATTCAGAGTATTTTTAAAATCGAACATTCGGTTAAAATAGAGTTGAAAAGCAGACATCTTTTATCTGATGTGCAGAAAAAAGGCCGTGTAAATGGGGATTTAATTGTCTGGACAACAGAGAAGTGCATGGTACATACAGAATAAATTCCATCTTACAACGGAATATCTTACTAGTAACTACTGATGCAAAGTCAAGCGCTAAATTCAGCACACTTGTATTGTTACATTTCTGAAGAATCTAACATTTCGCTAAACAAATTAAAGTTAACTGTGTTCTAAAAACATTCAGCTTTACGCTTTCATTTGAATTAATCCATCTTATGTTTTATCTTCGCCCTAATCAGAACATTGAAATTAGACAAGGCACACGTGTAGGCTTTAGCACATTCTGCCGGCAGAATTTCGAGCGTAATAGGACCTCAGGAGCAGAAAACATAATAGGGGCATAATCCGGGCAGAATAGGCCATTTTGCATATTTTGGGGCCTGGGAACGAGGAAAAGTGGGGACGAGAGGGAGCTGGGTACGAGCAAAACAATAATTGTCTCGGATTCTTGGTTTAGTCGGATAATGGATATCTCTGCTTCCATTTCCACGTTATTGTTACCCATGTTAGTTTTAAGGATTAAATAATAAATGCGCATACGTTGGTTGGGTGAAATCATGGCTCATTTTCATGTTTGACTATTTTGAACCCAGGAATGTTGAAATGTTCAGAAGCATAAATTCGAAGATAATAGTACTTTTGGAGCATAATTTCGAGCAGAATAGCCTTTTTTTCGAGGATAATGTGCTAAAGCCTACACACATTTTTAAACTGATTATACTATCTGTAATAGTCAGGTTGAGTTCTGCTTGACACTAAAACTAAGATAAGAGAGTTTAAGCGATGTGCAAGACTGTTTTGATCTCTATTGTTTTACTAAAAATATCACGTGTCAGATCATTAATGAATCAAAGGATTTTCTTCTATTTTGACACTTGAAGAAAGATAAGAGATTTTAAGCAATTTCTAAAACGTAATGTGAGAATTCTCCGTGTGAGATCAATAATGAATCCAAAGGTTTTCTTCTAATTTTAATAATAATAATATTTAATTACGGATTAATCAGTGGCATTTCCACGAGGTGGCTCTTCATCCACTGATGGGCCACCTTATTCGAAAGGTGAAAGCCTGGAGAATGTGTTTTCATACTAAGTTAGCCTAGGAATTAGTTTTATTATATTTGTTTAGCAAACACATTGAAGCTAGAATGTGTACTCAAGTTTCCTCGTGTGTGGTAAATTATGTGGTTATAGATGAAAAGTTTGAATGCTAAAAGTAAATGTAGTTTGGATATGAATTCTTAAGAGTGGCTCTCGACCAATAGGTCGAGAGAGAGAGAGTGTGTGTGCAGTTGTTAAAGTGCAACTAACCCCTTTTGCAATTTTTATACACATGAATTTGAAACAATCCATCCTATGTTTTATCTTCGCCCTAATCAGAACATTGAAATTTAACAAGGCATACTTGTAAAAAAAACTTTTTAAACTGATTATGCTATCTGTAATAGTCAGGTTGAGTTCTGCTTGACACTAAAACTACGAAAAGAGAGTTTAAGCGATGTGCAAGACTGTTTTGATCTCTATTGTTTTACTAAAAACATCAGCGCGTCAGATCATTAATGAATCAAAGGATTTTCTTCTAGTTTGACACTTGAAGAAAGATAAGAGATTTTAAGCAATTTCTAAAACGTAATGTGAGAATTCTCCGTGTGAGATCAATAATGAATCAAAGGTTTTCTTCTAATTTTAATAATAATAATATTTAATTACGGATTAATCAGTGGCATTTCCACGAGGTGGTTCTTCATCCACTGATGGGCCTACGATTTAACGTCCTTATCCTAGAAGACGTGAAGGTCTAATCGTTTGCAGCTATTGAACGAAATTGTTTCACAAAGGCAGCATCTTCTACTCAGTTATTTTAAGACCATGAGTTTTGGTCCGGCCGGGGTTTGAGACCGCGACCTCCCGCACAACAGACCGGCGCTTAACCACTGAGCTAAAGGTTAGTCTAATGTTTTGACTGGATACACGTGGATATATATGTGGGCCGGTATTTGCTTTTCGATCAGAGTCTTGCTCTTGTCTTGCCATTGCAGCATTGGTTCTTCAACTCTGTACTAAACCAGTATTCGTTGTTAGTACAAAGCGAACTACCTACGACTCAGTTAAACATGAAGGCAGTCCTGTTAGTTGTGTTCATTGGAGTCTTTTCAGAAATTACTACCATTGCCGCCCAAGGTAAAGAAATAGTTTTTCATCTCTTTTCGCTTCTTATTTAGTTCTTTATTTAACCTCTTATTGCACAACTTAACTTCATTGGCATCGCGCAGAATGATCCGGGTCTTTTATCCTCTAACCTCTACCTCTATCCTCCTCTTTTATCCTCTAACCTCTACCTCTATCCTCCTCTTTTATCCTCTAACCTCTACCTCTATCCTCCTCTTTTATCCTCTAATACACTAAAGAGATCGTCTTAAACGAATTGCATGTATTAAAAACTCAGGAAACGATTGGAATCTATATAAGAAAGCCAAAAATGCTGTTAATACAGCAATAGAACGTGCGCTAAAACTGAATATTTCAATACAGCTATTAAAAACTATGCTGGAAATATAAAGGAAACCTGGAAGAGTCTATCAATCAAGTGCTTTCGCGTAAGTCTAAAACTACCACCATCAATCAACTAGACCTTAATGGAACAACATATACAGATAAAAATTATATTGCACATCACATGAATAGTCATTTTTGTGCTCTGGGTACACGGCTTGCTGATAAAATACCAGACTCCACAATAAAGCCTGAAGACTATTTGCATTATACCGTTACAGAATTCAAATTTCCATACACTAGCGAGCAGCAAGTAAAAGAAATTATACTGAATCTCTCTGCAGGAAAAGCTTGTGGGATTGATAATATATCGAGTAAATTACTCAAAATAGCATGTCCTGTTATAACATCGTCACTGACTAAATTATTTAATCAATCATTTCGTTCTTTGCTAGTTTCCGCCACTTCTAAAGCACATAGCAACTTGAGGAACGTCTCATTTTAAAGCTGGGGATTTCAAATACCGTTTTTATAATCCTGTCCCTACGTTTTCTACGTCGTTCTATCAGTTTATACGTTTCCTTTTCAAATCTGTTTTGCTTTGAATACAAAATAGCGAGCGCTTCACGTTTTGAGTGCAGATTAAAAGTCGTCAACTCGTTGCGTTCTTTGGTAGTTTTACTTCCGAAGCAAACAGAAACATATAAAACGTCTCATTTTAAATGTGAGGATATCAAAAATCCATTTTTATATGTTTCTGTATGAATAGCTCATTCGAAAGGTGAAAGCCTGGAGAATGTGTTTTCATATTAAGTTAGCCTAGGAATTAATTTTATTATATTTATTTAGCAAACTCATTGAAGCTAGAATGTGTACTCAAGTTTCCTCGTGTGTGGTAAATTATGTGGTTATAGATGAAACGTTTGAATGCTAAAAGTAAATGTAGTTTGGATATGAATTCTTAAGAGTGGCTCTCGACCAATAGGGCGAGAGAGAGAGAGAGTGGTGCAGTGGTTAAGCGGTTCGCCTCTCACCTCTGTGGCCCAGGTTCGATTCCCGGATGCGGCGTCACATGTGACTTGAGTTTGCTGGTATCTCGCCCTTGCTCCGAGGGTTTTTCCAATTTGATCTGTGGATTGGCCGGGACCTGGCTTTGATCAGCCCTCATTGTTGTTTCAGGTCCCGTTAGAAATTCAGAGTATTTTTAATATCGAACATTCGCTTAAAATACAGTTGAAAAGCAGACATCTTTTATGTGATGTGCAGAAAAAAGGCCGCGTAAATGGGGATTTAATTGTCTGGACAACAGAGAACTGCTATATACTGAAAAATTCCATCTTACAACGGAATATCTTACTCATAACTGTAGAAGAAGTTTGAGCTGTTTTTCAACACATACTGATGCAAAGTCAAGCGCTAAATTCTGCACACTTGTAAGGTTACATTTCTGAAGAATCTAACATTTCGCTAAACAAATTAAAGTTAACTGTGTTCTAAAAACATTCAGCTTTACGCTTTCATTTGAAATAATCCATCTTATCTTTTATTTTCGCGCTAATCAGAACATTGAAATTAAACAAGGCACACGTGTAGAAAAGTCATTTTTAAACTGATTATACTATCTGTAATAGTCAGGTTGAGTTCTGCTTGACACTAAAACTAAGATAAGAGAGTTTAAGCGATGTGCAAGACTGTTTTGATCTCTATTGTTTTACTAAAAATATCACCGTGTCAGATCATTAATGAATCAAAGGATTTTCTTCTATTTTGACACTTGAAGAAAGATAAGAGATTTTAAGCAATTTCTAAAACGTAATGTGAGAATTCTCCGTGTGAGATCAATAATGAATCCAAAGGTTTTCTTCTAATTTTAATAATAATAATATTTAATTACGGATTAATCAGTGGCATTTCCACGAGGTGGCTCTTCATCCACTGATGGGCCTACGATTTAACGTCCTTATCCGAGAAGACGTGAAGGTCTAACCATTTGCAGCTCATGAACGAAATTGTTTCACAAAGGCAGCATCTTCTACTCAGTTATTTTAAGACCATGAGTTTTGGTCCGGCCGGGGTTTGAACCCGCGACCTCCCGCACAACAGACCGGCGCTTAACCACTGAGCTAACCGGGAGGTTAGTCTAATGTTTTGACTGGATACACGTGGATATATATGTGGGCCGGTATTTGCTTTTCGATCAGAGTCTTGCTCTTGCCTTGCCATTGCAGAATTGGTTCTTCAACTCTGTACTAAACCAGTATTCGTTGTTAGTACAAAGCGAACTACCTACGACTCAGTTAAACATGAAGGCAGTCCTGTTACTTGTGTTCATTGGAGTCTTTTCAGAAATTACTACCATTGCCGCCCAAGGTAAATATATAGTTTTCCATCTCATTTCGCTTCTCATTTAACCTGTTATTGGACAACTTAACTTCATTGGCATCGCGCAGAATGATCCGGGTCTTTTATCCTCTAACCTCTACCTCTATCCTCCTCTTTTATCCTCTAACCTCTACCTCTATCCTCCTCTTTTATCCTCTAACCTCTACCTCTATCCTCCTCTTTTATCCTCTAATACACGAAAGAGATCGTCTTAAACGAATTGCATGTATTAAAAACTCAGGAAACGATTGGAATCTATATAAGAAAGCCAAAAATGCTGTTAATACAGCAATAGAACGTGCGCTAAAGCTGAATATTTAATACCTCTATTAACCCTTTCACTCCCGGACGTATTTTGGCTCAATTGGTGAAATGCAGAGTGCTAACTCAACCCTCCCCCCTCAGTTCCAGTTTGGCTAGCCCGGCTCAAACTTTCCCCAGGCAGACTCAACGGACTCGGAGTATGGTTTCTTCTGTAGAGTTTGCCAATGAAATGTGCTCTAATTTTGGACAAATAAGCCAGTAATAAGCCACTGCAAGAGAGCTAGAGGACATCATTAAGTCAGAGGATAGCTAAAAAGTACTTGGTTTGCTATTAGTAGGCTTTGTGAGGGGTTTCAGAGGGTTTTTCTGTTGTGTTTCTGCTTTGAGACCGCCATGAAATAATTCTTCACTGAAATCCTTGAAATCCTGCAGTTGGTTGTCTTTTACCCCTGCTCAACCTATTAGGATGTGTTTTTGTCACTTTAAAGCAACGGCTTGAGTCGAAATCACCGCTCTTGGTTGTAGGGGTAAAAGACTTATTAAAAAAACACCTACAGGAGTCCCAGAGGGGGTTTCCTTGTGATATTTTTGTTGATTACCCAGCATGTAATTGGAGGTGGGAGCAGGAAATTGTGGTCGAGTGAAATGCAGTGTAAACATCGGCGTGGTTCGCCGTCGCTTGGTGTGTTTTGTGAAAACAAACCTGCTGGTTGGAAAGATTAAACAAGGTACTGTAACGACTGAGTGGTTATTTTGTAGTAGCTCTTGATTTTAAGTGCGAATGGGAAGGTGTTTTTGAGCCGATTTTCAGCTCCTCAAAATTCGTGAAAATGGAAGAAATGAACAACGATCTCCAAAACAAATGCGTTTTTCTCCAAAGTGGGACAGTCAAGCGATCCCTGTTGTAGCTCTCGCTTTGAAGTTATTCATCCCTTGAAATAATATCGTAGCATCGTATTTCCAACCTGTCTAGGTTTGACGCAATAATGTTCTCCAGGTACATGCTTCATATTGGCCGGTTACGGCCGGTTCAGGAGCGAAAGGGTTAAAAACTATGCTGGAAATCAGATAAAGGAAACCTGGAAGACAATCAATCAAGTGCTTTCGCGTAAGTCCAAAACTACCATCATCAATCAATTAGACCTTAATGGAACAACATATACAGATACAAATAATTCATATTGCACATCACATGAATAGTCATGTTTGTACTCTGGGCACATGTACACGGCTTGCTGATAAAATACCAGACTCCACAATAAAGCCTGAAGACTATATGCATTATACCGATACAGAATTCAAATTTTCATACACTAGAGAGCAGTAAGTAAAAGAAATTATACGGAAGCTCTCTGCAGGAAAAGCTTGTGGGATTGATAATATATCGAGTAAATTACTCAAGATAGCATGTCCTGTTATAACATCGTCACTGACTAAAATATTTAATCAATCATTTTGTTCTTTGCTGGTTTCACTTCTAAAGCACATAGCAACTTGAGGAACGTCTCATTTTAAAGCTGGGGATTTCAAATACCGTTTTTACAATCGTGTCCCTGTATACGCTTTCTACGTCGTTCTATCAGTTTTTATATGTTTCCTTTTCAAATCTGCTTTGCATTGAATACAAAATAGCGAGCGCTTCACGTTTTGAGTGCAGATTAAAAGTCGTCAACTCGTTGCGTCCTTTCAGTTGGTAGTTTTACTCAGTTCCGAAGCAAACACAAACATATAAAACGTCTCATTTTAAATGTGACGATATCAAAAATCAAATTTTATTTGATACCTTATTCGAAAGGTGAAAGCCTGGAGAATGTGTTTTCATATTAAGTTAGCCTAGGAATTAATTTTATTATATTTATTTAGCAAACTCATTGAAGCTAGAATGTGTACTCAAGTTTCCTCGTGTGTGGTAAATTATGTGGTTATAGATGAAACGTTTGAATGCTAAAAGTAAATGTAGTTTGGATATGAATTCTTAAGAGTGGCTCTCGACCAATAGGGCGAGAGAGAGAGAGAGTGGTGCAGTGGTTAAGCGCTTCGCCTCTCACCTCTGTGGCCCAGGTTCGATTCCCGGATGCGGCGTCACATGTGACTTGAGTTTGCTGGTATCTCGCCCTTGCTCCGAGGGTTTTTCCAATTTGATCTGTGGATTGGCCGGGACCTGGCTTTGATCAGCCCCCATTGTTGTTTCAGGTCTCGTTAGAAATTCAGAGTATTTTTAAAATCGAACATTCGGTTAAAATAGAGTTGAAAAGCAGACATCTTTTATCTGATGTGCAGAAAAAAGGCCGTGTAAATGGGGATTTAATTGTCTGGACAACAGAGAAGTGCATGGTACATACAGAATAAATTCCATCTTACAACGGAATATCTTACTAGTAACTACTGATGCAAAGTCAAGCGCTAAATTCAGCACACTTGTATTGTTACATTTCTGAAGAATCTAACATTTCGCTAAACAAATTAAAGTTAACTGTGTTCTAAAAACATTCAGCTTTACGCTTTCATTTGAATTAATCCATCTTATGTTTTATCTTCGCCCTAATCAGAACATTGAAATTAGACAAGGCACACGTGTAGGCTTTAGCACATTCTGCCGGCAGAATTTCGAGCGTAATAGGACCTCAGGAGCAGAAAACATAATAGGGGCATAATCCGGGCAGAATAGGCCATTTTGCATATTTTGGGGCCTGGGAACGAGGAAAAGTGGGGACGAGAGGGAGCTGGGTACGAGCAAAACAATAATTGTCTCGGATTCTTGGTTTAGTCGGATAATGGATATCTCTGCTTCCATTTCCACGTTATTGTTACCCATGTTAGTTTTAAGGATTAAATAATAAATGCGCATACGTTGGTTGGGTGAAATCATGGCTCATTTTCATGTTTGACTATTTTGAACCCAGGAATGTTGAAATGTTCAGAAGCATAAATTCGAAGATAATAGTACTTTTGGAGCATAATTTCGAGCAGAATAGCCTTTTTTTCGAGGATAATGTGCTAAAGCCTACACACATTTTTAAACTGATTATACTATCTGTAATAGTCAGGTTGAGTTCTGCTTGACACTAAAACTACGAAAAGAGAGTTTAAGCGATGTGCAAGACTGTTTTGATCTCTATTGTTTTACTAAAAACATCAGCGCGTCAAATCATTAATGAATCAAAGGATTTTCTTCTAGTTTGACACTTGAAGAAAGATAAGAGATTTTAAGCAATTTCTAAAACGTAATGTGAGAATTCTCCGTGTGAGATCAATAATGAATCAAAGGTTTTCTTCTAATTTTAATAATAATAATATTTAATTACGGATTAATCAGTGGCATTTCCACGAGGTGGTTCTTCATCCACTGATGGGCCTACGATTTAACGTCCTTATCCTAGAAGACGTGAAGGTCTAATCGTTTGCAGCTATTGAACGAAATTGTTTCACAAAGGCAGCATCTTCTACTCAGTTATTTTAAGACCATGAGTTTTGGTCCGGCCGGGGTTTGAGAGCGCGACCTCCCGCACAACAGACCGGCGCTTAACCACTTAGCTAAAGGTTAGTCTAATGTTTTGACTGGATACACGTGGATATATATGTGGGCCGGTATTTGCGTGCTTTTCGATCAGAGTCTTGCTCTTGTCTTGCCATTGCAGCATTGGTTCTTCAACTCTGTACTAAACCAGTATTCGTTGTTAGTACAAAGCGAACTACCCACGACTCAGTTAAACATGAAGGCAGTCCTGTTAGTTGTGTTCATTGTTGTCTTTTCAGAAATTACTACCATTGCCGCCCAAGGTAAAGAAATAGTTTTTCATCTCTTTTCGCTTGTTATTTAGTTCTTTATTTAACCTCTTATTGGACAACTTAACTTCATTGGCATCGCGCAGAATGATCCGGGTCTTTTATCCTCTAACCTCTACCTCTATCCTCCTCTTTTATCCTCTAACCTCTACCTCTATCCTCCTCTTTTATCCTCTAATACACGAAAGAGATCGTCTTAAACGAATTGCATGTATTAAAAACTCAGGAAACGATTGGAATCTATATAAGAAAGCCAAAAATGCTGTTAATACAGCAATAGAACGTGCGCTAAAACTGAATATTTCAATACAGCTATTAAAAACTATGCTGGAAATATAAAGGAAACCTGGAAGAGTCTATCAATCAAGTGCTTTCGCGTAAGTCTAAAACTACCACCATGGAACAACATATACAGATAAAAATTATATTGCACATCACATAAATAGTCATGTTTGTACTCTGGGCAAACGGATTGCTGATAAAATACCGGACTCCACAATAAAGCGTGAAGACTATATGCATTATACCGATACAGAATTCAAATTTCCATACACTAGAGAGCAGTAAGTAAAATAAATTATACTGAAGCTCTCTGCAGGAAAAGCTTGTGGGATTGATAATATATCGAGTAAATTACTCAAAATAGCATGTCCTGTTATAACATCGTCACTGACTAAATTATTTAATCAATCATTTCGTTCTTTGCTGGTTTCACTTCTAAAGCACATAGCAACTTGAGAAACGTCTCATTTTAAAGCTGGGGATTTCAAAAATACCGTTTTTATAATCGTGTTCCTACGCTTTCTACGTCGTTCTCTCAGTGTAAGAATGAGCATTAGTAAAAGCCAATCGGAGGAGGGTACGTATAATCGTGCTACTCCGCAGGGGGTCCAAAACAAGCTTTCGTTCGTTAATTGGCAGACGGACTTAACCAGGGTTCAGTTCGGATGCGACGCAGGCCACTTACAGCTTGCCTGTTTGTAGCCCCATTTCAGACCACGTGATAGTTCTTCAGAGGGTTCAGTGCTTTGTTTCCCAATTATGGAAATTGGTACATTTCCTCTTGGGATATAGAAAAACAATGGATATAGAAAAACAATCTACTCAATGGAAAAGTCACGTGGTTGTACATGCTCAGTCCTTGTGGATTTACCCAAAATAAATCAAAAACATCCTGTTCAGATCACCACTAAATTGTCTCAAATATTGTGTCGAGATTTTTGATATGTTGCGTATTACCGACTTTATTCCTTCACAAAGTAAAACAATTTTTTTTTTTTTTTTTTACAATTCTAATCATAAAAGGTGAACAATGTTTGCTCTCAAATGATTATTACATGCACGTCTAAGTCTGTTTCTGCATTTGTCTCCAGTAAATTGTACACTAGGTCAGAAAACAATAGCACTTTTTGGTGTAACAATAGGTACAATACTGAGATGTCATGTGATCCAAGACAGCGATGCACACAAAAATTCAAATAAGTGTTATCGTCAGGAAAATCGGTGCATAAATGACATCTACGTTGTATAGAGGTCTCCCAAAGTATAGGCGACCGGCGATTTCCTCAGTGTACTCTACTTGACCACATCAGCTACAAGTTTTCTTTTTACTTACCGCTATTAACGGTAGAAGCCTGGATTTGAAATAAATTCCCTCAACTCGATTTTTTTTTCAACTATGCGTGTGTTGGGAGAACCTGCATCTAGTGTACAATTGACTGGAGACAAACACAGCAATGTATTTAGGCATCTATAAACAAACACTTGAGAACAAATATTGTTTTCAGCTAAGGTTCCCTTAAATAATGTATTTTACGAGGACCCATGTGATTACTTGTTAATAACATAGATGGCAAACATTTTTGACAATAGTGAAATAAATTGTTATGTGCATTCTATCTCATGGGAAAACTGGGTTAGTGTTGAATGTCAAACAACATGAGCACAAGGCACAATTTTTATTGTTCAAGAAACTCACTTCTGTCACTTGTTATTACTCGGGAAAGGCCAAAGAGAAGTGTATATCGTACGACCTCCTTACAAATGTATAAGGAAGCATAATAGGCCGCCATATGTACGTGTAGAGGGTCACTAAAGTATGCGAGGGAGATCAGTGATGTACGTACAGGAGCCTCGTCCCAGCTTTCGATTGATCGTGAGTTTTCCAAACTGGCGTAGGAAAGCGGCCATGAATCTTTTCGAGTCCCACTCGTTTAATCAGCCATTTTGAAACTTTAAGCCTCACAAACAAGTAGAGTTCACACGCTAAACACTAAACCCTAACCAGTAACATAAACCTCACCAAACCGTCAATAAATAAGTTCCCAGGTAAACGACGAGGTCTCACCCACCTAGAGCTAGGGTTTGCAGGTAAACGAGTTCTCACTGGCCTAGGGCTAGGATTTATAGGCAAATGATGAGTTTAAACGAAAATATAGAGGGAAAAAAATCCAAAATTGAGAAGAAGAAAAATGTTCTGGGTTTCAAACCCGAGTCCTCAGATCGTAGACCAAGTGTGTTAACTAACCACTACGCTAAGCGACGATTCGTGACTAATTTTAATAGATAACACTACCCGCAGACTGAGAGTCTCCTGTGCGTACATCAGTGACCTCCCTCGTGTACTTCAGTGACCTCTACACGTTCATTCTTATAAGGAAGTTGTACGACAGATACTCTTGAGGCCAAAAGTTCATTAACCAATGCAAAGAACACAATTTTGTCCACATGCAATTAAGAAAAAGCCTCCAACAGCCAATCGGATGTTCAGTAATCATGGCTTTTGTATTGAGGTATCCAGTAATGGGAACGTAAAAGAACCACTGACAGATGTAAACAAATCTCTGGCGGTAACCACCCTCAGTTTCAGCAAAGAGTTGGCTTGGCATGAAATTCTGGGGATAACTAGTGAATGAAACCTCAACTTCTTAATTATTATAACCGCACTACAGCCAGTTAGTTGATAGAATGCGACCAAGTGCTGAAAATCGGTAGAATAGAAGCAGTAGGAATTAAACTAGTATACCAGGTACTGACACAATAATCAGTTCCTATCAAAAGCCAAGGTATAAATGCCAGCATTTATTTGAAATCATCCTGCTCATGCAGACACATGACATTAATATTCCAGAAAATGTTGTAAGCATTAAATTATGAGAAATACCGTAACTGGACAGGTATTTTTTAAACATGAGTAATTATCCTAAAATAGCCTAGTTTATGTTTTTTATAAGTCTATCTGTGGTCTTCTCCCATGTGTACTCACTCACTGCCAACCAGCAGTCTTGTTGTTTTCCATATTGTACATGTATGCCTGCCAGTCCTGTTCTACATTGTATCTTTGCTTTTCTGACATACACGTTTGCTGAAAAAAAAGGAAGAGTACGTACATGTACAACATTACTGTTCGCAGTGTTCTAGCCACTTAATTTACGTTATTTTGGGAATTAAAGTCATCGTTTGTTATTTCAAGTTGTCTGTGCGCCCATTAGAGGGCCCACTAACAAGGAAAGTATCGGTTGACTGATTTTAATTCCTTAAATTTTACTCAGTGGGAGTTATTTCAACTCTATCTCTGAAATCACAAGAGTAAAAACAACTCCTAACTTGGAGTTAAATGTTCAAGCATTGTAATAACGCTTTTGAGGGAGTACAATTGACTCCAATTGAGAGTATAGTAAAGTTCAACTCCCATGTGTGAGTTTAAACGAACTCGGCTGTTACTCCACTCTCAAATTACGGCAAATTTAGCCTTAGATTTTGGGGTCGTCCTAAATTATGGAATTCTATTCCTGTTGAGCTCAAAGCATACAAATCTAAAAATAGTTTCAAATTTTCTCTCAAACAGCATCTTATAATGATATATTTTTTCTCTTTTTTTCAACATAGCTGTCATTTTTGTTATAAATATTGTTATTATTACAACTTAAATGAATTTATAATGTACGCTTTGACAGTTACATTGGCGTTATGTAAAAATGACAAAAAGAGTAACGTTATTTTTACCTATATACCAGTTATAGTTTAGACGATTTTAGCTATGTACTGTCTTTACTCTGAAACAGATGATTTCTGCACTGGCAAACCTGACGGAGATTACGCCGACCCTGAAACCTGTAGTGGGTTTATCACTTGCTCCAATGGATTAACATATCACAGGCCTTGTCCCAGTGATCTTTGGTGGAATGACGACAAAGGATGGTGTGACTACCCTGAAAGCTCGACTGAATGCCCAGAAAGTAAGTACTGATTGAGCTAAGGATGTTTTTTTTAATTATTGCAAAGAAAGTCCGATATAAATATTAAGAAACACTGCGGATGTAAACCTGTTTTTGGGCTTCTTGAATACCATAAGAGCTTGTTAGTGAAGTGTTCACCGAATTTCTAGCTTGAATACCTGCCTAAATTATATAGCTCGCATCTTCAACTCTCGCAACACCGTCGTTAAGGTGGCTCGCCTGGATTTTCCAGGGACGCACCATACTCATTTTGAACGGCTGATACTCCACTGTCAGAGCACGGTCGGGCTAGCCACTTCACCCATTTACTAAAAATATAATAAACTTTTCAAAAATGTAAGTTTGTTTGACATCGGTGTTACCATAGCAACACAGCGTTGATGTCATGTATTTTACATATCATCAATTTTCTCGAAATTTAGACCTAAACTTTTAAAACGACCTAGTGTCCCTTGTAGTCTAAATGTAGGCCTTCAAGACTGCAAAGTTTAACAAAATTGTATGAGAGCATTTTCGAAAAAAAATGGGTTGAATATTTTCGTTTAAAAAATAAACAATTCGCCTTACTTCCTGTTTAATCGTCGAGAACTGTGTTTTCCGGACCGGTTGAAGCGATATTTTTCGCATATGTCCTACCTGTGGCATAGGACTACTTCCATGAAAATTCATTCCATTTGCTTTATTCGATTTCGGTTTATGGAATCATAGGTAATGTCATAAATATGCTCATTTTACTCAAAATAGTAACGTATTTGCTTAGGAAGCTGTAATTCGAAAACTAGTTGATAAATATTTTTTTAAACTTTCATCCTGAAATTCAACATGTACTACCCTGGCCCTGTAAATTTCATGAGCATTGAATCATTTTAAGGACGCGAAATAAGAACAAAAACATAGGGAACTTTTACATTCATCCACGCAAGCTTCATTGCTGTATCATTTTGTTGATAGCTTGTCTTTCCGAAATTTCTCTTTTGTCTAGAGTCTACATACTTGTGTGCTTTTGAACTAACAAGTTACCATGCAGGCTTGCTACACTTCGCTACTGCCGGAACGCCCGTGCAAATTCTGTTCTTAGTACACCTTAACTCCACTTTTGATACTAATTAACGGCATTTGCACGTGTCGTTATTAACGGTCCACTCTGCCGCCGTCCATGTGTCTTATCATCTTGCCACTGCAAGACATGTCTTCAATATTTTCTTATTATCTGCATGCGTACTTGTGTGTCTTCTATAGAGTGTCCTACATAGCGCATGCGTTGTATGTACTTTATGATATTAATGCCAAGCTTTACTATCTTTGTAAACTAGTACTTTTAATAATACTTAAATAATTTAATTTAATTTTGTTAATTGTGTTTTGATTCCCGTTTAATCGCTTTGCATTAATTAGCTTATATGTTATCTGTCATCTGCTAATAGCTGACCTAAGAAACATGCTTAGTGGCGACGTACAGTCATTCGTAGCCTTCAGACTGAATGTTGGAATTAAATAAATGAATGCTGTCCAACGAACCCGTGCGTTATTACGATGCATCCGATGCACCCAATGTACCCAATGCATCCGGTATCACAAACTGTGATAAACGCTAACATAACGAAAAGGTGATTCTTGGTATTGAGGGCATGTAGTACCAGACACATTCATCCGAATGGTTTAACAAGCCGCTATTTGATTCTCTCTATATTTTCTCTATATTCAGACTTTGAACTGAAATTCCCGAGAAGTGGTACCACTGATTACGTCATTTACAGTGGTGTACCCTCCATGCAAGCTGTGACGGTGTGTTTCTGGGTTAAGACCGATGACGAAATAAACGATGGAACACCTTTCAGTTATGCAGTTCCTGAACAACACAATGAACTCATTATCTACGACTACAAGGGCTTCAAATTTTTAATTAAAGGACACTCTGTTAAGTAAGTATCCCAGCCTCCCTATATATGGTACTAGTGTTCGACTGAGACAAAATCTCCTTCCCCGGCCTGGACGTGAAAATAGACCTTTCCATACTCACTAGTTCTTACTCTTTACCCTAATTAGGAAATATAATAATGTACACTGACAAACATGCAATAGGTTAAATTTATTCATGTCCAAAATATGGGTAATTTCAAGCTGTAATTGAAAAAAAGGAGCTGACATTCGAACGCATGTTTGATGAACATGTAAATTACATCTCGCATTTATATTTATCTGCTTATACATATATATTTTCTGTTATATTTATTTAATCATTAATGATGAAAAGCCATTTACTAGAGCGGAGAAATGCTGCGAATAAGCCGATATTATTATGCAATCCTTTTACTAATAAACGGCGTATTTTGATTGATACATTAGAACAAGCGTGACTGCTAACGACGGCAAGTGGCACCACATCTGCTTAACATGGGAGAACACCGCTGGCTCCTGGGTTCTTTACAAGGACGGTCAAGCTGCAGAGAACGGAAATCTTCAAAAGGGTAGTACGATCTCTGGTGGAGGTACCATTACTTTAGGTCAAGAACAAGACTCGGTCGGAGGAGGTTTTGAAGCCTTCCAGAGCTTCATCGGTGAGCTGACCGGAGTCTACCTGTGGAGCAAAGCACTGGACCAGGAGGAGATCTCAAAGTTGTCAGCGGCCTGCCCTACGGGAGATGGTGACTTGTTCAACTGGCGTGACGCTATAGCGGGTATTCGCGGAGATGTCGAGGTCGTGACACCATCGACTTGCATGGAATGAGAATGATGTCCGTAAGGCAGCTGTGCACGACTGGTTAACGATTAAAGAAATATAATATATAACAATAAATATTAACTACTTTATTAGGCACGGTGCCTATTCGGTGCAGGGATGCACTTCCAGGGAGCCGTGTAACTAGAATTAAAATTACAGCTATACTAATAATGTTACAATAAATATTAAAAGTGATTTAAGTAAGAAATAAAGAGTATGTATTGTTTAAAAAGAAATTCAAACATGAATTGGAATAATAAATCTATACACTATACACTATTAACTATAATTGTTTAATACGTTTTTTTATGTGTTTCTTAAAAGTATTAAGATTGACTTCATTTTTTTGCTACAATAGAAAGGTTATTCCAGAGAACTGTTCCTCTATAGTGGAAGCTTTGTGTAGCAGCTTATGTTAGTGCCCTTGGTATAAAAACATTCAAGGCCGGACGATTTTCTGAGATTGTGAGAGTGAACACTGGATGTTTTAGTAAATATTGGTTTTAGGTATAATGGGAGAGAATCTGGTACACTTTATACATGGTGATAGCCAGCTTCTGTGTTCTCCTACTCTCAAGATTGGGCCAGTTTAAATGTGTTAGGTTGTGACTTTATAAAATCTGTCAAAGTGTCATGAATATACCTAAAAGCACGGCGATATAGACCACCCCCTCTTGATTTGCGGAGGCCATATTGAGACCCATGCCTTAATACCCCTGAGAAGTAATTCCGCGGACCTTGTTTCATAATTAATACAATTAATAACCCGTGCAGCCTGGTTTTGAGCTTGAGTGATAGACCTTTGCCGAGGTTGCTGCATACAGTACTACAATAATCGAAATAAGGTAGTACTAATGCTCGATACCGGCATAGACAGTAATACTTCAAAAGGTGCTAAATTGTTACGCGGTTTAAAACACCAGTACCAGCTGATATCAATATAGTGTCAATGTGGAGTTCCCAAGATAGAGTCTGATAAAGTTTGAGGCCTAATTATACCTACTGGAATCCTCACTTAGCAGATTGTGGTTGGTAACTTTGATTATGAATTGATGTTGGAGGTGTGTTAGCTTGTATTGACTACCTATGATCAGCCGGTATTTAGTTTTTATAATATTCAAACTAAGTTTTTGGCAATAAGCCATCACTGAACTACATTAAGGTCGTGGTTTATTTGCTTTTCGAGGTCGGAAGGGTCCTCCGATGCCATAGAAAGGCTAGTATCATCGGCATACAGTCTTGGTTTTGAATAGAGGTTGCATGCGGAGAAATCATTAAGTTAATTGCCTACGCTCTGAGAGATACGAGGAAAACTATTGAAGCGACTTATGGCAGATACCAAAGTATTCCAGTTTTTAAATAGGATTTGATGGTCGATCGTGTCAAAGCCTATGTAACACCGTTTAGAAGACCTTTGTCAATGTTCAAGTACCACTCGTTTGTAATATCAAGGAGGGATCTACTTAAGAGTCGAATGTTGAGCCCTAAAATTATCAGTCAGGTAAGCATATAACTGGTTGAAAACGATTCTTTCTGAAAGTTTGCAACAGAAGGAACTGACATAGGTCTATAGTTGTTCGGATCTGTTCTCAAATCAGACTTGTGGATATGAACTTTGCCGCATTCCCAGTCACTTGGGAAGATACCGGTTTTAATAGACTGTTTAAAAATGTGTAGCGAAGTTACAACAATAGCGCCCGTTTCCTTGGAATCCAGTCCAGCCCAGGGAATGTGTTTGTTGGTAGAGTTTTAACACCTCGTTAGTTTAGGTCTCTCTAAAGCCTGGTTTCCATATAGTCGTCCGAGTTGTCTCAAAATATGTTCAGACGACCGGGACGACCACATGGAAACACTACGAGGCGATCGCAAACGAGTCGGACGACCCGGGTCATCCCGATAGAATTTAGTTCTATCCCAACGACTGGGACGACCGACAACGAACTGAAGCGATCATATGGAAACTACCCTCAGACGACCGGAATACACTTGGATATCCCATGCAGAATTCATAGCAAATTGTAGGTTTTTTAAAACGGCGGCGTCTGAGCAGTTCGTTTGAGACGACTAGGACGGACCATATGGAAACTGCTGGATCGTACCGGTCGCCTGAACATATTTTGGGACGACTCGGACGACCGTATGGAAACCTGGCTGAAAGGAGAAACGGCTCTGAATTGGGGTTAAGTAATCAGGAAAGTTAGAAGTGCCTGCTGGAATTGGAGCAGCTAAATGAACTCCAACTTGAGAGAAATGGGAATTCATTGCATTGTCTATTTGGTTTGGGGTAAAATGGTACAATAGGCCCTTTCCAGCTAGCACATCACGTGGTTGTACTAGAGAGCAAAAAATATCTGACTTCATTTATTTTAAGGCCTTGTACGAGATCGGTATTGCTATTAGCAAAACCTGTTTGTAAATGCTATTTCATTTTCACCTCAATCGATTATCGATCTTTCTAAACCTGCGTTTTTAAAGATAGCTTGCTCTCCAGCATCCATGGCAACGCCTTTCCCATGGGAATCACGAGCTCAATTCATTCGTTGATGAAGTACTATATCAGCACGTGACTGTTAGCTGCAAAGGGCTATTGATTTCATGAGTAGACTTGGTGTCCCTACTTAGGATTTCATTAACACCTACCCAGGCATGTTTCCTCAAATTTCCAGAGCTATTAAAAAAAAGAGTTGTAATAGGCAATTTTTGCATCTTTGATAGATAAATTTGTTCCTGGCACAGGCTTGGACAATATTTAATCTCGACGCTATATTTTTAAGTCTCTCCCTGGCAAACATATAGATCTCTTTAAATTTGGTTGCAGCCATGGGGCAGGAGTTGATCTGGATTTCCTTTGTCTCAGGGGGCATGCTCACTGCAGGCAGAAAAGTAGGTATTTTTCCAGATCTCCCAGGCATAGTTAGGATCTCTATAATATGCCAGGGGGCAAACAAATTAAAAGGATCATTTTAAATCTAGTACCATCACAATTTTTATATTGTCTAGTGGCAATTATCGTTGGGCCAGATTTAGTCGGTAGGTAATTTTCTAATAACACACATAAGATGGAAAACACCTGATAGGCAATATATGATCAAATTATTAGTTAGAAATAAATCAATCGTGCAGCAGAGGATCTGATTATGCGAGTGGGCTGTTGGATCAGTTGGTAATGCTGATATACATTCATAAATCTAGTAATTTACGGGTGTAATTTGTGGGTGAGATGGCACCCACATCACAATTGAGGTCGTCTAGGATATTAACCTCAATATTCAGAGATTCGAGTTTCTCCAACAGATTCTCGAAAATAGTCATAATTTCGGCAAGTGCTCCTGGGGTATATACCAGGTAGCTGCTAAGAATGATTTGGTTTTGGGCTTGATAACTTTTATACAAAGCCATATATTTCGGCCTTTCGTATGGCCTTAGTTTTTATACGGAAACTAATCGGCAAACGGGAGGAAATGGAGTTGATTGGCTTCGCCCCCCATTTTTATACCAAACTCGACTAGTCTTTCACTTGATAACAATTTTAGAAAGACCGTCAAGGTTCCCTATGTTCACTAAATATGTAGTTTGTTTTAAAAAGGGCACATTTTGACCCTTGTATTATCTTACAGACGTTTGATTTTTTCGAAGTGGAATAGCAAACGCTAAACACATTGAGGTTTGAATGAAAACGCTCCATTTTTTTTTTTTTAAATTCGCTTTTGATTTCCTATAATTTGAGATTTTAAATCCTCCTGTTTTCGTTCGTAATTAATGCCGCCATTTAAAGTTGGCGCTTTCATGAAGAAGCGGAAGAAGCCGGAGCTGATCATCAGGGCACAGCGATCAAAGAAGAAAATAAAGCTCAAGTAACAGGTGAGAGAGAATCTTAAAGGAGTTTATATGACTTTATAATATAGATACGATAGTACGCGCGCTCTCATTGGCTAAGAAGCCATGTTTTATCAGAGTATATAACATGGTTAGCCGTGTTATATAGTTTTCAACTGGCGGTTTCCTTTCATCGCGCGCGTAAATCTATATTATAAAACAGATAAAGAAGCCTTAAATCCATGTTTTATACTATCATAAAACACTCTGGTCATTTGAGAACACTCTAGAAATGTTGAAAGCACGCGCCTTCGGCTTGTGCTTTAACATTTCTCTCATGTTCTCAAATGCCCATCGTGTTTTATGATAGTATAAAACATGGCTAAGGCTTCTTTATTTGTTAAATAAAGGAGCAATTATATGAGAGGATATACATATAATTATCATTTTAATAAAACTAGCCAGCGGAAAAACAAAAATCCTCTTATGTCATTCAAAACTGTTCTCACTGAAATAACAAAAATTGAGTTGTAATACATATTGTATATACTCTATTCGTAGTTTGTATTTTAAATTTTTGGGACTGATTAACAGACTAAAGTTTCATGTTAAACTTGTTATTGCCATACATTTTTCTCTGGGTGGGCAGCTTCATAATGTCATCATGATGCTTTTGGCGTTTATTTTGCCTTCACCTTTACTGGGCTAAACTATTTTATCAGATTGTGAAGATTTTATGTGTGACATACAGGATATTATATGGCCGCGCGGAGATACGGATTTTATCTTCGAGTGTTCATGAAATATCGCGCGCAGCGATATAGTAAGATATTTCATCAACACGAGAAGATAAAATTCGTATTTTCAAGTGGACATGTAATGTTCTGTTTAATATATAATTATTGATGAAATACCAGTTTCAATCTCTTACTGAAAAGGCAAGAAATCTTTGAAAGCCAGTCATATTTTCAAAACTGATATCTTCACGTGTGAAGATATAACTTATAACTTATACGTGTGAAGATATCACTTTAAAAAAAAAAAAACACTGGTATTTCATCGATAATATTAAAAAAATAATATTTTACTCCAAAGCTCTTGTGTGAATATTACTTATTTGTTGTCCAGTAAACTAGCTCAGTCAATGCAGCACTAATATTGTGTAATGTATGGTATAGCGCAAGGGGAAAAACAAATGGAATATTTGCTTGCGAATATGATTTTTGTTTTCCGCTGGCTAGTTTTATTAAAATGACAATCATATGTAAATTCCTGTTGCCTAGCATCCATTGGTACGCATATGCTATGGGATAGGAGAGTGTCAATACAATGCACCCCCTCAAGTACAGGAGGTGCTACATGTATGTAACTTCTCACCAGTGGTTAGCCATTCACTTCAGATGTTCATCGAGTGAAGATGTTTGTCTTAATCTCCCACCTCCTCCACTTTCCTCTCCCCGTTTATTTTGCCCTTCACCTTTACTGGATTAAATTTTATCAGATTCTGAAAATTTTATGTCGTACAATTTTATTATTCAATAAAAGCGGCTTTGGGTTTATGCCCTCAGCCATTTTACTCCAAATTTCTTGTGTGCATATTATATTACTTATTTCTTGCCCAGTAAACTTCCACAGTCAGTGCAATACTAAGATTGTGTAATGTATGGTATAGCGCAAGGGAAAAAACATAAATGGAAATATTGGTAGACAACAGCAGTATATGCTTCTATATACTGCTTGACTTATTTTTGTAAACAGTCACATGTTTATATGCTGTTTGTAATAGCGGGGTTGTTGCCAGAGGGTCAAATTGGGAGACAGCCCCTCCCCCATGTAACTGCCCCCTCTCCATCAGGCTGCCTCTCCATCAGGCTGCCTCTCCCTCTCCCTCTCTTATATCAAGTCCCGATTCAATTTAGCCACTGGTAGTCACCCACTGGGTTACATTAAAGACATTCTCACTCTCAGAGTGTCAAGCATTGGTCCCATTGTTTTCTGACTGCCTGACATTAGCCCCGAATATTTTTGACATTGTTCTTCCATTTCTGAACTTGCCTGACATTACCTCCAAATGCATGCGACAATCCTGAATAGAGGTTTTTGCCACCATCACGTGACTTCCTAGCAACTGTTGCTACGCCGCCATGTTGGATGGCAGGAAGAACCAAAATGGCGTACTGTTTGACTGAGCGCAGGAGTTAGAGTGATGAAATATTGACTATCTTTATTCGCCCTGGCCTAAATTTGACTGAGCGCAGGAGTTAGAGTGATGACATATTGACTATCTTTATTCGCCCTGACCTAAATTTGGGCAAAGTTCAATAATATATTGAAAACACTTTGACCACTATGGTTTCTGATCTAAGTTTCCCTGTAATGTAAGTGTACACTAACTTACCACTGGTCTGTAATCTTCCGCCGAACTATTTCATATAGCTCAGAATGTTCTGAGTTGATGTTCAGTAATGACTATCTGGTGCTTTTAGTGAACGCAAACAATGCATATGAACGTGAAGCATTATTAATCCTCTCGGAAACACGCAAGTCATCGTAAACGATCATAGTCACTAAAAATATAAATTATCTTCAGTGTCTCTTTCATTTAGACCATTATAAGTGTTCTAGGCCGAGACAACAGTAAGCAAGTGTATAACTCGTTGCCTTCAAAATAATGAACAACCGTCTGCTGTGAAGCTTATTTCATCGTCATTTTTTTTAAATTCGTTGACAGCCTCTAAAACCTAGACAAAAATGAAGGGCTTTTATTCTTGGTTAAACGTGTGCTATGTTATTCTCACCGATGCTTGACAAATTAACATATTGCTTGGTAACAACAAACCGAGAATCCAGTAGCAGAATCAAAGGTGAAAAGTGTCCTCGTCAGTTTTAGTTTATCGGCAAATGCAAGTAAGAAGTTTCTGAAAGCTTTTCTTTGTCAAATCTCAAAAGCTTGGCATACGACAGGTCAGATGTTTCCCGAGATTAATCCGCATAATGAACATGTATAAGTCATGTCTTATTTCAGACAGTTCGTGAGCCGGCAAATGTTTCACTCTAATTCTGAACACTCGCTTCAATTCATTTCTAGACGAAAATAACATAATAAATAAAAGTCAAATAGGTTTCAGGAAAGGTCTTAGAACATCCGATCACACATTAGTATTAAAAACAATAATAGACTTTTATAAATCAAAAAAACAAATCTCTTTTTGCCTGTTTTATCGATTTCAGGAAGGCATATGATAGTGTATGGAGAGAGAGTTTATTTTTCAAACTCATCAAGTATGGATGCAGTAGAAATTTCTTACGAATCTTACTCAGTATCTATTTCTCTGCTAAATCCGCAGTGAAAATAAGTAAAGGTATCACACCCTTTTTTCAGTCGGAAGTTGGCGTTAAACAAGGATGTAACCTTAGTCCTACACTTTATAATAGTTTCATCAATGACATCCCGTCTGAATGGCACTAAGTTAAGCTGTTTGTTATATGCTGATGACTTAGTTATGTTGTCTGAATCTAAATCTGGATTACAATCGTGTCTCCGGGAGCTACATTCATATACTAAAAATGGAAATTATGTGTGAATCTAAAAAAATCTAAAATCTTAATTTTTGCGTCATCCTCTCAGAGACTAAAACTAAATAAACTCTTATGGTACTTCGGTAATGATATTTTGGAAAGTGTAGAAGAATATACGTACCTAGGTATCATCTTTCACTTTGCAGGTAATATTGAAATTGCCCAAAAATTACTGTACAGCAAGGCGTTACGGGCGTATCATAACCTTTTTAGATGTTTTTCGAATGTTGAGAATGTCCCCGTGAAGGTGCTCTTAAAACTCTTCAACTCCGTGGTAACGCCTGTGTTATTATATGGTTGTGAAATTTGTTTTATTTTGTGTTTGGGGAAAATATCTAGTTTCGACCATTTTAAACGTAAACTATTTACATCCGTAAGTTGTATAGAGAAACTTCATTTGAAATTTCGTAAGCGTATTCTGGGTGTTCACAGTAAAGCATCAAACCTGGCAGTATACGCAGAATTAGGAAGAACACCTTTAATAATAATACAGATCGCAATATTGATCTTGAAATATTGGTTACGTTTAAAAGACGCTAATTTTAATGATACTCTCGTTGGCAAAGCTTCGAAGTCTTGTCTGACTTCAAATTCCAGTTGTGTCATTTTCATAAACTCAATACTACAATTATGTGGCTATGGTCATATTTCGGATCTCCACATATCTCCCTCTCATATAGGTGCTTTTATTAGAACGATTAAGTCTAAGCTTTCCAATTTCTATGTCAGTTTCTGGCAAAGTCAAATTCACAATAAGAGAAAACTACGTACTTTTAATTTATTTAAGTCAAATATGAATTTTGAAAGTATACTTATATTACGTTACGAATAGTACACATCGTCAGGCAACTGTGTCTAAAATTAGGATTTCAGCTCATAAGATGCCTATATAGAAACCGGGCGATACACTAACACTCCTATTGAAGAACGTATTTGTTCGTTTTGTAACTCGAATGAAGTAGGTGATGAATTTCATTATACAATGTCTTGTAAAGACGTTAATTTCATGAAAATTAGACAGGATTTTATTAGTAACCTATGTAACGTTAATGATAGTTTTCGGTTATTTGATGAGGTCCTTGTTTCTGTATCTATTAGCAATGAATGATGAATGTATTTTAAATATTTCCGCTAAGTATTTGTACAATATACTTAATTTAGTAGAAAAAATATATAGTTACCTAATTATTTTAACCTAAGTAAGAATTGTTATGTCCTGAAACTCCAATGTACTATATATCTCAGTATAAGGATTAATAAATTATTATTGTAAATTCACTATCGATTACCTGATCAATGTAAATGTGGCTGATGTAGTTTTTTCCTCCACTGCAAAAGTCACTGGGCAGCATTATCCAACAAATAAACCAAATGCCCTCACCTGCACAGACTGAGCCATGCACGTAGATCGGCCACCACTGCCATGCCAAAACACCACGGTAGCTGGGACGACCTAAATTCCTGGAGTTCTAGTTCAAGCTGAGTTAAAACTTTTATCTCAGTTGTGATATATTTTATAAACCTTGTAGTTTATAAGAGCATTTGACAAACCTGTAGCTTCTCTGCAATATAATCTAGCTATGGATGTCCATTCCTGCATGGTCAAAATTATTTCTCATTACTATTTTCTTGTAAAAGCAAATTGTTTCAACACCGAGCTGTATACATAAAAACACAATATTTCATGTTTGCTGCCCCAATTCAGATCACCTGAATTTATCCTTGAGTAATGTTTCTTTGTTTGTCTTTATCACAAGAGTAAATGCATACATTTGTAGACCTTGAAAATAAGGCACTGAATCCACTGGAGAGATGTATTATGACATGAAGTGAGACAACATTGATGGAGACTAAATGGGTCAACTATATTTGTAGTGTATTATAATATTAAATGTATATAATGAAATTATTTTGTACATTCATGTTCCCAAAATATTTTCTTTCTGTACATTTTTTTAGTTTTGGCAATTGATTAATTATTTTTGAGAAGATCGGCAGTGGAAATCAATATATTTTAACAAAGCTATCCAATTATTATCCTTTGCTCCAATTAATGGATTTAGCTTCAGTACACTTTTACATGATCTGAATTGGGAGAACAATCAATTGCATTCGGCATGAACCAAGCTTAAAGTGCCTACAACCCTTTTGCATTTTTTATTGCTTACAAACCTTCGAAGAGTTTTGAGTACTTCTGTGAAGAAAGTTTTGGTTTTGAGTGAATACTCTATGTTCTACGCTTGTTTGAAATCGTGTAAATGTGACCTTCCCTGATCCATGACCGCGTAAGCAAAAACCTGGGTCGATACCTGTATGTACGTCATCTTGACGTCATATAATTAATTCGGCTTTGCAATCATTTTAAGAAATACTTAACATGTTGACTAAAATGACTTTTCTCTTTACTAACAACTCACAAACTGTGTATATTTTCTATGCATCGATGTTGTTGTGATAGAAAGGCGCTATGGAGAATAATGCATTAATGAGGTGACGTATATACAGGTTTCGACCCAGGCTTTTGCTTACGCGGTCATGGGTCAGGAAAGGTCACAAAAGGTCACATTTACACGATTTCAAACAAGCGTAGAACATAAAGTATTCACTTTAAACCAAAAATTTCTTCACAGAAGTACTCAAAACTGTTCTGAGGTTCATAAGCTATCAAAATTGCAAAAGGGTTATAGGCACTTTAATGATGGACCAATGTAGCGTAGTAATCCTCATTTGAGCTGCCTGTCCGCAGGCTATACATCCTATGTGGGACGATGTCGGGTCAATGTATTTTCCTGTATGAAATTTGTTTTCAAACATTTCATCCAACAAAACAATGCTGGTGCAATATCGTCTGCTAACGACCAAGAATCATGTTGTTACAACAATGTTCAAATGTTTTGAGCAACATACGCAGACTGTATGTACTCTTGTTCTTCTAACAGATGTGATTGCTGCGTCTGCGTATGTTGCTCGTGCTTATGTCTATATCGCTATTATATTATAGTGTGAACCAGGCTTATAAGGGCTCACTGATATATTTCGTTGCTATGCAACACCGTTCACTTGGTATGCTCGCGAGAGCAGATGCAATTTTAACTTACGGTTTCAGTATGCGTGCATGGCGGTCACTCGATAGTTTTAATACTTTCAAATGCTTGTATATAAGTTTTGTACGTGTACACACTAAAGTATGTTGAAACCTGAAAGGTTTTCGTGAATGAACGAAAAGTGTTCAAAAGTAGAAAGCAAGTCGTGTCGGGCGCTAATGGCAATGTCGCTGGAAAACTAAAACCTTGGTACTATCGTGTGAAAGTAATACTCAATCAGACAATTTTGAAGAAGTCGTTCAGGATATAGGGATTCGAAAGGCAATTGTAATTGAATCTAGAGAAAGGGAAATTATTTTTAAATAATTCATACCGAGCAAATAGCTCACAAAAAAACCGCAAGCGTAAAGTTGTGATTGAAACCCAGTATATGTCGGAAACCAAGTTGTTTTGAATGCCACGAGATTGAACTTCAAGTTAAACTCGTCGAGTCTCAGTCTAATTTTAGCTGCACTTCTATTCTCTCTTAAATTTACCGTGACATGGGTTCCTGGCGCGTGCCACAAAAACAGGCACTATTGCGCATGCGTTGATTTCTTCACTTACGGCCATTTTTTCATGTTAAAATGTTATTGACCGCGTTTTCCACAAACCCGAGCATGGTTTTGGAAACTGACAATAAATTCCAAAGCTGTTGCTTTTCATTTGCAAAATAATCTTAAATTTGGAATAAAAAGTGTTGTCGTAAAGGTAAACGCATGCACTGGTTTCTGCATCTTTGGTCATAGCTTCAGTATAAATTCCTAAATTAAGAGTAGCATCAAAATATCCGGAAAGTAAGGAATTTTGTAATTTCGGTGACGTAACATACGACGTCACTTGATGACATCTCAAATTGGAAAACTTAACCCAAGGAGTCACCGTGATAAAAATATTTGACAATGCTATAAGATTCACAGTTTTATGAGGCTGTAAAGTTTCCCTAGCAACGGCCTAAAAATTGTAGATTTAAATAATAATGTCAAAGAGCTACTAATGTCAACGTACACACCGCCGTTCTGCGCATCTCGCGTCAGCAGTATCATCCCACGGACAGGTCAGGTTGTAATCCCGCGAGTCAGGATTGTAATCATTCGGATTTTTTTCGTAAACAAATAAATTGTCATTGTACTTGGGTGAATGCTTAAATAATGTAGTTACACTGATAAAAAGATGGGACAGTTCGAAATAGAAGATCGGAAGCGACGTTTTATGAAGAGAGGACGATTCGTAAAATCTATAACAACCAAACAACCACGAATTGATGGAAAAGCTGGGGGTTTCTTGGTGTTACAGATAACCACAGAACGTAAAACAAAGAGAACTTTTGTTTTCTAAAGCAAAACAATATCCTGAAATACAAAGAACTCTAACCCCAGAAAACAATGAATCTGTTGCACCAAGAAGCACCCGAAAAGCCGAAGGTCAACCAATCGTCGAGTCTACAAATGATGAAATGGCGGCTCGTCAAGGTAACGATTCTGATTATCTATCGTGGAGAGATGGAAGAAGGATCCGTAGAGTTAGGGGTTATAGCGGACCATCTGGAGAGCGGCTGTTTAGACTGCCATGCATGAAGCGCTAAATATGTCTCAGTGACACGGTAGAAGAAAGTAGCAGGGCTTTGGCAGTATTTTGTATGTATAAATAAATGTGCTAGCCTTGCAGCCAGGTAAACTCCTTGAAAACAGGCAAAACATACAGACATAGTCTGTCATCCGACAAAGAAGGAAGTTGGATGGCCTATCTGGGATGATAACACAAATGAACTGAATGAAGCTACAGGTTTGTCGTAAATTCCTATGTCGCTCAAACATTTCGTCTAATATAGGTTGACACTCGAAATATCAGCTGCAACTTGCTTACCACGGTGATTAACATACCTTAGCCAACTTTTAGTTAATTATGCCACTGTTTATTTAAATTAAAGCAAAATTAAACTTTACAACATTGCGTGTGCGTCGGTGCTTGCACTCCGTTCTGCAGATATTATTTTTGTCTCAAAACGTATGAGAAATTCATAAAGGAATCAAAACGAGGCCAGTGGTCCCAGCTTGTGACAAAGAAGAGAAAAATCTAAAGTCGATGGCAGAAAACAACGTTAATGTTCTTATTACACAAAAGAACACAACAGAACGGTGCCATTTTTGCAATCTTAGCGACATGCAACTGGCCTCGTTCTGATACCATTGTTACCAGAATTCTTGCGGCGCAGGCACGAGATACTTATAAGGACAATATACTATATTTACTCTATGCAATAAACCAGTTCGCGGTTTATTTCCGATATTTTGAAATGGGTACAATAAGTGTTCGGATTTATAAGAAAACATAGAAAGTTTGAAGAGTTTCGGACTCTTGCATCTAGTGAATATTAACCCAAGCAACCCGAAATTTCCTGTGTCAAGATTTTATATATTTTATGAAGTTTAAAGGTAATTTCTTCCCTACTTTTAATGAGAACGTTTCAAAATCTAAGTTGTCGAAATTACTGGTCGCCCCTTTTAACCTCTAAGCTTTTCTCACTTCTAATGAAAACCTATTTAGGAAACCACCCTGAAACCAGGTTCCAACAAATACATTTTTCTTCTTGATCGGTTTCTCCAAGAGGTAACGTGCATGGGCATACTTCATAGCAACACGTGGTCTGATCGATTGCCGTGCTGTGAGCCATGAATATGTATGTAATTCTTTAGATTCATTTAAAAGGTGACACACAAGCTGCAAAGAAAGTGATAAAGGAGTTAAACTGAATTGTGTTTGGTTGGGCAATCTGATATATTAAAAAGCTTATTTACTCGTGCTTAAGACAAAGACGGCGACCTTGGAACCAGTTTAGCCCGGTTTCCATATGATCGCAACGATCGCAGGATTCTTTTGTTCGGTGTGAATGGAAGCATATGGAAACCGGGATTTTCAGTAAACAGTCTAAAGGTGCGTTCACACTTGGGCCGAAACATGTTTCAAATAATCATGTTCCAAAGAAACATGTTTCCTGTCAACCGCATTGTTCGCACAGCGATCTGTTTCAAACACGTTTCCGTAATTTATGCAGGTTGCAGTTTCTACAGCAAACTTTGTTATTAGCGGTTTAAATGGAACTCGAACTTGTAGTTGCTTTTATCCTCTGGTTCAATCTTGCTATTCAGGCTCTTCGTAGGTGAAGAACCTTGCACGTTTAAGCCAGGGACAGCGTTTGCGATATCTTCGGCTGAAGATATTTCGTTATCAACAAGCACTAGCGTCTAGCGCTTGTTGGATTGTTCAGCCTAATATATTTGTACAAGGTATTGAGACTCGTCATATCCCCAGTTGATATTAATCTTTCTATCAGTAATGCCCCATCCATGATAACCTGTTCAGTCTGGCTTAGCCAATCGCAACTACCTCGCGAGGTAGTTTCAATCATGATCAGAGTAACCACGTTTCAAACATGATCCGCGCAATGAATCATTGAGTTTGAATTAACGCTTTCTATAGTGAAACATGTTTCGTTCGTAATCAGACTAAACACGTTTCGGTCTATTGCGAACGCAACATAATAGTCATCGTTGCATTAAAACACCTGGAAATGGATTCCGTTGCAATTGATGCAGGCTCTTCGGTTTTCTTTTACCAGGATTCCAGGCCGGGAAAATCTTCAACTTCCTCGACGACCTCGTACCGTCTGAAAATCAGGCTACCGCCACCGCCGTCCAATCAAATTTTACGTGCATGAATCACATGTCGCCTCTTCCAATATCGCGGAGTTTTATATTTTCGCCGTAGATTTCTTATTCTCGCCATAGAGTTCTAATTCTCGCCGAGATTTCTCATTCTCATGGGAAATACCGGGGTTAATGGCCACAATATATATATATATGGGCCATATTTTTCACCCAAATATATTTCCAAAATCTGGGTAATATGTGGGTAATATGTGGCCCATATATGGCCCATATATGCCCCATATATGGCCCATACTATGGCCCATATATGGCCCATATATGGCCCATATATGGCCCATATATGGCCCATATATGGGAAATACGTGGGTAATATGTGGGCCACATATGGCCCATATAAGAGTGTGTAGCATTCCACATGTGGATGTAAATATGGAAAATACGTGGGTAATATGTGGGCCACATATGGCCCATATAATACTGAGTAATATGGTCCACATATGGACCATATAACCATATTATATGGCCAAAATATGGAAATCGACCAAAACCGCATTTTGCCCATATTTTGGCCTATTATTCCCATATTATTTCAGAAATGGTGGTTATTATGTGGCCACATAATATCCATATAATACCCACATTTTACCCATATTAAGTTCCATGTTAATCCCATATTTGGCCCATATTTGGCCCATATTAAAATTTCGGTGTGGGATGACACATTCCCTAAATATTCACAAGGAATAGCAACATTACATGTATGTGGAATTACTACTCAAATTTTAACCATTGCACTTCAATCAACAACACACATACCAAGTTTTTATAATTCTAAAGATCCTCAAGGAACTATTATTGAAAAGAAAATAATATTAAACATCATAATTGAAAGAAATTGTGCCTAATTTGTACAGCATGTATGTATGTGTGATGTGTATGTATTATGGCTCTATCAGAAGAGCATCAGTAGTGAACCAATTCTCTGGCTCCCCTAGCACAAACCATGTATGACAAAATATGCTAGAACTCTATGTATTCAATACCTAGGCCTAGATGGCCCGAGTTCAGGCCACTCAGGGCCTCTTGTTAATTCATTAAATGACAATATAAACTAACTAAAACCCTACCCTGAAACATAAACAATCCTAACCGGTCAGTAAACAAGATCTTACCCACCTAGAGCTAGGGTTCTCAAGAAAAACTTATCAAGAAAATGGTGAGGTAAAAATATTTGAGAGATTATCTGGAACTCGAACCCCGCCCTTTCTACTCAAAAGGCAAACGTCGCAGCCACAACACTAAACAACCATCGTCGCTCAATTTCAGTCAATTTTTAAAATTTCAAAACCACTGCTAATCTGTATTTTTAGCCAATCAGTATGAGTGAGCGATTCCTCTCATTAGGAACTCTGATGAAATTCAAAGCCCAAAATTGATTATACGTCTATCCAATTTTTTAACTAAAATATGTTTCCCTTTTTTCAACACATTTTCAATTTAGACCATATTGCCAACAATTTAACGGCAATTCGTTCCAACAGCCAGGCCGGGTTTCCTTGATAAAAAGATATTTTGTTGCCTAATCGGAAAATTCTCTCGACTTTCTGTCTGTCCACAAACTGCATTCTAACAAAATATGTTTAGTCTTCTACGGAGAAATGACAATTGGGATATTATTAGTTACGAGCAAACGTAATTCCCCTCCCTCCTGAAATTTCTTTATTAATTGTAAGTAATAGCACGACATGAAGGAAATTAGCGATTAAATTTTCCCAAGAGCCGAGGGAGGATCTGCTAATTTCCCGAAATGTCATGCTATTATATTGTAATACTATGATCTCCGAGGAAGAGAACTAATCTGCGAGAAGTTTGGTTCTCTCTGCCAGAAGTTGACACGTTGCAGTTGAGTGGCTTTCGAAAACGTTTTGTTATTATGCTTGATTGAGCGCATGGGCTCCTGGCGCAATAGATTGAATGAGCCTGGCTTCCTCTGGGGACAAGTGTGTTGGTTTGAGAAGAATAGCAGTAACACCCAACGGTAAAACTTCATAAAAACAAACATTCTGATGTTTTTATAACAAATCAGATGTATTTAAACATATTTAAGGGAATTGTTTTTCAGCTGGCAGACGAACAGCTGTTCTGCAGCGCCAGCCAGCCTAAAGTTCATGAAGAATTTCTAAATTTTCCAGCTGAAATATTTAAGTGCAGAATTTGCCAGCAGCAAAAATATTTTTTTGAATATATTCCCAGCTGAAATATTTAAGTGCAGAATTTGCCAGCAGCAAAACATTTTTTTACATATATTCCCAGCTGAAAAATACAAGTGAAGAATATGCCAGCTAATAAAAATGCACGATATCTATTCCAATACTGGTATGATCAATTAAAAGTCAATTAAGCTATACTAACGGCCGTGAGCCACGAGTAGCAGCTGACGTTTCAAGTTTCAAGCAGCGCAACGCGTGTTACGTATTACATTCAATCCGTCTTGGGACAATACCGGCAAACTCTAAAACGGGGTATCAAAATTTATCAAACTCTAAAACGGGGTATCAAAATTAACACGAAACTACTCTTAAACGGGGTCCACATTTGATGACCAGGGCGATACATACCCCTCCCCTGGGGACTTGTAGAGACCGAAAACTGTTTTTAAATGATTTCTATATCTCAACACCTTTCAACATTTTAAACCTGTTTCAAGATCGGCTCCAACACTAAATATTGTTCCGATGTTGAAACGGTTTGTACAGGGCTTAACTGAAATATAGAACGCTATATTTTTATTTTAAGAATAAAAACCTGAGCTAACCTGCAGAATTCGGTATTTTTAAAAACCTGTGAAACAACAGGTACGTGCAGAATTTGCCAGCTGAGAAATATCGCTCTGTTATATTATTATTATGTAATTATATCGGACTGCAGAATTTACCAGCTGACAAATATCGTTCCGTTATATTATTATTTAGTATCACACTGCAGAATTTGCCAGCCAAGAAATTCCAAAGTGCAGAATTTGCCAGCCGAGTGGCCCAGAAGAACAGTTATTTTGCAGAACAGTTCGTTGGGTGTTCCTGAATTATGTGCTTGACAGAATATTCAAAGCCATACATATAAGTTTTAAGCATCCCACATGGAAGACGGCGGTGTAAGGAATCAAGAGGGGTGCATCGCACACGCATATGTCGTCCAACTCTGCGCCCTCTGTTGACTTAGTACTCACTCTAACCCGATGCGGTCAGCGGGACTTTGATTTCTCCTCGCCAGCGCGCATGCTCTCCTATGTTTCCCTCTTGCATGGTGAATGATCGAGGGGGATTTAGTGAAAGTATGCATGCTGATGAGGGATATTCGAGATTAAATGTCCCTGAACAAACAAAGGAAAGCGAGGGGATCCGATGGTGTTACTATAGGCCTTTTGCAGGAAACAGTCAGGTGCATTCTCGTTACCAGTGCCTCCTCAACTAACTTAAAAATCGGAGGCTCTGGTAAGACACGAGATTCTAGGACATTGAAACTGCGCATGCTCTTAGCAATCTCAGTAATGGCGGACTTCATCGACGTTATTCAGCTCGCACTTGTATACAAAGCTAAATACAGTTTTCTTTAAAAAGTAAGCAGTTGGAAGCTATTCGTGTAATTAGTTTAGATAAGGACTGATTCTGTGTCCTTCAGACCGGTTATGGGAAGTCGTTTATTTACCAAAGTTTACGGTTTGTGTTTGGAATTGCGGTCGTTTCGCCAACGAGTCGATTCGCCAACGGTCAGTTCGCCAACGTCTTAAGTCGATTCGCCAACGTCTTAAGTCGATTCGCCAACTGTTTATTTAACACAGGAATTATTGTGCGCTTCTTGGTTTTAAAGGATTCTAACTCACTTCCAGTGTTTTATGTAGAGTGCCAATGACTTGAATGTTTGTCACTTATCACGTGTTAGCTAAGATACAAGGATACGAACTCAATGAGTCATTTCGCCAACGTTTTAAGTCGATTTGCTCTCATGGACTTTGAGAGAGGGGTCGCTTGTCATGTTCAGGCCTGAGGAAGGGGGGGGGGGGGGGGGTCTTTAGTGAATTTTGTCTTTAATAATAATTCCCCCCCCCCCTCCTTCATAAATAATGACCGGTCCCTAAGTGTGTTCTGACATATATATACCATTAAACTAGTAAACTCGTGGTGGCCATATACAATTTTAGCCCACGTGTTTATTAATTATGGCCTCTACATAACTATTTTTAGAAAAAAATAGGACTAAATTGCATTGTTTTAATTTTGAAAAATAGATTCTGACTATCAGGTTTTTCATCATCAACAGGCTTTTAAGTCGGTCATTATAATTACATTAAGTTCACTGCCCATAGCCTGAATTTCAACCGTCTCCTCCAGTTCGTTCCAGCATTTATAAGAAAAGGATACTTTGCAGTAAATCTGGTAGATCTGCTATTTAATTAGTATAGACAGACATTTTATGGTATGGCGGATGGACTTGATCGGCTTGCACTGATACAAACCATCTTTCTATGAATATGGATAGCTTTTGATTATCATGCTAACTAGATACAAGGCTCTAACTAAGCTGACTCAACTCCAGCCTCAATATCACAAAAGGTTTGGTTGCCTTTAAAAATGGTGGTCCCAGAACTATAAATAGGATTATTGTATGAACACAACTGAATATACCCTGTGTGAACTTAAACTATCTTGGGAATTCTTCTTCCTTGAATAAGTATAATGAGGGAAACTATGGGGGGGGGGGTGAATATATTGAGTGGGCTCTTTATGATAAATAGTTTGGTCAGTTGAAAGGGGAGCTCTTGAAAATGACTGGAGTTACAAGAGGGGCTTGGGATTGTTCAATGCTACAGGGGTGGGGGTGCTTAAAAAGCTAAATAGATGGAAAGAGGATACAACAATAATTGTACACTTCCAATGTCAATAACTTCATCACCCTCCCTTCCTCCTCCCTTCCTCCCCCCTCCCCATGTCATATAAATAAACTTTCGTAAGCTTCAAAAGGGATAAAAACTTCTAGCTCATATGGGAAATTCATGATTTGATTTTCTTTTTGATAGATTTGTACCAGCCTTTCAAGTTACCCATGCTTTATTTCCTGCAAAGATCTCTGCACTGCTAATGCATTTGTCCTAGGTTCACAAGGATGGCATAGCCACAGGAAATGTAGGGCTAAAATAATATTTTGCCTTGTTAATTCTCAGTCAGTTTAAGGCTTACTTGGTCACACGGCTCAATGACAATTTCGCTCTGCTGTCCCTGGTTCAATGTAGACTCCCAACCTGTGCTTGATGTAGCAGGCCAGGGCAAAGGGAAACTGTCTCATATTTGGCCAATTTCATGTATTAATTCAACTGGCTTGTTTGTCACACTAAGACATCTGTTTACTACTAGTCCTCAATATTGCTATAAGACTTGCTTTGTACTATAAATCACTGGTACATAAAATCCATGATCAGTAAAAAGGTTGATCATTGGTTGATCATTGGCTGTGATGAGGTATGAAGCATAGATTAATTGGCACAGATTACAAGACAATTTTATAGTTTAATATAATTTTTAAAAACACTGGATGTACCTGTTTTGGTGTGCCTTTCAATGTCATTCAGCTACACAACCTTGAACATCGCGCAGAATGAATGGACATATCTCGTCAACGAGGGCTAATTTACATATGAAGTGATCACTCAAGCGCGCGGGTATTTCAAAATTTTGATCAGGTTTACAGAAGAATGGGCCAAATTTGAGCGAGGTCTCCCTCATTTTATCACTTTTTTAGTTTCTCAGATTTGGAAAGTATTAAATTTTCACTGGACTTATGTGAGAGTAAGGGCTAACGAAGCTTTTTGAAAAGTATTACGAAGGTTGAAGCTCGCTAAGTAGTATCGCTTTGCAGTCAAATATTGGGTAAATTTGACCAAAAATTGACTGAAGCGAAGTTTTGGACCGGTTTTGAATGGCTTTTTCTCGGTCTGTGTTGGAAAATGTTTCAAGTTTCACTCGGCAAATGAAAGGTATAAGTCAGTAATCAGTCTAAGTAAAAATAATGACTTGAACTTTGCATTCCAAGTTGTATCGGTTTTGACTTTTTTCCCGTAATGAGGATCTAGCCAAACATGTCCCTTTACACAATGGTGAAAATCGCGAGCACTCAGTGCTAAGCTCCGCCTCCTCCGGCCTTCCGTAATCCCAGTGGACCTCAAATGTACGATTGTCAGGCCTGGCCTAATCAGCCAAGCGGGAAATTCAAATTGGAAAGCACCAAAATGTATTAATGCCAACAACATGTGTTTTAAGCGCGATCGATTATTGTAAGTTGCGTCGTTCTTATCACATTTGTGTTCTTGTTTCAAGTTACGTAGGAAAACGTTAGGAATAGTGAATTCGAGCACTGGCGAGCAGTTGGCATTTTTATGGCGAGCACAAGCAGATATGGGTTGGGATCCTTGCGAGCACCGAGAAATAGCAAACATTTTGTTATTTTTTGCGAGTATCCAATCTGAGGCTAAAAACGACGAGTACTTGGACATTTTGATAGACCATTCGCTAGCGCTAAACAGCTCCCTGCGTTAACATTATCAAGCTATCGCAAACTGCTTATCACCGACATCTTAAAGTGTCAATGAAACGAAAATTGTTTTCACTTATTTTATGAAACAAGGTTTAACTCATCGGCTTCCGTTGTTAGAACTGAATATCCTACCCTCCAAAACTGCAAAAGCTCATGGAACATGGCAAAATTCATGCGACAAATTTCGCTCGGTCAGAAGCATGTAAATTAAGCCTGTGACGTAAATACCTTTGCACGTTGTATCTGGTTGTATTGATCGATGTCTGTGATGTCAAAGTAAAGTTTTGCCGAGCATTAGCAGGACGGCTCTTGAAAAGTTTTTATTATTAAACGGCACTTCTGGTTTTAAAGTCAATTTTCACACAGACGACAGTTCTTGAAAGTCGTAATAAACATGCAGACAGACGGTGTTATCAATGTGTGAAATCAAAGTAAAGTTTTGCCGAGCACTAGCAGGACAACCGAAACTGATTCTTACAGCAAGAGTTTTGAATTGAGCGCCGATAGTTTAACTGAGCGTTCTGTTAGCGTTCTTTCCGAAACTGATTCTTACACCAAGAGTTTTGAATTGAGCGCCGATTGTTTAACTTAGCGTTCTGTTAGCGTTCTTCACGAAACTAATTCTAATACACCAAGAGTTTTGAATTGAGAGCCGACTGTTTAACTTATAGTTTATTGTTTATAAATACGATAACCTATTTGTGGCGTCAAAATATGCCCCAATCTGTCGTCCGCAGAAATTATCTCTTCCGAAAAGATAAACTTTCTCTTCTCGGATTAGAAAATGTCCAAGGACAAATATCAGGGAATATTTCGACACCACAATATAGGTAGTTGTTATCATCCTTATACGCGCACAGGGGGTGTATTCGCTGATATTCCCGCTCGAGGAGAGAAAATATCGGAATGCGTGACGCATTCCACCAAACACGCGCGACAGAAAATATTTGATGGGTTATAGACCCATTCGAAAAATGGCGTCCAATTTAAAAAAGCTATTGTCCTGGTAACGTGAACACGAGGCTAGTCAGTACAGACAAAAGCTTTTGAACGTGTAAGCGAGGCTAGTCAGTACTTAACAATAGTTAATTAAATTGGACGCCATTTTTCGAATGGGTCTATAAACATGAGTAAAACTTGAAAGCCATAAAGTGCATAAAATATTTGTACTGCAGTACTCAAATCGAAAATTAATTAACAGGATGACTGTGGTACATGGCGCTATATAAATATGGCCTATTATAATTATTTTTGCAATTTTTGAAAGCCTACTATTCAGTTTCTATTTACCAGGTAACCCGAGGTGCTCTTTACCAGGTAATCATAGGTGCTCTTTACCAGGTAATCATAGGTGCTCTTTACCAGGTAATCATAGGTGCTCTTTACCAGGTAATCATAGGTGCTCTTTACCAGGTAATCATAGGTGCTCTTTACCAGGTAATCATGGTCAGACTTGGTATTCTTACTAATTCATAGGTGCTCTTTCTTATGGCGAGGTTTATTTGTTAATTGGATTAACTTTACAAACTTGGCCCCAGTGGTTTTTTCAATTTGGTAGTGGCCAATTGAGGAAGCTGCTTTGGCTGTTTGAGCCTGAATAAGAAAACGCTAGTAAACTGAAATCATTATCAGAGATTGACGATGCTTGGACCAATATGAAGCCAATACCAAGCAGTTAACGTTCCAAAAGACGGGAAAACAGCATATTGGTTTAGGATGCTGGTCTTCTGATTTATGAAGTATTTTAATAAATTCAAACTTGGTACATACAAGGAGTAAGTTAATTAGTGTTGTAAAAAAACTTTTTAAAGGGAACCCCTACTGTTGAAACAAGTTGCTGTTAAATTGTACTTGTACCAATAGAGGTAATTGGCTAACTCTGAAGGCACGGATCCAGACCGGTCAAAATTTCCAGATTTAAGGGGGAGGGGGGGGGGGGGGCTCAGTAAAATTTCCAATTTTGGAGTTTGAGTTGGGATGTCTGAAACCGGTCAGATTTTTCAGATTTTTTTCTTGATCCGCGCCTGCTCTGTTGCCACCCAATTCAGATCATGTGATGTAAACACACGTTACTCTGGAGAATTTACTCTGACAAAATTAATTATATTCAGATAGGCATGACTGCATTATTATTAGAATGAACAAGAGCCCATCTGGGCTTTCACTCGGGCCACATGAGATTGAAGATGAAATACACTTTCATTTGAAATCCTCTTAGTATCAAGTCGTGCTTTAATTCGCCAGTGAGAACGTCAAAAAAACAGACTGGTCTATTAATCGCTTTTATGGCATGACTATGATAACGCAGGATTCGAACAACAGAATACTGGCAATTCAAGTGTATAAATGCAATACAATGACATATTCAGACTTTGAATTTGATTGAAAATAGATCAAAAACTCGGGGAAATGTCCGGCTAAAACTGTATGAATAAATGTGAAATGAAACATAAATTTCATAGCAAGAAAAACAAATGGCATTCCTATAAATGAGAAAGCTCTTCTATTAAGCCGCTTCTCATATACACAGACTGTTTCACACAAAAAAACATTTGCGCTTATCGACACAAGAATTCAGTTGACCTTTCAAATAATTTATTCTGAGGTACGCATACTCTAAATCACAGATGTTAAATAAAGCGATAATTAGAAGAAAAAGTACATTAACAGACAAACTGAGAGGAAATTTATTCAAATCAAAAAGAGTTTACTTACAGTACTTACGTAACTGAACTTTCGTTTTGGATCTTTTGGTAGTGTTGTTCACAGCACCCACCTTCGTGCACATATGCACTGAATCGGAATGAAAGTCGAAGCCTACCTCGAACTTAACTTTCAGCTAACCTGTTTCCTTTCATTCCACAATGAATAATAATCTCATAAAGTAAGCCCGTAGCTTTCAATAAATTTGCCAGTGTCTGAATGAAACAGCTAGATCTTTTCCAATTTCTCTCACGAGTCACGGCAGAAGACAGTCTGAAGCTACAAAACTTGAATTTTGATCCTCTTCACAGTAACGTAATTTAACGTCTCAGATATTATATATATGCCCTATTTCAGCTAGCGCTGTGCATTTCAAATACTTTTTCCTCTCTCGTTGCTGGCAGTTCATGCTTCTTGTTCGTGTAGTTGCCGCATTTCAGTTGGCATACACTGAAAACATCTGCTTAACTAAGATTTGTAACAATCTTAGCGGATCATGTAAATATTCCGCTTGGCTCAATTGAGGGTTTCTGCCGTCAAAGTTCATTTTTTGTTTCAGTTTTCCCCATATTAGCCGACATGTATAATGTCTCGAGCTCTCAATCCAGTAGAAAGACTCTGGTTATTCTGTCGTAAAACATGCCTTAGCTGTACAAGACCGCCCACGATGGAATAGATTTCTGACAATGACTCATTGAAAGTGATATCTCCTTGTCTCGCCTAGTCTGACAGCTTTGAACTTTCTTATCTGAGCGCGCCTGACGAGATCTAACCTTTGATGATAATTCGATACCCGTTGATATCCAAACGTGTTTGGATATTGTATTTCGCTTACGTTTCTAAATGTACATTGGATCTGTCCAAACAGCGCTGATCGAATGTATTACGGCTCCTGGTTGTTCATGTATTTTTATGGTCAACAAGAGCGCCAGTTGAAATATCCTGAGCCTGTTGGAAGGCTTTCGCCCTCGCGGGTCGACCATTTTGATTTACTGTATTAACTTATGTAAATACATTAACCTGGCGATTGTTGCGTGACCAGCACAGTGCAATCTGATTGGTTTGAATTTGACCTTTAACGCATGCGCAGACGCCGTCTGACATGAAAAAAAAAATAACGACTTGCATTTTAAGACTCGGTGCTGCCACAGGCAGCCCGAGTAAAAAGGAATAATTACCCAGAGTAGCATCTGTTTACATCACATGATCTGAATTGGGTGGCAACAGCATTATTAAATATATTATCCAATTATTTCAACATTTTTAATTTAGACCATATTGCCAACAATTTAACAGCAACTTGATAAATTTAACAGGGAGAAATCAATTTGAAATCTGTGCAAGATGCTCTGTGTAATAGATACAGAATGAGTGACCATGCTTTATGGGATTTACAAACTTGAACTGAAAGCGAGTTTGTAAATCCATAAAGCATGGACACTAATTATGTATGTTTAGATGTACAGTCATGTTTTCAGTTATTTTGGCAATACAACTTATTTTGGGCGAGAAAATCGAAGCAAAAGTTTATGTAAATCGGGACTAAATCTGTATCGGATTTACAGATCACTTGTTGCTCAGTGATTTCCTTTATTTTTGCTTCATGAATTATTAATGAGTCTGATAAGGTTTGTTACAAATAGTGCTTTTTGCAGTACGTTTCATAGGTGAGCCTATTCATTTCTACTACCAGAGTCTCTCTGGATGATTAAATTATGATGGTTGAAGTAAAAAACTTGGTATTGGAAATAAGTGGTGGTATTGGAAATAAGTGGATATCTGTGTTGAACTTTAATGGCCAACAACAAAAGTTGGAAGGTATTGATTGTTACAGTTAAGCATTTCTGATATTAATTGTATTGGATGAAGACTGCACTTTTTCAAGTCCCACTATTTATAATTGTATGTACATGTTGTTATATATAACATTTGACCTTGAGAAAAAAAAATTAAATTATGGAAAAAAGACTGCACTTTCTAAGTCTATCTATTTACAACTATTTTATTATCAAACAAGAGCCCATCTGGGCTTTCACTCGGGCCACATGAGATTGAAGATGAAATTACAGTTTCATTTGAAATCCTCTAGTAATAACCGAAGGGAAGAATTATTAGCTGAATTTAGCAGTCTTTAGGAGTGGCTGGTAGCGCGGTGACATTCATTCTCTGCTCCCCTGGTATATATATATATGTAATTTAATATTTTTGTTTTTCTCGTGTATGTAAATTAAAGAAGTTGACCTCTACTTTAATATTCATGTTCATGTTACGCACGCTTATAGCAGAGCGCGGTAATTACGTCACAAGTCTAGACCCCCCGCCAAGACTCAGACAAACAAACCGCTTTTCTTGTATCAACTTACAAGAATTGACTAGCACTTCAGTTCGTCCTCTGTCTATTCTACCAGAAATGACTGCTTTCCTGGACCATATTTTGAAAGGGAACCTGATGATTATACTGTCGAACAGCTTCAACTTTGGCTGAAATACAGAGGATTGAAACAAAGCGACAAACGTTGATCTTGTCAAGCGAGTTTTGCATCTTCGCTGGCCAACCAACGAGACATGCTTACTATATAGACTGTCAAGTCCTATTTAAACTGTATCCCAAACTCATCTTTTCCCATGCAATATCGTTGTAAGACTTCACCTAAACATTGAAAAGTTACAAAGGTCAGGTTTTCCTGTATTAAGGCAAAAACAAAAGAATGTAGCCGCATGCCGAGTGCAATCATCTTCTTCAATAAAACTCATCGGAGACCAAAGCTGTTATGGCTGGAAGAGCATATACATTAAAACTATGAACTGATAGCATCCTAAAATTCGGCAATCTTGCTTATGTTGGTGTGCTCTTTCAAACCATTATGTTATTGTTTGCATTTATCGAGTTTTGAAATTTAATACCTGCAGCTCCGAAAGAAATTAACTTCATTTGTGCTCAGAAAATAAATCAAAGCATTGTAGATGTAGGCTTTGCTTCCAAAATTTATTTAGAATCCACTGATAAATTCAAGTAAACTTAATGGTTGAACAGTAGTTCCTTCTCATTGTTTACTGGTGGATACATAGTCAGGGTTTCAGTAATTTATAGCCACTTACGTTTCATTGCCAGACCTAGTCTCGTTGTTCTGTGCTTTTAAGGTCTCTTGTACAAACATTTATCCAATGCTGACATTTCTCACTGAATTTGCTGTAAAGGTTTTGGAACAGAAAAGCTCCTCCTGTGAGTGATCAAAAAGGCCGAGAAAAGATGAGAAACCCCATCTACTGGCGATGTACTGAACGATGCTTCATTCTCCGAGACATATCTCTTTGAGCGCCGGATTCACTCTTACATCTCCCCCAGCAACAATGCTTGGCATAGTCACCATTACTGATATGACTAGGAATCTTACTGAAGCAGCTGAAGGCATTGATTCTTTTTTTTTATCGAAAAAAATACGAATTCGGTCCTAATTTAGTCTGCTGTTCTGCAGGTTCAGAGTACTAATAGATGAGTGTCTCAAATTTATGTCTATATTTGTCCCATATTATAAGTTGTATCCTGTCCACCTATGATGGAGCTATCACTGTATTTCTCTACTATTCTTTCTACCCTGCGGCTCTTTGATCGCGTCCATATCGGTATTTGTTGGACTAAAGATTATTAACTGAAATGCCCGTTTTGTTTATCTCTATTTAAAAGCTTTTACCCTCCTTCCCAAAACTGCAGTCTGCTCATTATATTACAGAACTATAAAGGGAACTGTTGGAAGCCTATAATTTCTCGAACCAAAATCTCGGCCGTGAGAGGAATCTTGTTTACCGTGAGAGTTGAATAACTGCTTCGGTCATCATATTATGTGCCGAGTGAGTGTTTATTACCTACGAAACGTACCTCCAACAAGAGCGCCAGTTGAAATATCCTGAGCCTGTTGGGAGTGTTGGAAGGCTTTCGCACGAGTGAACTTAAATAAAACATTAAACTGCTTACATTTGAGAGATGGGACTCCAAATTTGAGAGAAAATTCCTCGCGCCGTCGTCCATCTTGATTTACTGTATTTAATTATGTAAATACATTAACCTGGCGATTGTTGCGTGACCAGCACAGTGCAATCTGATTGGTTGGAATTTGACCTTTAACGCATGCACAGAACGCGTCTGACATGAAATAAAAATAATAATAATAATAACGACTTGCATTTTAAGACTCGGCGCTGCCACAGGCAGCCCGAGTAATGAGGTTGTTACAGTTAAAATATAGTAATTTATTTAACTTTTAGAAAAAAAACTTTTTATTAATAATGTAAATTTAGGGGGATGGAATAAACTACAGGTTATATCATACATTCTTGTTTGTGGTTTAATCTTTACACTTGTGCCTTTGATTGAAACACCTCCCTGAGTTAATAAATCTTTTTTGTCTTGTTTTAACCGCTCATCTCTGCTTACATAAAATTTAAGAGGGCAGAAAAGATTCGTAAAAGGGCAAATTTAATAACTTTTGCGCTTGGCACGTTCAATTAAAAAGCAGTAAAAAAAATCACCAAAGAGCATATGCTTGATCATAGCTTTGCATGGCTTGACGGCAATATTGTAGTTCCGAAAAGAGCACATTGGTTATTTACATAGTTTTACGGTTATAGTGAAGGTCCGGTCTTAAAGAGCACATTTAAGGCTATTTACGCTTGTCGCGTTTGCGTAAATTTTGGATTTACACACATTTACGGTTATTGTAAAGTTCTGTAAAGAGCACGTTTACGGTTCTTTACGCAAAGCGTAAACACTGCGCTAAAGGGAATCACTACGCTGTCTTTACGTATCACCGTAAATGCTGCGTAAAGACCGTCTTTACGAAGACGTAAAAATTACGTAAAGAAGTGTAAAGTGTATATTTACGTCGTCTTTACGCTACCATTACGGAGGCGTAAATCCCTCATTTCATGCTGTGATTTGGCAGTTGTAGTTCATTATATATCCATTAAATCACTTATCGCAAGAGCATGAGTAGTGAACCAGTATTATTCTCTGGCTATAATAATAACATTTATTTATGACAAAAACTATGCTAAAACTCCATGGACTACATTTATTCAATGTCTCAGATGTATTTTTAATAGAATTCGATTAATTTTATCTGAACAAAATTTGGCCCATCACAGAACCAGTAAGCTCAGTGGTTAAGTGTCAGTCTGTTGTGCAGGAGGTAGTCAGAGTTCAAATGCAGGTAGGACCTTAAACTAACTGGGAGAACTGGTACTGCATGCCTTTGCTCTGTCACATCTGCAAATGGTCTAAAAGCTTTGTGTCGTCTTGGATCACAATGTTAAATTGTAGGCCAACACTGAGAATGCAACCAAAACTCTGGTAGTGACCACCCTCAAGTGTAGTGGAATTATATAGTTGTATAGATATAGAGAGTAAATACATTTGTCCCCAATTATAGCAATACCATGCTAAATACATTGACTCTCTCTTCTGTTACTAGTAGTAGTACTAGTTCCCTTGGTGCCACTATATACATTTTATATATTATAAATATACAGGCTAAATCCAGTAGATTACATACTACATAAAACATAATCATGACTGCTGCCTTAAAAAATGTTTTTATTGTTGTTGTAAATGGATGCCTGGGTAAATAATGCATGTATCGGCAGCTTCCATCAGGGGTGGATCCATGGGAACCTTGTCAGAATTAATTGTTTGTTGCCCATTGGTGAGGGGGGGGGGGGGGGAGTAGGGTGGGAAACTCACTTTGGTCCATGGATTAGGAACCAAGGGGACCAACCTTGTATGAATTTTTACTATTTGTTGTGCCCTATACCAGGGGGTTTGATTGGGCATTTGGACAAATCCGCCACTGATACATGCATAACACTGCTGTGGTAGCTGCCAGTAAATACGCAAAGCTACTGAATACAGTTCTAAACTGAATGCTAAATCACTGGGAGGAAGTTAAAATGAACATTGCATGTGTTATTTTAAAGACTTGTTGTTGAGGTTGTACTTGGCGTCTTGTTGTCATTACGAGACAAGGAGATATAGATCGATGAGTCATTGTCAGAAATATATTCCCGGGCATAACATTAGGCAATATGTCAATGGTAAAACTGTTGACAGTTTGGGTCAGGTCAACTACACAGCTAAGGCATGTTTTACGACAGAATAACCTAGCTATAGAGAGAGTCTACTGGATTAAGATACTGTTACATGTCTGTTAATATGGGGAAAACGGAAGAATCCTTCATTTAGCTTGATAACCATGTTTGGACTTGGAAGCAGAATTGAGACTTTAGATGTATTTTGTGAGTCCCAAATCGCTAGTTCCCATACAGAGTGGGGAGGAACGGGTAGTGAAATCTCACTCCCTATTTTTTCCGACATTTCTCCCTCCCTAGCGAGTTTTATTTTTTTTCTCTAGAGCACGTATGTAGATCCCATTTTCTCCCTCCTCCCTGTATGCTAAATTCTTCCTCCCTGTTCTGTTCCTCCACCCTCCATACAAGTCATACAAACACGCGGCTTTTTTGCCAACCACGTCGTGTTTACAAACAGTAGTATCGCTATAGCAAGAACAGCACACAAATTGACATAGCTAGCTCCATCACAGGATGGACAGGATACAACTTATAATATGGTACAAATATAAACATACATTTGAGACAATCGGAACCTGCAGTATAACAGAACAGAAGACTAAATTGTAAATGTGTGTTACTTGAATAAGTAGTGTTTAAATTAAAATGTCAACTTATTTAATTTACATACGAGAAAAACAAAAATATTAAATTACATATATACGAGGGGAGCAGAGAATGAAAGTCACCGCGCTACCGGCCACTCCTAAAGACTTCTAAATTCAGCTAATAATTCTTCCCTTTGAGTTATTACTAAGAGGATTTCAAATGAAAGTGTATTTCATCTTCAATCTCATGTGGCCCGAGTGGAAGCCCAGATGGGCTCTTGTTTATATAGGGGAGGGGAAAAAAAGCCCAGAAGTGTCTCAAACCAGAAATAAACACATCAGTGATGAAGAGGAACAACTTCACAGCACAAAGGTAAGATTTTATGACTTTATTGATCATTTTAGTACAGTTTTAGATTTTTTCTAAAAATTCCCATACATTCCTTGTAAAAATAATTAGCTTGGGCTGCCTGTGATTTAATTATTCACTCCCCATCTTGCCGACAACAGCTCTTTATTCTCTCCTCTAATTCCTCCTTTTCCCTTTTTACCTGACCGCTTTCCTCAATTTCGTCATCTCAGTCATCTGAGCGTGAGAAAATAATAATTCGCTCGAGAACATTCTCTCTACGTGCCAACTCGCCGCGCCGCCATTTTGAATTCGAAGTGGTTCGAAGTTGGGCAAAACTGCTGGACAAAATGCATGGCGAACCCTGGCGATTTCGAGGTCATTCGTGCCCACCGTGATCGGGTTGTTTACTATCAACCCGATATGATCTCAAGTGGATATCGAACTAATTTCATGAAAATAGGACTAGAAATATGACGTTGCACCCTCCTGGGTTTAATTTTTCAATAAAATAATGTCAAAATTTAAGCTCTACGCCAAAAACTACTTCAGATAACATCAATTTTGTTTATTTATCTCTTGTTATTATTACACAAGTGGATACCACAAACTATAATCAGACAATACTAAAAATGTAAAATAATTATAATTCATCCTCCCCCTCCCCCCCCCCCCCCCCCCCCCCCCGATAAAATAAAATAAAATTCGAGCTCTACATCAAATAACACTTTAGATAACATGTTATTATTCATTTTATTATATCTACTATATTACACAAGTGGATGCTGCTAACCATAATCGAATACATGCCAGATGATTGAATGAAAAGTGGGCTAGAAAATATCTGGCCCCACCTCCCTTCCTCCCCCCGGATTTAAAGTTTCAACAAAATGATGTCAAAATTCGAGCTGTACTGCAAAAACTACTTCATATAACATCAAAAATATTATTTTATTGTGTTTCTTTATCCGTTGTTATTATTGATTTCATTATATCTATTATATTACACAAGGGATACTACTCCTTGAAGGGTTTCAAAGTAAACTCCATGTTACGCTTTGTTGGAAGTAATAATTATGATAAGGATAAAAACACTACAGAAACAAATCTAGGACTTTGTTACCTCGAGAGCTTGTTTTTCACAATAATTTTGCGTACGATTCTCAGACAGCAATATTATCTTTATCATATAAGAAACCAGTGTGTCACGAATGTTCTTAATTTCAACTGACCGTGAGATGGATAGATCTTTTCGAGATATGCAATATGCCCGAAGGCTGGTCCATATTGATTTAATGATACTCTGCTTTTCTCGCGTTCGTGTTAATATAAAATTGGACAAACGTTAAATAAGCTAACCGATGGGAGAGATCAGGGCTGCTTTTAATATTTTTCATAAATTTCTTTGAAGTATGATATGATAAAAAGAAAAATATATGCTTGTTACTTATTAAAGCCAGTATTAATAATACGTTTGCGTGCAGAAGCTAAATACTTCTTAAGGCTAAATTATATTGTGATTCCCAGACGGTAACATGATCTATATCCAAACAACCAATGTTTTGCGAATTTACTTACTTTCACCTGGCCAGAAGGAGATACATCTTTTCGAGATATGCAGTCTAGAATGCTTCAAAGCCGGTCGATAGTTATACAGATTAAAGATACTCTGCTTGTTTCAAGTTGATCGTGAGAGAAAATGATACATGCAAGTGTTAGAAAACGCTTTCGTGTCTCTGGCCTCGCTTGTTCAAGTCACTTTGAATGGCATTCCAGACAATGTTGAAATTCGAGCTGTACTGCAAAAACTACTTCATATAACATCAATAATATTATTTTATTGTGTTTCTTTATCCGTTGTTATTTTTGATTTATTATATCTATTATATTACACAAGGGATACTACTCTTTGAAGTGTTTCAAAGTAAACTGCATGTTACGCTTTGTTGGAAGTAATAATTATGATACGAATATAATAAAAACACTACAGAAACAAATCTAGGACTTTGTTACCTCGAAAGCTTGTTTTTCACGATAATTTTTCGTACGATTCTCAGACAGCAATATTATCTATATCATTTAAGGTTACCGGATACCTTCAGGGTGCGTTTCCAGTCAAAATTACGTAGCGCCTCGAGGAAACATCGTAGATAAATCATTCATGTATCATTTTAAAGCTTATAAAATTGGCTACAAGAATACATAAAAAGTTTTGAGTTCTTTTAAAATCACGAATTTTCCGCCATCCCGTTTCACCGATCTAGTGAGATGGCTTTCAGAAGCTCCGACTCCGAAAATATTTTAAAGTTTAAAAATCTGTTTCCTTTGTCGTATTTCAGGGGAATCGTATTACAAAAGGGTGTCGGGGAATTTCAAAATTCGATTTAGTTCAAAAGTTATCATGCTTCCCGTTAAAAGGCGAAAAATAATCCGAGTAGATATGCGGGAAACGTCGTCAAGAGCTCTCTTTTTAGAATTTCCCAATTCTCCGACACCATTTTGCAGCGGAGATATCAATTGACATTTTGTGAAAATTTCGCACAAATCGAATAAATTCCTCTTGAGTGGGAGCTTTTTAAAACTCTATTTTGATTGAAAATCCAAAGCGAGAAAATAGCACTTCAAAAAATTTACCCGTCTGTCGTGCGTGAATCTGAAGCCCCGCCTTTCCAACAATTAGCAAGCTCTTAGCCAATCATTTCTCATCACAGTTCAACTATCTGTCAAGATTTCCCGCCAAAGTTGATTTCCGATCAAAGCTACAGGCCGCTTCGAGAAATGTTTGTTCTCTTTTGTGTGACTTGAAAAATGATAGCGGTATTAAGTGTCGGCTGGTTTCCCAAGCTAGAAAAATGGGAAAGACAAAAAGACCTCGAGGGGCGAAGCCAAGGTGAACACCTATAGAGACGCCTTCGATGCCAGCATAGTTAGTAGAGGAGATCAGACAGCGATTTGCAGGCGTCTGAAACTCCACGGCGAGATCGTGGTTCAACCGATTCAGGGTCACCGTCAGACTACGTTTCCATCTAAGCTTTCTTGGAAACAAATATTCTCTCCGCTGGCTCTTATCAATTCTTCTTTATGTTCAGATGCTGACCACTCGGCACTCTGTCTGAAAGTGAAAATACGAACGCTTGTCGGGTTTTGCGAGGACTCGTATTTGGCTTTGTAATTGTAGTTGTATGCATTGTTTGGCCTCGTTTTACTTTTCTTTTTTCTTTGTTTTTCAAGCTAAGGGCATCCTGCTTGCTTTTTGTAAGATATAAGGCCAACAACCGATGGAATTGTGGAATCGTGTGTGGAAAAACTTTCAATAAACGTAAACATTGGTAATATGAAATGAATTTAATATGTGCTGTAGCTATTCCCCACACCGTCGTTACGGACGAGTGAGCACTTGTCATGTGTTTATTGATCTGCTGCCAATCAAAAAGAACCTTTTACTTCCGGTTAAAAACTTCCTTTTGGTACTTCTCCGTTAATATTAATTTTTATTGAACGGAGTTTTTGGTATATGAGACACTACTACTAAAACTACATTTCTGTGCGAGAAAAATATTTTCACATCTTTTTCGTTTTGAAGATAT